>JACCHZ010000163.1:0-615000 GCA_018907045.1 Wiebesia pumilae | reverse complement strand
TTTTCACACGGCAGAGTCAATAAATTCAAAATAGTTTGAAGAAAATGAAATTAAAATCGATATTACAAAGTTAAATGTATCTATAAAGAAACTGCGCACCTGATAAAGATAAGAAAATCGATAGGCATGTTTTCAAATCATCTTACCCTACCTTTTACCTTTCATTTAATGACTGCTTTTTCACAAGACGATGGTTCTTTGAAAGCCTGAAGTGAGTGAGTGAGTGAGTGTGTGTGTGTGTGTGAGAGAGAGAGAGAGAGAGAGAGAGAGAGAGAGAGAGAGAATTGAGAAAATGGTAATGAGGGGTTGGACGAAATGTGAAGATGATAGAAACTAGGGGAAAGTAGAGCGTAAAGCGAGTCTTGAAATAAAATTTTTATACGTCAGAGAATAGAAAGAAAACACGTATATATATTATTTTTTTATTTTTTTCAAACGCGGACAATAGAGTTATTGCTTGTTGTGCAATAAAAATTTTTTTAATTTCTACACTAAGGATAATTAAAAAAACAAGTTAAATTCTTTTAAAACTCTATATAAAATCTTAATTTGAAAATGTATAAAAAGATTAAAGTCAAGGAAAATTAATTACATTTTATAGATTAATATCCTTTCCTTGAATTTAGAATATATTAAAAAAATATTTTTTATTTCGTTCAAAAGGAACTTTTCTGGGTAAAAAGGACTACTTGGACAAATTTCTACGATAATTTGCAATTATACTCAAGAAATTGAAAAAAAAATTCTACATTCATAATCGTTTAAAACTTATGTAAATGTGTCGATAAAATGCGACAGCGAATATTTATAGCAGTGTAATAAAAATCCGTAATACATAATGTAATTTTAAGAACATTTATTTCTCTGATAGGAATTTTACTTGTATTAAAAGCATTATATAAATATAGGCATTTAGTATTACGAAAATAAATTTCTAAATAATTATTAACTTATTTCCTGAAATAAAAGGCATTTAACTAATGCGCATTAAAATCTTTTATTGTATTACTTTGGAAAAAATTTATCTTCATAAACGATTATTTCTTACAAAGTCAAATGACGTACTGCGTCCGTACTAGATCACGACTAAATTGACTAAATATAACCGTTTGTCCTTTCTTTTAATATCGAACGAACGGTGGGTGGATACAAGTTTTTTTTCTATTGAAGTAATTAGTTGAATTAAAGTTATTTAATGAATACGTAAAATGAACTTCACACCGTCATGAAAATGCAATTCGTCTCCGTTGGACAAATTCATCACTACGAATTGACGAAAACGGCTGCCGGTTTAACTGTAACAAAAGATGCTGCCAAGGAAATAATTTCGATTTCCTTGTAAAAATCATAGATCTGAAAATCTTTCCAAGGCACGTCCTTGGCACATCGATCGTAAAAAGGCTCGATAGCGGATAAAAAGCATCGCGCCTGGCGAAAAAGAAAAAACAAGAGAATAAGCACCACATAAAAGAGGATGTCGTAGCGAAAAGTGCGATCACCTCTTTATATCCCGCAAACGCCTGTCGGTACCTTTAAGGATGCCAACGGGACACGAAGCGAATTCGCGGGGCTTTTATCCCATAAGCGTGGATCGCGCGAGAGACCAAAGAATCGCTCCGGTACATCGGCGTCATTTTGAAAATGCTTTCTTCTCACCGGATGATCCCTCGATTCTCTTTCGCGCACTTTTCTGTCTCAATTTACGTATCACCTACAGCTGAAGTTCTGAAGTTTATTGTTACTCATTTTTCGTTTTTACGTCTTTGCGCGTGTACAGAGATTTATATGCGCGATAATGTCAAACATCGTAAATATTACGAAAGACGTTTACGATCACGATTTCAGTACTTGATGAATACTTTATTGGCAGGTTACTTATTTTATGCTCACACGCGAGGTTTATTTTGATTGGAAAAGTAATAAAAGCGATGAAAAAATTTGTCAATTTACGTAATCCTTTAAAAGCCTGACGCTTTGTAAGCGTCTTATTTGCTTCGGTGACAGATCAAGGCAATCGCGTAGCGCGTCTCAGAAATTCGAACCTTGTGCAATTAACGCAACAAATTGCTCGAAAGAATAAACAAAACAAAAAATTCGTGCTTGAAAATTGTAAGGCCCAAAACTGAAGCCTCAGAAATTGAAATTAATTACGAGCTATCGGTGTGTCAAAAGTTATTTAGCCTTAACAGTTTTACACACAATTCTCCTTTCTACCATTGCTAAAGCTGCGTGAAGTAAGTGGTTAACTCACGTCATTCGTTTTGCAAGGATAAGTGGTAGGAGTGCAGCGATACAGTCGATACGCACGATTCTCAAACGCACTCGTTTTCGTGATTCCTTAAAGCGAAAGTATCGGAGAAAGGAGAGAATTTAAAAGGAAAAAAAAAAAAAAAAACCTCCGACTTTTTCCACCCCCGCGCTTTCCTCGTTTGGCTTCCGCGCCGTGGATCCATACGCACTCGCGATGGAAATCGGTCGCAGTACTCGAGCACTCGAGTGCTCATTAGACGAAGGGATAACAATGCAACGAGAGTCTAGTCAATTTTACTGGCACTCGACGCACAGGCAAGGAAGTCGATAAGCCCTGCATTGATCTATTGTGGTGCGTTGGACGTTCGCTCGTTAAAGATGCATAACAACGCTGCATTTTGCTTTTCTCACTGTGGAATACCGAAATATTCAGACACTGTTGAGTGAGAACTTTGGCTGAGCGCACAAAGCGAGTTTGGCGATGCGAATTCTCGGTTACGAATTTGGTGGTTCGTAATTAGACGATTAAATGAAAACCCGAAGAACGAAGCGCTGCGTCATTACAATTGACACTCGCTCGAGTAAAACTAATAATCAAAATAATGGCAAAGATCGATGAATGCGTAACACTTCACTTCGGTGCGCGTTTTCTATTAAAATCCAAGCATTGGTTTTACATTGTGTATTGTAGGCATTAAAACAAAATATTTGAAATATAAAGTGAAATATAAAGTTCGCTTGAAATCGGGCGCCTATGTTTTCCTGCTTTATCCATATTTTGATAAATACTTTTAGTTGCAGGCAAAAGTAAGTCACATTTACCTTCACAGATTCTTACGAATAATCCATTGCGAGTACCACAAAATTTATAATCGGTCGATTTCATTGGTATTTCGAGCGACTTTTTGGTGTGTTGACGAGTGTTTAATTTTAATTGATGGAATTAACGTGTGCCCGCCCGTGTATTGTTTTGTAAAACGCACTGGCAATTTTTAAGCGAGAGTTGCCTTTTGACGAATGTGCCGATGAATGATCTTGTCGATAATTATTGCACAATAAAAACATTCAAAAATCACTTTACAGCATTGATACTTATTGATAGACAGAAGACGAAATACTCTTTCCCTTAAATTTATAATCTTTACTATTTATAATAAGTCTCGAGCTACAAAATGCTGGAATTATCAGGGAAATAGATGCGAAGCGAGAAGAGAATCCTCTCGGCTACTTAATTACAAAAGAACGCAAACACCAAAGTTTTTGGGCATTCCGTCTTGCGCGGAGAAAGAAGTCGAAGGGAAAATCACTGACCTTAACAGACGTTTAGCGATCGAAACGCGACAGGAGATACACGCGACGCGAGGAACGGCTAATCCCTTTGATTCGTCCTTCGCGCGCGTCAGGGAGATATGGATGTTGTCGAATCAAAAGCACTTGAAGATCCTTTTTCGTTTTCACCCCGGTGCTTATGCATTAGACTCGTTCGGCTGCGAGCGCAGGGTTAAGGAGATCGAGGACGAAGACGTTTTCGTCGATCGCTTGCAAAGTGCCCGAGAGCTACGATTTTCCGCTTTTCTCTCCCGTGGGGTAAACTTCCAGCGGTGCTTGATACTTACGGAGTTCCAAGTGCGCGAGTCCGTGGTCGATGAGGCGATGAGGCGGACCCGGAAAGATCGACTGCTTCTGCGAGCGTTCACACGAGAGTCGAGCATTTGGCTTCGCTTCTTTATTTCTTCGGGTTAATAAATAATTGTGTAATTGATCGGGGAAAGTTCTCCACGAGGATGGCTGTAAGTCGAACGCTATCTCGGGGAACTTCGACCCGCTGAACATTTTCCGTAATTTTAAACTTTGGCCTAACGCACTGCGAAATAATTTACTTGGATCCTGTCGGTTGGCTCCTCGAGATTCCTCGTCCTAGCGAAAGAAATTTCTCGAAGGCTCGTTATTCGTGAATATTTGGAGGGCTCGGTCACCTGCGCGCAATTACACGGTAATTCACAAATCATCGGAATTGATCCGTATTGTTCATTGGCAACGGAAAAAATCCCACAGAGTAATCACGCACGCAAGTGCGTACGTTCGCCACCCCCCCCCCCGCCGCGCCCCGTTGTCAAATAGAGCGATGATCAATGAATTAACGAGTCGAAACTGTAATTTATTTGGGAGTAAAGTGCTGAGTTCAGTTTTCGACTTGAGTGTTCGTTACGTTGAATGCAATATCGGCAAAGCATTTTCGACGAGGTGAGCCATGACTCGCGTTGATTACAAATTTACGAAGTCTCTCAAGCTTTCGGTACCACTGCGTGCACTTGTGTGCGTACGCTTACGTCGCTTCGAGAGTACGCGAATCGAATAGCGTATTACGAATAGCGTTTGGAAAATTAAATTTTTCCAAAGCTAATTGTCATTATGCGACGAGGAAATTGTGGAATTCCACGTAGAAATTACCAAAGAGAAATACGCGGATTTTTAATATCGTAGAAAACATCGTTTTCAACGCACACGTGTGTGCTTGAAAGACGATACGTTGCATGGGTTTCATTGTGATAAAAAAGGTGAAATGCTGCCGCTCGTTTTCTATTAGTATATACAAGAAATACGGTACGGTTCATAGTACGGATTAAAATAATATCTGAAAACGTAGTAGTTGGTTTTATCGGGAAGCGCGATTCGGCTATAAAAAATATAATAATAAACGAAAATAATGTTTAACGAAGCATCGAAATTTTGAGGAAAAGGAATTTATTTACTCTCCGCAGCAGCAGGAATCTTCGTATTTCTCTCTTGAATAATAATTAATTGGGATATTATTCAGAAGTACTCGAATGTTTCCAATTTTGAAAGGCCTCATTATGTACCTATCGATGCATATTATCAATTTCTAATAGCGCCAACTCATCGCAAACAAGTCAACCCCGATATTTCATCTTGCAAACTATAAATACAGAATTTTAAAACGTAGTTGCATCGCGTTATAAATCAATACCGACTCCCGGCGAATTAAATAGCATCAGGCGAGTAAGAGCGAGCGTGTCGTCAATCGAAAAGAAAAAGAAAAAAAAAAGAAAAAGAAAAACTTAGAGACGCTAGAGGCCAAGCCTGTGCTTTGTACGCACCTCTTTCTCCCTGCGCGTGCACTTGCGTGCGAAGTCGTGCAACCGGACCGAGAGGCTCACACGACCCACTCGGATCGACCTCAACTACCTTTCTAAAATCGCCTTTCCCCCGCGCCCCTTCGCCCTCGTCGTTTCCGTGAAATCGTTACCCCGAGTGCGCGTGGCTCGAGTCTCGTGCGAGTACGAAACTTCCCCCACCCCTTCCAGCCGACCGCGAGCACACATACGCGGCTAATGCCTTTCTTTATCCCGATCGAGGAGGAGAGAAAAGTCTTTTTTGTTGATTTAATAAGGTAGGTGGTAAGGTGGTATGTGCATACACAAGCACGTGTCGAGTGGAGTATTGTTGATAAAGGGGAGCTGACATTCGAAGGCGTTATCTGCGATTTTCTCAAGCTTCCACGAGCAGTACTTGAGAATTGTAAACGTCGGTTGATCCTTCGACTGTTCGCGTTTTTCTCCCCCCCCCCTCTCCCACCTTCTCAGCGAAATGAAGGTAGATAAGTGGAGGGTGATTGAACTCGCGCAGATTCAAATGCGATCCGCGTGAAAAATACGGGTTGCGGTATTTGGCAAGTGTTTTAAAAAAGGCCGGTGTAAAGCTAAAATTATAACTTTTTGCCGTGAGCGTATAAGCGATGCTATCGTTTTTTCATTAAAAGCCTGACATTGCGACCCTGGCGTACTTTAATTCGACGATTTATGTCTGCGCTGCTAATATAACCGAAAACTGCAAAAAGCGCTGTAAAGCATCGGAAAAATCAGAAAAGTGCATGGCTAGCAGGCAAAAGCTAAAGAGACATTTCTTTATCTTTTAATTAAAAGTTTTGCGGAGTAATGGACGTGGCGACGAATGGATTGATGATTATCAAGAATCCCGGGCGATCGTCAAACAGAAAAGGAAGCCTCGTTTTCTTTTCTTTTCTTTTTTTTTTTTCTTTTTTTTTTTCCAAATAAATATTTCATTTTCTCCGCGGATACGATAAGTTTTCAACTTTTTCATCATTCGTTGTCGCTTTATCCAGGCGAAAACTTTACAAGAGTGCCGTGCTTTCATTCTTTCCTTCTTTCTTTAAACATTGCTTAACCGAGGATCAAAAAGGTTGTCGCAAAAAGGCAGCCCTCAAAAGCAAACTTAAAGTTGAATCCCTCAGCGCTAGCAATTTTAATTAACGAAGGGGGCAAATTATTCTGCGTTGCATTTTTCAAGAATTCAACGTTCGCGAAAGTTTAAAAATTGGCCACACGTCGTTGGTGCGTGCAAAACTGAAATGCCGGACGCAGCGACGCGACAATGAAATACAGACGTCGTTTTAACGACGAAAATAAAAACGCGTATTAAAAGGTCGCGCGGAGTCCGACTCTTAACGCTCGCTTAATCACTTGTAATGAACATCTATAAAACAAGTTCGTAAAGTCTTCTTACGTTTCCGTAAAATTAAATAACCGCCTATCGCCTTTGATGAACTCCGAATGCGCTCGCAAATAAATAAATTTTAAATTGAACAAAACCTTATCCCACGTTTTACAATTACCAGACGGTATGATTAAATCGTTGTTACTTTGAAGCTTCGCCACTGATATTATTAGGAACGTGAATTTCTGAACGTGAATGTAACGTCTGAAAATAATGATAAAAAAGAAATGGTTGTATTCGTTTCCGAATCGCGTTTGAAAAAAGTTTTAACGATTGGGAAACGATGTACTTTGATTTGTTCGTTGTCTAAATGGATTAAATTACCTAATCGAAAGATTTTTCAATTGTATCGCCATAATCATTAAACGTAACGGTATTTAAGCCTTGATTAACCGAGTAAGCGCGCGTCAAGACTGAATTACGGATAATTAATAAATGTCCGATGCAACGTTGAATTAATAACGATGATCATTTTATCTTTTAATTTTGGATACTTCAACGTAGGAAAGAGCCAAAAATCGTAATAAAAAGGCAGGTAATGGGTAAATAATGCCACAGTTCCACGGGCAAATAATAGATATTGCGCGCAAGATAAGTACCGCGCAAATAGACTTACCGATAATGACAATACCGATGAGCCGAACAATGCCGAATTCCATATTGTTGTAGTTTAACATGACGTTGGAGAGATGAGCGGCAAGAAGCGCGTAAACTCCACCGCTGGCGCCCACAAGGTAGACGTCCGGGTCGAAGACCGACGTGCCCAAGGAACCTGAAACCAGACACACCGATGATATGCTATCGCGTTGCCACCTCCAAGGTGTCGCTCACTCTCGCTCACTTCGCGCGCTAATGAGTCCTCCTCCTCCTCCTCCTCCTCCTCCTCCTCCTCATCGCCTTCGATTCTTTCGACCTCGCCCATCCGACGACGCTCTATATCCATCGTGGGCTCGTCTCGCACGCAATATGCCATACGGATAAGTTTGCTTGTTTAGGGGTCGGCCAAGTCTTTTCAAGCTCGGGTATTCGAAACTTCCACACCTCGGGGGATAATGATCGAGACACTTTTCTTATAAGCGAGCTCACCGAACTTCTTGCTCCGTTATCGCGCTAGAACGAGCGCACTGACACTCTTTGTACACGCAGTCAGAGTGCCCTCTTTGTTCAGAGGAAAATTTCACTTTAACGCGTGTGTGGCCTGACTGTGACTCTCGAAAAATATCGAAAATTATGACGGAACGAGGAGGAAGTTGCCATAACTATGCGAACGCTATCAAGCCGTGCCTTGCCTCGTCTCTCTTAATTAATCTTGGCTAATAAATTTACTGTTACGCTACCAATCGTACCTCTCAATTTACAGTTTTACCGTTAATTAATCTATTAGGGAGCGATTCGCAAATATTTCACAACTGAGATGAGATGCCTAAGCTGAAAATTGCGCGGAAATGAAAAAGAGCTAGTTTTCGCACGTCATGGTTCTGCGGACGGTAATGAATGACAATAAGGTCCAAGTTTTACGAAAATGGCAGTAAATCCTTGAAGAAAGCATTCGAGTAATCGACAGTATTTAATTATGTTAATAAAATCACGCTCATATTGCACACGAGTATTACCGACGAAAGTAATAAGTTAAATAATATTAATCATCGATATTAATTTGTATAAACGAATTTGCGGTGTCAGCACGGACACGACCTTAGATAATTGTTGGGACTAAACTAATTTCGATACATTCCATCGATTATGCAATAATGAAGCAAATGTAGATACGTAATTAACTAACGAAGGTGGCAAATTCTATCGCAATAATTAACAAAGTAATTAAACGAGAAACTTGATCGACCCCCATCACTCGTGCTGAATTTTTTCCGCACCGAGACACTTATCTTCCACAGGAGTGATATCACTTCCTTTCATATAAGAAAGGAATGACTGCGCTCAGTCTTGAAGAGATGAGATCGCAAATGAAGTAGATCCTTTTAAACTTCCCGACGATCCAAACAAAACTATTTTATTTATTTCTCGCCGCGCTTTTATTAAGAAATACTTTCTCGTATTTAAGCAGTGAATTTAATCCACATCTTGTCCTTTTTGCTTAGTTCGAGAATAATGGAGGGAAAAAATTACGACGAAGTAGGAATGCTTGAATAAAATACCAGAGAGAGAGGGAAAGTTCAAGTAGCGCCGAGCTAAGAGTAATTCGTGGCTCGACGGGTAAAGCAGGACGCGAGGGGTGCGCTTACTCACAGGATTTAAGTTTCATTGTAACGAACGCCAATGTGGCGCATAATAAGAACGAATAACTGAGGGAGCGAGAGACAGTGCGACGTTGTGAGAGGGGTGGGGGAGGGGGGTGGGTGGGCGGGAGGGTGGGAGGGAGGAGTAAAGTATACGTTGAGCGATACAATACTGCTTATCGATGTAAGGAAATTTAACAAGAATAAGGATATGAATCTGCGACCACTGTAATATCTTCTGCTTTTTTACATTTACAACATGTTACACCGCCGGGAAGAGAAAAGTAAGCGTCTTCAAATCTAGCACATCGAGAAAAAGCGTACGAGAGTTTTAGCATAAGTACGACATGATTGAAAATGATGGAGAATGATGGAGAATGTAAAATAGTTTGGAACCAAACGACTTCGTAGGGAGAAAAAGGGAATATTTTAAATTGCACGATAAATTGTAGTTTTTTTTTTTTTTTTTTTTTTTTTTTTTTTTTTTAATGCAAGTTATTACTCTCGGTAAGGCGTTTGTTTTCTTCGACTGCAACTTACTTATCTACGTATTCAAATTTAATTACAGAAAAATCTTTACCCTCGAGTTCACTCATTATTTAAGATGTCCGATTAAACACGAAAACTTTTTAATCCAAGCATTAATGCGAAGCTTTAGTTTACTTTTGTAAAAGCGAGAATACCATTACAAATGGGACTTTAATTTTTTACAACTAATATTAAATACAATATTCTTAGCTTCTCTCTCGACCTTGTGAACTTATTTTACTTTACCGTGCATAACGAGCTACCGAAATCATTAATAATAATCTTGCGCATAAACCTACTTCAACCTCGATCCTTTATAAATAAAACTGTATAACTAAAGACTTTCTCGTCGTTGTTTCGCGTACTGTACCACTGGAGTAAATGATTTCATACGTCAAATGGGTTATACAAAACGCGAGGTTTCTCCTATAAAACTCGGCACACGTCAGACTGAAATATCCGAATTCTTTTGAGAAGCGCACATATCGCAATTTTTTTCCAAGACAACTCAAGACTTCACCGTAATACGATGTTATAAAATACGACGCTCCACGGCACAAGATTAGAGATAATAAAATTTCAGTGCGAAAAGAGTCGGCGAGAGAAGTTAAAAAGAAAGATCCACGCGCAATTCGTGCGTTTGAAAGCGAGAGAGAGAGAGAGAGAGAGAGAGAGAAGCGCGTTATCGTGGGAAATGTAAAGGGCAGCCTTATTATAGGCTCGTGCTGTTCGTACCTCCCACTCCCTGCCGCAGGGAAAAATATCCGCGAGGCCCCCCATAAGAGAGGGAAGCGCTGACAGTAACGGCAACGGCCAACAAACACCTGTGTGGGAACCTGACTGATTGCCCCAGCTGCCGGTGGAAATTATGACGCAGCGGCAACACCTCGTGACTATCGTTACCTGATCAATCACCACGTCCCCCTCCCAATTCCCCGTCCGCTGTCTTGTTTCGTTACCGCGCTGGCACTTAACCGAGCCCGTTAAGCTGCATTTCGGGTGGTCACGAGCTCGCGCGGTCACGTTTTTGTAATATTATTGATACGCGACGTCGACGGCTCGCGTCCTAATCCTCGTCGCTGTTGCTACGATACCGCGATGGAATTTCCAGACGAGACCCTCGAGGATTTACGTTTCTTTATTGCGCGGGTATTTAGAGCGTGGGCTGCTCGCTTATCCCGATGGATACGCGATCGAGCCGAGGAATGTCGTGGATTTATTACCCGACCTGTGCGTCGACCGATCGTGTTCCATTGGTACTTTGGAGATTGTTGGGGCCACTACTCCAGGCATTCGACGAATCTATCCTTACGGGGAGAACGTACGTTCTTTCGCTTCGCGTACTCTCTTCTTCAAGGCAACGAGAGAGTTTGTACTCGCTCGTTTAGTGGATCGACTTTAATGTAAACAGAGATCATATCCAACCGGCAGTTGCACGTGCAGTTGCCACTTTCCAGATCTCGGGTCCTTATCCGTAGCTTGATGCAGACGATACAACTGCAACAACGACGCGAATCCGCTCCTTCGAATTCCAAAATCCAACGAAATCGAAGAAAAGTGAGAGAAGCAGCAGCAGCAGCAGCAGCAGCAGCAGCCTCACCTTTTCGCGCGCTCGAGCGCGGCGCGATAAGCGATTTTCGAAGCTTCGATGCACGGCGCGCCGTCACTTCCGGTTCCGGCCCACGATGCAGGAGGAAGAGGACGAGGTTCCCACGACACGACAACGCGTCGCGAGACGTTCCCCACTCGCGCCGGCACTCCTGCGAGTATTAGATAATTACCGTGCGCTTCTTTCACGCGCCCTTTTGTCTTCGCGCATTGATCGCGATACTATTGCCTCCAGCGCTTGGAGAAGCTTTGAAAAGGCAAGCGGTATACGTCGAGCTTTTCATCGGGTTGCTTTTGTTTATTGCGTTTTGCGAAGCGTCGAGCGAACGGTGAATAAAATCGCGCTTTCGGCTCGCGTTGACAGTCTCGATGCTAAGGCGAGCATTTGCTCTATTTATTTACATTATTTACATCCAAAGAAGACGACCGTTTCAATTCTCTTAATGATTCTTTTCGACTTCCCCGAGGAAAGAACGAGCGCAAAAAGGTCGCAATGATCGCATTAATTCCTTCGAGTTAACATCAAAGCTTAGACTTTGCTTCGCCTACTCCTCCCGCGGAAGTCTTCCCTTTCACCTTAAAACGATAAAGGTTCATTCCCCTAATTGACCAGTCGAGTCATTTCGCCTGACCGAACAATGCGACGAGAACGATGAACTTAAGTAATTGACTAGAAAGTTAATGGATTTTGCAGCGCTGACGGGGCAAGAGGGAAAGAAAAAGTAAGCTTGAATGTACGCGGACTTATTTCGATTTCGCTTTATAATCATTCGTTGTATGTACAATTGCCGCAGAAACGTTGACGTTATAAAGGATAAAAAAATCTCTACTTTCCTTGGTAATTCGGTATCGGTAAGCTGCTTTTTCCCTTCGTAATTTCCATTGTCTTTACGACGCGAACAAAGTTTCCTTCGAACTGAGCTCAGGGAATTCGACAAAATATATCGAAACTAATTCGGTATGTTTAATTCCGAGATAGATTCTGAGGCAAGGCTAAAGGAAGAGTGAAAGAAGGACGAGTGTTGAAAGAAGATAAAAGGCCGAGATCGGTAGGGAGCGATAAAGAGAAAGACGAAAGAAACGGGAGAAATTGGTGACTGAAGTGGTACCATGTGCTTTGACGAGCTTTAAAGTCTGCCTCTGCGCAGGTACACGTATACACGTGCGTGGCTCGGCTTACGAGATTATTCGCAATTTTCTTCGACTTTATGCGGGTCAAGTTGCAAAAGATAGGGCAAGGAGAGATAAGAGGTTTGTAGACCGATAGAAAGCTTCGTCCTGTATACGACTCGCCTGATGATACTTTCCAAGCATCTCCTTACGGATGGTCTCTCTCTCTCTCTCTCTCTCTCTCTCTCTCTCTCTCTCACTCACTCACTCACTCACTCACTCACTCACTCACTCTATAAACATATACCAAGTATTTTGTACACGTACATTAGACGTTACGAGGCGCGTCCGGGAAAGAACTTAGCATTAAGCTTCTTCTGACAACCATCATATTTTGCTAAATTCGCTGACCCAAGTACACGATTTAGGCGAGTCAATGTATCATATAATGCTTCGTTATAACCTGCTCATAAGCAAATGCATTAGTGGCCCATCCCAAGTGTGGAACTAATGCAATAAAGCTATGGTACTTCGATGTCAATTATTTTCGCCTAGAAATTATGGATTAAAGACATAGAACGATAGACGGATGATTGATAAGAGATTAAATCCACGAGCTTTATTAGTAGTAATTATTTCGACGCTAGAATATTCGTTTTTGTCGTCGTGAAACTGTTCGACTGTATCAGATTAGGGGACAATTTAAAATTTCATGGTACAAAATCCATCGTAGAAGTTCCGCGAAGATGCAACTCCAACTCCATTACGATCGCAAAACTGAAAGTGCATCGGCCTCGAGATTCGAGATTCATTTCACCTTTTTAGGATGTTCTCTGCGTTTAATATGCTAATTTTTTCAAGGTTTTCATATTTTTCGATGAAACGAAAAATTTTGCGATATACTATTGGTTTGCGTTACACATCGCTTTTCCACGCTAAGTCAATAATAATAAATCGGAGCTAAACAGCGCCAAACATCGTTCAAGACACGATCAAGTGCGATTATTGTAACACTCGCTTTACTCGATCGCGAAACTTATCACGAATAGTTTTCCTCGTTCTTTCGAAATACAGACAGCCTTCACTCCGACGATTAAATCCAACCGACAGAATTTTCAGACAAGTATCTAAATGTCCGATGTGCTTGTGCAATCTGCGACTCGTGTTTGAACGACCGAAAGCGCGAAAACAGAAACGCTTCGCGCTTACGCGCACTCGTTACTTTTGCAAAACGTACACCCGTCGTCCACGAATAATTCCAAGGGACCCCGGAACAGAGCTCCGTCCGACTCCACCGGTAAAGGCCATTATCCTAAAACGCAGAGGACGTCGAAGAGTCACGCAGCAGTCGTGGCTGTCCGGCAATTTCATTTTCAAAACAGCGAATTACAACGACGCGGAAAATTCAACAATGACAGCCCCGTATCCCAGCGCACGCACACAGTGAGAGAGAGAGAGAGAGAGAGAGAGAGAGAGAGAGAGAGAAGAGCCCCGTTTCGTGCGAGCGCGCAACGAGAAAAAGCAAAAAGGAAAAGAAAGACAGAGGAAGGAACGAGAAGCGGCATATCGCCGTGGTATCGTGTCGCGGAAATCACCGGGGCGAGGCACGACTGCAAGTGCCGCACACTCGAGGCAAATTGAGCGTACAGTTATACACCGACGACGAGGGCATAATGCATCTAGAGACGGTGAGGCGCTGCTGCGTGGCTCGTGTATTTCCTTATTCCGGTGCGCGTGCCTGCGCGACGGGATTGCGCGGGTTATGAAGCGAATCACGCCACCCAACGCGGGATGTTGGCGTTGAATTTTTTAAGTTGGGCACTTGTCTGGCGATTCCGGCAGTCGAACGAATACACGAGCGCGTTTTTAATCACACGGATAAACGAGCTTCTCTCCCCCTCGATGAGTCCTAGTGATATTGTCCTTTGATCCTAGTGAAACCTTTGTCCTTTTACGGCGGCCTTTTCGTCGCGTTCGATCGAATCGAATTGAATTAAAAATCAAGTTGCTTTCCCCCTTTTCACGAAATGTAGCGCACGAACAATTTTCATCGTCATAGGCCGCAGCAAAGTGGATTATAATAACCAATAAATACATTTCCATTTAGTAATTTTACGTATTAAACGAGATTGAGGTAATTAGTCCTGCATGGCAATATAATCCGTGCCAATGAGACTGTATTTCCTTTAATTAATGAAGTGGCTCTTTACAGGCAAAACTAATTAAAGTGCAATCCTGTCGAATCTCTTTGTGCGAGATCTTGATTGTTTGTAAACGATCGCATTAAGTGCACCGATTTCCCGACGTATAGGAAAAAAAATGCAACTACTTTCTAACTATATTGTAAAACAAAGTAATACTCGGATAAGTGATACGTATTAAGCCTGGTGGATTAAAGTTGATACGTATTAAAGAAATAATTTTGTTCTGCGATATAGCTTTTCTCTCTTAATTGTAAAAAATGGATGCGTTCGAGTATATTTTAGATACGACGATACCAGCTCAACGAATAAAATTTTATACGTATTTAAAAAAGATAATGACCCGGAACCGATAGAGACAAAATTTAAAACTTTACTGCTCAATGGCGCAAAACGTGAAAATGCTTTATTACGTTATAAATTGACATCCATACATACTACGTAAATGTACGTTTTAATTTTTAACGAGGCAATTTTTAATCGATGATTATTGAGAGGCATTTCACTCGCGTATAAATATCGTTGGTACAGCCAAATGAATTTTGACCATTAAATGATGTACTCTAATGAGATGGCCAATGATAATAATCGGAAAGCATTATCGGATGAGTTAGTAAATACGTTGGTTATATCGACGTTGTCCCTATTTCCGCTTCAAAAACTTTCGCAATCGTTATCCACACACTTGGAAGTAGCTACGACGTATACGGTTCTCTCTCTCTCTCTCTCTCTCTCTCTCTCTCTTTTTTTTTTTTGTTATCTTTTTTTCTTTTTTAACGAAAACGGAACGAACACAAACATTTATATTTGCTGAACCGATTCGTTAACCGCGCTGAACAATCGTTGAAATGGGTTCCTCTTTGACATTGCGTCAGAGTAAGTGACATAAAAATCCACGGATAGCCAAAACAATAAAATATAGAGGAACTACTCGCTCTCTTGCTCCTCTCTATCTCTCCATTATTTTTCCACTCTTTTCCTCTTGTTCCTCTCGTATTTTCTGTGACATTCATTTTTTTTTTTGTTTCTATTTTATAAGAATTTCCACAGATTTTTTATTCTACTACTTCTCCGTCCTTTTACGTCCGTGCGAATGTTTTTTTCTTTTATTCCAATTAATTCTAAAACCGATCTTCCTCTTTTTTCGGCACTTTCGTTACAGTGAATCTATTTTTTTGCGCGACTCCGACAAAATAATTCACTCCTAGCTTCTCTCAACATGCGCTAATGGGCGATAACAGTTCTAGTTTTAAAAATTTAAATAATAAATTTAAGAGCAGAACCGCGATTTCTGTTATTTGAATTTTGTATTCGTTGTGCAAAAAATGTACTCGGTATCGACATCCTATTGCTAGAAGGAGCGAGTACTTTTGATCTCTCTTTGACCATTAGATGGAATACTGTTTTCGACAGTGTAAGCAATCGAAAGACAACGTTTTCTTTCAAAAGAAAAAATCACAAAACAACAAAGCGAATCATGCGTATCTATACGAACGAATGGCCGTGCAGTGCCGCGAAAGGTTGTTTCACTGCGGCGGAAGTGATCCGATGCAGTTGAATGCAGGATGCACAAAATTCTCTTATTTTCGATCGCCGGCTACGAAACCTGCTGCCAAAAATGAAGTTTCACGTGTGCTCTCAGCGAGGATAACCGATGGACTTTCCGTCGAATGTTAAGCTCAAGAGCCGTGGAACGACCTTCGCGTAAATATTTTGCACTTGTAATTCAGCGCGACGTGCTAAGGTGTGTTTAGAAAGTTGAATTACGCGCGCAGACCAACGCGCGATGAAATTAATCGTTATCGGCCGATGCGTGTAAAGTAATTATTCCTCGGCAGCAAGATAAAAGTCGCATAGAAAATTAGAGAAGTAATGAAGGCATTTAAAGATTATACGATGTTATCTTTAAGAAACCTCGTTTTTTCTCTCTCTCTCTCTCCTTTTTTTCAACACAATAAAGCAAACTTAAATTTCAACCCAAATCTCTAAAAATAATTCTCGAGTACTCCGCTCTAACGTTTACTTTGAATTTCGTTTCACAAATTTCATCTGATAATCCTTGTACGCGCGTTATACAAACTTAACTTTTTCAATTTATGCAATTTCCCGTTAAATATAATGATTCAAGATAGTGTCTTTTGAGGATACACAGTCATAAAATACGTCACCGCGTTAAAACTATTGTACAAACAGCTGTCTAATATAATATATAATGTACAGGAATAACTTCTCCGAGTGAAAAATACTTTTTTCTCGACGAGCATACGTCCGCGCAAAACGAATAAAATTTCTCCATTTGTTCAAGTAAATAGTAGTTGTATTCGTTTATTTCAAGCTCCAAAGTTATACGCATCGAATGGAGTACGTGTACAAACACTATGTTAATAAGTTTAATAAGAGTGTAATAAAAACTTTGGTAATTCAATTTACTCGAAGAGAGAAGTTTTGTAGCACACGCGATGAGTTTATAATCAACTCGCTTGTGTATACTAATGAATTGATTATATTTGTAGTAAAAATTATCGCCGAGGTGTACCGAACAATGTACTACAATTCTCTCGCAGAAGCAAGTGCGTTAAACACGGACAACTAACGTGCGCCTATGGAAACACGTCAGGCTGTATTGTGAAACTATTCGGAAAGCCTTTAGAAATTCCTGAAATTTTCCATTTTCATTTTTAATCCATTCGATTGAGCGAGACGTTTGCCGGGCTAACAGTCAACGAATGAGGCCCTCGCTTCGCAATTTTAGCCACCCAAAAAAAAAAAAAAAAAACCGGACTCTCCTCTTAATAACGACTTCTCCGTCTCTCCGGCGATTTATAAAGAGGCACACGGTACTGCCGCTTTTCCCGAGGCGAGAAAAAACCATCCGGCGCGGTTCTCCTCCTACGAATCGGAGGAGGAGAAGCGCTCGTTGCGCCTAGATTCCCCGGGTTAATTACCGCGATGACTGATAAGATAAAAGCGCGCCCGTGTGTACACGTGCGCGTACTAGGCTTGGGCTGCTCCTTCTCGAGGGCATTAAATCGAAGGAGACAGGGAGAGAGCAGGAGACCTGGTGCTGCCGGAAATGCGTGTGAATAAAGGCCGGTTTGCGAGCGTCGCGAATGGGAACGAGATCGAGATGGAAAGTGAATTATTGTTTACGCTAAAAGCATCGTCTCTGGGTTTCGGGAGGTTCTAGTTCGAGTAATAGAGGCCTGGGTGCTATGTGCGTGCGATTATCGAAAATTCGATGAATTTTGAATAATTCACTGCGCGAGAAAGTATTTTCATTGTGCTCTGCGCGGAATTTGTTGCTGTCACTTACTCGTAATAAATCTTTGCATCTTAATGCATCTTATTCGGTTGTATATCGTAAGGATACAATATTCTTATCAGTTTCGGAAATGATTTATAGACGCATTTTCAATTGTGAAATATACAAATAGATATGCCGGAGCTGCTCGAGTACGTAGCAGCACCATCGAGTAAACACGAAAATTTTATTTTACAGCAAATTTTTTTTCTATTATCTGCCTGCAGCATGTATATCAATGGGATTCTATTTTTTCGCGAACACCGACGTTTCATAATCCCTTTTACCAAATACTAAAATTGCTGTTTAAAGTTTAGTTTGACAAAAATTTCAATTCCCTCCGTAAAAGTAGACGAGATTCGTTTGCACGTGTAGCGAAGCTTAGAGAAGTTTTCAATCCGATTTGCTTTATAGTGCATGAAAACAATTGAAAACGTAATACTGCAAGGCTTTAACTAAAATATTTTCCGATATTAAATAAGCACGGTTAATTGTAACTTTCATCTATTTAGTGTTGGATTGTTTAACAATATTTAATAAGAGTTTCGTTAATCGTGGCATAATTTTCGCGCTACAATTTTCATTGTACCAGTGTACGAGTACATTCCGACTGATTTTTGAAAAATTTACACGTACAAAAGGGCGCGCAAAAAAATACTCCACGTACGTTGTTAATTTAATGCAACGATTCCATCGTGTATTATAAAACGTCAAATGATGCATAAAGACCTTATAATAATAATAATAATAATAATAATAATAATAATAATAATAATAATAATAATAATAATAACAATAATAACAACAACAACAACAACAACAACAACAACAATAATAATAATAATAATAATACGAATTTTATTATCCCTTTTTCCGAACCAACACCTAAGGCTTATAATTCTAAAGTGACTCTTGATTCCTTTACCAACGTCCAGATGTGCCCTGGAGAATGATCCTGTTTTTGGCTTTTTCTGCGTCAACGGGACAAAAGGGAACGTGAAATACCATTTTCGTGTTTGCAGCTCAACCTTCCTTTTTCTTCCCCCCTTTTCCCTCTTTGAATTAATAATAAAGGAGGTGCGCGTCTTTTAACTGCAGTACGTGGATTTACGTACTTTTCGTTTCAAAATGAAAGGACGCGGATTACGATTATTACGATAGCAGTAATTATGGAAGTCCATTATTAAAGTACGCTTTACTTTCAAGGGAGCTATAAGCCACTCTGCAGGTTTTAATAGAGGACGAACGATAATTTTGCATTGCGCAGAATAGAAAAGTATAACAGGGGTTACAAATTGTAATGCACCGCTTTCTGTTCTATTCGGTTAGCCAACTGCAACCGTGTAACGCTTTTTAAACAAATATTTTATTAGAAAATAAGCTTTTTAAAGTACGAATGCTATCGTACTTCCTCGCCATACTTAATGCACTCCTCAAAGGTACGTTTGCGATGAATAGAGCTTGAGAGTAACAGATTCTTAGCAGAGCGAAATGTTTTAATGAAATATAAATAATTCAGAAATAAATAACAGAAGAGACGCGAAAGGACTTTATTTCATATTTATTCTCTGTCCGTCTTGCGCTGAATTTTTAAGATATATTAATTTGAAAGCCATTAACGACCGAAATTTCGAGAAAAATAATTCAAACAATGCCGCACTTTACATAACGTAGACATAATGGTTGAATTACTTCTTTTTAATCGGAACATCAAATCTATCTATATCGATTACTCTATCGCTCTTCCTGTTTTATAGGTTATTTGAAACTCGATCGCGATTTTGAGAATGTCACCAAGTAATTAAAGTTATAATTGCTTCGCAAGAATTAAAATATGAAAAAATTATGCATTACTGTATACAAATTAGTTTGACAAAGCACTCATTAAAATCTGTAATATGATTGGTGATTATTTATAAAGGAAATTATTAACTACGAAAGTAAAAGATTATTTTGGTATATATATATATATTAGAAGATTATGTACACGAGGCCTTCTAATTATGAAAGTATTAAGCTTTTAATGCTACGGTAACTCTTTTCTCACAATGATCGAATCCTTTGAATGATAAAATTGAATGGAGATCCGTACTTTTATTCAAGAATTACCACGACGGTATTCGCGATGTTAATAATTTTTCTTAGTACTTCGCGAAGGAATTCCGACGTACAATATTTGAATTTCGCCCGCATGCGTATGCTTTTAATTATGAAAATACAAAAATTACCATAATCTTGCGATATCTCCATTTTAGACATGATAAAGTTGAGGAGAAATGATAAAGTAGCGTGACTTAATGCCTCGGCGTGATTTTTCCAACAACTAAGAGTGAAGCAGAAATGCATGGAAAATTTTTCATGTAAAATCGCTGGCTTTATAACGCATACAACACGCAAACATATTTCAAGTGTATAAATTTTACTTCGTATCAAAGAATTCCAAGGTATAAATAAAAATTGTAATTTAAACTCACTTCAAAGCAAAGCAGACTCATTCGAAAGCTTCTTTTTTACGCACAATCACTGTGACTTTTCATTCTTTTAATCGTTACAACGTAAAAGTTTACAATTAAGTGAAGGGCTCGATTACTGAAATATCATTCGAAAATGTGCACAGTTTTTTCACGTTTACTAATTTGCATAAAACGAACGTACACGAGCACTTCTATGGGATTTTGTACGATGCGCAACTGCACCTACTCTTTACCCGAACAGCTACACGTGGTTAACGAACTTTTACATTAAAACTGGTTTATATTTATTTTGAAAGATTATACGCACTACTTTTTATCCATGATAAAAAGTACAATAAGCAAGATGTCAAATGAAAGATGGTAAACGACTTTTTAAATTTGGAAGCAAAACTACGAAACTACTTTAAAACGGTTCCGCGTGTCTTAACAACAGTCAAGAGAATCAAGTTAACGTCGAGATATTAACAACAACTAACGATACCGTTTACAAACGAAATAATAAAGAATCCGTTTGTAAAAACATACAAGTTAAATTTGGCGTTACTCAAAGTTGCGAACTAAATTGCCATCGCGTGCTATTTCAAGTAAACGCTTTAATGGCCTGAGAAGCTATTTCAACAGTTAGTGAATATATCAGTTTAAACATAAGTATCCTTTGCATAAGAATCGCTGGTCGCTCGATCGGTAAAGTAGTCGGCTAACGGTTGCAAGCAAGACTCGCACACTCGCTGAGTCCTCGTAAAGCTCGTAACCATAGTCGCCGTTCTCTAAACACTCGCCAAGTTCGCACGCGTGCATCGCGAAACTTACCGGCAAGGACTCCAGCCATGTACACAGCGGCGATCCTGAGGCTGCCGTGCACCATTTCCAGCGGCAGGCCCACGACAACCTGTACCCCGAGGTTGAACAGCAGGTGAAGCCATCTGGAACAAAGAAGGGGGGGACACACGTCAGGTACACGTTACGTTGCGTATATGGCAAAAGGCCACGTCGATTATTTCACTCTCATCGCACACACGCGGAACACAATACATTCTAATCGCCTTTCGTGCATCTTATCATCCGCTTTCTTCGCTCTCGAAGTTACACACTCGGCGAGCTTTCCAAGATCGAGATCCGATAGCAGCCGCGTGTACATATAGCAAGAGCCCAGATCATCATGAAGGCGCGCGTGCGTGTACACGCGTTAAGAAGCGAAGTGATTTTCCTAAAGTGTTATTATACCTGGCGCGCCGAGAGAGAGAGAGAGAGAGAGAGAGAGAGAGAGAGAGGCGTCATTATCGCTAGTCTGTAAAGCCGAACGCGCTAATCCGCGCCTTTGAGCCCGGGAAACGCCCACAGAAATAAAGAAAGAAATAAAGAAAGAAATAAAGAAAGAAAGAAATCAATCAAAGAAAGCAATCGGAATAGCTCGATGTAATGGCTTATACGGGCGCGATGAACAGTTTAAGTACAGTCGTAAGCTAAAAACCTGACGCAAACTTTGCTTTAAGTTTATAACTGCCGTAGCTACGAGCATTTGTGGCCATCTTTGCAAACTACCGCTCGTGGCGAGCAGTACATACATTTATAGCTTCGCGGCGAGGGGCCAAGGGTTAACGCGTATGTCGAGGTGGGAATCTATGCGCGGGAATTTCCGAAATTGGACAAAAGTAGCGCGGCCACGGCGACGACGTAAGAAACGTTAACAACGTCTTCTCGAAAGAATTCGTAGCAAAGTATCAGGGGGCGAAAGGGGGCCGTCTGGCAGAGATCAAAGAACATTTCGAAGTGGACGAGAGACAAGGAGAGACAAGGAGAGACAAGGAGCGGTAATGAGAAGTAGGGAGCAGGAGGAGGAAAAAGAGCGAGCGAGAAAGAGTTGAACGAGGAAGTTGAAACTGCGCAATGTCGAGGGGAAGAAACTCGGAGAGCTTTACAACGTCAAGCGATTCGTGATTTATATACTTGTTTCGAATAACTTGCTCAGACTGCTTCCACTCTTTCTAGACGTACACCCACCACCTCTACGACGTTTGCGCCTGCCTTTTTGATAGTGTGGAAAATGAATTTTGCGTATTCAATGCTCTCTCTCTCTCTCTCTCTCTCTCTCTCTCTCTCTCTCTCTCTCTCTCCAAGAGTGCCGCCGCATACGAGATACTCGTCATTTTTGAGAATTCAAAGTGTGCACACGGCATTAGATAGCGTTTGAAAGCGCGAATTTGAAATACAACTGGCATCAATAGTATTGCTCGGCGTAATCGGGAATATTAAATTTCAAACATATTTCAGGTATCAATGACACAGCTTTTCCACTGACTTACTTTTAATAATACGTTCGAGTACAAAAAGCGTGTGCGTACGTTTGACTTGAACTTTCGAACAATGCGTTTAATTTATAACTAAAAGAAATTTAATAACCAATTTCCGCGTCTCACTTTCCTCGCAGAAATTACGATGCATTGTGCGACTAAAGGTTTAATTAATGAGTACAGCAGTGTCGAGAAATGGGAAAGAAAAAGGGGAAATCAGAAGGAAAAGTTTTAAAAGTCACACTTCCCTTAAGAGCTCGACGTTTGTGCTAACTTATGCTTTTCGGGCTCGACGATCTGTGAATCTCACACGTAAAGTGAACGAGCTCCTTGCAAGTTCGCTGAAAAAGGAAGGCGGAGACGGAGACGGAGAAGAGCAAGTGAGTTTCGCGAGATTAAGGGTTTTATCTCGGGCGCAAGAAGTTCCTTCGAGCGTACGAGTGACTTCTTCACGCTGCGAGACAGATGAACGGGTACCGATTGCGAAGGATCGAGCGAGACGGAGAAAATAAAGAAAATTCCCGGTCTATTATTCCTTATGTATATTCGACACGTAAGCACGGATGGGAGAATTTTCGAATTTAACGCTATCGCGAGAGAAATAAGATCGTTTTCGCCCGACGAACAATTTCACGATCTTACACGCCCCTCCCCCTCCCCCCAACCATCGCCGCCGCCACCGTCGCCTCTGGACCTTTGTGTACACGAGGCATAAAGACGATAGGATTTTATATGGATTCGACGTACCGCGTATTTTTTGTAGGAGAATCTAATATCCGCGGACGAGGACGTTGCAGTACGTTCGATTATACAAATGTAAAAATTTTTCATATTTTCTAGGCAACGCGATTTGAATGACAAATTCAATGTATATAGGATCGACGTGGTTTTTCGAGTTCAATTTCCCCGGGAAATTTTTCCTACTTAGGAAGCTACGAACGAATGGAGGCATTAAAAAAAGTTTTATTACTGCAAATTACTGTGTACAGGTACCAGGGGCGATTGTAATTTATATATATACGCAGACCCTGCAAAGACTCGCTGCGAGTGGAGCGACGTCAACTTCGTGTATTATCCGACTACGTTCACCAGTACCGCATGTATTCACCTTATCATTTTCTACAGTCGGTATTATGAATAATGAGTTTTCACTTAAGAGAAAATCCAGCATTCTAAATTCCGTGAATAATTAGGCAACTATTCAACGCTCACATTGTTAAAATGTTTGGCTTTTAAATTTACGCTATATTGACTTGCTGCAAATGAAATCTTCATTAACAATCGACGTGTTTCGTGCATAATTTACGAATGTGCTGAATCGAGAATTAAATTAACCTGCGATAAAGAAAAAAAGGATTTAATCCTTGGCGAAAGAATACTTGATGATCCTAAATGTAAAAAGCATTTGGGTAACTTTAAGAATTGAATAGGAAAAGAAGCTTCATCTCTTAAAAAACAGTTAAAAGCCTTCGTCGGCTTACAAGAGGGCTTTTATCGATTTCGTTCCAATGCATCCACAATCTAAAGTGGAATAGATCAATCCAACCGATGTTACGTGTCGAAAAACGCAGCGATGAAAAGAGCCCGCGACAGAACTGAAAAGAGGCGTGCGTGCGTGCGTGCGTGCGTGTGTGTGTGTGCGCGCGCGCGAGCGAGCGAACCAAGCTGCGTAACGGAAAGTTAAAAAAAATGTTGGATTACGAATGTCGTTTGAAGCAGCAAGCGAGCAAGAAATTTTCGCATCGAAAGGTCCGCGAGCAAAGCGCGCTCCAGCCTGTAACGTTCTCCATTTATCACTAGGCTAGTGGGAAATAGTGAAAAGGGGGCTCGAGCGAGGGGGGTGGGGGTGGGGGGGGGAGGAGGCGGTAATAGAACCGCAGGTGTTAGGGTATTCGATTTCCTTTGATTTGAACCAATGCTTTCGAATTCCGTTGCATAAGATTAAACGCAAAATTATTATTAAAATCTCTCTTGGTGAGGCTTCGCAAAGTGTAGAATTCAATAGCGTAACAAATGTGCGAGGAGAAACAGCGAGAGAAAATGGGAGTGAGAGAGTACACTTTTTCACAAAGATCGCCGGAGTAGGAAAAATTCTTAACTTGATTTTAGATAGCGAAAACTGAACATCGGAAAATCCGTCTCATCGACGAACGAGTGTTTTTTACAAAATAGAGAAAAGTACACCCTGTTAAAAGAAGTGGATGAAAAAATTACACGCGTGCAAGGGCAAATTGAAAACACTGCGTGAAAAATTTATCCAACTTTGGTGAAAATACGAGGACGAGGTATGCATTTGAATACAGAAATTTTTTGTATAAATATGTTTTCATTTCGATATCAATTGCTTTTTTTTCTTTGTAAAATCATTGTCTGCGTGATGCGTAGATCCTCATTTGAAAACAATAAACACGATCTTTCATACGGTCACTAAAGTTACTGCCAATCAATGGTTCTCAATTGTCCTCTTAACTCAATTTTGATAGCAGATTACCGCTGCGAATTCTAATCCAATGACATTCGTACAATTTTAAACGACATTATGATGATTATCATTGGAGACGGGCGAAGTTGCGGTTGGAATTTCGTAATGCAAGGATTCACGCGAAACATAAGTAATCCGTTTATATCCATGCAGTCTGTTGGATGTTGCCTATTCCTTGATCCCGCTCTCTTCTCCAGAACTCTGATCCAAATAGCTGTCTCAACCTCTAACGGCATAAAGTTATTTATCAGATCGCATATTCTGATGATCAAAAGTGAGCAGCGTGCAAAATTATAAGCACGGGAGTTTTAGGTTTTCTGCATTAAAACGTGACCGCCACCTCGAAGATCTCGAGTTTCGTTATTAATCTTCGTATTAAACTTTTGGGATTCGATGAGTCGTTTTTCTTTTGCAATTAAACGCATACGCGTTAGCAGTCAGTTCATGGTCTCGCATAACGTCGATGCCCCCGAACGACGTTGATGTGCCAAATTGCTAAAAGATGTGACGCGTGTCATGGACAACTTCGGGATATTGGTATATCCGTCAAAACTTGCGAACAGAGTCTTTCCGTCGATATAAATACAAATATTTCCACTTTTCACGTGCGATACTCTTTTGTCAACACAGCGTGCGATGTCGGTAAACTAAGATTTTTTAACAGAGGCGAGGTATCGCAATTGAACGAAGGAGTCTACACTTAGATTTCGTCGGTAGACTTCTCGTTGAATCTTTTGCTATTCTTTTGATTCGTTGGCGAATCATTTGTCACCGTCTATCGAGCATCGGTGTCCCGTCTTTCTTTTATCACTGTTTTTTCTTTTCTTTTCTTTTTTTTTTCTTTTTTTTTTTTTTTTTTATACAACTTCTTATCTGCGAAGTATCGATTGCTTGTCCTATAAATGCTCATAGATAGAAACTTTGTGACCGATAGTTTGCTAAAGAATCGTAAGTAGCTCTTTCTTCTTTCTTTGATCCGAAGATGCCTCTAATGTCTAGAACTGCCGTTTTTGTCTTGACTTTTAGGGTGAGGTGAGTGGATTCCACTTGGACTAATATCCCTAGTGTATTAGAGGTTATGTTGCGAATAATCCGTAGCGTATCCCTATAGTGTTTCCAGAGGTTGTACCACTCACCCTCTCCAATTGACTTTTAATAACCATACTCCGCTCTTTTTCTGTATAATAATGACCAACATTATAGAATTATAGAGATATATACGCAAATCACAAGAATTTCGAATCCTAAAATTTAAGTTAACTTTATTAACGACTGCGGTGATCGCTAAAAATCTCTAAAAATCTCTCTCTAAAAATCTCTAAAAATCTCTAAAAATCCAAAAGACTCTAAACAATTTGTGGAATTAATTTTAAAAATGGCTTCGCCTCTAAAATTCTAATATCGTAAATAGATTTTTGGGCTCGTAATTAATCACTAGTTATAAGAGCTTTCAAGTGACAGCATTGGCGTTTACGAATACCGAATCAAATGTATCACAAAGTTCCCGTTCGCTCGACTTTTACAACTCAATCTCAAAATATCAGTTGGCGAAGATTGCAGTTACACAAAGGATTTACTTTTTTGTACAGGCGCTCTCAATGTTCCAGTTTTATATACTTTTACAATTTCTCTGTATTCTCATGCCCTCGAGGATTTTCGGTGTAATACAGAAAATGAGTGAAAACTGCAAATGGAAAAATCGTATTGTAATTTAATATAGAGTTCTTGCCTCGTTTTAACAACCTTTTTGTTTTAACAACGTCGCGTAGCGCCCTAGCGGGAAAAAAAATTCGTTCAAAGGAGACGGCAAAAATTATTGGAACGGGTCGGAAAAGTTGCGAAAGTGCGGAGGACAGAGCGAGAGCTGGTATTATACGATTGTATGCGCACGGGTATGTACTTAGTGTTGCAGGAAAATTACTACATTTGCGGCAATTTATTAAAAGAGATATAGCGATTTTTCTTTCGCAAGAACGAATACGTCTTCCAATTATAACCAGATGTATTATGGTCTTGCCTACGTAATTCTCGTTTCTGCATAGGAAGCAGCACTGCGCGCACACCACTAATCGGATCTAGCAAACAAATGGTTAATTTGCATCGGCTGACAATAAGTAACGTCGACGGGTGGTAGTTCGTAATAGCTCGATTGTTTTCCCGTAGCTAAGGGAAGAAAAAGAGCTTCTCTCCTATTCCTTGTTTGTATTTTGAATCGTTCGCTCGCTCGCTCGCTTTGCATTTTCTCATTACGACCAAGTAATTATTTTTATCTAGTCGGTTACGCGTGACTTTTACATTACTCAGCTCGTTTTCACCCTCTATTTTTCCAATCCTCGTAGTATGTCCGACCGATGCGTTCCCTTTTACGTGTTATATTTTGCCGTGTCGCCATTAAGCAGGGACATAAAGTTGCTTTTTCTTCTTCTGCGGAATTCATTCGGAGGTTGTACGGACGGCAACGAGGTTCCATCGCGTTGGAAAAAAGCGAGCCAAATTACCATTCTTTCCCAGTTTATCATAATTTTTTACTTTACAGTTGAGAAGAAAATACTCTTCGAGATTGACAAGATTTTATAATTATTATTATTATTATTATTATTATTATTATCATCGTTGTTATTATTATTAAAAATGAGAGATCACTAAATTTTACCGCTCACTTTTAAATACGACCAGCGCTACTTGCATTTGCTTTCATTTCACCTTGTACAATAATAAAGGACTTTCCACTGTGTTTCCTTATTTTGTCTTTAATTTACCATCGGTTTATCGCGTAGGATAATAAATTTGACGGAGAAAACGGAGGAAAACCCCTTTCAACCACTTCGGACAGATATGAAATCGGAAATAAATCTCTATGAATAGATTTAATATTAACTCATGTAAAACCTGTTGTAAGTTTG
The DNA here is from genome assembly GCA_018907045.1 of Wiebesia pumilae. Classification (NCBI taxonomy): domain Eukaryota; kingdom Metazoa; phylum Arthropoda; class Insecta; order Hymenoptera; family Agaonidae; genus Wiebesia; species Wiebesia pumilae. Next base: position 587,079 of record JACCHZ010000163.1, on the reverse strand, counting down.
ATTAAAAAAAATATTTCAAAAACATGTTTCAAATAATACTTTTCGCTGTGCTCGTATTCCGTATTACGCATCATTTAAAAAAAGGGGGAAAAACACACGGAAACGTTAAAAGACTCAGTTTTCCAACGCAAGAGGAAATAACAATATTTCTCGTCAACGCTACTAAATTTCTATACACACGATGTAAAAAAATCTAAATTGACAAACTGTACGTATGCAGGACGAAGTCAAACGCGAATTAGTAATAATAATCCCTCTCGCAATCATACTTAACAAACATACGAATACAAAGTCTTTGAACCATATAATTACGAGTACAACGATAAAGGTCAAGCGAAAAGAAAAAATACATCGAAGGGTGACCCGGTGGTCTCCGTTCAAAATTACCTTCGTGACGAACAACTTTGCTTCTACTTCTTATTCTTCTCTAGCCAATTTTACGAAGAAATAGAGCAAGAGAATAGAGTAGCGGCAGCGGGGAGGGGCGGAAGAATAAAGAGGGAGAAAGAAAGAGATCTGGATCTTCCTGATTTTCGAACGAAGAGCGTAAGAAACGACGATAAAGAGAATAGATAAGGAAGTACCGCCGAACGATGCTCACGAGTTTCATGCTCGACCGCGTGGCTTCGTGTGGGTGTGTGTCACACGTACGCGAGTACGCGCGAGCTCGCGTGTGCCGACAGTTACACTAGAACCAGATCAAGGGGGCACAAGAGGCATGCTTAGGGGGAAAATTGAGTGATTTCAAGGTGGTATATTCAAGTCGGACGAGACGATTGAGCTTGCAGATTGTGATAATCGACAGCCGATACTAAGTTTTGGCGTATGTATAAATTTTGGCGTATGCCAATGTTTCGTAACGTCTTATTAATAATCGACAGCCGCGAGCGCTTTGAATGTAAATATTTATAAGAGTTTTTGTTTTCCGTGGCTCAGCGTTGAATAATTAACGGTATTTCAAATATTAAATCGAGTCATCGCCGACGAATTTATTCTCGTAATTTTAAACGATACAAAAATGTTACGGTGAAACGTTGTAGCGAGAAACTGATATTCTAAAATCTTGCATGTGCTCGTGACATCTTGAACAAAGCAGAAGCCTAACTAATTATCATTGCTGTTTCGCTGGATATCGTATTACACGAGTGAACAACAGCTTTTACCCTTAGGGCGAAATTACTCAATTCGCCATTGAACGTCTTTTGTCCGTTGTATTCCAAATTTAAAACGCATTATGATGAATCAGTGTTCCGTATATACCGGTGAGCAATTATTCAAATAGAGGGACAAAAATGTGCCTTTTGTCTCCATTACAGTTAGAATAATACGAGGGCACGTATCTTTTCGTGTTTCGAAAAAAGGCCACGAAGGCTCTGATTTTTTTCTCATACATTACGTGCGTTTTTTACGCGTACAAGCGGTGTGAATTACTTTGTCTTCTTAGTATTTAAACAATGTCGACAAATTATAGCAGGGTGTTTGTGTGCCTGTGGGCGCGCGCGCGTGTAACACTGCAATTGTTAGGTACAACGAAACGCGAACTTGGCAGGGACAGTCGAATGCATTTTCGAAACAAATACTTCGTTAATGTCCACGCCGAATCAAGCATTTTCATCAATTATTACGAGAGACATTCATCTAAGTTTGTTGAATAATTGAATTCTCTTTAATACATCGCGATGCATTATTAAAGAACAGATTTGCCCGAGAAGTTTATAATAGCCTTCGTGATAGCCGCCGCCGTTATTATCACTTATCCCACTTTATTATCGGAGCAGTCTTAGCTAAAATACGGTAACGTAAGCTGGTGCAGAGCACTAATAGCGGCATTAAAAAGTGTTTAAAACCTTAACATCGGCAAAGTAAATTGACAGAAATGGCCTTCTTAATCATTGCTCAAAAGGTCTATAAGTAAGAACTGCAGGAGTCGGACAATTCGTGCTCGCATTTCCGTACCAGAGTCGACTCGTTATTACATCCCAGAGGCGCTCGCGAATACAAATGTGTGTGTGCGTGCGTGCGTGCGTGTGCGCGCGTGCGCGCGTGTGGGGCTTGGAGACGTATTGTAATTTATTATTCGAGCATAAAAGCGCGTTCGGGTATCGTCGGATTGCGACGTCGATTTCAGAAAGCCGAGGAGAAATTGCGTCTCCGTAGGTAATACTCCCTTCGCTTTCGCTCGCCACGGGCTATATTGCGCGCGAACTCGACAAGATAATAAAGACAAATCGAAAATCGATAACGCTTAATGTCCGTTCATTACTCGTTAAACTTAACGAGGAACTTCACTTTTTAAAGCGATATTGCGGAGGCGGGCGCGGGCCAAGGGGATGCGATGTACGCGATGTGTCTCGTGCATTCCGAAAATTATATGCTCCCTCGCGCAAATTAATCGTCTTCGTAGATATCACGTTCGTTGTTCGACACCTTCTCGTCGACGTTGCTGCATTCGAGCATTATTATTTTCATTCGTCTCCCGAGGCCGTATCCTCGATTACGCTTGACTATCGCTGCGCCTCTCGTCATCCACGAAAATTGTATCGCCACTACAAACGCAGCTCTGCAACTTATACTTTATTTTAAGGGCGAAGGCCAATAATCGAAGATGAAAAATTCAACGAGTTCCTACGAAGAAGACCAAGTGGAAATCCTGCTACCGTCGAAAGTGTCGAGCAACACTCGTTCGGCTCGCTATTAGAAAAACGAATGGTTCGGTTACTCGAAAGACGTTCGCCGCCGCGTTATTATCGAGCAATCAATAATAAGTAAGGGAAATAAAGAAAAAGCACCAGAGCGAGCGACGGTGTAATCGTCTAATGGAGCAGAACTCGGGTCACACGCTTTTGAAAAATGTAGCTCGAGCCCAGGTAGTCGCGAGAAGGCAGAAGAGCGATGCTCGGGCGGCATTATATACGCACGCACCTTCCTAATGGATTACAAACAAAAAGGCGGAGGCTGGCGCGAGTGATAAGCCGCGAACGAGGACTTATCCATCAGCGGACTACACCGGTATTACCAAATTTCACAAAGCCCTCGTGACTTTTGGCTGCGTCTCGCTGTATTTTTGCGCTTTTTAATTTACTTCCTTTGACGTCTGCCGAGTTAATTACAGTTTTTCCGTTGCGCTCGGATGAAAATGCTCTTTCAAGCAGTTTTGTGGAGCTTCGAACTGTACGTGAATCTCGGCTGGTGAACAACAAATAATACGCCTGGCATAAGACACATTTATTGAACGGGATTCGCTTACGCATATTTCAAAGGTGGCGGATACATTTCCAACGATTCCTTGGGCGTCGTAAGAGTTCGGAAACACGAGTCGCAAACGTAGAGAGGAGCTGAAACAGCGGCGGATTATCTTCAAGAAAGTCTAGTCACCTCGGAGGAGGAATGGAAAAATATTCGGTACAAATCAATCATCGTAAATAAAGCTTTCGCTTCTACTGTACGCCAAGAGGACGTAGCCAGGAACAATCTATCCGGACAGCTCGAGCACATTTTCATAATTGCCGAGAGAGAGAGAGAGAGAGAGAGAGAGAGAGAGAGTGAGAGAACGACGGGGAGCACAAGAGCCAAGGAGATAAGACGGGGCGCGGTAAACGAGGACGACATCTAGGCAGAAAAATGGAAGCGAGGAAGAGCATTTTTGTCTTCGTCGCAACCGCGACCTTCTGCAGCAGCCTCGGCTCGTCGCGTATGCATAATCCCGCGGGATTCACCGAGCATCGTTATTCAAATCTGTCGCGACTTTCGCCGGCCGAGTTTTCGCTGAAATCCAGTCCTGATTCACTTCCGGTAAGTCGAATGGACTCTGCGATGTAACGAGCCTCAAGAGCGCAGGTGGCCGATTCTATTCCGGCAACATCCCTCCAGCATTATTTTCGCTTTAGCGTGCGGATGCCGCGTTTCGTTGTGCTATGCGCTTATTCGTGCTTTTGAAGCAACATTGTAATACCGTTTGGACCCACACGCAATTATGGCATTAGGACCACGCGCAGTTGTACGGGAAGCCGGAATCGATCGTCAGATCGAGCGCAAAACGCTTGAAGGGAATTTTTCGCGTTGATATTAATGATTTAATGAGTCGATCGAGAAAGTTCGAGTCTTATCGTTTGTATGGATAAACTCGTTGACAAAACCCACCGACGATTCGGTTGGTGCATCCGTAGTGTATTTTTCGAGTTGCAAGTAAATGTTTCAGAATTGTCGATACAACGAGCTTAGCACAAACACATAAACACATAAAGTAAGACGAGGAAACCTGTTTATTCCCAAAGTCTACAATAATGAATACATCGATATCTGTGTAGCTGGATCGCGCTATATTTATTATTAAAAAAAAAAAAAAAATAAATAAATAAATAAAGAAAAAATAAAACGAGGGAAGAACTTGGATCGAATCGATGGGGCTTCGGTATAATCGAGTATCTTATTCGAGCGCATCCGCTATTATTTCCGTAAGAGATGTTTTCGAACTCTCGTTAAAGCTGCCAATTTGAATTTTCTGTTATGCTTTTCAGTTCCTCCGCGACTATAAATAAATTCAAATTTAAATTTCCTTACGGTCTAATTCGTTCTTGGCGACTGAGGGTGGGGGTGGGATTATGCGCGATTAATGGCAAGTCGTCGCTAAAGTCTTGGGGTAAAGGCGCGCGTTGCACAGTCGACGGTGAGACGTAAAATCCACGCCAAACTCGTACGGCACAAGAAAGACTCGGAGCTTACGCTTCCCCTTTCTTACGCGCGCACAACTGCGATATCCAGGTCTTTGTCTCGGAGTTATTTCCCGTATCTAGTGTTGCTACCGATTTTGCAGCTGCAGCTGCCTTTATCGCGAGTACACGCGTCGTACTCCCTTACACGGACCTTCGTCATTCTTACATTTTCGCTGGAGGCGGTAATCGACGAATTTTTCGTACGCGTTTAATATTCAATCGAGGCTCGCTTTCATTGCCATCTATCGAATTTATCGAATTTTATCCTTGTAAACACGTACGCACACGTGGACGCAGGTTTCCTTCGCGTCTCTCTTTGTTTACGGTTTTCGTTAGCGCAGTTTATTGCGGTTACAGTGGACTGGGGTGGGGGAACAATCTTTTGTAACGAGTTCCTTCCTTGTTAACGGGAACTTCGGACGCGTGCTTCTTAATAAATAAAGAAGACCATAGCGTTGATAAAGCTGTTACGGAAAGTCGATAGAGAAGTAAGGACAATGCATTAGGTCACAGTCATCCCAAAATAAATGTGCAATAATTCTCATACCACCTTATAAGTTCTTACGTATCCTCGTACGGTTGTTATATAAGCGAACTACGATCGCGTTATTGTTACGCGTGTACGGTACACGATGCACTTTAATCGGAAGCGCGTTATCGATCATCGAAAGCACCGAATGCAACGTCTACTGTGCTTTGGATAACGCATTATATCTATAACTTATGGTAAGTACTCCAATATTTTACCAATCGATTTTCATAACACAACCCGAAGAATATCGCAATTGATAACCCAACGTAAAATTCGCCAATAAAGTATTCATTATCTTGATAATTTAGCAGGCACCATCGATGGCCTATTATGTAATTATCCATATAAAATGACGCAGAATTACTCTTAAAGCAATAACCGCAACGGCATACGAATGCACGTCGATAACTGCATAAGCGGCTTTCAAAGTAGATCGTGAAAAGAGTATAAAAATTAAACGGAAACAATGTCTTTTAATATAACTCGCTATGAATTGCATAACACTATAATGCATAAGCACCATTACAGGGCGTTAATTGACATCGTGCACGCGAGTCTGTAATTGGTCGCTAAGTATACGCGAGGATCGTATAGAAGGGGCAGAGGGGACGCGCGTCTTGTAATCGACGCTGCGACTCGTGCAGATTAGCTCGCATGTAATTCACGTGCGCCTCGATCGTCGACGCCGTAAATCACATTTTGAACTTGCGATCACGGCCGCAGTCGCGCGAACGCGTCCGAATGCGCCAGTCGTTCGCGCCATCCAGCGACGTGCGAAAATCTCGTCGGCACCTTCGCTTTTACCCGAGGTAACCTTAACCTTATCCTCGCGCGTATATACCTAGAAACTCGCACGGTCGCTGGAAGAGAGGTCGCAAGTCTTAGCGAATCCTCCCCGTGGCTAGGCTTTCGCGTGCGTGCCTCGCGCTTCCTTCGCAGTCTGTTTCCGCTAATTACGTCTGCGTCTGCGATCGAGGCGCGCAAACCGCAAGTGGATCCGCCTTTTATGCTCCGCGTTCCCACGGGATGCGACCGTGCGAGTGAACGCCATATTTTTATTCAGCGCTTTTGATAGCGCGAGCCGCAACGTACCCCTGGAATTTCCGGGAGTGCTACGAGTGGCGGGAGCCAGCGATCCGTTTCTCTCGGCATTATTTTTGCGTACTCTTGAGACGGAAGGATCGCCAGGAACTTTGTCGCGGATTCTTATCATTTGGAGAAAGGGATCAAATGCGGGACCGTTGATTCGTGCTTTGAATTTTTATGTTTTTCTCGCGCTTCCGCGTTCGACGATATGCCGTAAAACTTTATTTTGAATAACCACGAACGAAAGAGTTAAACGCAATTACGTGGCTGCTCGTTAGAATATAAGCCTTTGTTGCTCTCTCTCTCTCTCTCTCTCTCTCTCTCTCTTTCTCTCTCACACACACACACACACACACACACACACACACCGCTCGTAGTGCACTAAATATGTCATGGAATGAATGGAATTCCAATAATATTAGTAAGCCAAACCTGTGCTAAAATCAAATTCATATTCCATTGCGATCGCTCTGATGTAGCGTGGCAAGTACAAAGCGGAATAATTTCTGGGTAACCGCGTGTTTGAAACAATGTAATTTTAAATTGCATTCAAGCTTCTCCACGATCGATTTAAAAGTGTTACTCCGCCGAATGATACAAGGATGGCATTAATCTTTTCCAAGCTCGCCGTACATTTTTATGTGCTCACAATTAACGAACTGATTATGCTTGGGAAAATTTTTGAAGCGGTTCATCAAAAGCATTGATTAAACTGTCGCACAGACCGAAGCACAAGGACCTGGATTATTCTCCTTCTCTACAAGCTAAACTATGTATACTCGAGATGAAATACTATCTGACTTTACAAGATTAGCACACGACCTATAGTACATACCGTATATCTAATATGGAGTAACGTAAGATATTTACCGAATAAACAACTATTGAATGGGATTTCTGACTCGACAGTTTTAAAACATCCTAACGTCTGGACTTATTCAAAAGATTTTATTAACGACGTTGGTAATAAATTTCGTACGATTTTCGGTGCTTAAATATATATTCACTAACATTACCCAAGTCTGGTACGTCTTTACGCAAAAATTAGATAACGAGAATGCACGAAAGGATACGATGCATTTACACAGCACACGAAACGAACGCACCAACTGCATATATTGCAGGAACGTAGTAGAATCCGCAACCTTAAGTCCTCGTTAATGATTTAATGAGTCTCGAGTGATAGGTTTATCTTTCTCTCTTGGGGTTCGTTTTACTTTATTTCTTTTTTATTTCAGACTTCTTGCAACTACTGCCGCTATCCTTGTACTTGGAGAGCATTTTCTTTTATTCATTTGACTACTTTTGAGTTATTGTTAGGATTCGATGGAAAGAAATACGACCACGAATCGGAGCGCATTCGTGCAGATTGGTTTCTTAATTTTATCAAGCGAGGATAATATCGAGCATTTTTCATTAAGAAAGAACATTATTCCAGAAAGATTATTTGTATCCTGAATTCTGTAACTCTGTATTATTAATAGAAAGGCTTTTGTCTATTTATAAAGAATGTAAGAGTTGACTTCAGAATTTTCAGTTTCCTGAGTTATTCAAAGATCTTCGAGTTACACGTATTTAAAATACATATTCTTTGAAAATTGTAAATTTAACTAAGACATTTGAATAAGATTTTCTCGAAAGGAGACACTAAAATATTTTAAGAACAATCGCGGTTAATTCATATTTACAAATATAGTTTTTGTAAATTTTTCTAGTCGATCTCCGTTGTTTTCTCTTTTTATGCAAATCTTAGGATCAATTTTTTTTTTTTTTTTTTTTTTTACCGAAAATAAAATTCTTTCTTGCGAATAACCAATACTTCGTTCAAATGATCAAAAATGCAAATGCGATAAAAAACAGTTGAATTTGCTCCAAGTTTTCATATCTAATAAATCTGACCAGGTTATAAGAACAAGGCGTATAAGAACATTACGAAATATTACAAAAGATTACGAAAATAATGTTTTATTTAAAAATTGTAATAAAATCGAAAACAGAAGCCTCTTAGATATCAGGTAAGCATAATTTAGAAGTACTGGTTAAAACGAATCCCTCTGCCACGATAAAACTTGAGATGTGTAGCCTAGAGTTTGAAATCAGAAAACACGTAAACGTGGCGAAATGACGCAAATGTGCCTTGTACTGATTCTGTTATTTAGATTCAACCAACGCACTCTCAATGGAGGATCTTCTCCCTTTTCGAAAAATACAGTCGATAAAGCGAATCTACGAGGATGACATGTAAGAGAGAGGACCATGAGTGAGTTTTACACAAAGGGATGGTAAATTGAGCGAACGGGTTCGGAGTTGCGACTCAATAAAGGGAGAGAGAAATCTTGTTAATGTAATTGACATTTTCGCGAAATCTAGGTCATTAGTTTTTATAGAAAATTCGCAAAGGTACATTATAAAATTGAATTTAGTAAAGCACGAAGTAAAAAATTATTTTGACCCGGATTTATAATCCGGGTCAAAATGGTGTGATGCTGAATAGTATTTAAAAGTTTCGCGTAAGTACGTATGCGCATGAAGATGTAAATTAATTAACTGGCATTCGGTTGTAAATTAAAGTAGCAGCTATTGTTATCATTACCGTTTATTTAAAATCTTGCTTCATTGTTAGACTACGTGTAATATCATACGGGTGCTTATAATTAACAGTAGTAGCATTATTAGTAGTATGTATTAGCCGAGATCCACGCTAATTACGAGTGTAAACCAGAAAGATGAAATTTTTGCTTCGGTCTATGAAAAGGTGCTACACGAGTTGAAAGTGTTTGGAACTGCTGTTTTGCCACGAAAAGTTTCTAGTATGATAAATATAAATACGAAACTGAACCGAGTAATTAATTCCAACGACGCCATCTCCATTGCAATCGATGAAACAACAACAACAAGAATTCACACAAAAGGTAAAAGTTCAAACAGAATATATTTATAAGGAATAAAGAAAGAAATAGATGATGCCAAGGCGCTGCGCGTCTACGGTCCGTCAGAACATCGCGCGAAGCAATTTTCTTCTCGTCGATGTATTTAAAACGAAGAAACTTGACCCACATATAGAAAAACTCACGCCTTCCCTTTCATATTTTCATCTGGCAAAAGCTCCGAGGCAACGGACGCGAAAGTCATTTTCGTTTCACCGTTACATTTTTCTCGCGCAATCACGGGGCTTGTGTCCTCGTTCCCCCGGACAAAAATGGCAAAACAAAGTCGTCCTTTTAAACGGAACAGAGACGTATCGCAGACTTTGCGTATTTGCGTATAAATACTATAATAAAAAGGATTATTATTTTTTCCTTAATAACTCGGATGCTTGTTAAAATGTTTTGCCTGGGAGGCAGCGTCTGGAAAAACATGTAAAGCGCCATAATTCAAATTTTGTATTAATTTATATCAGGTTTCGCTCGCGCAATTTCGTAACTTTATTAAAAGCATATTTTGAACGGAAAAATTTACCACTCAAGCGACTGTGAAGTTAATAAAATTAAAACAAACATTACCAGGGCGCTTTTGTGAATTTTTAAAGCACTTTTATAATGTTTAAAGCACGACGTTGATAGCTTCGATGATAAAATCGTTGCAATCTTTTTAATAATTTTTCACAAATTCCCGATCGAACTTAAAATGTCGTAGATATACGTGTCGCAATGATACTCACCCTGCATGAAGGAACATGTAAAAGACGAACCTCCAGATTTCGCGTCTTTTGTCTGGTCGATAGATGAAGATGCTGTCGATGGGGACCGGTCCTGAAGGGTTAACTTCACCCTTGGCGACAGTATAGTATGTGAAAAAACCCAACTGTAATAAAAGCACGAAAAACGAGCGGTGAATGATATATAATGTAAATTACTTTCGATTGCGAAGGTAAAATTGAGACGAGCGAGCGAGCATTTTACGTTTTTGTACAAAATACAAAAACTGATATAAAGTACATATTTGCAGTAACGTGTACTGCATCGCCAGCATAAAGCATCGAGCAAATTAATGCTCGAATTAATTGTCATTATTAATTCTAGTTTTTAACGAGTTGCATAAAACGTTGATAAGATAAAATCGTTGCAGCGTGAGAGTTGTATCAAAATTTGTTTTCGCGGAAAACTCATACCTCGATTATCCATCTCATAAAATAGCACGGGGATTTTATCAAAGCACACTAAAGTTTCAATCATTTCAATAAGCATTCATATCGGGAATGTTTTAATTTTCGGGAACAAGGGAGTACCAAGAGTAAGGTAATTGCATTAGACGGTAGAATCTATCGAGCAAGTCTACGATTCATACCATAAATATTTCTTAAGGCACAAATAAGAATATTCACGTGTTACATTGGACGTGAAGTTACTCATTCGATGCAACAAGGACGTCGCTCACTTACAGCGAATATACAAATACAGTGGCCGAGAGTTCGAGAAGTGGATTGGGATGAAGGCGGAAAAGAAACGTAGAGAAATACTGCGAGCGCGTAAATCAACAGATGCAATATCGCGTTGACGCGATGCAACGGCAACGGCAACGGCAACGGCAACGGCAACGGCAGCACCGCCTCGAATGGACACATTTTCCGAACGCGCAAAGGAAAAACGTATGCGAGCTTCCGCGCATACGGCCACTTGCTTAATAAAGATTAATAGGAGAAGGCATAAGGTACTGAAATCTTCAGCGGAAACGCGTATTGATTCCTAACATTTTATCGCTTTAATTGATTTATAGAAATGCACGTACAGAAATATTTTAGCTAATGGATCGACTTCCCTACACGTTTAAATATACATATGTGTATTGAATTCTAAATTTCTCTGCGTTTTTTATTTAATTTAATTTAATTTCAAATAGAAGCCACATCGGCAATATTCGCCGTGGCAGTTCATGGATGGGTGAGTGCATGGGAATACTTTTATAGAAAAACGCTTATGTTCGACTTTTGTACAAGCAATTATTGAGAGTGAGCTAAGTGTTCTTGCTAGGTGTCAATTTTTCTTTTTCTTTTTCTTTTTTCTTATTTTTTTCCAGAGACACGGACAGTGTCCAACGCGAACACAGAAGCATTTTACCAAATGTACGGAATGTAAAAAAGGGGCTGACACAAAAAATATCGTCTGTAAAAGCGACGATTAGTTCTTCGAAAATATTCTTGTGAATTTTGTTAATGTACCGATTTTATCGATTTTAGACAAAAAATTGCGCACACTGCACTGGAAAAGAATTTTCTTTTGTCGAAAATAATATATTCCATTCGTCGATAGTAAAAGGAACTCGAGCTATTTCAGATGATGTAAGCTTTTAGATGACTTAATTAAACTCCGAAGGAAAGGAAAATAATTATTAAATTCGAATGTTTGACGAAAAATTTTAGTATTTACAGCATTAATATATTTTATTCGTTACACTAAGGATTTATATGACGTGATATTGTTCGTACTTTCCATCAGGGAAGTAATTTGTAAAAAGAAATTTTGAAGAGCTTTAAAGTTGAATCAAAAAGTAAAATAGGAGCGAAACTACGTGAATTTACAAAGTGATTCGAGAAATTCAAAATATGCAGGCTACGTTTACTTTTAGTATTATTACACAAATTATTACGAAACTCAAACCCATTCGTTATTAACCGATTTTTTTGTGAATGCAAATTCAGTTATAGAGGTACACATTAATTTTAATGGAATTACAACACTTACAATATTACGGATCATACGTGCAATAATTACTCGTAATAAATTCAATTATATTCTCATATGCAATATATATGGTATTTCCAATGGCATAGTCTCATTTAATTTCCCTTAATAGTCACATTATTTTGATGTGTTTCGACAATGACTAAATGCAAAGCCGTGCCACCGAAATTATAATTTTGTAACGGATGTACAAAATACCACATCTAAATGCCTTTGCTCATCGAAACTTTGGTAATGTGCTATTCTCAATTTTGTGAACTTATTTCGAACTATCTTATGTTCTCTAAATCCATGGCAATCATTCTTATCTCGACAATTAAAATATAATCTCAAATTGCACTTTCTCCTGCTATACGTATCACAGGTTTTGCCGATGCAAATAAAGCTGAAATAAACGAAACACTTTCAAGCGTGAAAAATCAGGCGCCAAGAGAACCATTCAACCAAGGTGTTGATCATCGGAACCACCGAGGAAATGATTTATATTACATTTGACGATTGCTTATCATCGCGCGCTCGACTTGTTGCGCTTTTTACGTTTCACTCTACGAATCAGGTTTGGTGCACCGACAGCCCGGTAGACGCATCACCGTTAACCACGATGAGCCCTTTGAATAATCCTGTTAAAACTGTTACGCTTGGCGGTCGTAGGCAATTACAGTGTTGCATCGTGCGGGAAACAACGCAAAATTAATCATCGATGATAATCAAGAAATTCGCCGTCGGATGTGCTTCGTCTTATTCATTTAATTGTTATCGATAAGTAAGCGATAAGTAAGCGAGGCTCGTTTACTTCGAGTATACGTGCAAACTGAACGCGCGATTATTAATTTTACACGTATAAAGGAATAAATATTTCGAGCCTCGTTCTATGACGCGCACGCGATCTAAAGAAACAGAGAGTCAAAAAATCCTTAAATATCCCGGCTTAATAATATTCCGCGTGCAAATACGGATTTATGTTTTTTATTTTTTTCAAAGAGCGTTACTTTGTATTTTCTCATTCGTGCGACACAACTCCCCTGTAGTACGCGCACAACAAAATATATCTTCCCAGATTGCCAATGCGCAAAATGAGTAACGCGTTATTAAAAGGATAGACTGCAAAAGTCGATCCGCTGAAAAAGCTTTTATACGCAAACATCGGACTGTATCGAATATTACAGATACTTTTCAAATTTACGAACAACTTTTTGTTTGCCACTGTGCAGAACTCGTTTCCAAAAGAAACCACGCAAATATAATGCGGATACACGCTGAATTTCTCTTGGACTCGCGTACGGAAGAGTTCACTTTGTGCACTAGAATTAAAGGCAGCGAGTATATACCCGTCTGAAGTATAATGCATTAGATTGGACAATTGGGAGCCACTAAATGAAAAACAAAATAGCGAAGATGAAAAGGTCGGCCCATTGTCCGCTTACGAAGTAACGCGGAAGGAAGGAAAAATACGTCGACCGTCCTCGGAAAAGATGTAGTACCTAACACTTGGCACACGTGATAATCTCCCTCGAGACCGACATCGTCACCGGTGCAAACAACCGGTCGTAAACAACGCATCACGTGCGTTTCTATCGGGATGAATTACGTCGTTCGGACGCATTGGATTCGAGAAACCACGGACCCACCGACACCATCGGAGAACTACAATGGACACGTTTGCGAGCGATATAAAGAGATGCAAATAGCCGAGCATCGAGTATGCAAAGGCCGAGATATTTGTAGGGAAAGGGTAGTGATGGAGAGGGGGGCGCCTCTGTTGAGGTTAGCCAAAAGTTTCCTCGAATTCTCCTACGGAAAATTAGATAAATAGGAGCTCGCGCGTAGGGCTGCAGTTACGAAGGAAACGGGCTTATTTAGAGAGATTTTCTTATCGAACGTAAGAGTATCGATTTGAAAATAGATTTTGTTGTTTCAAAGCGTTTAACCTATCTTTGATGGGTAATCGCATGAAAATCAAACGATTGGCATCAATTATTAAAATACTTTTCGCATTTTCGTACATCGACAGTTTTTCGAATTTACGGTGCAACGTACGGCATAAAAGTTTTTAATTTCGATATTACGTTTAATTTGAAAGTTTGCTTAAGACTTTCATAAGGGATGTCGATCTACATTGAAATAAACTACATTAGCCATAACAGCGAATAAAATATCAAAACCCTGCGAAAAGCAAACTGTGGAAATACTAGCACAGATTCCTGTATTTCAGTAGCACAGTTCGAAAAATTAAAGCAAACGAAACTCGTTGGCCACGGCGGTAAACTCGAGAGCCCGATTCGCGTGCAAGAAAATTAAAAATTAACGAACAATTCGAGAGCGAGATGCATTATCAATTACCATTAAGACCAAGCGCTTCATGAATTATTGAGCATTTTCAATTTTGTATCCCGCAAACTTACAGTAACAGCAGAGCGATCGCGGTGCACATATTTAGCGAGAGCTTTATCAATTACTAAAAGTTCTCGGAGGCGCGCTCATTCTGCTTATCGAAACATCCTCGAGGTCCGAATCGCCGTTTTTATTTATTCCGAATGGACACTTGCAAGGCGCACTCAAACGCTTGCAAACGCCTCCGTGTGACGAGAGTTGCATTTTTTCAACAGCTCTGGACGGCGGTCTGATATATATCTTTAAATGCGTATTAAAAATATGAATAGAAATTTTGGTCTGGGATCTAAAATTTCAGTTGCGACGGTAGACGTGACATTTTTTTTGGTAAATTTTTCCACCGATCATAAAAGGTACGCCAAGTAAATTGACCGGACCTCGCGAGTCCATTTCTAAAAAAAGTAAACGCGGTCGATGCAAGTTTTCCACGATGAACAGCTTCACAGAATAAAGCCACTGGAATAAGCGTTTGAGATTTCGAAATTAAGTAATTGCTCTTAAGTTGCTCGGCGTCAAAGGCACTGACAGGGCCGGAAGAGAGCCAAGTTGAAATGATTATCCTTGAAAAATTGCTTAATTCGAGAAGCCGAAAACTTTTGCCCTTTGAGCGCTCGTGACAAGCGTAGTTCATTTATACGACGCTAACTCTGTTTGTCCCCGTCGCGGTGGCTTACGCGTATCGTTCCGGGTGTAGCATTCCGGAATCTCCGAGAGAAGTACCATGGGAATTCACCGAAAGGCTGGCGACGATGGTCGGCGGCTCGGAACCGCATGTCTGAGAGTACTTTCGACCTCTACCACCGCTACCCTCCACTTCCCCCGGCTGCCGCTGCGCAGGTGAATCCCAGTTACACTTCTGTGAATACTCGGATTTTCTAGCAGCAAAAGCTCCGTTGAGTTCGTTTCGAGAAAGCGTCGCGGTTCGTTTGGGACAAAAAATTTCTTTCATACATCGATGCGAGCTTAATATGTAATTTTGATGCGATTCCCTAGTTATCCATTAATTTAAAAACAACAAGCAAGTCCGTTAATTCTCAAAATTCAATTCAACGTTGTTTTAAGGATGTATCCGGAAAACCAAGAGTACATTAATGTGGGCGCAGTGCCGGGCGAACAAACAATTCTCTCTAATTGTTTCGGGAACCATTACTTTTGCATTCCGTTTTGTGTCGGGATTATATACGTTAATACGACTCGTTTACTCGTGTATCTGTGACTAACTTCTCTGTCGGCAGCGCTGCTACGAATCGTTCGTACAGTACATTACTCCTAACTTCCTGGATGTGTCCTTCGATATTTATCCTAGCCCTGAAGGAAGTAGAGAAAGTACGCATCGAACATTTCGACTTGGCAGACGATATTTTCTCGAGGCAATCAGTGTACGCGTAAAGAGAATCAGCCCTTTGAGCAAAGTTCCAGTGCGAAACAATTACGGAGAACTTCGGATACGCATATTTAAATAAATATAATTGCGCACTTGGAGTATCATTAAATCTGACACTGTTTTTATTTACCAAAGACGAATTGCTCACAGAAACTACGCGAAATACGATTGAAAATTTCGAGGCAACCATTTGCCGTTTCCATGTTGGGAGTTAAATTTATTCGGATTTCAACTTGACTTCCTACTGCACTTTTTAATTAGGCTGTTTTGCGGTCTCATAGGCGACGAACGCATTAGAAATTAGAATAGGCCGACAATTACAAGAAGATGCGTTAGAAATGGTAGGAACGTGAACCTTTCGAGGAGACTGGAAAAGCAAGACTGACGAGGAAGCAAAACGACATTCGAGAAATCGTCCTGTCCGAGGAAACCGACGGTCTTATTCGTTGCGAAGAGCGCATTAATAGTGATTCGTAAGTATAAACGAAAGAAGCTTTATCGTGGAATTTTGTTATGCTAAACTTTAAATGGCTAATTGTCAAAATGACTTTTTCGATACTTTTACGGGTGATAAAACCATGTAAACTATGTATTCCATAGTGACGACCTTTATCCGCATTTTTAGATAATTACATTTTTCACCGTTGCGTATAACAATGATCTATTAAAAAGGATTAATGTGCCTTCTTTTTGTTATGCTAATATGGCAACATTTTAATACAAAATAGGATTTTTATTCAAAAGAGGTAGCAATTCGTATATTTCAACATTTTCAAATGTTTAGTAGGTGTTACCTAATAATTATACTTCTTTATTTCGGAAAGGTATTACGAGCACGAGAGTTTACACGCTTTTATACGTTTCGCGATGAAGCTTTTGCGTCGTTGAAAGAGCTTTTTCATTAATTAAGATAATTAATAACTTATTGTCAACGTTTTAAAAATTTGATATATTATCTTTTGAAAAAATATTCCCGAAAAATAGCTTAGGTGGTATTGGTTTTTACCTCTTAATAAGAATCGCGCAGAAATGGCTGTTTTTTACTCTTATAACTATATAAATAACTCAACGATAATTAAAGATACCGTGAAAATTCATTAGAACGAAAGAAAATTACACTGTTTACTGAAGAGTATTTACAGTCAAACTTGTATCAACAGTTGTATAATAATACTTTGTTACGATGTTATTAATAAATTGTAAATTAATATTCTCGATTTCTAATGATTGTTATATAATTTGTGCCAAATAATTATTTGCGCATGTGCCCAATATAAATACCTCAAAAAAGGATAAAATTCTCACTTTTACAAGAAATAATAATTTAAGTTGAGACATTGATTTACTAACAATGTCTCTCTCTAGCTCGATCCTGTTTAAAATGTGTACAGAGAGCATCCATACGTATGAACATGCTTTATCACAAATTGGTACGCGTTTTATTCTCGTGATCTTTGCGGAGTCACGCAAGGTAAATAAAAACGTGTTTCTTAGATCGGAAAATGTGCGATAGAACGCGAGAAAGGACAACGTGCAGCCATTTGTTTCTCTTCGAAGAATGATAAATAAAAGAGTCTTATCGTAAAGGTACAAGGAAATATAAGTGTTAGTTTCGCGCCACTGGCACTGAAAACAAGGGAAACCAAAATAACACGCAACAAGTACAAATGAGAAACATTTTACGACTGATGCAATTAATACGAATATATGATTTTTTGTCTAAAAATGTCGTTATTAATTTCCCGTTGATAATTTATCGGAGAATCAGAGTTCCTGCATTGCATTTACTAGATAAGAACCTGGTATAATAAAAACCTTTTCAAATAAATAGAAAACATCAGTTTCTTCGTAATTTAAATTGCTCTAATGCTATTATTATATTTTTAAAAAAATATCTCGCAATTCCACAAGCTATTACTTGCTATGACTTGTCGACGCCGGAGAAATATAATAGAATTTACATTTATATTGCGCACGCCAGTTTTACGCGACGATCGATTATTTGACGATCGCATTCCACTTCGCTAATTAGTTTTAATAGAAATTATCTTATCGTGTAAAAAAATCGAGCGTAAATAAAAAAGAAGCACAAGGAAAATAGTACACTGGCGAAGGAAATGGACGGGAAAAGACTCGGGAAGATAAAAAGAGCCGAGGTTGCGGTAGGATCGTGCTTCAGCTTCTAGAAAACTTTTTTCTCCTTGATATTCTCCTTACTACACGGCGATCATTCGATTTCTCTACCAGTCGTCACTGCCCTCATTCCTGCACCAACGGTTACAAGTGCAAACGCGGAGAAAACGATAACCCTGTTACGCCGCAAAATTAAGGACTTGCGAGGACGAGACTCGCAAAGACGCGTGAAAAATTTTTTCACGTGCGCCTACCAATGCAACTCGCCGAGACTTACGAATCGGGCCTTGATAAAGTGGCGATTATTCTTGCGCAGGCGCACTGCGTACCGGGTTGAGCGGAGCACAAGGAGAGAAAAGTTTTGGAGTTTCGTTATGCAAGAAATAATAACTTCTTTTTTCATTCTTTTACCTTTCGAGTGGAAAAAAAGTGTTTGTTAAGCAAAGTTTCATGCTGACAAATGTTTGTGAGAATGAACTTGGTTTCGTTTGAGGGAGAAACTGAAAATTTTTACTAGACTCCCTTTTGATAAAATATATTTAACTTATTCAAAGTTGTAATTGTTCGTGAAAACATTTTCAGGGCTTTCGGCTTGTTTCACATTTTAAATGCCATTGTCGTCGTGCAATCTTTAATAAATCGAAGCGAAATAATTAAATATTGTTTTATAACGTACAGCATTGTACTTTTCAAAAATATCTGCATAATACGGATACATTTTTTTTCTACCTAAGGGAGGATAAAGTAAGTACAAAGAGAAGAAATAGCGCGTAAGATGTACGGAAAGGCGACTTAAACGAATTTCAGAGAGGTGATAAAAAGTGGAAAAGGAACGGGAACGGTAAAAATTTGATTAATAAAAAAAGTGCCAGAATAAGGTGTAAGTTGGTACAGTAGAAAAAGAAAATATAAATGAATATAAAAAGGCCAATAGAGAAAAGTATAAAATATATATATATTTTTTGATAAAAATATAAGAGTGCAAAAGTAAAAGAAATGAAGCGCACTTTCTTTCCCTGTCGGTGGGATAATAATTTAACAGCCATATTCTGAAAAATGGCTCTTATTAAAAATGAATTCCTCGAAAATGTAATCATTGGCAATGAAAGAGAAATAACATGCAATACGTGTGCAAAGAGGAGAGTCATTTCTCTATCATTGGCATTGCATCTTTCCTCATCTACATTCAAGAAACAGGAGTGGATTTCGAATTTTGACTTCATTCCCGAAGATCACCCGAAGATCACCCGAAGATCACGCGATAACGTATGTCGCGCAAATTAACGATAAGGATGTTTAAAAATGCGTAAATTATAGAATTCGACTGATAGAAAGTGTTCGATCGGAAACGATCTCTTCATTCGACGGCGTGAATCGCATCAAGTTTCAGGATTATCGGGGCTAAGTAGTTTAAGTCTGCCTTCGATCAGACGCAACATTATTCAACACACCGTTCAATGCGTAAGAATGGTATCGCGTCAACAATGCATTACGAGTACTAGTAATGAAAGCTTCGGCATTAATAACTGGTTGTTACCAATGTCGTACAATATCACAAATGGCGTAAATTATATATTTCACGCTCGCATTAATTGGTCCTAATTAGTGTAATTAAGCTGCTACGCGTAATAAAATAATAAAAATATAACATCATTTGCAAAAGGACCGTATTTTCAACAAATTGAAGGGAGTATTTCATTTGTAGAGCCTAACTATTATTATTAAAATCACGCTGCGTTGTAAAGATGATAGGTTCTTCGACTTGTAGAGTGAATTTGCCGAAGAAAAAAGTAAAAAATAAAAGCAAATAGAGCAACAAATTTGGCAGATGCGATAAGCAATAGCGAAGCGTGAATTATTATTATAAATACGCATTGATCAAAGAGACAAAACTGTAGTTAACAAAGTACGTGATCGCTACTTCGATTTTCGAGCGCTCACATGCCATAAATTATTATACAACAGTGCTCGCTAATAATAAACGATGCTTTTAATAAGCGTGCGAATAATATAACGCAAACTCAATTTCCTTTCAGGCCTAGGCGAATTCTACTCGGATTATTCAAATACATTATTATTACTAAATACGTGTGCAATAATTTAGTGTCCCTTGCGACATGTAATACAACAATTTAACGAACAAAATTAAACTATCGTTTGAAAAGTCGACTTCAACCGCCTTAGCATTAACAACAGCTTTTTATTATTTTTTCAATGAATTTTCTCGTCGGCTTAGCTACTATTCTTCAAACTAATTTTCAAGCTAATAAAACTTAAATGTCACGATTAATTATTTCCTTTGCACGTTACGCACGCACATAATAATAAGTTCAAAGTTTTCATTTACTTTTCAGTTATTTTATGTACTTGTAGACCACGGCAATAACAATTTGAATTATTTCAACAGTTTGGTTACACGCACGAAACGAGTTCCATTGAAAATTGCGTTAGGTTTATCCATCCGACCACTTCCACTTATAGAATTTTTCAGTCCATTGTTTACGGTACATAAGTGACGTTTTCTCGACACGGTACATAAGTACTTTCAAGACAAGCGTGCGGTACTTTTTCGCGCAACTTCTAGCTGAAACTCTAGAATTTAAAAAACATCTTCTGGAACGAGGAGACAACAAACGACCAGCACGTACACGCGTTAAGCGCAACAAAGCTACGGAAAATTGAATTCGCCGACATCGGAACGATTAACGGTTTGCACTTTAGGCTTTAGCGGGAGTTTGGGGCTACATAGAGCAAGAGTGAGCGAAAGAGAGAGATAAAGTCAGCAGGTTGTAGCAACTGGGCCAAACAACGAGAAACGTGGAGTCAGCGAGGCGCTAACGGCGGTACTCCCCTCGTCCTTCCCAGCCTTGTAAATTCGACCGGGGCAAGTTTAGCACCCGAGTTAATCCTGGTCGCGGCCCGTCGCTCATCCTTCCCACGACCAATTGCCAAACTTTGCGAATTCCACTCCTCCCAGGCGATCTGATTGCGCGTGCTGCTCGAAAAAGTTGAGTTAAGCCCCCGGCGATCGCGCACGACAATACAGGAGGTTAACGCAATAGAGTTCCAAAAGTATCGCTCTTAGTTCAGTTTTTTAATTTTTTGCACTTGGCCTGTTCGAGACTCTCGATAATTATAGGTACAAGTTTCACGAGCTCGTCGGTAACGAGGTATCGTTGATGCAATTGTTCGATTACTGTCCGGCTGTATTTTAGTCTTTGGTTTTGCCTTCGAAAAAATCGAGCAAAATGTCATCGATAACTACTAGCGTGATATCGTGTTATCGTGTTAAACACAGACGCTAGACCGCGAAATGTTTCACAAAGACAAGTCGAGCGCGTGTTAGTACAATTCCTCGCGCTCGACTAATTATCCTAAGTTATCATAATGCGACGAGTGCCCAAGTTGAAATTGCCGTCGTTTCAACGGCGCATTCGTTATTCCTTTTTTTAATCCGCAAATAGAGTTCACAAAGCGTCACAGCCACGTACTTGAAATCATTGCTCTCCAGACGCTCGACGGTTGCACAATGATTATAAATCCGCTGTAACGTCCTCGCGTTTCGCGATTTACTTTGTGCATTCAAAAGTGCTTCGACGACGGCAATTTTACACGGAGTTCTTTAAAGGCCGCGAAAATATAGGATCGAGGCCAAGAAAGAAGCAACGTTTTAAAGAGAAAACGAGCGTGACCATTTAGAAGGTTAACATTGTAAACAAGTTACATTGAAAATTATCTTTCGACCACTGTTTGAAATGTTGACGACGCGATAAACGTGTAAAGAAATTGCGTATGAAACCAACTGAAAACGTATTTTATTCTCCACTTCCACGCCTCGGATAATTATTAAAATATAACGTATGGTATGTAAATTTAATTGGTAAATTATAAGCCTAATCAATTGCAACCGTCGTGGTATTGTAAAATGTATTCGACGCGTACGTAATGTTGGACGTCACGCAGTTTTAGAGTCGAGCAGGATTTAGACGCGACGCGATAACGAGAAAAATGCCGTATATACGCCACAGTAATTTCATTTGATTTACGCGAAACGCCGCATATGAACAAGTTAGATGCGCGGTTAACGAATACTCGTGATAGCAGATCTCTTACGTAGAGTAAAACAAAATGGCGCAGAGGGGAAGAGGCATTAACAAGTTACAAGATTAAACGGAAAATACGACATCGCGCCATTCGTAAATCTATTTAACGGCTACTTTCCGCGTGCAAGATTTTTCCGACCCGGGGCGTGACGACAGAGCCACGAAACCAGAGTTTTCGTGGCAGCGAAGGAGAAAAGGTCAATATTGGTCTTGGCGCGCGGCATTTTGCACGAAACAAAATGGAGCGTTTTCACTTTGGCGTGCAACCGGATTTCATCAGGGATTTTTTCGAAGCCGGAAGTGCGCAAAATCGCGCGACAGACCGCCACACCTGCCACACTCGATGGCAAATGGAATCGCCGGATGCGTTTGGTTAACCGATTTCGTCCAAGACTATTGCTCCCTCAAAAGCAGCGCACTCCTGAATTTTCAATTTTATCGCTTCAAGTAATGATGCGCAATGAAATACGTTCGACGAATTGCACGTATATTGTCTACACGTTCTATATGGAGACTAAGTGGCATACAAACATTTGTTTTTGCCCTTTTCTTTTTTTCTACCGAACATTCAAATGCTAAATAGAATATGTATTTGGAAATTAGTGATTTATTGAAGGTATATATTTTGTTACTTATATTTGTCACTGTGACGTACGAATATGTTTCAGGAAAATCTCTTAATCTCTTGATATTTGGAGAAGGAATTAAAAACTCTTTTTACTAAAAAATTTATTATTCCAATATTTCTCTTTTATATACATTTAGTGCATATAGAGTAAATCAAATACCTAACACTACCTCTTGAAATTCAAAACAAGCTAAAAAAGTTATAAAAAACAAAACAATGCAGAGCAAAAGAAAAAAAAAACAAAAAAAAAAACTAAAAAAAAAAAAAAACAAATGGTTCAATCAGATGATACGTATATGCCACAGTCACAATTAAAAAATACGCTATCGCACGATAAAAATATCGCTTACCCAAACAAAAATCCTCTCAGTTTCAAACAAAAAAGGAAAAAAAAGAATGAAATATAACGAGTCCTCCCCCGTGCATCTACAATCCACCTATTCCATCTACATTTTTTCTCTTCGCATTCTTGTCACTCACTCGTAATAAAAAATTGAAGCTCCAACAATGCTCCACGTACCCCTTCCACAATCGTACTCACTATAATTTGTTTTCATATTATATTTGTTTTCCGAATGATATATGATAATGAAAATTCTATGTTTCATCGGATATAGTAATGAAGTAGATTTTACTACGTACATAATGCACTAAATTACACTGCTTGTATCACCAGCGATAACGTAAATGGGAAAAATTCTATTTGAAAATGACCTCCTGTTAAAGGAAAATGATAAAATGTTTATTAAATTGAATTAAAGCACGACCCATTTTCAAGGTTCAGCGAAAAAATCTTGTTAAATGAGGTTAAATATCTAATTTTTACGTGAACTTCAGCAGCCAACGCATCGCTTGCGCAGTAAAACAAAGACGTATATGAGGTTATTAATAAAAACACATGGATCGATTAAATAAAATTTACGTCGACTTTACCATTCGAGAATTTATTGCAAGTACGCAAAGAACCAAATGAAATTAAATGCGACACATCTGTTCGCAATATTAAACACTTAAAACGAATATTTCAAGTATGAATTTTTCTGTAAGTTTGTTCAAGACAATGGCTTCTTACAAGATCGTGATATATTCTAGAAAAAAATGACGGCGAAGATCATCATAAATTGTATCATTAGGTACAATTTAGAAATACTTTTTCCTCCCCGTTATTGAACAGCAAGTTGTTCAACTTAATCAAGAAAATTGAGAGCTACCGACTGATGTAGTTATCAAAAGATTATAAAAAGATTATCAACATTGAAATGTTTCCGTAAAGTGAACTTTCGAAAGAAGCGAAATAAAATTCACAAGGAGAAAAAACGCGTATTAAAGAACGTAAGACTATTTTTTTATTCTCGACACTAACTTAACTTTAAAGGAGACAATTAATATAGAGCTATAATTCAAGCATACGTGAGTTGCACTTCCACTAATGAAAAATTCTAAAAGAATGATTTTTGAAAAAGTTTCGCATTAAGAGATGAGATGGCGTAGTGAATGCGATGAAAATGGAGTAAAAGAAGCTTTTCGAGCATTTTTCTATCTGCGAGAAAAATTTATCTTGAAGATTTTGGAGTAGCGATAATACTTCATTCTCGACAGGATGACGATAAAGATTGTCCTAATAAATGAATATGAATTTTATCAAAAATATGTACATGTATTATATAAAATCGTAAAATAAAAATAAGATATCTTTTGCAAAAAATAATTTGTTTGAAAAATTTATCTATACGCGTGAAATTTTATATTTTAAAATCGTAAAACACATGGAATACGAGCTTTTTGTAATAAAAATGATTTAATATAGTTTGCAATATATTTTCTACCTCATCCAAGCTCCAGCTATCAAATTATACATGGCTGAGAACATTTAGATATTGCGATCAAATTAATTACTAATAATTTTTAGTAATTTAAATTGACGTGGCACGTACAAATCCGATGTACTTTTGTCCGTGATCTGCAATACGAGTGAAAATTTTATTCAAACTGTACGAATTCTGATGCGGCTAAAGAGAACTTTCATTTAATCTCGGAGTTAAAGGTATTTGACTCCGAATAGAATTTTCACTTGAATTTTAGTCAATTTTATTTTCGAATAATATGGTGAAGATTTTTTCTCCAGCTGATTCGTGTAATGTTTCAAGCATCAGTTTCAAATTATGTTAAATATAAAATCTATAAAATTCATTTCCTCTAACAAAACTCAAACAGCTGAAATACATCCGAATATTAAAGAAAATTTTCATTCTTACTACATTTGAAAATGAAAGAGAGAGAAATTTTAACCGGTGCACTAATAATGAATCCTATGCGACTTTCGTCTTTTTGTACACGACTGTACTGCACTTTTTATGCGCGTCTTAATGATATTTCGTAAAATTAAAAAAAAAAAAAATTTTAATTACGTAAATTAGTATGAATGCCATAAAAGAATGAAAAAATTTCAAGCCATAATAATTACAGTAACGGCAATTTGAAACACGCAATTTAATAGTTTTATTTCAAGGAAGGAAGTTGACAAAAGAGACATTACATAACGTAAGCAGCCTCGTTTAAACGTGCTTCTTATTATACACCCATAAAATATTCTACTTAATACTCTAATTGGATATAACCTTTATCGATATGTTACTTTATATTACTTCGTAACCATTATTGACACATTGCATAATACATACTTTTCTTTACATTGTATTTCGTAACTATGTGAATTTGTATAAAATAATAACAAGATATTATCAGAAATCGAAATGCATGAGAAAACACATATATTCATAGCCAAGAGATGGCGCTCGTAATACGATCTTAAGATCTTCTTCGGGCCTTATAGGAACGTACACAGTAAACTTTAATCAAGATACTTTCGTTACATTCGGTTATTGGAAGTTGTTTGAATCGATCAAAGTTGTCAATTTCACTAGATTAGACGAAAGAGAAATCCATATAATAATGAAATATTACTTTGTAAGAGACAAAAACAAAACAAAAAAAAAGAAAGAAAAAGAAAAAGAAGAAAAACATAGAAAACAGCCAAGTTGAACAAACGAAGGCCCCCTTTTCAAAAAGACATTGGAACAGCTCATTATATTTTAACTGCAGCAGCAAAATTATTCAAAATAACTGCTTATTTTAACGACTTGGATCCGTTCCACTACGCGACTGGGATACGAAAACTCGAACATTATTAGAACAAATATACTTGACAGGACTTGACAAGAGGTTATGACTTGAAACAAATATCATTTTTCCCCTTGAACATTGAATCTTTTTTATTTTTTGCGCAATTATCCAACAATCTTTGTAATAACAAACACAGGTCCAAACACAGGTTTAGGACCATTTTTCTTCAAAACCATTATAAAGAACCTTCGAGACAAAACGTTTTTCGATTTTACTGAATATACCGTCGCTCCCTTTTTATCTCATTCTCACAACGTCGTACTCTCTCTCTCTCTCCCCCGAGCCACGCTCACTTTGCCTCTTTGCTCTCATCGGTCGCATTTCGTACAAATCCAAAGACGTCGGAGGTACATATTTTTTATAAGCAGTGCTAATAATTTTCCAATAAATACAGCTGCCGTTCCTCGGTACAACTCGTGGATACGATCTTGGAGTGCACAGGTGTACAGCAAACTTTTTCACGGAAAGAAAAATCCGTTAGACGAGGAAGGGAAAACCTTGTGAGGATAAAACGAAATGAAATTTTTATGAAATAATGCTTAATACCAGAGGAACTTGGACCTGTTGCTGCAGATTCAATTCGCATTAATGCGATAGGAAAAACATGATATTGTACGTAGTGCTGCATGGCACTGCAATAAACGCAGCTACTACATTTCCCTACGCACCTACCAAATACAAATCAAAGAAATTCTCTCGATCAATTTCATCAACGGCTATTCAGAAGTAATTTCAAGGGCTAACGAACAAAACTGCGCGCTCGGATGCAGCGAGAGTCATCGAGAAAAGCAACGGGTTGGAAGCTGCGACACCGCGACGCGATTCTTTCCTTTAGTCCCCCGCTCTTTCGAATTTTTCGGGTTAAGAAGAAGCATCCGCAGCGAATTTCCCTAGTCGCCGATTCGAGAACGCCAAGAATGTGCTTTCTCTCTCTCTCTCTCTCTCTCTCTCTCTCTCTCTCTCTCTCTCTCTCTCCCTCCGCACCAAGGCTGCGCGGAAAATATACGAGTGTACGCGCGCAAAAACTTTAATGCTCTCTTATGTCTTACCGAGTTGCGATTTAGTGCCAAACAGAAGACGCAACCTCAATTCGCTCTATTGTTACATTTAACCTGGATATTCCATTGCAGCTATTACGCACGAGTTTCAGCTTCTTTTTTCTATCGATGCACATCTTAACCAGCCAACTTGACGCTTGCAATAATTGACCGCTCCTTACGATTTGCCAATGCAGCGAACTCGAGCGAAACTAAATTACAAATCCAGTTGTACAGGTTATCGAGTACTAATCGGTTAAACCAACTATTTGAGTCAACTGTCATGAAATTGAAAGAAAAATCCAATGTAACACGAGGAAGCAGCTCGGGCACAGCTTATCGGTGAATAACGATCGGTCAGTGAGGCAGAAGCAAGAATCGAGCGACGATTCCATTAACTACGGCTACAAAATATCAGCTAAAGCGCCAAAACAGGAGGAATGGGGGAAAAACTGCACCCGCGCGCGCGCGCGCGCGCTTTGGTCCTTTCGAAGACAAACGGCCCGCAATCTGCGTTCCCACACGCGATCGCCCGCGAGCGGAAGCGCAAACGTTTGCAGAAAAGCGAAATTTCCCGGCGGAGTCGCGCGCACACTCCCGCGCTTACAATTTGCGATACGCCGACGAGATCCGTAACGAAAGGCTCGATACGAGTCCATTCACCGAGGACTGAAAAGGGCTAAGTGGATTTATACGCGGGGGCTATCGCGACGAAAATCGCAAACTGCGTAGTCTCCGGGGCGAGGGTGTAACGACCCGCGGCTTCCCTCTTTCCTTCCGTCTCTCTCTCTCTCTCTCTCTCTCTCTCTCTCTCGCTCTCGCTCTCGCTCTCTGTCTTCGAGGCGAGTAATGTAAAAACGTACACGCCAACGTGGCCGGCGTCGCGTCATCGCTGTCAGGAAAACGGTGAAATGGCACTCGAACACGCAACTGCTAGACCCCCAAGCGCGCCGTAATACGATGTCTCCGGTACTTGCCACTTTTGCGACGACTTGCGCTTACTTTCATTGCGAGTCCCGTGCGGGAAAAGGACGATCGCCGGTTACGTCGTATTACTGCGTCGACTCGCTTCGGCGAGAAAACGTCGAACGCGTGAGTTGCGTTGCTCGTACTCATCCTTCAAGGTAAACTGCAAATTGCTTCTCGTGTTATTATCGTTAGAAGCGTTAAATGACCAGAGCAGCTTACGGTGATCGTGCTTTTTCTTTCGTTTCATTTGTAAACCAGTCTCCCTTACTTTGTTCATTTTTCGACAGCATTAGCCGTACGAATGCTATTAATGATTCGCGAATCATTAATATTCAATTTATCAAGGGTCTGAAAAGGCTCGAGTTTCGACGAACGCGTTAGAGCGCAAAATAGTTAAATTTTTGTGCTTACGGTAGACTTCTCGAAAGGCGCATTTAAAATTTCAATGCAGAGAGAAAGAAGTACACATACATAGGTCTCCGATATAAAAATATAACTTTATTAGGTTCGATGGACCTGGATAATTAGATTTGAAGTTGGAAACGACACGAAATAAGAAAGGCTGAAAATTTACGTAAATCGAACTTTTTATCACCGAAGCACGAAAACAGAAAAAAGGGAAAGAAGAAAGTTACAATATTGTCGCGACCGAAAAAAAGATTTTTATCTTTCCACCGCATTAAGCTTAGCAAGTTACGTAAGCCCAATCGTTGTTAATCTCTCCTAACCTCCTCGAAGAAGATAAGCGCATCGCTTCGACTAGTCGAAAAGAAAAAGAAAGATAAAGAAGGAGGAGAGAATCGTATAAATGGAAAAGAAAGGGGAAGAGATAAAGCGGAATCAGGCTCGACACAAATTGAGAGGCACACACTAGGTAGGGCGTCGCGCAAGTCCTTGGCCCAGATGTCATTACCGATATTTCGAGCGAGAAAGTGGAAGCGAAGAAAAACAAAGGAGAGCGAGCGAGTAGCGGGAGGGAGAAAGAGGTGCACCTATTTATACATGCGTGTGTGCAAGCGCAACGCTGGAACGGGAATTCGCTTATCCATCCCCTCCCACGAAAATCCTAGAATTAGTTGTCGAGGGCTAGAGAACGAAGCCAAAGAGAGAGGGTCGAAATTGCATTCATTCGATTTCGATTCTACGGACGTACTCTCTCTCTCTCTCTCTCTCTCTCTCTCTCTCTCTCTCTCTCTCTCTGGCTCTCAGTCTCGCGTGTGTTGTGTGTGGGTGGGTAAAGATATAGAGCGAATACGGCTGTCTGATGTAATTTTACGAAGGGAGCTTATACACGTACACGTACACGCACACGTACACGCGCGACGTATACCGAGATGCGATCGCTCGTTTCGATCGCTTTATTTTAATGCAATGCTTCTTTTTCCTTTTCCCTTTTTTCGTTCGATAGGGCTAGATTGAAAGTACAGATTTTCAAGGATTTCGCTGTTTCCTTTCATTCGACATTTTTAACGTTAATGGTCGTTCGTATATCGAACTTGTTCCTCGATCGATACAATACTCAATCGTACTACTGCGGAATAAGTATCGATTAAAGAAGCATTAAACGAACGCTGGAATACCATTCGTTTAATAAATTGAGAAAGGAAAACGTAGCGCATTCGCACTTTGAGAAAGAACATCAAGTATTGCTGCCAAGTAATCGTTCGAGTAATTTAGAAAAGCACGCACAAGAATTAACTCGAGAGACTGCGAGATGCATTCGCCAACTTACGCTTCCCTCAAGCGATAGTCGTACTCGCTCCAATTAGCGAATCGCTCCAAAGTGCCCCATCATCTTTTTAAAACTCAAGCAAGAACAATTGTTAAAGCGCCCATTCAGCCGTTTACCAACATCGAGACTGCAGTTTTGTACAGCAGGTGCGCATTGGGCAGTCCCACCTTATCGGCAAGGAGCGCCGAGAATTAGCAAGGAACGAGAGAGAGAGAGTGAGTGGGGGGGGGGGGGTAGCAAGCAAATCCTAAAGTGTGCGATGGCTATCTTGCACTCCTGGCGCTTATAACAAGCGCACACTTATACGTTCGCGTACAGCGGAGTATAAGCAGCACACGTACGCGTAAAACTCGGCTGAATGTGCGCGTGCCGCCTCTGCAGGATTTTGTCCTTTATCTCTTGCGAGGCCGCCAAGCTCGCAAAACTACACACCCGGCGGTATCCTGCATTCGCGAGGACAGAGACACGCGCAGCCGCGAATGCACTCTGTCTAAATATTCGACGAAATTACGATTGCACTCGGGTAATTGTTATGCTCTTAGTCCCCCCTTTCTCACTCGCCGAGTACTATTTGCGGCGCGCGTCTTCCACTCGGGAATAGCTTTCGGATCTTTTCTTTCACTTCGAGTACCTCGCGCTCCCACGACTTCAAGGAAAATAATTGCCCCTGCTCCTCCTCCTCCTTTTGCTCTTTAACGTTTGCATGCATATATATATCTTTGGTATGTCCTTGGGCGCACACCAAACAACAACAGTTTTATAAAAACAGCCGGAGCTTGCGCGTATATATTTTCCGAGTGCATGCGAGAGGGCCTCGTGGGTAGGTAAGTACACTCGATCGTACCACTCTACGCAATTGATAACATCTTTTCTTTTTTCCTTTGTTCTTTGCTACAAGTTGTTATGTTCTAAAAAATATTTCGAAGCAAATGGCGGTGCACAATGGGGGACACGCGGTTACATTTCTCATTCGTTGTTTTTTTTTATTTTCCAGAGACGCGAGCTTTTCTTTTGGCTACGTTCCGTCGAAAAAACAAACGGCGACTGCGCCCTTGCCTCTTGAATACGAGCTATCGACGACAAATACGTACCTCCTTTGACAAAAGTATGTTTGACGTTATTTTGCTATTATTACGAGAATGCGGTCTTCCTTATAGCTTACAGTCCTCGGTGAACGGTTTCTCTCTCTCTCTCTCTCTCTCTCTCCTTTAAGGCAGTGTTGTGTTCTACGTCATCCTTTATTGCGTCCTTCAAGAGTCTCGCGTTTTACTCAATGCTCTCAGCATTTCCAAAGTCTTCATTTCGCATTATCTATTACGTCTTAATACAGCACACACGCGTAAATACTTAAATCGGGCGAATGAATGGGATACGATATAATACTGTTCTAGGGCGAATTTTTCTTATGCGGGATTCGACGCTTTTCCGCCTGAGATTCAAGCTTCACGCCGCTACCGACACGTTTTAAAACGCTTGAACGAATTCTCGATTAAAAGCTTCGAGAAGGCAAAAGCCGGGCTCGTGATTTTCTTTACGCCCTAACTTCGCGGGCTATAAGATCGGCAACGATGATTCCACTGCTTCGATCGCTCGACCATAAAGCGGTCCATCCACTTAAATATCGCTCGAGGCTTCGCGATATTTCACGAGTTGGCCGCCCGTTTCGATTCGCAAAAACAACCGTAACAATTATCAGCGCGAAAGGAAAAGACTGGGCAAGCACCCGTTGGTGATCAAACTTTTACCAAAAACCGCGTCTCCGTAAAAATCCACAATGTTGCAGTATTAGGAGAAAAAGGTTCGCAGCACAAAGTTCTTGTCGTTATCTCGTATATATAATTTCCTTAGCTTTCTTCGGAAGTCTGTTGTCAATGGATGGAAGTTTCATAAGTTTTGAATTAAAATCAAATGAAATTGTTGGTATAATGAATGAGATTTTAATACAATTAATGTAAATTTTAGAACTACCCAAAAATAGTTTTCTCGGATATAAATTTGCATCGGATATTCGTCGCCGAAAGAAAGATTTTAAAAGGCGAATTGTAAAATACAGACTTATGTATTATACATTGGCCAAGTTTAAGTCTTAGTTTAAATTAAGGAAACTTCGCCTCTCGTTACATAAAAAGAACTGAATTTTATATCAATGTGCTATATATACGCGATGCAGCTTAGTAAGATAGTACTTAATTTTTCATTAACGCTCTTCGCATTTAATTTTCAAATTCGTGTAATGCAGTGTAATAATACACAGTACGGTTGATGACACTTGCGCAGAAGTTGCGAGTAAAATGGGAAAAGCGAAGTGCAGAATTCTCCCCGAGAACAAAATCCCAACGTAACGAAGCCCTCGAGTTTTCGAGTCGCCAAAGAAAAAACACGTGGGATTGATTTTTTAACGCGTCGAGTTGATTAGATCTCCAAAGTCAGTGGTGATGATGAGCGAAAAAAGTAGCAGAGGCACGAGCAGCCGATCGATGTTAAAGGGTAGTAAAGTCGCCCTTGTAAGGCAAGCATTTATACAGAAATAACCTGTAATATAAGATCCGAAGAAGAGGGAGGACAATGCGAGGAATAAAATATTCCACCTCTCTGAGTCATACAAGCCTGGTTGACTTTGCATAATTCAAGCCCGAAGCCATGACGTCGCATCACACGCTTCAGACATCTTTTATCCACGGAGGCGGCCCTCCGGAAGAGATCCTCGATGATCCTTGAGAGGAAAAAGCTTGGCTCGCTGAAGCGCACTGGAATAAATTGACGCGCGCCAAGGGTATGCGTATAAGCAAAGAACAAGAAAGTGTGCGAGCAGCTTTGTTGTCATAGGTAACTATCGCAAAAATACATTTTCGCGTCGTATGTCAGCGCTGTGAACGGAATAATGCGTGGACGTAGCTTTCTTTTCCATTTCTAATAGTCTACTCATCAAAATACAAGAGCGTTCGAGTAGCAAATAATAATCTGGATTTTACGATAAAATACATTGTCCTGTCAGGTTTGTAATACAAGCTGAACTACAATTTACGTGGTGCGTGTAATTTGAATTTACGGAACGAGAAGAAGCTAATTGCGCCCTTTTATTGCGTGTTGGATTTAATATTAACTTGAAGAAACGCCCGATTTCGAAAATAAATGTGCACGCACGTGCACAGATATTCAAAAGCACAAGGCTTCTTCTTTCAGCGAAAGTGTCCTGTAGAAACGGTGCACGTATGTGTGCGCGTACGTATATTCTCTCATTACGAGAACCGTATACAGTCTCGTAATTAGTGCAAGTAATGAATTAACGATGAAAAGGAAAAGCCATTAATGTTGCACTTTGATACACGTAACAGAAAGTAAGATATAACTTGAGCTTACAACGTTTAACAACATAATATTAGATCTTAGATAGATCTACTCAAGTTTAGAGCTAAAAACAACGAAAGATCTCGCGATAATTTTTTGAAAAATAAGCTATTTTATCAAGGGATTACGTTTGCAGCGCATTTTGCTTTAGAAGCTGTAATTGGAAAGGTGCTGGTTAGTAAGAAAAAAAGCGGACGATTTAATAGATGTAAACTCATCGCAATGAAAAAAAACGGAGCAATGATAAAACTGACAAATGAAAACAAACGTAGGAAACAAAATAAACCGATGGCACGATAGTATTTACCATAAAACTCGTAGGCGTAATTGTCTCTAATTATAAAAAAGATCTGAAATGGTATTCGAAGGCAAGAGAGCTTATAAGCCCAACTGAACTTGATTTTCAAAAGTGTTATTCGACTGCAGATACTGTAATTCTAGAGTTAGATCGCACAGCCAATCCTACACCCGGTTGTTGCAATTAAACACGGGAAAAACTTACGACATGCCCGGCAAAGATCTTCTAATTAGAATTCTTATATCGCCTCAAATAAACAGGCAATAATACGATCACATTTAAACCAAGCTTTCTACAAATAGAAGCACACGCGTCCGAATTAACTAATGCGTACTTAAAATATCTCACGTAATGAGTAAGTAATTATTGTAGTAGGTAGAGCCTAATTAAAATGAACTTATAAGCCCAATGAAAAGGAGTGTGTGTTGCATTCGTAAGCAGCGTCTACGTCGCGTTGAAAATAGTATTATTAACGCGTAAATTTTCTAAAAATAAAGAA
This sequence comes from Wiebesia pumilae, assembly GCA_018907045.1. Classification (NCBI taxonomy): domain Eukaryota; kingdom Metazoa; phylum Arthropoda; class Insecta; order Hymenoptera; family Agaonidae; genus Wiebesia; species Wiebesia pumilae. The sequence continues at coordinate 553,363 of JACCHZ010000163.1, read as the reverse complement.
ATTCTTGTGGAATATTAGAAAAATATTTGTAACCGAGTTGTTGAAACTGGTTAGGCAATGAATGCATTTTTAAAGATGTTTCGCTAGGCAAAATTTAAAGACATCATAAACGTAGAAGAAAAATTAATTCTTTTAATTATAATGTAATGTTAATTAATAAGCTTCGCGTGATACGAGCTTCTCATTAAGTAATTGATACAAAGACAAATTGTGCGAAAATTCTTTGAATTCATTCGCGCGTTATTATCTTGCAAGCATTAATTATACGAAAATAGCGACTAGGGCTTTGACCCAAGCTAAAGCTCTAACATCGCTAATTCTCACTTCAATCGCAACAAATTTGCGAACGAAAGCAACGAGATGCTGCTTCGATTCCATTAGCTTAATTAAAACAGAACTAGAAAAAAGAAAGCGACTGCAAAATCCTTGAATCGGACGAGGGTAACGTCTATTCGGATTTTGCGCGACTAGTCTCCGAGACAATGTTTTCTCCTCCCGATCTGGCTTCGCGCACAAACGTGGGCGAGGGAGAGAGGGTAAATGAAAAGGAGAAAGAGAAAAATTCATTCGCGTGGTAGTCGTCGTTGTCGCTGTCGGAAAGCAAACAGAGAAAACGAAGAATTAAAGTTACGGCTCCTGCGCCGAAAAGAAAGCGAATAGTTTTCCCTTTGGAGAGAGTCGATAATCGTCGTTTTCCCCGAGGCTGGAACCATTTTCAACTGGCTCACCTTTTCTTTCTTTTTCTTCCCTTCCTTTTTTTACTTCGCACTCCTTCTTCGCTTTCTATCTTTGCTCGGTTCTTTTTTTACTCTATCTCTATGCACTTGCTGGAATTCTGGTAGATTTTCAGGACAGAGACTTTCGAGGCACGATTGCTCGCTTCTCACCTCTGCTTTATTCCTCTCTCTCTCTCTCTCTCTCTCTCTCTCTCTCTCTCTCTCTCTCTCGCCATTCCCATATCTTTGACTTTTCATCGTCTTTATCGCACCTCTTTCGCCAGCGTATCTTTTTGCGCCCTTTCTATCTTCCATCTTCCATCTCCGAGAGTTTTTTTTCTCTCAATTTCAACGTTTCTCAATTTTCCACACCCACGCAAGGCTCTCCCGATGCGTTTCACCACGAATTTATCGCGCGCGACTCCCTTCCCCCTTTCCCTTTTATTCTCTTTTCACGAGTTCGTCTCCCTTTTCCACGTAGTTCGCTGATTTAAGCCCGCGATTGCTGGACCAGAAGAGAACGAGTCGAATAAAAAAGGAGCGCCTACCACACGTAGCCCGGACTCATTGCGATATCGTAATGTAGCATCAAATTTATATTTATTTCCCGTGCATCTACGTGCCTCTACGTGCCTAAACAACAAAAGGATTAGAAAGAGAAAAAGCGACAAATGATACTCGTAATTCCGTCTAATCTGGTCCAACGACAGATCAATGGGCGCCTCTGCGTTGTCAATCTTAGCAGCAGACGCAGAATCGTTTTTAGTTTTTCGTTTAAACATATTTGCACGTTGCGATAAATTGGAATTTCATTTATTTGAATTTCCTGTTGAAAGCCGCTCTACACACCGAACAGATCGTTACTATTTCTATTGACGAATTAACGATTTCCGAATTAACTCTTGGCTACTAAAATCCACGTCTTTTACCCTCAGCTAATTCGTTCGGTCAAAATTTAAAAACTGCTTTTAACTCGCTACGTCTAAACCGTTACGTTTCGCGCGCGCGTCTGATAACTGCAGACCTTATATTTTGAAATTAAAAGGAAAATCTTGACAAACGCCCGAAACAAATTGCCGCGATAAATTAAGGATTTGCCAAGGTAGCAGCTTATCAAAAGTAAAAAACTCCATTGCGTTTAAAAATAAGAAGAGCTTTTGGAAATTCGTGGAGTTCGGGAGTTGATATATTCGAGCGATGGTATATTCTTCATTGAAGATAAAAGTTCCGACTTGGCGATGGCTCGAAGGGGAACTACTAAGACATCGTGTACCTTATGCGCGAGTAGTTCCCCCCCCCACCCCTTTTCTATTTTTAAGCTACTTTTCCTTTCCGATTTTTCGTACGCGAGAGTCAATTATACGCGTTTAGACAGCCGACGTTACCATATGGCGCGATTCCTTAGGCGCGCGCTCGGTATATAAATCTTCGGATAAATCTCCGGATAAATCATAGTTGTCTTCGCTCGAATGCAGTCGGACGCAACCGACGCTTCATTTACGTCATTCATCTACGAAGTACTACTTTCGAAAGTACCACTCTCCGAAAATTATCCGCCACTTATTTTTAGGAAGGCAAAACAAAGCGAAGGGAATGTCAAATATGCGTAAGTTTAAGGCCGGGAAAATTAATAAGGTTCCGCCTCTGCCTGCGCACTTACTTTACTTTAAGTTTAGGGGAAACTTAAAAATCCGTAGTCGGCAGAACATCGTATGTAATAAAACTATTTCACCGCTTACTCGCCTGCTTTTCATTTGGATCCACATTTATAAATGCAGAGCGCGCACTTTGCTTTTTTTCTTGTCAGGCAAGCCTTAATAAAGTGCATCGCGAAACAAATATCGCGACATAAATAATTATTAAGGACTCGCGCCAGCTATTATTCATATTAGATTTAAGAAGGTGTTTCGGATCCTGGGACGACGACGCTTGAATCCCGGAAGGGTAATTTCGTATACCATTTTTCTTCTCGATTGACCTAATGAAAAGCAATGCGGAATGAGAAATCAGCGCGAGTAGAGGAGCCGAGCGCTGGAGGAAGCGCGTAAGGGTACAAAAAGCAGCTCGTCGAGGAGACGCTGAAAAATGAATCGAGGAATATGTTAATACGAGCGGTCGCTCCTGGGAATGTCCTGGCTGGCTTTATCACAGCGATACGGCGCCGCGAGACTCGGCGACTCGCTCGGCAAGAGCGGAAAGCTTCACGGGGGGTCGGGGGGATGGGGGCTATGAGGGATCGCCGAAGTAGCGGAAAATAAACCGTAGCCGCGCCTGGAGTCGCTTTGTCTCTGTCGCCGCGCGCCCCAGAGTCACACGGGCCGCTTCGTCGACGCGGATATCCGCAAGCGGGGGCGATTTCCAGTCACGATTAATTTTTCTGGCTTTTACGCGTTGCTTCCTTCTTTTTGCTTTTCTCCCACCCCCGTGTCCCTAGCAGGTTTTTCATGCTTTCCTTGACACTCTTGTCAATTCTGGCTCGGCCGCGATATTTATTCCGGTGAATTGAGCGCGAGTAACTCGCCCGAGAGGGACTTATTGTACTTTCAGGCGTGAACGTCGAGATACGGCACTTAACGAATGACTGCCGACACGAAATATAAAATTTCACGTAAAGTAAAAATTGGAAGTATTTGGGAAAAAGTTGTGCTCGATCGGGCTTTAAGCGAGTGAATCATTGCTCCCGAATAACTTTGTAATGGCACATGAAACTGTTTTTAATATTATTTAGATTTTGCGGTAGAGTGGCCAATACGATTGGCCACTACAATATATTTAATTGTATATTAAGCGATTAACCCAACTCTCGGAATACAAAAAGTCTTTCTCAAAGGGGTACTCCAGGATTTTCAATTACAAGCAGAACCATCTTAGTTTTTGGACAATTACCTCTCGACTGCTTCACGTGTCGTTAAATTATCGTTAAATTATCCACTTCCTCGCGCTGAAGTTTGAATTTCGCAGAACGATAATACGACCGGCAGAAATAAAAGGCAACGTTACATTAAGGAATGATTCGATCAACTAACAAACAACGTTTTCCTAAACGTTAATGCCACTGCTTACATTAAATACGATTTCTTGACTATTAAAACACTTACAGCTCGTACGTGGAAAGTACGCGTACTCGAGAACGTAATTTACTTTAGCTCTTAGGAAACCCGTTGTTTTGTAAGTGTTATTCCATCGTATAGCGATAATTTCTGCAACTTAACGTTCTACTTTAGGGGCTCGAGCAAGTGCAATACGATGAACGAATTTTTCATTTCAAGAGAGTAAATCAAGTTGGATCGAAATATAAATCGCGGCCGAATCTCTCTCCTCCGATATCGTTTAGATTTTGCGCAGCCAGACTCGATGAAAACGCATACTCGTCGGTCGATCCACCGCAATATTACACGAAATCGAGCGTCGCGAAGTGCAAAGGTCGGAATGAGTAGTGGCACGATCATATCAGTGGCCAAAGATCCGACTAATTCGAGAATCGACGACGCGCGTCGCGTGGCTCTCCTCTCGAGTGGCCGCAGTTCCCGAGGGAGATGCAGGGAAACCCGACGCGTCCGGGATTTATGGGCTACGACCGACCCTCGCGCTCGTGAGCTCCTTCTTTCGAGTGGTTTGAGCTGCTGTGCGGCCTATCCCTTCTCCACACACACACACACCCCCACCCCCTCGCCCCACCGCCACGTCCGCCCAGCGCTTCTGCTTCCGTGCTATAATTTGCTATAATTCCCTCTCTCTCTCTCTCTCTCTCTCTCTCTCTCGCTCTCTCTCACTCTCGCGATGCAATAATAACGCCTACAGTGATTCCGGAACGCACATACGTAACTATGAAAATGTCGCGCGCGCTAGTTCTTGTAAGGGACGAGTGAGTTATGGGGAAGGAGTTGGGATTCCTCGGGAGAAATACGTACTTCCGGTAAGGGCATCGACGTGCTGGGTGTCATTTATAGAGCCATTTAAGGTTCTTGTATTTATCGCTTACGTAATTTATGGAGCTTTCGAGAAAGCTCGTATCGCAGTCGCAGATATATGATTGGGTAGAGAAAAAATGGACGCTTGTCGGTCATATCTCACGAGTACGCGTAATTCTTTTACAGAGGCATGAAAACCAGCGCTACGATGTTTAACGTAGAGCAGAAGGTGATTTATCAGCGACTACCAATCGACGTATGCTTTTTCGATTGATTTATAAGTCTTCTTTTAATTTCTTACGAGAAGATTCAATTACATTCGGTTACATTACGCAACTGGAAGTGTATCGATTACAGTCAGCGCATTACGGTTTATTATTTGATCGAATCACATCTGGACGAGGCAAATTTACAATTTTACGGAATCGACCATTACTCGAGGAACGAAGAACTCCTCGACTTCGCCGGTGATCATCCGACGGGTTCGATCCTCGTCAAAAGAATAAGATCGCTCAAACTCATTATTGGTAACTAACCGTAATCAAAGATCGCACGTGATGGTCGCGACGAATAGCCTCTACTGAAGCTTGCCCCACAAAATTGTTAAGACGCGCAGAACGAATAATTCCGATTTGAACGCGTTCCTTGTCGACGTTCTAGCTTAATTTAACTCACGAATGACGTTAACATCTATTCCGTTATCGGTGGAAAGGAACGACGGTACCCGAAAATTTGAAAACAAACAAATGCTTGCCGTATCGATGTAAATACCAATCTCCAGGGGAGCAGATCGCGTATATAATGAAAGTCTTTTGCTAATAATTTTGTTAATAAACTGAAACGTTCTTTAAACGCTCGAACAATGCGTTTGACAGTTCATTTAACTTTCTGAAGTAAAAGTGACGCGAGCGGAATTCATACTTATAATCGCTTATAAAATGGAAGCTTTTATTTTCTTTGTTTCTTTTCACGAGACAAATGCGTCACAAATAACGAACGCGAAACATAATAAAAAGAAAAATTAGTTTAAGCATTGGACTTAAAAGGAATTCGTTCGAGACAAAATAAGTGCTCGCGGATATTTATCTTCATCCCTTTCGAATGAAAGTACGGCCGATACGACGCGTTATTCGAAGAGGAAAAGATCGTTTACGAGAGAGAGGCGCAATAGCAATCGATACACGGACTAACAACAATCGTATGGCCTGTAACGGAATAAGGAATTCTGCGCTTTCTTCTTTTGTGGAATTACGTGAGATTTCTTACACGCGTGCGTCAAGAATATCGTGCTGATGAAAGAGAACGGCGTATCGCGTTCGATCGATCGAGCGATTTCAAGAGCTTTCTTCGCCAAGTTGAAGAAAGTCGACGTCGTTGCACTTCGTTTCGAAATCGCAAAGCTCCGCGTGGGTAGATGATTTAGAAGGTGTAAACCGTAACCGTGGAACTTTACCCGAAACGCGGAATCGATAATCATTTATCTTTTATTTTACGGACATGTACAGTTAATTCGGTAAACGCTGGTCTACCGAGTAACACTATCGCTGTGAGACTGTGCAGGTTTATCGCTATTAATTAAAACAAGCGAAAAGCGTCGATGGTTTACGTATTTGTTTGCAGTTTACCCTTTGTGCGCGATAAACAACTGTAAGTAATCGATAATATTTTGTGCTAATTTTAAATACTTTTAACTACCGTTACTAACTGAATTATCTCGGATCTATGCATTTTCGTATTCTCATCAAAATGTTATCTCGCGATCCCGCTCAAAGAAGAACGTGAAAAGTAAGCAAACGTCCATACTTAAAAATTGTTACATCGAGCCAATTTCTTCTGCAGTTCCTTCTAACAGTCTTAATACTGTTCAGGCAAACCGAATTGACATTCCCCGCTCTCCAATCATTCGAAAACCCCTTTCGAGCGCCAGTTAATCAAAGGTGAAACCGACCTTTCCTCGACCTGCCCATAAGAAAGTGGAAACGCGACTTGGCACACGGAGTTGAGCCCAATGCGCAAACGTACGGGTGGAGTGGCGGGTAAGCGTAATCATCGAGGAAGCTTCTCCGGCGGTGCCCTGATGGCCTCGTCCTAATCTCTCGATGGCGACAAACGCATTACCACGATTGCCAATAGCCTTTTAGATTTGCACGAAGAAAAAGGTCTCGTAAATTCCATACGAGGGTATTCTGTACATTCACCGTTTGAGGGCGGAATATCGTAAGCGATTTCTTAACGCTATTTTATATTTAATCCGAATGATAATGTCTGAATCTTGGAGCTCTGTGGTGTCACTTTACCGAGAATTTGCAATTGTACGTTTTAGCTCGTCACCTCTGCAAATCCTGTGAATTTACTATTTTCCCAGAAGTAGCTGCGTTTAACGCGGATCACATTATTATCTATCCGCATTTAATGCCGTGCAGATTTCCTCTTCTTCGGGGTTTTGTTCTAAGTAGAGTGTCGTGCGCCAAGAGACTTTTCGTATAATAATTTACACGCGGATACGGTAATTCTAGGTAGCTCTGGCGTAAATTTTTCCAACGAAATTCTCCTACGTGAATTCGCACGATTCATCCAGGTGGAGTAATTTTCATTTTTCAGAACGCAGATGGACGAGACAAAGAACCAAGTTTGTCCCTCGTGGGAGACACCAACGAGCACCGGAGACGTAAAACCATACGTATGACCAGCTCACAATTAGCGCTCGCGTGATCCGCGATTATTTACTTTTATCATTACTGGTGACGATGCACTGCTCACACCCAACGAAACTAGTTTACGCGAACAGCGCTTTATTATTGCGCAATACGTGCCTTTCCATAAATGTACTTTCGAATAATTACAAATGCGCCTTGTAAGCGTTTTGTTCCAGTTCATTAATAGAACACTGCAATTACGGTTCGTTAAAAGTTGAAAACAACAAGTTTAAAGTCATACGTACAGGACTCTCTCGTACGCACTCGGCACGAAGTCCTGTCGAGTACAATGACAGTTTTGCCTTTTCCGTACTCACCGTTATTATTACAAGACGAAGTGCATTAAAATTTTAGCACGAGCAATATTACGGTGGGTTTCGAGCTGCATCAAGCTGCATCAAGCTGCATCAAGCTGCATGTGCCTCCGATGCAAGAACAAAGTTGTGCGCTACTAGCTTGGAGTGACAGCGGAAGCACGGAATCAGCAACTCGCTCGCCTGCTTACTTGTCATAAATCATGGACTCGCTCAGTCGGCAAATAAAGAAAACTTTGAACGAACGATGATTTCGTCAGGAGAGGAAAGGGCGACAAGTGGCAGGAACGGTTGGTTAAAAGAAAAGCCAAGCGAATGGCTTGGCTTTGCGCGGAGAAGACATAGTCCTGAGGGTCCCAGTCGCGGACAGCCAAACGAAGGTGAATCCACGGAGTACCGCGACTCTTCCGCAGGAATTCGATAAAAGGATCGCCTTACCGCCTGAAATATGATTTGCCACGTGTTGGCGGTGGCTTCTTTTGAGGCTGCAGAAGCAGCGTCACCCCGTCGGCAATGCGATCCGCGACGAGTGCAGCAGCCCAGTTACCCCAACTGGGTAACCGGAGTCGCGCGCCTTGATAAATTCGCTAAAAAGAAGGGCGGGAAGACGCCGGCGAGGCGTTAGGATGATCGGGGAGGGAAAGGGTCAAAGGGAATCCCAGGGAGCGGAGGCGTGTTAAAGAGATTTGCGGTGCCGTAGCCCCTCATTTTTATAAGGGTCTTATTAATTCCATTTCTCAGCACCGATGTGAAGGTCGAAGAATGATGGAATGCGAGTTCCAAGGTCCAATAACGCGCCCTTTTCACTCGACTCTATCTGCCGCGTTTATCCCTGAGATTGCTCCGATCTCCGGGAGTAGTTCTCGCTTTTAAATAATCTCCCTCAGGAATCTCGTGCGAAGTGAGACTGAATTAGCTTTTTTCTCTCGTATGTACGATTCATTTATCTTTGTCTTATTATCGCGGGCAGTATTCGATTGTCTTGACGTCGTTTAAAAATTCTTGCGATCGATCCAGAAATTTCACGAATTCGTCGACTGTTATGAACCACGCATTGACAGTCACGCATTGACAGTCACGAGCGTTTTCTCGCAAACTGTCACACAGAAACGTAACGAAAGTCTGCGCCGACTTAGGAGCGCACACCTGTCATTTCTTGGAATAAATTAAATCTCAAGGAGCTAGCTACGAACGCAAGTCACCCGCACAAGTGTACTGTAATTTTTACATCGTAACCCTTAAATGCTACATACCTAGAGGGCAAGCGCCAGAGGTAGACGAGAAACTTGGAGGGTTTTCGTGTCCGTGAGCTTAGTTAGGGAGCGGCGTCGGCTCGTCGGTATTTCTTGGTTTCGGCGCGCACGGAAAACGCGTTACAGTAAATTCTACGGGCTCAAGGGATGAAGTGGTGTATAAGATAAGGGTAGGTCGGAGAAACCGAAAGCGCGAGGATGGGAGGGAAGAGAAGGGGAGCGCGAGGCGTAGGTCAACCGAGGAATGAACGACCGAACGGTTATGTACTCCTGCAGGTGTGACGGAGAAACCACAAGCTTAACGATACCATTGTCCACCGAAGTATTCTCCGCCGTTTTTATACGTTCGAAGACGCGCTTGCTTTCAAGGTAAGAGTAACGATTGTAATTAGTCAGAGCAGCGCGGTATAAGTTTTTCGAGCAGACTAGATAAATTGAAAAGCTTGAACATAAGTCAACATTGCCTTGATCCGTAAGGCACCCATGCTTTCAAAGTTCTTTTAGGAATTTCTAGATAATTAGGTAAGTCTACGTTAAGTATTAAATAGAAAATAGCCGTTAACGCGTGGCTACTTGACTTCGAGTGGATTACCAATTTTTCTGATTATACATTTTTATTCTCGTTGAAATTCTTTTTTATTATAATACGAAAAATACGTTCGTTCAATTAAACTCGGTTAAAGCGGTACTGTCTTCGTTACGGTACGTAAAGAACGCGCTGTTATCGATACCCTAAAAATCATTAAAAAATAGTATTGTACGTGGGCGAAATCAAATTTTTACGCAGTACATAGGAAACAACGAAAGTTCATTACAACGTTACTCTAGGCGAAAGATTTGACGAACGATCAAACTGGTCGAAATAATGTAATTTTTACGAGCATTTCTCCAAGCGGCGTAAAACCACTGTCCCAGGGCCATGAACGCATTTTGCGCTTTTGCTGCGGATGCGTAACCTGGAGGCAAAAGCGAATCAAATATCAGAGACGATGGCGCGGAGGTAAGAGTATATTTCACTAGTGGATGAATGCTCGAACTTGTTTTAAAACGGAGCGGGATTAGCTTGTAATGAACTGTTTTGAAAAACCGCGTTTCGCCGTTTACGCATGAATTCGAACTGCGCTAATCGGTAATAAAGCCTAACTTCGATGCGACCGCATTTTGAATTTCAGAGTTCGATAATCCATCGCTTTACAAATAAAATAGTGATGCAAATACAATTTTCGCGTCGGCTAACGTCTTGTACTTCCATTGTTCTGTGCGCAAAATTCTCTTCGAGAATTACACGGTTGTCATAAATTGTGCACTAACGGTCGGAAGAAATGGCTGAAAGCAGATCGAAGGGAAGGGGACAACCGCAAGATGTAAACACACGAGAATAACAGAAGCGGGTTACTCCTTCTAAGCTTATAAGTTTACAGTTACATCGTAGGTATTACATTTTTGCAAGAGATAAGAATTCGTATAAACATCGACTTCACTTTCTGTCATCTGCATTAATCCGTCTTTTACGTAATTTTGTGCCATTGGTAAACAACGTTCTCCAAAGGATAAGTGGTCTTTGTAACTTTTACTTTGATAACTTTAACAAAATGGAGATTCCAAAATAGAAAATGAATTTATAATTGCAGGGAAGTCTTTCTGAAATCCGAGCGAATAACTGACATCGAAGTGGAACAAATGTATTTTTAGATTCAATAACAATTCAATAACGATTATTGCCAATTTGGATTCTCAATTGAGTTTGGTATGACTCTTATGACGTTCGCGTCAAACAAGCGATACACCCATTTTACGTTACATGTAACTACGAATTCATGACGAATTTATGACGAATTTATGACGAATTACGCGTGCCATTGATCGCTGATTCGAAAGAACAATAACTTTGTCCGAACTTCCGGAAACTAATGAACCGTGAAAGTTTTGGATCGTGTGAAACCTCCCTGTATCAGAAGATAACTTTTTCTAAAGATTAATTGTCATTTGAAAGCTTAGAGACTTACGATGTCAGTTTTACAGAGATTATAATTAATGCAAGCTTAATTGAAAGCTTCGAGAAAAAGAGCACTAGAGCTTATCCACAACTTCCACATACGCGAGCATTGAAAAATCTCTAAAAAGTTCGTCGGGAAGAATCAGTTTCGCAAAGCGATAAGATCGTTCATTTCGCTATCGCGCCGTAAATGGGAATCAAAGTTCCCTTTCAGACGCCGTATAGAGGCTATGAATATATCCGCGCTTTCCAGGAAGCTCCTGGAAAAAATGGCGAACCAACGTCGGATCTCTTCGCTCAGCCAAAACTTCAAAAGCGAGAGAAAAAGGTATTTTTAAGATGTGTGCTTCTCGACGTACATAAACTTCATCGAGAGCCGTCGCTCGATATCCAGTTAGGAAATTCAGCCGATGCTCTTAGGCTACAGGACACAAAGTCACGAGGGAAAAACCCCGAACTACGCGTAATTTCAATCCTATTATCAGTTTACTTGTTAATAATTCAAACCGAAGCCGGCGGCGAACGTTAGTTCGCTCTACTATCCACTACAAGCGTACTAATTATCGCTCATACGAGGAAAAAAGTACGATCCGGCTAAATTATTTACGAAGTAGAACGGATTGATCGGAACCAGCACTTTTCTTTGCTAGCGCCTTCCGCAATGACGTGCATACGCACGTAATAATTACCGATCGGGGCGTGCAAGAAACGTTTCCGTAAGAAAGGACAGCCAAAATAAAGAAGAAAAAGGACAGCGAAGCGAAGCCGCGTCCCAGGGTTAGAAAAGTTAAGAAGCAAAGTCCGCCCGGGAAAAGGTTAAGTTAAAGAGTGAAAGTAGAGGAGGATGAGAAAAGGCGGTGAAATTGACTTGGCAGTTCCATGTATAATTGAGCGAGCTGAAAGTATATAAGAACCGTCGGTAGCCTTAATTAGTTCAAAAGAGTAGGAAAAGAATTTTCACAAAAGACGTTCGGCAAAAGCCTCCCACTCCGATACGTGTAACTACCGTCTTTCGAGTCTCCTTCTACTTTTCTCTCAACCTTCTTTTCCTCTTTCAGACTCGCGTGGGAAGTCCGTGTGCACGCGCACACGCGTGACGAGAGTGCGAGGGGTTGCAAATTTGATTCGCCGTTCCATTGGAGGGCGCTAACGGAGGTTTTCTTCCCTACTTTGTCGACTGCGAGGACAAACTTCTTCGCGCGTCATAGAAAATCTCTAGAGCGCTTCTCGCTTCACTAGCAAGAGGCTAATTGGGATGTTGAATTACTTACGGCATCGAGCTTTCAGTGAGGGATTGTTAGCGGATGACGCGTACTTTTCACTGATAATTGCGCTTACCTGAAACAGAAAGAAGCAAACGTTACTCCACTACTAATTCGAGGACGTGCACAATTCGTACGCGAATTTGTCATTGTATTTAAGGCGTAAAAGAATTAATTTAACATCATTTGTTCAATTTTGATAAGGATGCTTCAAGTTTATAAAGATTTTTTATTATTATCAAAGCATTTCCATTCGTGGCGAAGGCCTAAGCTTCGTCTATTCATCTAGAATTAATACGCAAAACATAGAAAATAAAGCTAAAGGGATCAATTGCGCGTGCTGCATATTTGCTTTTTTTCGTTTATCTACATTTTTTTAAGGCACATGTGCGGACGACCGTAACAAACGCAAACAAATCACAAATATTGACAAAAGTTGCTCATTAACATTTCTAACCGCGTACGCGTCAGTTACCCGGCCAATAAACATCGACGGTCATTATCAGTGGTTAAACTCTCGTTATAAAATGTTGGTCAATTTAAATTTAAACGACACAAATATATATCGACGTTTCAGAGTTCGAATGACTAAATAACGTTAAGGCATGCGAATCTTAACGTAAAAAGAGCGATTGAGAATATAAGTAAAAATGCATCACTTTCCGTTAACAGACCGTTAATTTGTGAGTACTTTCAAACGATGGGGGAAAAATTATCGAATTTTTTGGCCGCAGAAGCCTCGTAACATGACGCTATCGCGAAAATACATTTTATGAATAATTTCGTCCGCTTAAAATTTTCCGTTACCAATAATTTCCGTACGCGATAACCTTCCGAAAAATGTTCGATCGATCAATTTCGGTACGTACATACATAAATGACGTAATCGTATGGCAAAAGGCAAACTTCGGCAGAAATACGAGAAGGAAGGGAGAGAACTTTTACGAAAGTAATCGAGTGCGCATAAGTTGCAAGAGATAACTGAGCCGGCCATTATAACAATAACGTTGCCTTGAATTCTGTACGGTATATGCCAATGCGGAACTATGCGGCGGTTTCGCAATTTGGCGCCGATAAAGAAGAACGATTTATTAAATAAACCGTGCGTTAATTGGCGCAACACGGCCTGATTTTGAATATCCGTAAGTTATGCCTCGTGAAAAAATAATGGACCACGAACGTGTACGGGTGGCACGCAATTGTCTTAAATTTTCTAAAAAATAAATTATCCACCTCGAGGTTGCCTTTAGTAAATGATTCTACGGAAATTCATGATTCATCGCGTTGAACGTTGATACACCAAGCATTTAATTGGCATTTAATTCGACGCGCGCGTTCTACTACGCTTGTTCACACCTTAAATTTAAGACGAGTTGCTTTCGAACGCTGACAGAGAAGGCCAAGCTTATCCTTTATACATCGACTTGGCTTTAAGATAAAATTAAGCAGCTACTTTACCGTGAACTTGGTTCGTTATCTGACTCGAAGTAAATACAGTCCATACAACTCGATCGATCGAACTTAACAACGCGCAAGGATTCAGCAGCGCACTCGTTCGCTTTCGCAACGATAAAAGCAACGCCTCCATTAAAATTCCTTAACAATCGAGATAACGCATGTCTCGCCTTACTGGCGGGAGATGTATAACGCTCTAAGGCATAACGATCTCGTCCGAGTAACGCAGTAACGCGAGCGCTGGGACTCGTTCGATTGAATCGTTTCGTTACCCCAAGCGCCAATAAACAATGTCGTTTCTTCCAGATAGGAATACAAGAAACCGCGGGCAGAGACAAAAAGGGGTCGCTCCTGTACCTGTCGTCCTCGCAGCTGCCGCCGACGGACAAAGCCACGGACGCTTTACGTTTATGCAAGTCACAGTGGGAGTTGATTGCCGAATCGAGGCCCATCGACAAGAGGACGAGAAACCGCTCGGTATTGTTTTGTTTTGTTTTGTTTTTTTTTCCCCTGTTTCTCGTACTTGGCGTTTCGGTGTTTCATCAGCGTTGGCATGAAACTTGGTGGAGCATCGACGCAAACTACGATCGAGCTACAGCAATATTCGTGAACAAAATAATTTTTTCTCGGATGCTAGTCGGGTAAGGCTCGCACTGGCGTTCGATGAATCGTCGACGCGTGCACCATCCTGTCTCGGGCAGGTCCGTCGGATACCCGAGCTGTTTGTAGGACTGTATTCGTAAGGGTCTCCGGTCCTTTTTTCTTCGCGAGTGGCTGCCGTTCGAAGCGTAACGCGAAGCGCCACGCGACTCTTTCGAGTCTCGCGTGCCAAGAGAGTGTCGGGTGTCGTAAGCACGGTGATTTAATGCATTCCTATTAATTGTTTGATATTGTTCGGAGATACGTGGTTTAACGGAGCTGCGTGCGCGAGAGCATTAAGTGTCGAGTTGGCGAAAAAATTTCGATACTTAACTGGTCGCAGGGTTGCATCGTTAGCTGGAGTTAGCGACAGCGGTGCGGCTATAACTCTTATCGTCGTCGTCATCGCGGTTGCTACTGTTGTCGTGGTCGTTGTTGTCGTCGTTGTCGTCGTTGTCGTTGTCGTTGTCGTTGTCGTGTCGTTGTCGTTGTCGTTGTCGTTGTCGTGTCGTTGTCGTTGTCGTGTCGTTGTCGTTGTCGTTGTCGTTGTCGTGTCGTTGTCGTTGTCGTTGTCGTCGTTGTCGTTGTCGTTGTCGTTGTCGTGTCGTTGTCGTTGTCGTTGTCGTTGTCGTGTCGTTGTCGTTGTCGTGTCGTTGTCGTTGTCGTTGTCGTTGTCGTGTCGTTGTCGTTGTCGTTGTCGTTGTCGTTGTCGTTGTCGTTGTCGTTGTTATTATTATTACTATTATCATCAGATGGATCTTAGGGCTCGAAAGTTCATCAACTCGCTATTACGAAAACACCCATCTACCCTGTTCGGCGCCTAATCTATCCGAGACTCTTGGTCGCGCCCTTCCTTTCTTAAGACTAATTTAATATTATCGTCTCATCTTTGCTCCGATCTACCTAAAGGTCGTACACTTGCCTGTCTCACCACTAATATCCTATAGGCTGCTCTTTTATTTTCCCATTTTCTAACTGCCGGCCCAAGCCCGTATTAATTTGCGCAATTTAATTGGCCTTGCAAAATTCGATGAAATCTAGCACTCCGTTATCTCTCGATCACCTGATTTCCCGCATGTCCTGCCTTCCTTGCTCTTCCTCGCGATAAACATTTATCCGAGCTTTTTGTATTCGAATACTATAAATTTGGTTACCTCGCCATCGACTCTCGCTTGTATTAAACGAGAAATACGGCCAATTCGTCATTGTCCAATCATTATTAATCGCAACTTTTAATAAAAATTACGCTCTCCGCGCTTACGCCAAACTATAATTTATATAATAAATCGACGCGCGGGTTGACGAAAATTCAATATTAAAATTAAACCCGTCACTCAAATGAACGTACATCCCACAGTGTAAATCTATCCAAGCCAACGAACATCTCCCCCTCCCGCCGCCGCCGTACCGTAAAAAAGTAGAAAGACGTCGGCGCGCCCGGAAAAGCCAATATTTATTCATAGGAACGCATTTTTGACTCTTCGGCACGAAGATTCTCAAGAGTGTCCACGAAAACAGGCGTCCAAATGCGAGGACAGGGCGAGAAAAGAAAAGCAAAAAGGAGCGTGAAACGAGCCGAGGAAAAATACTCGAACGATTACCCAAGTGTCCAGGCACTCGTCCGAGGGAGGCTGCACCACTCGCTCGCACCCCGGAGTCGCGCACACGCGCGACAACCGCGAGAGTTGGATAAAGATAAAGAGCAAACGGCACTTTGGATAGAAAAAGGGAACAACGCGGAAAAGAGAATGAAAAGCCGAAGACATCGTCGTTGGAATGATCCCTGTAATTCGATAGTAATCAGGCGTATTTGGTCGCGTGCGAGTATTTTCGCTTATATTTTCCGCGAGGGAAACGTCCAGCTACTACACCACTCGCTCTCTTTTTTTCCACTCGTGTAAATAGAAGTCGAGTTGTTTCGTGCTCGACGTAAATTTGCTCGGGCTAAATGATTCACGATTGATAATTTAGCGCTAAAATTGTATAAATAGTGCGTGCCGCCAGTGGCAAGAGCGTGAAAATGGAAAGGTTCAAGAACCTCGTACGTGTACAAAGCATTTCAAATGAGAGCGTACTTGGGAGAATTGAAGGCACAAGTTAATAATTGTATAATTACATCGTTTGCACAAGATGTGAACGAGAAATACGATGTTCATGTGATCGATTGGATCGCTTTCGAGCAGCCTTTGAAGACAAGTAGAACATCGAGTGTATTTCCGAATAAAAATTCTGCTCGGGGCGTCTTCGACAGGGGGATTTTAATGTAGCATTCAACGTAAAGCTGACTTACTCAAACTTACTCGAAAGATCGTAACGATACGTTAAGGGCGGATTCTCTTCTCGTATTCGCGTATTCTCTGTATCGCGGAGGCGACGTTATACGCAGCTCGGCATTACGGATCGATCGAGGTTGTCGTTGTTGGCGAGTCCCCTCGTAGACTTTATCAGTTGAGACGGCGGTGCCAGCGTTAACGACGACCGCGAGAAGGGGAGGCAAAAGTTGACAGCGTTAAGCTTTATCGTGGAGTGGATGTGTTAGACGTCGCATAAAAGGATGCGATATATAAATCCGATTCTCAATCGGTGATTTTTAAAAGTGTCGATAATGCGGCTACCGATGCTTCGGGTTAGATACGCCTCGGTATCTTCGAGGGTGCGCATCTATTTTTATGCTTGCGTCGAGATTTTTTTCTGCTAAGGAAAACCGAATCTTTACAAGACTCGCGATAAATATATTTCTTATCATTTTAACGTACACCGAAAGAAGATGGAACGTGGCCTTGCCTCGTTATCAAAGAAACCTATATATTCCGGTATTGCATTAGAAATTAAATTTATTTTACAAATACAATTTTTGTTTGACAGCACTGTTGACACATACAGCTAATACATCTTTATATTTGGGTGATATTTAAGTGAGACTTAATTACGGTATTTTCCATGCGTATTGCGCGCGCGCGCGATAACGACGTGAATTTTGGTATTTCAAAAATACGACGCACGATAAGATAAGTGAATTTAAATGTAATAATAAAACTTGAAAATGAAATGGAAGTGAAAATTAGGGAAAACTTACGTTGTAAGTTTGTTGGAAACAACGCTCGTTTACATTTACTTAATAAGCCGTTGAAATTGCGATTATCGTCGCATGATTTAAACGGTTAGTATTTGTATAACAAAAATATTAAAGATCGTCGCGCAGATATGCAAATAGAGGTTATTATATATATAAAAAAAAAAAAAAAAAAAAAAAAAAAAAAAAAAAAAAAACGCAACGAGAGTGTAGTAAATTAATAATAGAGTGGTGGACAAATTATATTTTATTGAATATCGCACAGCAATTAAAAGAGTAGTACACGGAGTTTTGAAAAGTAGAATAGCAATGCAAAATAGCTCGAATAATACGTAAGACAAAAGTTTCCAAAGGTCATGTACGACTAATTACCCAGCATAGACTCAATAACGAACCGGGAAAAAGACCAAACTCGCGACGGCAAGGTACCAAATTCGGAGCTACTAAGCTACTAAGCTACTAAGCTAATTAAATATTGATACACGCAGCTCGCATTCGGTAATTCAACTGCGGACGAAACCTCCTAATTCCAATGTACATTCGGCCAAGAGTCATTTGCTCGGCGATACAACGCGTACCGTTCGGCGGAAATTTCACGCCAATGCTTAAAAGCGGCGCAGCTATTGGTCGAATCAGCGACTTGGAAATCGTACGGCGCATTTTTCACGAATTCGCCGAGTTCGAGTCACGCAGAATCATTGACCGAAGGCCACCGGAGGCTATTCGGCAATATCGCAACAAACATGATCACGCCAATAGCGGCGTCAGCAAGCGGGAAACGCGAAAAGTAAGCGGGTTAGCAAAATCCGGCAGCTGTCGAACATCACTCTGCACAATTATCCGATGTACACGAGTACGTGGCGTAGGGCTTGCGAGAGATAGAACTCTGGCCCACCCTAATGCGGTTCCCCGGTGCGTATATTAACGCATTACCGAGAACTTTAGTGAATTTGCGAATCGACATTGAGGCGCGCAATCAAAATTTAAGCACCGGCCGAGGATCGACATTTTTATTAAATCCCTCGTTGCGATAACTTACGCGATTAACTTACGCGATATTGGCGCGGCCAAATGGACTATTAATTTTACGTGATATTTCGATATTATGAGCTTTGACACGTACGCAATGTCACGTGCGTAACGTGCTGGTACATCTTTGCAGTAATGCTCGATTAGTTTTCCAACTCGATTAGTTGTCCCTCTTAATATCCCTCTTAATATCATCACGTTATCGAGCGTTTCCCATAAGATTTGTTAACGAATAATGCGAAATTTATTATATTTTTAGCGGTAGTTTGAAAATCGGAAAGCTACTAGACTTTGTCACTCTTTGCGCACAAACGTTACCTTATCCACTAATTACGGCAAAATAATAATTGTCAAATAATGGTCAAATACAGTCTCGGTTGTATCTTGAAAAATTAGAGACTTGCAGGATAAAAAGCACGATTGCTGCTAATTGCAGTCTATTTACAGTTAAATGCCGCTCGTGGATACGTTCATAATGTTTTTATTTAGACCGGAAAATGTGCGCTCGATGCACGCGTTTCACAAAATTAAGTGACGTAAAGCAAGTTAAATCTGCCTGAATCCAGTACATCCTGTATCTTCGCAATAAATACTAGATAATAATAACGATGAAATACTTTGTTCGTTCGACATTTACATGCTTTAATTCCGTGTGCGAGGTGCAGTGATGTTATTCGCGCGATCGGAAGGATGGCGCTTGATAAATAGAATCTCGAGTGCGTTTTGGCGTGGACCACATGCGAAAGGGTGTCGCCAGTCCCACAGCCACGATCGCGATACATCGGTAAGAGCGTGTAATAAGAGCGAGCGTTCGTCACTCGTGAAAATTACTCGGAAAGAAGTTTCCCGGCTGATTTACACGGGATCGGGGGAAACGGCGCAAAGGTGAATGTGCGCGGGCGACGTGACCGGGGAGAAATTGCTTTGGCTCCGACCGCTGCCCCCGGCTAATGAGTCGCAATTACAGAGAGAGTGAGAGTGAGAGAGAGAGAGAGACAGAGAGAGAGAGAGAGAGAGGTAGCAAGCGGTATACGTGTGCGGTAGGCAAGAAAAAGACGGAAAGAAGCTTACGTGCCCAGTGGTTGCGAGCGTATGTTTACCGAGATATAAATGATACGTGGCCGTTAACGCACGCGTTGAGTTCTTTTTTAATTTACGCGTCGGTACGCTCGTTGATGCCGTGTCCGTATTTTTGCTTCGGATGTCGCATGAACGATGCTTTGCCACACCTGTTCGGTGAACACAACCGATCGCGCGGTTATAATTTTAGAGATACTTTTATTCCAGCGATAAACACAACTTGGATAGTGACATCGAGTGACGCGCGACAGCCATGAATAATTATAATTTACAATTTCGTATAATCGCGATATTAATCGTAAAGTAACGCGACTCGTAGCTTAATACCCGATGCACCGTCTTTTCCTACAACATAGTCACGTTTACGTGCAGCGCGATCGAAAGATCTCGAATTTAGTTTCGAAGGCTAAAGAAGGAAGCGGTATTTATGAGCAAACGCGCGACTCCCGCTATAAGTTCGCGTATCCCCCTTGAGATTTCATTCCTAAGGAACGTATTTGAATGATAAGTGCTCTGCGCCGAGGAGAACGCAATTGGAATGTTTTTGAAGAGCTCGCAGAGAGGAGGAGGAGAGGCTTTGGAGGACGCGTACCATCGCCGACTTAAGAACTCGCGGAACTCGCGGTCGCACACACGGATCTGAGCGCGTGCAAGATAAAGGGAATCGAGTTGGGAAGCTCCGGCTGCCCTCGAATGCCTGACCGAGTGCGCGTGGACGCTCTAATTGAAATATCCCGGAGGGCCTTCGCGTGGCTCGCGATCGAGGGATCGACCGGAGTGTGGATCTCAACACCGCGCATCGTTTCTCTACGGGTCTGAGATTTACGGGCTGCAATCCCGCTTTGGCGTTTGAAACGAAAGAGCCTCTTGACGTTCCTGGCGATTTTATGCACTTTTGTCGAGCTTTTACCTTGATCGGCTTTCTTTTCACCGTCGGAGAGGCGTGCAAGAGGTTTCGTTCAACGCGTTTTGCGTACGTTATGCGTCGAACGTATAGGACGAGACGAGCGTTCGCCCAAAATGTGCTTGGAATTTTCGTAAGATATCGCCAAGACGCAAATACACTCTCGCTCCTTGAAATCTCGAATCTGAATTGCGCAAGCATTGGGATTTCAGTAGCTTGATACGTTACGAGTCCTTTTATAACCAAGTTCCATTGTAAATTTGTACGTACTGATTTTACGTTTGCGATGAGCGCTTTACTGCTGGGCGCGGACGAGCAAATTTGTTGATGTAATCGGCACCCTCGTTTTACCGGTTACTTTACTATAAAAGTAATCAATTGCAGAGCTGGCGCATTTATTATAAATTTGCATCATTATATCGCAATGAGTATTTTTACTTCGACTGTTTTATCTCTGGTAATCCTTCGTTCTAGTAATCACTTCATTGTGTGCTCGAACTGGGAATTAGTGCGTCATACTCTAAGCTATTGCGTGTACACGTAGAGATAAAACGTAAAAAACTGCAGTATTTTAAGTTACTTGAAAACTCGAACACTCGGTAACGTAATAAAGGCAATTTTCTATAATTTAAAAATACCTTCAACGCTCTTAAATTTCGTTCGGTTAACATTGACATTGCCTTTGGGATAAGCTGCATTGCCCAATTTTTCCTCTTTAATTGTCTTGCGAAACAACAGCGGTACACTTTTAATTTATTTCTTACATATTCGGCGCCTTATACATTTTCAAATGCTTGGGCTTTCGTGAGCTTTACAATTTTCATTCATTTCGGTATATTATTTATCTGGGCATAATTATTATGTACGTCCAGTGTTACCCTAATCCACGTTCCACTTGTCCCACATGCTTTCCTAAAGATATTTATTTGCGCTCGTTTCTTTGTGTTTTTTAGGAACTCGTATCTTACATCTTTCATCGCGGTTGTCGATACATCTTTCTAAAAATTTTCTAAAATTTTCTAATCTTCAAACCTTCTCAAAGCGCAGTACAATTCTTTACTGCTTATATTGTTAGAGATTATTTTATTAAACGTTTTATTAAAATTAACCAAGTTGACATCTCTGTAATCTGTAGAAGGATTACACGTTTACTTTTTTCGTAATTTAATTTACGATCCACATCTTTTTTGTCTCAAAGTTTGTTCAATTTTAATCACAATTCGTTCACTATCTTCCATTAAACCCAAATTTTAGCATAAGCTAGTATCGTAGTGTACCGATCTTAAAATTAACTTTGTTTTACAATCCCACGTACATTTGGACGTTCCTTATAACTACGTATAACTAAATAAGAAGTGGAACTGAATAATACATCGTAATTCTTCGAAATATCTCATAAATTATTTCTCACCTCGACTTTGTCGTAACCAGCACTAGAACGTATTTTCTTCCGTTTTTGTCAATGTAACTGATATAATCGTAATTCTCGGTATCTTGAACTGACCTGGAAATTTTCGTCATTTAAATAGAATCGTATGCCTTTTAAATGTTTCATCGTTATTTGAGGCGTTACTTCCGATATTTCTTCTGAAAGCTGCGTGATCGTGCACAGTTAATCTCCGTTTAACTATTTCATTTGAATTCACATTGGAAATCCGGGATAGTGTTTTGCGCATAAATGAAGATGAGCATTGCTAATAAGACATTCAAGAGAACTTGTGATATATGGAGAGTAATAAGATGCCCGTACGGTTCTTCCACTATATTTTGTCTCCTACTTTAAACATTAAAGCTAATTGGTTACCTTCACTTTTAGATACAAATGATCAATCTTTGTATACTTTGCATTGAACTAAAGTGACGTTAGTTTATCAATCTTTGAATCAACGTTATTGTTTTTACGTTTCTAATGGATTCTAATGACATTTACTATCACATTCGAATATTCATGAATACCTGGTACTCGATCAAAATACTTTTTGCGCGTTTACTACAAATAGTAAACTATTTGTATGAACGTTAGAAATCTACTTCGAGTCGGTTTATAGTTTTGCACAACTGTCCGTTGAATGTATTTTCCTTTTTTATTCCTCGCATCAAATTCTTCTTTTATTTTACTGCTTTTATTTGGAATTAGTAAGCTATTCGTACAATCACTCGATTCTATATCTTTAAACTTATCTCCTCCCTTCTCACAATCTCATATTTTAACGTAAAAATAAAGAAAATCGTAAAAGAACAATTTCTTGTTGCACCGAGACAAATTCACTCTAATTCACGTTTTGCAGAAATTCGTCATTCGATGGTTTTGCCAAGATCGTAAAATATACCCGCCAGTATCGGATACTGGCGGATACTAACGCTACAACGTGACACATCCTCAAAACTTACAAGTAACCACGTGTACCTCTGACCATTAATTAACAAATCGATAATAAATTGTAAATTCTTATCGGACGGCAACTCGTACTGCTCAGAGATTTTCTAATAATAATACCACGCAAAAAGAACGCACGTCGGATAAAACAGACTCTTCTTCCGTATTCTAAAAAAAATATCAAAAAACTCGATATTATTACTGCAGAAATCTTAGCAAAGCACGCACATTAAACGTTAATACGTACGACGCTCAATTATTGGTTTTTTATACTCGGTTTCCGCTCGAGGAACCCGTCCAAAGTTACAACAACCATTTCTCATGCTTCTCAATTTCATCACAAGAGTACTGACAATTCGCTGTGACAAACCACACAAGTCCCTCATATCGGCTTTTTTTTATTATATGAAATCGTACATGTGCTGCTGATGTGCCTCCTATGCGCCAAAAGCTTGTCTTTGCAGGACGCGTATTCCTAGACAAAACCACCCTTCGGCAATAAACTTGTGCGATTTCCTTTTCCCGACTCCTCCCGAACGTCTTCGCTATCCTTGTACCTCTATTCCGCCTGGCACATTTTCCGCGGCTGTCGTTGCTCCGACGTTTTATTTTATTTTAATTTTATTCTACCTTGCTGCTTATTTTAATTTAAGGTAAAATCCACGCATATTCAAAGAGGCATTTATTTGTCGAAAGCGCGACTGGCGCACCAAGAGTAACAAACGTTTCATTCGACGTCTTTGTCACGATTGAAAAATGTAGCGAACCAAAGCGTTGCGTAAATGGCCAAAATGTAAAAATCATCATTGGCATTCGGTATTATACGCGGTTTGACGCGGCTTTCTCTATTAACCTTAACCGATAAAAGCTCGAATTTCAAGCGCAACCCATAAATAAGCGAAACTCCCGCTGACCAACATTCATCAAGTTCCAAACGCTGCCTTCCCCGTTATACGGCTGTAGTTCCGCGACCATCGACTGACGGGATGTGGTTTTCCCGGGGATTTAGGAGCTCGAGGGCGCGGTAAATAACGGGGCCAATAACGGGGCCAATAATGGGCATAATGATGATTTCACGCCGAGCGAGATTATCGAAATTGGAGTCTCGCCAGGAGCTTTCGCTGGGCAGCCGAATCTCATCGGCTGTTCCTTATTTTGGCAGCCGACGCCGACTTTCGCGCGTCAATCGGGCATGACCGCAACGTCTTGTTCCCCATCGACTTATAGAAGTCGATGGCGCGCCTCTCGAAGCCACTTTTGCGTTTCGAAGGATTTGCCGCGGAGTGGTCGGATCAATTTGAAAGACGGAGCACTGCTGGAAAACCTAAATGGAAGGCAGCCTGCCTAACTGTCGACTGCCTAACTGTCGAGTAGGTAGCGCTGACGGACTCGTTCGCATGACAGTTATTAGCTTGCTTAGTTTGTCGGGTGCTAGTTACGAAGCTTGTACGTGAACGGCTAATTGTGGATTATCAGGATCGGTGCGATTGCTTTAGGAAAACGACTAGATGTGGATATGAAAAGTGACGCGATAATTTCGGGGTTTTCAATTTCGGATCTCCCCACGGCAATAATAATAATAATAATGATGATGATGATGATGATGATGATGATGATGATGATGATGATGATGATGATGATGATGTAGAGTTACAGAGTTAAAACGCGCGTCTGCAACAAGCTTAACCCAGTCCTTCGCGTATCAACGACCAAACGCCTCGAGTACGTCGCACACCGCTAGAAAAGAGTTTGAAATTTCTACAGGTCGGTGTATTTTTCCTTCTTTTCTGACCGCACTTTCATGCGAGAACGAGCAAGAAGCGAGTCCCGTCGAGAAGTAGCGGACATTAAATTCGTGTTTACTCAAGTGGTATGTAACGTTGAAACGAGATGGACGGGTACATACATATTTATTCTGTTAAAAGAAAGCCGAATGGAATACGTCATAAATAAAATGTAGTTTAAGTATGAAATGATCACGGTTAGATCACTAAGTTTGTCGAACAGCGACTGCAGAGTTGTCCCAGGATGATTATCAATGAGGTACGAGGTTGATGTACGTGTAATTAAATAAGAGTAGGTGAGTGGGAGGGGGGAACACTCCTTGAAAAATAATCGTATTTAAGATTGTACGATGTATTGTAAACTCGAGTTTACGTCACGGAACGACTTAGATTAAAAATAAATAAATAAGCTTTGTAGAAATGAGAAAAAATAGTTTTTACCACACATTCAAGCGTCTTGAAATATGGAATATCGCTATTATTAACAAAATAAGGCGACGACGACGACGACCGGAATGACATGCATTAAAAGTAGGTATATCAACTTTATTTTAAATACAATGACGGGGACGCACAGTCACAATGCGTGAGATATCAGGGAAGGGAATTACGTCTTCCACCCTCTTTACGTTGCGACGTACGCAACGCGCGTATGAATTTTGTATGCGTTGCAGTTAAGTTCGTGGATTACAAGAAGAGTGAGGGACGGTGGAGGAAAGAGAAAGGTTTGGGTGGGGGCCAGATCGACTCACACATGTTGCGTATTAGTCGCATTGTGTAACACGTGCTACAATGGGACTCCCTCTAGCTTGTGTGCAGGTGCCGAGTGTGCACGCAC
Source organism: Wiebesia pumilae (assembly GCA_018907045.1). Taxonomy (NCBI): domain Eukaryota; kingdom Metazoa; phylum Arthropoda; class Insecta; order Hymenoptera; family Agaonidae; genus Wiebesia; species Wiebesia pumilae. Next base: position 528,036 of record JACCHZ010000163.1, on the reverse strand, counting down.
GCACGCACGCACGCACGCACGCACGCACGCACGCACGCACGTACATGTATACTTACGGTAATAATGACACGTTATTTAACTCACCGGGCGAAGCCGTGAGTCCGAAGTTGCAACGTTGTTGTCGCAACGTAAATTGAAAAATTTCAAAATCGAATAATTTCTTTAAAAGAACTGTCACGAACCGTTAATTATCACGCGAGACGACAAAATATTGAGTTTAGGGGTTGAAATATTCCAAAATTCATACCAGAGTAAATACTAATTTCTTTTTAGAAAATCGTTAAATATATTAAAAGACACCAGAGAAAAATGTTTCGAAAAAAAAAAAATCGATGCGGAACTTTGACTTTAGTGCATTTGTATTTCATACATATGCACCCTCATGCATATAAACACATACCGGCGAGTATAATATTTAATAAAAGCTTTTATAAAAACAGCGCACAAAATCCTTTTTCAGATTCCGACGTTTCATTCTATACCACATGAACTTGAATTTGCATTCTTATATATGTACGCGTACAGGGGCGGTTATATTCGTTAATAACATCTCTCACAGAAACATTGCACGAAATGTTTCTGTTTTATCGTCATTGTCTGCTCTTAATATGATAGTATATACATTTTTTTAAGGTGTTGTAAGTAAAAAGTGTATGCATAACAATGTAGATTATCAGTCAAATCTAATTCTTTTATTTCTGCATTGAAAATTTATTACGTTGTCATGAGCTTAGATATAGCGAATAAAATATTTGAATGAACTCGTCCAGCGTTTGAAATCTTTTTTATAAGTGTATTTTCTTAATATAATCAATTTGATTTTATTGATATTCATATATAGTTGAAACTATTCCAACACTTTATCAAAGTAGAAACACCTATTGACTCGATAAAAATCTAGATTCATAGTTTATATTATTTTCTTATACTAATATTACTAAGGTCACTAAACTAATTACTAAATCATTACTAAATAAATAAACAATTCAGGATAATTATCATTTACATTGGTCAAACATGTTTTTGAGGATTAGCGTAGATAGACGACTTTGCTAAGATGAGTACAGTAATACTATGATTAAAATTTTTCGCGATGTAAGCTTGGACTCGATGTAAATTTGAGATGTTTGTTTAGAAAATAAGCGTCGTTGCCGCGGCGCAAAATAGAGAAGCTACAGATGAAAATCTTTCTTGACCACGAGTCTTGTGTCTTGCCCACTTCCTCCTGTTTCGAAATATTTCCGTTTGTGCTACACATGCTTGAATGTGGATAACCTAGAACCATATTTTAAAAAATTTTTTAATTACCCTTTAGTAAAATAAATTATTTTCATTTACTTAAATATATCTATCTAGGATTATTAACTGCACGATCGTATATTAATATAATTATGATTATTTGTATAAGTAGTGCTTAAGTGCTTAAGTGCTTAAATAATATTCTAAATTAAAAATGCTAGAATTTAATTACCTATACTATCCAAGAATTTTATTATGATATATTAGTCATTTCAAATGAAAACTGATAGAAGTTTGATCGTAGCACTGTATCACCCTTCATTGGTTTAATTAATATTACTAATATTACAAATGTACGTAGGCTTACATTTAGATGGCTTTATCAAAACAATATTAATTTAACACCGTCAAAGTAGAGGGGCTGAAAGACTTTAATCCATAACACTTATTATTCCTATATTAATGTTACCTAACGTCTATGGTAACGTTACCGTTCGTTTATGCACACGCACGGACAAAACAATACATAAGGCCCCCGTATGCACATATGTTTAAGTGTGCACAAGCATTTAAGTGCAACGAGCACATAATTCCACACCGATTTTCGAAATGAAACTTTGTGCGTAAACTTTGATGCGTAAAAAAGACGTCGGAAAGTGAAAAGAGATTTTGTGCAATGTTTCTGTGAGAGTTGTTTTTAACAAATATATACGTCCACCTACACCCATGCGTATAAGACATACGCATTCAAATGCAACGAGTAGCAAGTTTCACGCTAATTTTTGAAACGAAACTTTGTACGTATGTTTAGTGTATAATTTAAACGCCAGAATGTCAAAAAACACTTTGTGCAATGTTTCTTTGACAGCTATTACTAACAAATGTAACCCTCCCTATGTGCGCTTATATATAAAAGTGCAAATGCATTCAAAAGCAACGTGCAACAAGTTCCGCGTCGTTTTTCAAAGCGAAACTTTGTGCCTACGTTTGGCATGTAAAAAGATATCAGAATGTGAAAAAACCTTTTGTGCAATATTATTGTGACATTGTTATTAAATATTATACGCGTTCCATATGCTTATACGTATAAGAGTGCTTATGCATGTAAATGCATTAAAACTCAAGTTCCGCACCGAATTTCGTACAAAAACTTTGTGTGCGTACGCGTTACAGAGTGAAACGTCGGAATCTGAAAAAGGAGTTTGTCCAATGTTTTCGTAAAAGTTTTTGTGAAATATTATACACACCGGTATGCGGTTATATGCATGGTACATAAATACACCAAACTCAATGTTTCGCACCGATTTTTTTTCGAAGATTTTTTCCGAGTGTCTTTTAATATAATTAATGATTTTCTAAAAAGCAATTGGTATTTATGGTTCTTGACAGTTCTTTTAAAGAAATTATTCGGATTTTGAGATTTTTCAATTTACGGCGAGCAACTCGTGCGTAACCTGCATTATACGCACACGGACGCGAGTGCACGTCACATAGTTTCCAGAGAGCGTTCCTCGACGCGGCGATGATCTTTTCTCGAGTGCCTTTATCTTCTGTTGACGTCGTAACCGATGATGGAGTTGTCGCTTGGGCCGTCTATAGACCCTGGTGTGATATAAAATTTTAACCAGAACTTTTGAGAAACACTGAGACTCGAAAGGAATAACTCGACAACTTTGGGTTTTCTTTTCTTCATTTATAAAAAGTTGATAACAGAAACATTTTTCTCGCGAGTCGCATTAATCACGAACTATCGACCGAATTCTCTCTTAGAACTCTATACACTTTCTTATTGCGGAAGATTCAATGAAGTAAATAAGCTGTAAAGATCAATCGATTCAACGGAACAGTCGATCGTATTATTATATTTCGACTGTACCTCCATCGGTAACGTATTCTCTCGATCAGACTTCCCCAGCATTGACGTATGCAGCATCATGAACATATTCTAATGCAAACCTGATGCTTTATATGCTCAATGAGAGCCCCGTCAGTCAATACGGTCACATCTAACCTCCTTACCTTCATCTCTCAATTAAATCGTTCTAATAGCTCGAGAGCTGTACCATCTAGGCAATAACGAATAGGATGCCATCAAAAGAGCAGCTTTAATTAGCGACCGATCAAGACTATTCATGATTACATTTACAACTTGCGTTTGTTTCCAAAGTTACAAAATGCGTTAACGCGTCAGTTAAGTTTGTTATACCAATATTTTTATTTCAACGGCTAGATATTACGACTCGGTAATAATTAACCAAATAATGTTTTTACTGAAAAATGAAGGAGGGATTTTTTATGATCTTTAGGTTGCCAAATAGTTTACGCGTTAAATATCTTGAAGTTTGTACTGTAATCGTACAAGTTACCGTACAAACCGTATAGACTATCCTTAAACACTGCCAGTGGGGCGGTGTACTATGTAAAATGAAAGTACACGCTTTAATTCAACCGAGCAAGTCCCATGATTTTCAAATACTCGTTACTCGGGCTTCTGGCAAGACCGATAAATCACGCAAAATCGTCCCCGGAAGAGGCGAAATTCGAAACTCGTGCAAAAACTCGTGTCGCACCCGTGGAACCCGCACGTTCGTGAAATCCGCGTTTGCCCGCGGCTGGATCAAGGGAATCGACGAAGGATAAAATTCCCAAAGTTGCAGTTCCTGATGAATCCGGCCAGCGATTAACAGTTAATACGCGCGATACGGCATGATCGATTAATAATAGCGCGTTAATCTCATCGCGACTCGGTGAATTTCTCGAGGCTCTCGAGAGTCCGAAGTTGCGGGACGTCGGGCCTTCATCAATCAAGGTCGCGAGACTCGCCGAGTCCCCGATCCACCATGTGCGCGAATAACCGAGAGGCCGATGACACCCTCGCACTGGTGCGTGTGCCAGCCGGAGGGAAGCCCGCGACGAGCGCCGGGAAGCCAAGAAACGCGAAGGGCTGCGCGCGTGCCGCTGACCTCCGACCCCGGCGCTAATTATCGGCCCCGGGGTAGTGCGTGGGGTTCGCCTAGGTAGTTTGCCCGGTGGATCGGAGCCAAGGTAATTGCGCGATTAAACTTAATTATTGTCTCGCGAACGCTCAAGGGGTTGTAGATCCTCGCGCTGCGCCCTTTTCGGCTTTTACGGGAAGGGCGGGTTGAGGCAAGTGCGTCGTACTGGATGATTACTAAATTTCTCTCGGGGACTCGCCGGGACACGCAAAAATACGATTGGGCCGTTGTTCGCATTTGCATCGAGGCAGACGTTCCTACTTATCGATCGATCGAACGATGCTAGCACTTTTACGAACGTATTAGAGGCGTAATCGTAAAGAGGAACGTGGAAAATTGGGCGGGAGGGAACGATAAGGGCGACTTTATTCGGATGCAGTTGTCATAAAACTAAGTAATTATCCCAGTGGAAACGCCGGAGCGTAAAATACTCTCGGCATAAGTAATTTCAGGGGCACGGAACGAGTCGTACGCGAGGAAACTGTACACGAGCCAAAGACGCCTCGAGAGCTCCTTAACTTAGGGAGCAGTTCTTCGAGGCAACGTCCTTATCCCATCCCCTGCTTCTTTGAGGCTGAAAAATTTTACCTCCGTGTACATGCACAGTGATGGAGTACCTACACCCGACCAGGGAATTGGCTGACGGCTGTCCATTTGGTAGCTGCAGCAGAGGATCCTACAGGATCAACAACAGCTCCGCTGTCTACTTAGAGCTGCATACACACTCTAGTCTGCGTATAAGGTGGGCGTGTGTGCGCGCGCGCGCCCGTATAATATGTAAATAAAAGCTACGGACTTTTGTCGAGGATGGACCGTCTTTTGAGATTTGCATGTAAGAGCAGCCAAGTGCAGGTATAAGGTATATTGGTGATGAAATACATTGGTAGATTCGATTTTTCGATATTCCTCCTTTACCGCTTCTTTTATCGGTTCGTTTTTTTTTTTTTTTTTTTTTTTTTTTTTTTTTTTTTTTTTTTTTACGGAGTTGATATTCGCCGTGTAAAATCGTAACGCGCGATTTCGATGAAAGGCTTCGTAACGCCGAATATTCGAAAAATCAATTGATAAATTAACGCGCGCATATTTTCCACAATGTAGGGGCGTGTGTTTGAATAATTGTCAGTGCGCCGTCAAAGAAAGGAGCGCTTCGAAAGGTATTCACAAAGCAAACGGAAGAGAGGAATTTCGAAATAATCGGTATCTAAAATGCTTTGTCAGAGCGCACACGCGTGCACCGTAAGTACATTTTAAAAAGTAGCCCATTATCAAAGCCGGTGTGTTCGGTGCCTTGTCCGGACGCGCTGTAACAGTGTACACACAACAGCGAACGCCACGGTGAGCGTCTAAACGTGTAAGAGGTAAAAAATGAATTACGATGTCGCAAAGAGATTCGTGTGTACTTTTAAAAGGTGGATCTCGTAGGTAAGTATTCGTAGCCGAGCCTCGAATTTCAAAATGCTGGTGCGCTGTTCGAGTTGCTTTCGATATTACCATCATTCAAATGCATAATATTAGTCGACGTTACATTTGACATCCAAACTCCAAGTGAAATTGTAATTTCAATTATAAGCTCTTGAAACTCGTAACTGCGGAGGAAACTATTCGCATTTATTACGTTATTATGGTATTCGAATGGGTGCGCGTTATATTCGTTGTCCGTTGCAGACGTGGAGCACGACTTTGTCTTTCGTTTTCGTAGGCGTTCGGCTTAGGTTGATGCGGCATTCGTTGTATATATAAACTTAACTGGCACTTAGCCTTACGTTTTACGCGAGAAATTTCGAAGCTGTCAAATGTGCGTTTGGGTGCGAACACGTGCAGCGCGTAGACACGCAACAGCCGAAGACACGCACGTGTGAGCGTCTCTCTTTCGAACGAATCAAGACATTTGACAACGGCTAATTTCGGCTCTTCAAAGACACCTTTTAAATACCAATTCTCTATGTTTGCAAGACGTGGAATTTCATTTGGTTCCCGTTTTTCTTAAACGTTAAAGCTACTTTCAATTGAGTTGCGAAATGAAGCGTTTGGTGAAGCACGGCGATTCGTGATTTACGTGATTCGTGAGTCTCGCGACACGTTTCCGTCCAAGAGAACAATATAGCCGTACGGTTATGAGACTCTGAAATATCGGTAAGGAACGGTATCGCGAAGCTTTCAAGCGAAGAAATGAAGAAAGGCCAAGAGATGGGAACAGAGACAAGAATAGCTTTCCATCGATTCTCCATTTATTCTTGTATGGTAATATAAGGGCGAGATTAGCGGATAAAGGGCGTATTCGCGAAGGAAGACGACACTTAAGATCCGCTAAATACTCTCATTCTTTTCAGGCAAAGTATAATTTGAAACTTTATGCGAATTGGGTAACGTACGTTTGGAAAACTTCAAATGGAACTGCAATCGCGATAAACAGCCCCGATGTACAATTGTTAAAAAGATTCGAGTCCAATTCAACGTTCAACCGTTTGAATCAATAAATGAATTTTCGGTTACTTTCATTCGAGTTCACTAGAATGAAGTTATCCCAATCGAACGCGTGACAAAAAAATCAATTATATTTTGAATTTGAACGCGCACTCGCGATAAATATTACACTATCGGAGAAGAAAAAGAAAAGACGATTCGAGTCACGAACGCGCTCAACGTCCGCTTCATTCCTACGCGCAAATTTACAATTCTTAAGGACATGCTCGGTTCGAGCGTTCGCCAATGAAGCCGACGATTACATTTTTTTGTACCTCCGCCTCGTATATTCCACCGAAATCCCCAGATATTCACGTGCAAAAATTCAAATTGAACTACCTGTAATTTCATTGGGAACCCTCCGTCCCTCGCAAAAGGGCTGCTCGCGTGGGGTTCGGTTCTCGTCCGGCAGCGAACAGCGAACAGGAGGGAAGGGGGGGTGGGCGGCCAGGAAATAAAGGAAAAGAGACACGCGAGCGATTTCTCTGCTCGTCACACATCCTGCACAACGCCCTGGCCGTATATTCCACGCCACACGCACGCGTAGATAAGCGGACTCGCCTCGTCGCTGCTGCCACACCTTCACCCGCGCACACGTACGTGCACGTAACAGTGCACAATTGTTTACGCCGAAGGGTGCACGACTCTTTTTTCACCCCCACCTCTTCGGAGCAGTTGGTGCACTTCTATTTGGCAATATTCACGAGCACGGTGTAACGACGAAGAAATGGGAAGAGGGGAAAGGACGTGCAGACGGTGGAAAAGGATCCAAACTAACAATTATTTACCGTTTTCTACTAATTTTCTTTTATTCCATTTGGAAATTATGGAATTCCGTATGAAAGCTATACAGTTTTTTTTATTCTTTTAATATTATATAACTTGTTTCTTTTTTCGATACACGTGTAAGACGGTTTTAAATTGAGAGTCTAAAGTCTGCAACACTGGAGCTGCAAAAGAATTTGAAAATTTGCAAACTTGATTTTTTTTTGTACAACTACGAATCGTTATCGATCATGACACAAAACGACAAAATAAAGTAACGGAGTCAATCTTGTTATTCCACTAATATTTTATTGATCAGGGTAATTGTTTATATAAAAAACTGCTCGCCAAAAATGTTACTTTTCGTGTGTAAATGCCCGTAGGAGTAAACGGTACACTAGTCTACTAAAATCATTATAAAACGAATAATTTTATTATTCGAACAAATGCAATAGGCAATATATTTTCTGTAAATTCGGTTAAAACATTGCGAGAAGAATTATCGCCGTTCCTCATTGAATGCACATACACTCATATGGTTATACGCATACGGGCCGCATGAGATTGTTTATAACAAATTCCCCTGAGACATTTCACAAAGGTTTTTTTTCAGGACCATCGCGTAATTTAAGATCATCAAACATACGAAATGGTTTTTTCCATCAATTTCGCGTCGGAAATGTAAGTAAATTAGCACAGATAGTATTTCATCTACGCGCTAATTTGTAAATTTAAAATACTTTCATGTTTTGTTCTCGTAACGTAATTTGCCTCCGATACTTGTAAGCATTTTGAATTAAGATCGTAAATTTGATATACAATATACAATAAAATATGATGTAATAAAAATTACCGCAGTAACGGCGATTTCATTTCTTATTTTTTAATAAATGTACACATGAATAAATTAACAGCTAATTAGGAATTTATATTATTTATCTGGATAACTTACGCTACATTACTCGGTAAATTTCACTGGCAGTATATTTTCTAAGAAACGTAGTGCAGAAACGGAAATGTATGATTATATCGTGAATTTTTCCCGTACACGTACTTTATACTTGATTTTGAAATTATTTAAAGTACCAAAAGTATACATGTTCCTGTTTGATTTTAATATTGAGATTATACACATTATATTTGGCTTTATATAAGCCAATAAATAAAACTTTAATTGTCGTGGACTTGTAAGTGAGATGCACGGATAAGCATTGGTATAACGCATTGTTGCTGATCGATTTTTTATATGAAAATTTGAGTACATACATATATATTGTACTTTGTATAAATCACGATGTTTTGCGAATTTGGAATTGGTGTGCTTATAGACTCGTAGCACCGCGTTCGAAATAATCTCGTTAAAAACGATGTTTCGGATTGATTTTTAACGTTTAAATTTTCTTACACATAGTTTATTGGTTGTTTAATATTAATCTAAAATAAAATTTCGTGGAATCCTAACAAATTTGGACTTATGATTTTTTGCATTTTTCAATCGTCTGTAGGGGTGGATTTTAAGGCTGGAAATGTTTTATTTTATATAATTAGTTGATTTTATGAAATGATTCATCGTTTTTAATCAATTTTTGTTGAGGCTCGTGGTTAGTTTATTAATAGTATTATTGGTCAAACGGCTCTTGCGTTACACGTTCCATGCCCTCGTTATTATTCACAGAACAATCATTATCATTCAGATTTATTTCCTAACTTTTGAAGAATACTTTGGAGTCTGTCTCCGATATAATTTATATGTTGGGCGCCAATCTATTTTCGGATTTGAAAATATTTTTTCGATACCGAAAGTATACTACTTTCGGCTTTGATTTTTCTTTCTACACAAACTACGTAATATTTAAACGATTCCACAGCAGAATGCTGAACAATAAACCGACGTCGTATTACTCAATAGATCGCTAGATACTAATAAATTAAATATATTCCAACTACTGCTGTACAGCTTTGTTGTATGTTATTTTAAATATCAGTTCTGTTGACGAATGGTTATATTTCACTAAAATCGCGTACGTCAAGTTTTAAATCCTTTGACATATATTCATAAGATTCAAAACGTATTATCCTTACGACCAATATTATGGTTTACTCTGTTAAACCGGTATTCTTAGTTTCTTTCACTCGTGGTTTTATTTGCATCTTATTTGTCACGCGTTTGCGTATATCGGTTACTGTGAAACTCACGCATAACCACCTTCGATATTTCATTTTTCCGGTTTGGTTTAACAACTTGTACGACAAAGTTTCGGAGCTCGAATTTCATATTAAAAAAATTTAAATTTAATTTGGCTTCATATAAGGAATGATATTCCGAAATAACGTTTCGTGGACATGAAGATTATAATAATATTAATAAATATTCATTTTTACATCGATTTCAATCGACGATATTTCTTTATTACAAAAAATGCTTTTTATATAACTCAAATATTTATATGTACATGTAAATCGATTTATTATATACGTACATGGTTTTATGTTGGCATCTATCATATACGTGATAATTATGACATTTTCAAAGAAAAATACATTTACCAGGTAATCTATATAATTTCATAACGTTTTGTAAGTTGAACAAAGGTACAAAAAACTTTATATGAAAATGGATAAACGTTACTACACTACACGGCAAAATCGACAAACTTTACAGAGACTTTTATAAGAATATTTTATGGCAAGGTTATCCGTACTAAAAGTGTATTAGCTTTATGAATTCGCATTCACGTCGTAAAAAAATAGCTCCAAAACATCCATCCGTACTTCCCAAAAAAAAAAAAAAAAAAAAAAAAAAAAAAAAAAAAAAAAAAAAAAAAAAAAAAAAAAACAGAAAAAATGCGAAGTAAAACAACGAAATCCAAAATCACTGCATCCCCAGTGATATATTTTTTCAAACAACTTTAACCCACACCGCTTCATAGTTTATAATATCTTAAGCTTGAAACCATTATGACTGGGACATAAGTAATTTCGATAATGAAGTTACCTGGGCGCTCGATTTATCAACGATTTACATTTTAATTCGTTCAAATGTCGTTTCGTGTCAACGAATCGGTCGCACTTTGTTCTACGTCAACTTTGAAAAAACAAAGGAAGGGGTTGTGGAGTATTTGGGTAGCGTGGCACTTGGTGAATCGAATCGCCGCGACCTGCTGAAATGGGCGGGGGAGAGGGGAAATTCGAGGGCGAGTGGCTAGGAAATAAAAGTGCTCGCGCCTCGTGTTACACGAAACGAGCACTGCGGACGAATGAATTAACTGATGCGGCACCACTGTTTGAGAGAGCAAGAGAGAGCAAGAGAGAGAGAGAGCGAGAGCGAGAGAGGAAAAGGAAAAACACGAAAGTGTTTTCTGTTTCTCTGATGAAGCTCCTGTTCTCATTTGAATCCCCTCTCCCCTGGCTGTACTTGCGACTTTTTCAAACTACCCAGTAACGTCTAATGAAAGTGAATTTTACTTCGAATGTACGAATGTACGATCGGCATCGAATAGATACATTGTTTTCCGTGTTGCTCCAACAGCCTTTGGCCGACGTACTTTCCGAAAATGACTTATCGGCAGCAATTACGTTGTATTTATATTTAATACTAAGAGGCGTTAAACGACAAATTCGACCGTTTCAAAGTAACACGATGGGAAATAGACATTTTAAAAATGAGTTTTTTCCTTTGCCGATAAGTATACGTTTAATTTGCAGTTCGACGGTTGTTTTCATTAAAAATCATATTAAATATCATCGGTCATTTTTACCGATCGTAAACCAATTGTTAGGGCTGTACTTTTAGCATCGAAGAGAAGGTCTTAAAAAAATTAAAATCAGCACATAATGCGTGAAATGCGCGTGAATGAAATTTCATGAGAAAGCGAATGAATCGACGACAAGTGTTTCAACAATCGTGAAAGACTTAGAAAAATAATAACGAGCCAAAGTTTTTACGCCGAAACTTACGTCGCCCCGTAAATTATCAAAATAATACAGTTCCTTAGTGCTCGAGAATAATAAGTAAAAGGTGCGCATTCGCTCGGTGTGGACTTCTATAGAGGGAAATTTATTTGTACGAGTAAAATTTTATCCTTATCTCCTCTCCCCTCCGCCGAACGAGTTGTAATTATCCATTTTCTCTACCCCGCAAGAAAAATAAAATCAGCGAACGTCATATGGCTAATGCTATTCCCCAGGCGAGTACCACGAGATTTTTCGTGTTTCCCAATTCCGAACAAACCGAATGATCGAGTCCCGTAAAGTAGCTCGAGAAATCCATAGAGTGACTGCACCCATAAGCCTCTAAATAATAAATGCAGTTATGGCGGGAGCTTAACAGCCATGGAAGTATCCTGAGTCAGCCCCTTGTAGTTTCGTGTCGGATACTGCGAACGCGAGATAACAATATAACGTATAACGGGGGAACACTGGAACACGCATCGAATACCGAATGCGCGCAAATCGAAGAGCGACGTCGTCCTCGTCGTCGTCGTCGTCGGCGTCGTCGGCGTCATCGTCGCCCTGTCCCAAATTCATGATTTCCTCGATTCACGACACGAGGGTACGTTATAAATCGAGTCATCCCCGCGCCACGGGAAATTTATCGGATTTTATTCGCCACCCGGGCGTGTGCAAGTGCGATTCTCTCTAGTTGAATTACGATTCTCGCTCTTATTGGAAATTCAAGGCAACCAAATTATTGATTATTCGATGTATTCCTTATGGAACGTCGTAAAAAAGGAATTATTGACTTTTTTCGTATTTTGTTTATGAGCTTTGTGGGATTGCGAAATTCTTTCTCGTACATCTACGGAGCATTTTTATGGAGATTTCTAGGGATTTATGTAATTTTCCATTTCTCTGTCCCGCCTCCGCCACCCCCCCCCCAACGCACGTCGTTTTTCTAAATATTTTCTCTTTAATTTCTCAAGTGCGATTCACTTTTTATTTATAGTAAAATATTTACTCTTAATCGATGTCGTTACTTTTTTCATACTACACTCACTGTGACATTGTTACTTTATTGTGCGCTTTCTTACCTTTTATATACACGTGTATGCACGCATGTGTGTAGCGATTTTATCGCACATTGTCCGAATGAGAAAAACTGAGAAATGTTCGCTGTTCAATGGCAATAGATTTCTAATGAAAACGAATGAAAATCTAATATAACATTGTCAGATCCTAATAAAAAACAACCCTGAGTATTGGAGAAAGATATGGACAGCTTTCAAGATATAATCGTTAAAAATATTCGACTATACTAGATATACATCCGCCGGTTCGCGTCCTTGCTACACCTCGTAAGCTTTTATCTTTTTCCTCGATCTACTACAGGCACTTTTCATCAAGACGATATTACGCAAATCACATTAAAGTTACAACCCCTTACGTAGCAACACCATTTCTCCATGTAACGGACAGTATTCTTATATTCCGCCCATTTACGTATGCGTATTTCAAGGCTAACGTTAGGATCCCCGCACACTTTTGTATTAAAGACGCTAAAGGAAGGGGAAGTCGATATTTCGCCCGCGTGACCATCGAGCGTCGTAAAAAGGAAAAGCACGCGTCCTCGTGCGTCTTTTCTCCTAATCCAGTCGTAGAAAGGAATTTCTGGTGCCGAAAAGCGTGGGCTCGTCGATTAAAGCAACGGTCCCTGCGCGTCCATAAAACATGTAGTCAGCAGTCGTCCAGACTGATCGATCGCTGGTCAGGATTGCCCTCGCCGGGGCCCGAGTCTTCCTTATCACCGGGGCGAGCGTTTCTCTCCCACCACCCCGAGTGGATCGGATTCCAGGAGGTGCAAGGACCGAAATATATCTCGTTTTACGCTTGAGCGGCTCCTACCTTCGCGTGTAACTCTGAAATTCTTCCTTAACACGGAGGTAAGTTGTGTTTTAACGCCTCGATAAAGGAGGCCGCGACTCGTAAAACTGCAGAATGGGAGCGAAACATCGATGCGCCACCTACTTTATCGCGAGATAAAAGATAGATTCACTTATGCCAAGGGAGAGTTGCACTTCCCAGTGCAAGAGGGTAGTCGCGAAAATCCCTCCCTCGCCGGTTATGCAACGAAACCCCCGCGTCAGTTTGGCCCGGGTCGGGCATCGCGTGCACTTAAGCGCTCGTAAACAACCTGACGCGCACTTTAAATAGGGGTTTGGGCAACGGTACCCCTCGAATTATTTCATCGACGTGGATTATTAAGAGTATCCGCGCGGCACCTCGTAAATGCCTCCCCATTACGGAGGAGTCCAACGAGGACTCCTGGACTCCTTGGACGACGCTGCTGTTGACCGTAGCGATCGATCGCTGCTAGCGAACCCTGCTGCTACCGTTCTTTATACAAAACGAAATGGTTGAGCGTGAATTTAAGGAGCGCGTAAACGCGCGTGGATCCTTGGGTTTTAGTCAAAGTCTTGGATGGATAGACGCGTGTCGATGGATAGACGATAGACAGACAGACAGACACGCGATGTACATCGGCTGTTAGATTGCTCGATGAATTTCAACTAATCTATCGCAACGACTAATACGTGGACTACGTTTGCCTAACTCGGGAAGCGAGACCCTTTGAGTATTATTCTTTTTCCGTCCAAAATGACGTTGAATATTTATGACCTTGCACTCTTCGAGCCGCGATGTCAGAAGGAGCAAAAAGGGTCGAACGCCGACGAGTTTATTAAGAAGTCACGTAAGGTCTACGAGAGAAAATAGTAATCGTATGTAAATTAGAAGAAAAGGACTGTGGAATATAATCCACAACGAGACCAAGAGATATAGACTATAAAGTGTGCGTGCAAAGAGGGTAGTTAAAACGATTGCTATCGCCTCTCGTACTCCGAATCTTTCTTTAGACGTAGACATTCGTAGACACTTTGGCTCGACGTTGGCTCGACGTTGGCTCGACCTTGGCTCGACGTTGGCTCGACGTTGGCTAGCAATACCGGCCTCGCTTGCGGATTACCGACAATACTCGTACAAGACCGAACGAGGGTTGGGCGCTAGCGGTAATGGATGCTGCAACCTTCTTAAACGCGTAGCCTTTGGCTAAGAGGAAGGAGGAAACTTGGTCCGTATCCGTCTCCTGTTTTCCTTCTCGCTCTCTAGTGACATTATTTCTTGCGCATAACGAGATTAGTTTAGTCAGCCAGTAGTCGTAGCGTCGTAGGGGAGGGAGGAGGACGTCGGGTGTAGACGAGCCTTGCGCCTAGTGAGACTGTGTGCCCGTGTGTGTACACGAGCGTCAAATGCCGCTCTTGCGCACAGTACGAGGTGCACCGAGAGATACGGCGACTGGTTGACGAGCTATGATTTTACATTCGTTTTGTACATTTCATTGCTGCGACTCGTTACCTGCGCGCGATTAAACCGCGCTACCCAACGGGATATTAACGTAATATCCTGCTTACGAGTGTTCCACGCGATTGACAAATCAAGCGGAATTCGAGGCTAAAATTAACGGGCGCTGTACAAAAGATAAAGATGTACGTACAGTTCTAACGATCCATCGGCATTTGTTCAACGAGGCAACGAGAAATGGAGGATCCACGAGGATCGAGATTCAAAAGACATTCGCGTAGGTTTTATCGCGGCAATGAGAGGTCCTGCAAATAGAAAAGAAACGAGGAGAAAAATGCAATGAGGTAGATAAGGCAGCGTAAAGTACGTACAAGGACGAGAACAATGGCAGTTAGGGGTGGAAGGTAGAGCGGAAAAGATCGAAAAAAAGCAAATAAGGGCTGAGGAGGGACAGGGATAGGGATAGGGATGAAGATAAGGGTGAGAGTAGGACGAGGGCGGGAGATGCAAAGGGAGGTTTGGCCAAACCAAAGAAGACAGCGAGCAGCATCTAGTAATATCCGGCGGGCAACCGAGTTCCGCTTATCTCCCGCGTGCTCTCACCCTCCCCCGCCGCGACCCTTGGTTGCCACTGCTCTCTCTCGCTGGCTTCTGCCACACAAGCATCGCGTGGGCGCGCGCGGGTCGCCAGGACATCGACTGGATATCTTGGTGCAGCGCCGAGAAGAGACTTATCTCCCGAAATGCGGGAAATTGCCGAGTCGCTTGGAAATTCGCTTCCTCCCGGAAAAGTTTCGTTAAGTCCGTGATCGTCGCAGCAGCTAATTCTTAACGAATCCCCCACCAAGGGCCATCCTTATCGCGCTAAAAGATAAAGAGACGGACGAAATCGCTTTCCGGACAATCGTCTTGACCGATGATGCTCTTCGCCTACGACAAGGAGCATCGAATTGGTTGCGCACGCGTTCGCGTTCGCGTGCAACTGAATATTCGCGGTTTTAAGGATATCGCGTCGATCAACTGTGACTTTAGCAGCGTCCGCTGTCGCTTAAGCACTTAAATCAGAAATCGTGAAAACGTGGACGGAATTCGTTTCGTCGATAATTTATGGCTTCGTACGTCAACTGTTTGATTCCGTAAATTAGCGATTTCTTCTTAACCACTTTTTATCTTCGGGTATTTCGTTATGAATAAAGTTATAAGGTAGGGCGAACGAAACCCGTAAAATACACAAGTAAATATATCTTCATTGTGCGAAAAGATTTAACGCGGACTTGATAAATTAACAAACTGAGTGATAAATTTTGAATTCGGAGAACCAAGGTTCGGGCTTAAAGCGATAAATCTGTAATAAAGTTAAGTTAAATTTATATAGAGTTAAACACTGGCGCGCGAAATTGTAAAAAAGAAAGAGCGTCGTAATGCACTCGGAAAGAGTACATTCCGATCAGAAGTTAGAAGAAGAGCCTACAGCTCTTACTCGGTAAATAATTAAACAAGACTCCGTATTATTAATCGCGTCGCAAGACTTTAATCGAGGCACTCGTTCTGCATGAACCTCGCGTCGAAGGTAGTCGGTGTGTCTTTAGGGACCGGGACCCTTTTTCTTAATCCTTAATTTTGGCGACTCGCTTTATTTATAAGAAGGCGTTTCGAAAAAAGTTTTCTCTGCACCTCGGGGCAATAATTCACTGTGGTATCGTCTCGGCGGTGAGTTATTCCTCGGCTCGTGCCAATGCTCTCCGAGTAAAATAAGAAGGGGGTGAGCGGGGCGAGAGGAGGGAGGAGGAGGAGGAGGAGAGCGAGAGTCGGATAAGCCGCTGCGGAAAAAAGCGGCCGTCGAGGATCGGGATTATCGATTCGCAAAAATAGGGGCGAAAAAGAGGACGACGCGACACGACCGAAAGGAAAAAACAAGAGCGGGACACGAGCTTCTTGATTCTTTCCTCGCTTGAATTTTCTCTTTCTTTAGTTTCCAGGTGCCTCTAAAATTACGCGATCCCTTACCGATACTTCAAAGACGTTCGTTGAAGAACGATTTTCAATCTGTGCGATCTTCGGGAATGATGGTAGAATGTTGGTAGACGATCGGAATATGAGCTAAACACTCGTTTGAGCTAACACTCAAAGGATAACGTTATTGCTTATGCGTGAAATAAAAGAACGCGAACGGAATTGGGATACCGATAATGTAAATAAAACATCCCGTTGAGAAATAATTTTCTAATTTATTTTTTCACATTCAAACGATTAGCAGCTTTAATGTGTCATATTATCCAGTATCCAGTGACAGTATCATGTAAATGAAAAGCTTACATCTTTGTCCATTAATCGAGTAGCTTTAAATTTGCACGCCAACCTTAGCCTTTTGCATAAAATTATGGCAACGTACAGGGAACAAGGCTGCTATTATTTGTAAAATTATCCCTTAAACGTGGAAGCTATTTTTAAACGGTGAAAATAGATAAAAGTTAGTTCGATAAAGCAACTAATTTGCGGAAATAACGAATGAAGGTTCGCGTTGCTTTTTATCGCGAGCAAATAACAAAGCTACAACAATGTTAAAACGTAAGGCATCTGCATATCGCAGACCAACACGGCATTTCTTATTCTGCTCCAAGAAATACTTTGAGTTTTAAAGAGTATTGAGCACGTATATCGCTTATCAAACCTGTCGCGACGGTTTAGGTTTCAGTAATTTTTAGGTTAACTAAGGCACCAGTTGAAGGTATCGCCCGATTTCATAAATAATAAATCAATTAACGAAAGTCTTCTTTTAAAAGAGGATCGGGTTGCGAAAGAGCGAAAGGAGAAGCGAGAGGGCGAACGGCAGGATGTGCAGGATAATGCACACGGAGAACAGAGAAGAAATAAAGCCATCGACGCGCGTACGTATAGCAAGAGCGCAAGTTCGTATCTCCTTCCCTCGTTCTATTTGGCTCCTAAACCCTTCTACCTACCTCGGGGATGCGTTGCTTTATAATACCGAGAACCTTAACGTTGTTATATGCGGATGAGGAGAAAGTCGAGATAAAACTTGTAGGATCTCTCGTGAATAACGTCGAGCTACGGACAAAGAAGTTTGTGGAGAAAACGAAATGTAAGAGCGACTTGGGCTGTTTTTACATTTTTAGACATTTTTTTCGATGCTTTGATGCTGCGCTCTAGTAGTTTTATGTAGCAACTTTTGTAGCGGCTTATTCTGCTTCTTCGATTTGACAATACGTTCAATTATAATGGGATTTGGTAAGGACGTCGTGTCGTGCATATTTAATATTTCTTACGAGTGTTCGGTCTTTTTATTTCAAGTTGATTTCCACATATGTACTTCCTCCTTTGCAGATAAACCTAATTGCAAATTGCAAATTTCCACTCTCAATGAAATGGAACTGCAGTGATGTTTTTATAAGAAGTTCTAATTATTTAGTGCCCCCGCGATAAAAAGACACGGCAACTGCTGGCTTACGAAGATTACGGGAGATTCATTTGTAAAATAAATGAACAAATTTTAGTACGGCGTTTGATTCAAGAAAAAGCTTCTGCTTCCAAATAAAACTACAATAACCTATGGAAGTTGCAATATGTGCAATTGAGAAAAAAATTTGTAATTACTTGGTTATGCTCGATAAAAATAAAAGGAATGTAAATCGAAAACATGCAAGAAGCTGTCACTTTACGTAACGGATAGCCCAGAATAATTTTTCTGTTGGAGCCATGTGATCAAAATTAATGGATCGTACTGCTCGTGAAATAATTTCCATAACGCATAATTCAACGCGTGTTCTCCAAGTACCAAATGTAATTGCCCATGTCGATAAAACAGAGGCGAATCTTAAACAAATTTAAGAGTACGTATAAAGTACACTGCAATTTGCTCTTGCCCTTTAAAATTTAGAGTAAGTTTCTCGTTTTACAAATGATGTGAAGCAAAATTAAAGTGGGATGCGACTCCGAAGCAGTAAAATTTCAAACTTTATCGGCTAAAGTAGAAAGTTTTACCGAAACTTAGGTGAAACAACAGATTGGATCCTCGTTGCAGTGCTAGGAAACACTTATAACAAAACTGTACAGCTGAATCCAGGTATGCGGTTGACCCTAGTAAGCTTGCGTTAGAATGAAAATTCACTTTAATCGGATTGGAGAGACCTCCTCTCATAAAGAGTGAGTGTTCGCTCGAAAATACTCGAAGAAAATTAACATTTTTCCGTGCTGTCCGCTAATTCTCGTACACGACGTTCGCCGAGTCTCTTATCACTCCTGAGCATCAATTTAATATTAATTTTCGGTAAATTTCGTTTCTCATCGTTTTGGGTAATTTAAAATTTGTTCTTTGCGTATTATACGCTTTATTTACCTTGCCTTTTATCGTTTTCTCATTTCCGCATCCCACTTGCTTCTCGAGGGCTCCCCTGGTTCGAGCTCCCAAAATCCTAATATTACCCGGGCATGCGGATTATAATATTTTCGAAATAGCATTAGGAGCAATGATATCATCTCGCTTGTTTGTATTACTCTCTCTCTCTCTCTCTCTCTCTCTCTCTCTCTCTCTCTCGCTCGCTCGCTCGCTTACTCGCTTACTCGCCTAGTTACTCACTTTCTATTCTAGTAAGTATCCACGCGGGTGCAAATTTGAGAGCAAGTGGTCTGGCTGAGACTATCGGCGACAAACTTTTATGTAAATTGCGGCAGCCGTTTAAAGTCGGCCGAAATTATCATTTAGTCGATCGTGCGCATAACGTTATACAGTTGCGGTTAAGGTAAGGGGTCGAAAAATATGTATATATGTATACACAAGTAAGAGTAATAAAAATAAATGGACTATTTTTCAGCGGAGGGGGTTATTTTTATTAAAAGAATTCTTTTTTCATTACTTGCCTCTATCGCGACAGCTCATCTCTTTCAACGTTTCCTTCCGGCTTTTTAATAATGCTCTCGCATTATTAAAATTATATAACTATAAGCTTTAATGGGATCGTATTGAACCTCCTTTTGCTTCTTTGTTTAACCTAATTTTATTTGTGCGATAGGGTACATTTATTATTTTGTATTCTTAATAATTCATTACGTATTACCGAATACGACTTTTCCCTTGTCAAAGGCATTCGCCGAATATTTGGGCACCATTTCGTACTCAACAATAGCAGAAAATTAAAATTTGTAAATCGAACTCTTACGCGTTAGTTATACAAACTCTAATTTGTGTTTATCGCTGGATACCAACTTTTGTCGGTGAAATAAAATCAAATTTTATTAAATTAGCGGCTCAATGAAATTTCGTATTTATTTTACTTGCACGTATATTTTATTGAAGAGGCAAATGTAAAGGTGATCGCAGTATTAATGCAATGAATAACAAATTTTCAATCAACACGAAATGTACTTCATTCCTGAAATTTCGATTTTGTTATAATAGTGAAAAAGAAGGAGAGATTGTAAATCCATTACAAAGACGTTAAAATGGGGCAGACAATGTGCTAATGCAGTGTATAATACTCTCAAAAATGAACTTCTTCAAAGGGTGTTTATTTAGATAGAAAATAAAATGTAAAACGTAGTTGGAAAATATTTCACAGTTCATTTTTTTGCGCAACAAATAATATTTATAAGTTGCAGACAAACGATGTTGAAAAACTTATATTTCCTAAAACAAGTGTTGCCGAGTACTTTTTACGCTACGTATTTTGCATTTATAATTGTAAGCGTTGAACGTAGAGAAGCCAATAACTGGAAATTGTACAATAAAATACGCGACAAACGATATCTGGTCAATAAAATACATTATCGATATAAAATATAGGTAGAGAAATTAAGATACCATTATGCTACTGAATAAAAAATTTAATAATATACTTATTTCAATAATGTAAAACATAATTTAATTGTCACTTTTAATCATTATTAAAATTCTTTCAAGGATATTATTTTGCGATTTTACACGTACGTAAGAGTTGAGTGAATATTAAACTGAAATATCCTTGTCACCGCTTAATATTTTCCAATTAAATTTTTCCTGGAAAAGTATACCTACAGGAGATTCAATTAAAGTTTTATATATTTTGCGATTTAAAAGTGCTAGCAAATCTGGTTGTCGTTTCAGTAGTAACAACATTTTCAAGTGCGACACTTGAACTTTGCGCCTTGGTAGGTTCGTAGGTTCGGCATCCTCTATCGGGGCTAACTATTGGGTCCGCTCTAGCTGTTTCAGCCCTACACCCCACCCCCTTCTCATTGAAAAGCAATCCGTGGATTCCACTACAGCGTCAAATTAAAAAAAATTCAAAGACATAATGAAAAACAGCGGATTCAGATGTTTTACTTGAACGCTGAATTTACTTTGAATTAAGGTAAAACGCAGAGGCGCTCCAGGAAGAACAAATAATTACTAAAAAACGCAGGTAGATAGTCTGTTCGATTTTGTTGATATTTGAACTAAAATAATATTAGTTCAAATTAAAATAACGTTTGCTCAACGCGAGGCAGCATTTCAAAGTTAGTTGAAGTAAAAATTTAAGTAAAATATTCATTTGAGTAAAAATAATCTGAACTTGAGTAATTATTTCATCGTTAACGTTGAAAACCACCTCATACTGCAAGTAGTTGATTCTTAAAAAAAAAGTTGGAAAAAGCAACATAAAAGCAGGATCAATAGTGGTTGGTAGTAGCGCACGAAAGTAGCAAAGAAGCTAAGGAGGACGAAAATCATGAGCCGGAGAAACAATTGCAAAAGTGTGAGAGAGGCCGCAGAAAAGTGTCGAAGGAATAAATTATTATTAGAACGGAGCTAATGGAAGCGGTAACGCGACAATTTCCGATTGGTGAATCAGCAACTGTTGGCAGCAGCGTCAACGTGACGAGCGCGCGAGGCAATTCGCGATAATCGAATCTTCACTCGACGTGTACAAACTCAGCGGCTCGAGTTAATACGGATGTATTCTAATCCCTCTTGGGGGACTAGACCCTCGCGCACCCCGCACAATTCGACAAATGGGCCATGCAAACAAATTTCGAGTCGATTTTCTTTTTCATTTTTCCCTGCCCCCATTCGAGGATTTTATGGCCGCGTTGGGCTTTTAGGACAGCGATCGCTCCTTCGTCAAGGGGGGAAGGGGGAAGGCCAAGCTTGGGAACGCGCGATCGATAACCACGGCCCTCGGGACTTTGCGTTAATAGTGAAAATAGTGAAAATAGTGAGAATCCGCGCGACTCCGCAACGCCTCGAACGCGAACGTTTATGGAAAATTTCGTCTCGTCACCTCCTCGTTAATGGATGCTAATGGCAAGCTACGCGTAAAACAACAGGACACAACAGAACGCAACAGGACTCCCCGATGCTCTCGCCCTCTTACTCTTCGTCAGCGACGAAGACGATCTTCGACTGCCATTCTTTCGGTTTTCAAAGTCATAGTCGATTCGCTTCGTTCGAGTAGCGTTTTATAGACGAACGATCGACGATAAACAAAGTTATTTATTTAAACTTTTTTTTTTGGCATTTTTTTGACAGGCTTATTCGCGTGTCCGCACGCATCGACGGCAAAAATCCTTCACTCGAGAAACGAATCCACTGCGTTGGTTCCAGGGTGGGTTAATCAGCCTGCAAAAACTTTTCCATAGATTCAACTATTTTTAACATTGGCCGCTGAGACGTTAAAGTTAGAAATAAAAGCTCCTCTTTCTGCAAGTGTTAGAGGCGTTAGGTCTGGATTTTTCAGCGGCGATCGCTTCCGCGCGCACATCCTTAAATTGCGTACACTTGACCTCCTTGGGAGTTGGTGGAGAAGGGCAAGGAGTCCAGCTCGCCGAGGTTGGAATTTAATTAATGAGAGCGTCCGGATATTGACGACTCGTTTGCCGCGCGCATACGTCACGAGTACAGGACGTAACCGCAGCGTCGGGACGCTACGGTGGAACTACGGTGGAACTGCGGTGGAACTACGGTGGAACTGCGGTGGAACTGCGGTGGAACTACGGTGGAACTACGGTGGAACTGCGGTGGAACTGCGGTGGAACTACGGTGGAACTACGGTGGAACTGCGGTGGAACTGCGGTGGAACTGCGGTGGAACTACGGTGGAACTACGGTGGAACTACGGTGGAACTACGGTGGAACTACGGTGGAACTACGGTGGAACTACGGTGGAACTACGGTGGAACTACGGTGGAACTACGGTGGAACTACGGTGGAACTACGGTGGAACTACGGTGGAACAGAGCTCGATTAACTCCAATTTTCTTTACGAGCTGAGAATTTACAAAAGCGTTTTACGGCCGCTTGGGGATGTTGCCTCTTTCGAGAATCGTGCATAATTTTTTGTTCGTATAATTCTCGATAAGAAGCTCCGATCTATCTTTTTCATTGAGACTTGCCTCGCGAATTGTATAATAATAACAAAATACCGCGACCGATCCTTATAGGTGAAACGCTGTTCCGATGACGCGCGATAAACTTCTTTATCTCGTTTTTCGTGAACGAGTGGAAGGTACGCGCGTTCGTCTTCGGAGAGAAATTGACGCTTTAATCGTGAGATTCTTTTTCAAAAGCTTTACTGCTTAATAATACGGCGGTATAGGTGGGATAAATTCCAGCACTCGTAGCAAGTGCTGGAAGCGTGAAAAAAATTACCGACCAAACGGTTGGGAAAAACAAACGTAACGTGAAAGAAAGTTACGGAATGCGCGTATACGAAGGTAAGATTGGTGGTTAAGAATACAGTGTCGGGCGTACGTCTATTTGCTGAGTCAGGCGGTATAATCCATCCACACAGGCATACGTGGGAAGAGAAGACGTTATGAAGTATAAAACATTGACGCTCACTCACCTCCACAAGAGTAATGAGGATGATGAAAAGGGGCGGCGGACAGCAGGTGTAGTGGTCAGCGTAGTACTTTCGATCGCGTTCCTCGGTGAGAAACTCGTCGCCGATCATGCGGACCATCCTGGAGAAAACAAGAGAGAGAAACATACGTTATTGCTAGTCGTGACTCTCGTGAGCAGCATTTGACTTTTCCGTGTAGGCGAATCCGAACGGAAAGCCCAAGTTAAATTCTGCCCAGAACACGCGTACGCTTGGTTATCATGTGCTACTAACTCTATTATTACTTTAACAATGTTCGGTTATTGAACAGAGATGCACCGGGTCGCGTTAACGACGCAGCGACCGCTGCATGTATATGTTCATCTAACAATATAACGTAAAAACATTGCGAATAATCGTTATAATCATGGTACATGTACAGAGAAATGTAGTTTACGATTCGCGGTACATTATGGAACGACTAGCGCTAGCGCAATTATATATTATTGGAAAACGACAGCTGCGGGAATCGTATTTCCCTGCCCATTAAACGTTCTTCGATCAAAGTCTCAATAAGTTTGGAAATAAGTTGTCGGTTCGTGTAAGTCTCCATTCGAGGAAAAAGGTAACGCGCGCATCCTTTTCCGCTCGTTTATCAATGAAATTACTGCGCTCGAATCACGCGTTCCCACTTTGCGATTAGGAATTCATGCGTTTTTGCACTTTTGGCTCCGAGCGTTTTCGCGGCCGTCGCCCAACACCTGCATCAATTCGGCAGCAGTTCGAAATTCGTTTTTCGCTGAACAGAGGCGCGACGTAAAGAAAAGTAACAGAATGACACCCGAATTAACTTCCGGCGCATGCGACGCTAATCCGATGATTCGTAATAACGCCGTAAACGCGATTACGCGAAAGGCCGTCCGAGCGAGTACATAAATACGAATCAAGGCGGGCGCCGAGGGAAAGTCATTAAAGAAAATTTTGTTTCCTCCTCGCGCAAGTTGGCACGCGCGACTAGAGGGCAAGTCTCGGCGGCACGAAAGAAAATTACATTCTCGCCAGCCACTTCATTTCCGTGATTTCGGAACAAAGTCACGTGACACGCGTAATGCCGAGGGCCGCGGCGAGATGCTAAAGGACAGCCGCCGTCGCGGGTCCCCGACCTCTCGGTTAAGACAAAATTTATTAACGCGCGCTTTTTGATCCCGCCTCCGACCGCTTTTACTTCTCCTAGCGCCGAGTTCGAATGTAATTACGAATTTATGAAAGCACGGAGTCGAGCAAGTTGACAATTAACTTCCGTCTTAGTTTCGCAGCGCGTGAGATGCGATGGGGGGTGGGATCGAGGTGGTTAGTTTCGCTAACAACGCTTTTATCGTCGTTTGTTATTAGGTAAAACGGAACGGATGGGCCGCGCGAATTTCACAGTCGCTAATGAGGTGGAGTTATTGCGCTTTTCCGAATTTTGGCCAATTTCGTCGCCGCTCGCGTAGACTCGATCAGCGACGGCGTTTCTTTGCGCGCCACGACGGATGAGATGCGGGACTCGATACTTTCTCGTACCGTCGCGTGCGTTGGTTTAAAAATTACTCGCTGGTGTGCAAGCGTTTGCGCATTATCGCTTAATTACAAATTTTCAGTTATAAATATCGTCGAAAGCGTGACTTAATCGCAGTGTCGAAGCTTCCTTTAGGATCGATGAACTTTTCTCGTTGGTGACTATTTTCAAGTACTTCTCTCGTGGCGCAAATTATATGCATTTGGCAAGTCGTTTGATAAGGGAGATGAAATTAAGAGATGAAATTAAGGGGTGAAATTAAGAGATGAAATTAAGAGATGAAATTAAGAGAGAAGATTAGTGTACCGAATTTTCGTTGCAGAATATAATTTTACTTGGAGAACAATATTGCAGGTCGCAATTTTCCGTCAAATAATTTCTAGCTGCCCATTAGTTAGACTCGGACATCGCCTCTATTACTCGAATTTAATCAATTGCAAATTTATTACGACCTTTGAGAGTCCGAGAGCCCGCGTTTAATTCATTATCGGAGAGATTAGGGACTCGAATCGCACGAATTTTATGCATTTTTCGTTTTATCGTGATCCAGCCATAAACTATTTAGTTTACTGCAGATTGGCTACTTTTCGAGAAGATCCGCGAACCCGTTGTCCCCTCTTACGTACTCGCCGTACAGTTACGCAAGAGAAAGGGGGAACAAAGACGGATCAATGAATGCGCAGCGTGTGCCTTATAAGAAAAGGGAAAATACTTTATCCCGGCCAAATGAGAAATCGAGAAAAATGTAATGCGTTTATGCGAGCATTAATTTGACTTTTTGATGAAAAGTTTATTCGTCGTTGACAAAGAAGCCGGCAAAAAGAAGGGGACACGAAACACGAGGGAATGACCGAAATAAGTACAAAGTAAGAAGTGATCCGAGCCTGCAACATTCGCTCCGCGTGCAATCGTTGAATATTTCGTTAGTGGGCGCCGTTTTATGGGCCGACAGTTTTGATATTTCATTGGCCATACCGAGCGACGCGAAAGTCGCTCGTAAACATTCCCTTGCTCGTTCTCCCCCTTCCCGCCCCCTTGGCGGCGGCGAACGCCTATGCGAGAGAAGTAATTCCGTCCCTCTTTCTTTTACGCGCGTTAGAACGTTCGATCTCTCCCCCGTCCCTCGCGGTCTTTTTTCTCAAAGAATTATACAATGCGCGATTTCAAAGACAACGCAGGGCTATTGCGGCCTATGCGAAGGGTTTCACTCGCTCGCAGCGTCACGGAAGTGCTTCGACATCTTAAAAGAGAAATACGATGCCTTTTGTTTGAAGAGCGGAGATGCGACGAACTATCGGGGCTTTTTATCAAGACGTGATTAATTATTTTGAGGAAGCCTTGGTATCGATTTGCAGTATTTGGTATTTCGCTAATCGCTGTACTTCTTACGGATTATCTTACCGATGCCGTTTTTAAATTCATTTGGAATATAAAGTCTGGCGTTAAAGCACCAGCTGCTAATTAATTGGCGCATCATCGCACGTTTCATGCAACGGCTTGTGTAGGTGCTCCTCTGATAATTCAGGAAGTATTGGAATATCGAACCTTCGCGCACACGGAAAAGTCGGCTTTATAATTAACGAATGACGCTGTGTAATACTAGGGAAATAACTATCTGAAATTTTTATTC
The DNA here is from genome assembly GCA_018907045.1 of Wiebesia pumilae. NCBI lineage: Eukaryota > Metazoa > Arthropoda > Insecta > Hymenoptera > Agaonidae > Wiebesia > Wiebesia pumilae. Next base: position 501,298 of record JACCHZ010000163.1, on the reverse strand, counting down.
GTTCGTCCGTTCGTTCGTTCGTCCGTTCGTTCGTTCGTTCGTCCGTTCGTTCGTCCGTTCGTTCGTTCGTTCGTTCGTTCGTTCGTTCGTCCGTTCGTTCGTTCGTTCCGTTCGTTCGTTCGTTCGTCGGTTCGTTCGTTCGTTCGTCGGTCCGTTCGTTCGTTCGTTCGTTCGTTCGTTCGTTCGTTCGTTCGTTCGTTCGTTCGTTCGTTCGTTCGTTTAATTAAAGAAAAACTGTGCCATTGAGAACCTTGGGTTTTCAATTTAAAAATGCGTTGAAAAATAACCGGATTCGAGAGATCCAGGAGATATGGTCCTAAATTGCTTTTCAAGACGTTTCGCCTGGACTCCTCGAGCAATTCCAGCCTACGAGCCATGATGCACTCGAGGCAGAATAGAATCTCGACGAGCACCGCGTAATATAACGTGAAGGAGAAAAGGACACATAAAGAGGTCGAGAAGCGTGATCGATTTATTCGAACAATGCGTTAGTTACATGCGCGGGTCCTACTATTCTAACGATATCGAAAACGATCGATTAGTTGCACAACTCGAAGCTAAGATGCGGGATTTTCTCATTTTCCGCGCGTTTACTGAAACGGAGGCTGCAGGTTGTCCATTGCGTATACGAGACCTCGATACCTGATCCTCGCGTAATCTTCACCACGGCCGCTTAATATTGCGGGGCGAAAACCTATAAGAGGCATCCCTGACGATCCTTTAACGAGAAATACAATCGTAAATAAAATTTCTTGTGATATTCCGTCAAACCGAATAGCTAATGTCACGGATTGCTTCGTTTAAAAATTACATTTTTCTGTCGGAATTATTGCCCTGGGATTTCATTTGAATGATCGACTGCGATGGAAAACACTTATCGTTTTCACGCTAATACATGCCGATCTCATTGATATCGAGTCGCGCTAATGGCGTACGTTTCTCGAACCTCAGCCTTATTAACTTTTTAGGACGACTTTCGAGTCGAAGCCGCTCTAAAAGAATGGATCATGAATTTTCCATAGATCTTGGATTTTCGAGAGAAGAGAGGGCCGGTTAAGTATACATTGGGGGTGAGAGAGAGAGAGAGAGAGGGAGAGAGGGAGAGCGAGAAACACGTACAGGAGTACTTTTCAGTAAATCGAATTTCGTACGAAGAGCCGAGGAGAAAGCCTTTCGGCAAGAGGGAGGGGGCGTACACTAGAAAAGGACAGCCGGATAAAATGAATAAAATGGCGGAGGGGTTGGGAAAGAGGGAGGCTGCGGAGAATAGAATCCACGCACTCGGGTGTCTGGCGCGTGCCTCGACTTCGTATCGTCTGCCGGAGGAATAACGACTCCGAAGCCCCACGCACACACTCGTAAGCCAAGTGTTGCACTAGGACAAACGCAGCCACGAGAGAAAACTGCGTTTCGCGCGCGTACCGTAAGACGCGAGGCTTTACGCTTGGAGACGCATGGAATTACACTCTCCAATGCGCTCGTATTCGCTGCATTAGCGGTACTCGCGGCTCGATTCGTAAAGTAAGCAATAAATGAAGTGGCTCGCAACGCATCCAGACCAAAAGTATTCGCTCGCGATAACGTTTAAGGCTTGCGCGCCCTCCCTTGTTTTTACCTCGGCTTCTTTTCCTCTTTGTCGCGAGGCGCAATTAATTTACGTACTCTAATTAATTGCCGAGCACGTGCTCCGGAAGCTCGACAACGCGACTTTCTGCGACAAACCCGCGACTCCATTTCCAAATGAATCTTCTTTAACGCGGCACAAACAGCGCACTCGAGCAGTACTACTTGTCGCTTAATTGAGAAAGGAAGCTGCGATTAATTCAAGGGCTGTTGATCGACCCTGAATTCGAAAGATGCGCATTTTCATTTTTAAGCGTTTGCTTGGAGAGACTCGCGTTCGCGTAAATGCATAAATACGCGAACATTGAATAAAAAGGACGCTATCGGCGTACTTCTATCCTCCGTCGCATTCCATTGGAAAATTTTCAGGGTGGGTAGCAGACGTCCTCGTGCATTGGAAATTTATAAGGGGCAATACTAACGTTAGAGGTACGTTTCCCTGGTGAAGTTAAAAAAGTGTGCAAGTCCTTGTACGAATAACCACGAATTGGTGCATCCACGACGAACGTTGCTTGTATTAATGGGCCCGTACTTATGCCGCGAGGAACCATCGACCACGGGAATTTAATAGACTATTACTGCACGAACGACCGGCATTCCACCAAAATGCATCGCCAAACTTCTTGGCCAATCGCAAAATACTTCTGCAATTGATTGCGGAATTACTCCCCCGGAGCGGAAATACGACGTTATCGATTTGCAAATATCTTACAACAATGAAATACCCCGACGAGAGCTAAGCGATCGCTCTTGCATGGGCTGCTGTTCTTGCGGTCTGTCTTCTTGCCGATATAATTCGATTCTATGAAAATCTCTTGAAATGTTACATTGCGAGTCTTATCTCGGTGGAGTCGGTGGCTTATGACGAATCAATCGCAAATTCTCGACACTGCGATGCAGAATTTTTATCGAAGCTAAGGATCAAAGGTACAAGCCAATCGCGTTAGAAATAAAAGCACCGGTTAAAGAAAAACTCACGAGTTTCAACTTTGCACGGTAATAACTACTTTATCGTTCCATAAATTAAAATTTAATGTTACTCGAGGATCATTATTCAACATCTTATCGTATTCGGATGTAATATTCTACGAAAATAAATTTGAATATTTTATCAAACGACGAAGCGCAAGAGTTTCTCCATTGGTCAGAGGCACAAAGTCGTTGCTCGCATTAACGAGCCATCGAGCGTGAAAATAAAAATATTTTCCGTAAGGCACGATCGTCACCCTTTTGATTTCATTACCGACAGCGACCGAGAAGAGAAGAAGACGGGGAGCGAGGATATTTATATTAGAAATATTCGTGCACGAGTGAATTCCAATTCGCTCGCGATTCCGGACGCGCCTTTCATGCACGAACGAAAATCTCGCGAGGGTTCACTCGTACGTCTACGTCCGAAAACTTGACCGTCATCGATATACCATTTTCTCTTACTGTGCTTTCCACACGAATCGATGCGGCTCTTTGCACACGTTCGTTCTCGGGCAGAGCGTTGAAGGATTCTCATTTTTATAATAGTAGCAAGCAATTTCGATGGTTTATCGATCTCGTAACTTTCTTTCCGCGTAAATTCCTACCGGAAGTTTTGTCGAATAAAATTACCAGATGTAATTTCAAAGTAATGAGTGCCACGTTAATTTGACACACGCACGCGCGCGCGCGCGCGCGCACACACACACACACACACACACACACACACGAGCTACATTTTACTTTGTAATGTCAAGCTCGATAAACGCACGATACTCGAGCCACCGTATCGAAGGTACAGAAAAGGACACTAATTTCTAAGGAAATTCAATTTCCATGGCAACCCCTTTCGCGGTAAAGTAATGTACTATTTTATGAAATTTAAAACGAAGAGGAAGAAGAAGCAGAGGAAGAACGATTGGCTTTCCTAATACCTTGCTTCTCACGGTGTGCTTACATTGTAACAAGGAGAGTAAATCGCAAGGTAAATTGTATCGACAGCATGTTAACGAGAAGAGATAAGCATGTGCACGTCCACTTTGCTCGACCAACCATTTCTTTATACATTTATCTACCGATGCAATACGAATCGTTCGTTTATTGCACACGCGTACTTCTATCTCATCAATGTTGAAGCTCGTGAAAGACTTACGAGCGCAGGTACTAGAAGCGCTTACGTTAAGACCGTAATACATAACGTTTTTGAGCACTCGAATCGCAAGAAAATGCGCGGCCAAGGAGCCGGAGTATTGAGGGTCCTCGCTCCAGGACGACGGAGGAGCGGAGGTGCAGCAACTGGAGGAAATTGACTTCTGGCAGGTGGGACACGTGCCCGGACTACCAGGACGACCCGCGTCACAACGGTATTTTTTGCTATAAGCTCAAGTAGAGTGGCGGCGAGCTTTTTCCTCTCTCTCTCTCTCTCTCTCTCCAGGCCTTTCACGGTCGGTGGAAAATCGTAAAGAGTCCGACCGAAAACCTCCCCTCCCGTCCCGCTCCAATAACCACTTATTTACGCGCGCTTCCTTTCTTCCTTTAAGTTTGCCACTTTACGCGCCTGTCTTTATTCGGTTGCCCCTCTGTCGCCTGATTAGGACGAGTGGAACTGTAAGAGAGAAGAAAAAAAGTAATCTAGGCCGGTGCGTGACGCGTGTACGAAACCGTTCAACGGCTTACCGTTTCGGCAAAATCGAGTTCCTCGACTCCGAGGATGACGGATTAACTTCGATCGTACGTACGCGGGGCACCTTGATTCCGCTTTGCGTAACGGGAGATACGCAGGTAAACGATCTCGCCCACCTGTGCGCGTTGCCTTCGAGTGAACGAAAGGGGTTGTTAAGGGGTTGTTTCGCCACGTTAGCAAGTCGAATAATGTTTGGAATTCTTCCGAGGCGCTTCGAGTCGCGCGGCCTTGAGAGTGAAAATCCGCAGCTTGACAGCAGAGGGTGAAGTGGCCCGTTATCATTTCCAACCGCGCGTCGGGAAATTATCAGAACCCCGGTAACGCTAGCGACCATTTCGTTTTTACTTTCGATTCTCGACGACCTCGTCCATACTTTATGGCTCATTATGCTTAGTTTTTGTCGAGTGTACCGTTGGAAAAAGCGCTCGTTCCTTCCGCGCGCACAACTGACGGTACATTAATGTGAATAATTAAGAGCAATTTCGAGTTTTAAAAATATCAGGCCGGTCGGCGCTCAAGAGTTCGGAGATCTGAAATGTAAAGAAGCGCGCCCGGTAAGTTGGCAAAAATGAAGACTTTACATAAGTAAAGTTACTTACTGGTTTGTCGAAAGGTACATCTACGATTCATCTGCTGGAGGGTAAGGCAAAGAAATGTCTCGAGAGAATTTCGTATGAGAGAGTCGCGTTCGGGGACGAGGGCGAAGCAAACACAGTCGTACCTATACATCTATAATTCAGTTTTAATCGCGCAGGTGACCGCGACATTCGACTCGCGCACCGGGACGCGCAAACCCGAGCGCGCGCCTGTTTCATTTATCAAAATCTCTCCACCCCCAGGCCGCGCACACATAAATCCCTTTTCTTTCCGTTTCCCTTCGCCGCCGACTCGTGCCCGACTACAATCAGCGGGCTCGACTTCCGTTTTCCGACTCGGCTTCTTACGCCGGTACCCCGGGGGTTGCGAGGTTGCGAGGTGAGGCAGAAAACTGATTGACTGTGTGCAGCGACAAGTGAATCGATAAGAGCCCCTACGAAATGGAAAAATCGAGGCGCCGGTGAATAAAAGATGCGAATGGGGGGGCGGCAGGGGGCGCCTGCAAGCGGGAAATAAAAAGTCGGGGTTGGGTGCGAGAGATAGGCGTCGGTGTGCGACGGGTCGAGTGGCGCGTGCGTGAGACTCGCGCGAAACGCTGGAACGCGACGAGCCGGAAGCTGGACGGGGAGGGTCTGAGGTGATGTAAGATGGATTTTTATCGACGGGTTTCCTCCGCACCGACCTCTACGTAGGTGCTAATGGTTTCAATTCTGCTGAACGCGTCGAGCAACGCACGCCGCATAGTAATTTGTTCAAAGGGGTTGTCATTTTAGCCGTGTACTTTCGATGGAGAAATCTTCGTTACCTAACGATATACGAAGTATTTGTTTCGATGTAAAAGTTGTCGTATCGTATATAGTGCACGTGCGTCAAAACTAATTTCTTAACCTGCGTATCGGTCTTTTAAATAATGATCCTAACTTTCCTATCCTTTTACTGGCTCAACCGCGCAATTCATAAAAGTTCTTAACCGCGCTGCAGTGAACAACCCAAGTTGTCGACACAAGCAGCTTACGTCGAACAATAATATTGTACTTTCTTTTGCCTTTCACTCCTAGAATAAAGCGTTAATTTCACATTTTTTTTAAATCAGTGTCGACGAACTTTTAGGCGCTACTGCGTGTTTTTAAACGTTAATGTATATTTCGATTGCCAATTACGAAATAGTGTTTTGTGGATAAATTTTTATACTGTTTCGGAAAGAAACGCTTGAAAGATCGTACTTTCGCTGAGATGCGAAAGAAGGACGGAAAATAGGAATAAAAGAGGAGGATTCCTTGAGAGCTTTGAAAAAAATAACGAAAACTCATCGCTTGGGAGTAACAAATCGATTTATATCTCGTTAATTAAGTCGTAATTTCTTATTCAACAAATCAGTCTTTCCCATTCGCGAATATAATCCATTCAGCCGTATCCACTTATCCGCTCTATTATAAAGTAGTAATACTAAAATCTATAACCGTTTCGCTAATTAAGTTGAAATTCCAAAATTCAGCCGTTGCGTTCCATTGGATTGCAGATCGCGACTTGGGAATGATGACACGAAGAAAGAGTCCAGTTGACTTTGAAATTCTCAAAATGCTTGTTTTTGTTCCCGGTCCGATTGGGTCCGAGCGAACCCCAGTTTATTTTCGGCGTATTTCGCGAGTATCATCGTGCTATTCCAATCGGAAAGTGGGCGAATCGCTAAGGACGGCGGGGCTAAGGAAATCTCAATCGCACGAGCATCTAATGAAGGGTAAAGTCGCGCTTGGGGCTAGGGGGTGAACGGATACAGCGACTGGACGAAGGTCTGGGGTGGCCAGTGAAAATTCAGTGGCTCGCAGCCAAAGTTGCCGCAGACGCTGCGCCATCAAATGTTGATGAATTTCCCGAAAAGCAAGTCGAGACTTTCGCACTGCGGATGAAGGCACGAACGTCTGCTTGACCGCACTTTTATTCGCCAAAGGCGCGATCGCGGCTGTTTTTTCCACTGCGTCTAGCGTTTGTGACTATGGGGCTCTCTTTAATGTTCGAATTCTGCAGAGGGCGAACCTCTAGTTCCGTTTTCACTCGCGAACGTAAAACGGAGGTTGAAGCACTGTATAAGGTTGGAGGAATAAAAGTCTAGTTGTATGAAAACACCGCTTCCAATTAAACTCTTTAAGAGATGTTTTCCGATGCGGCGTCGGTAATAATATATTACCGTTCATGGTAGAAATCGATTATGTACTGAAATGATAAATACTTTATGGACTGGTATCGATTTCGTCCACATCAGTATGCATTAGTCCCGAACATTCGGAACAATAAATTTATCCGAAAGGCCCGATAGCGCCTTTATTCGATCGAATAAAGCAACTTGTATGCAAGTACGTACATATATATGTATCTAGCCGTAATCTACGAAGAAACAATATTGCGATACTGCTTTTCTAAAACTTTATTCGAATTCTTTCGTACGTAATGCATAAGTAGACTCACGGGGTTGCAAAAAGGAAAGGACTTTTGTGGAAAGCCTCGACACCGCAGCTATTGTAGTCTAATTTTGAGAAATTTCGTCAAATTTCGTCTTGAGCTCAAAAATTTTAGAAATTTCAGAACACGCTCGAAGATTTTTTACTTCGCCAAAGGAATACGAAACTTTACGTATGTATGGCTTTGAGATCTTCAGAACTGTGGTTGCCGTATCTCGTGTAAAATTTTATTCGGATGTTTACGATAGCGGTATAAAGAACATCAACCTGCTGCTTAATACTACTAACTCGTACGTATTCCCTTTCGCAACATTTAACATCGCAATGTATGGAATAACGTTGGTAGAGCGTTAGTGTGGCGCTTTCAATTATAAAGCGGGAATAAAACTCGGAATTGAAATGTTGAAGTGGGAAGATTTTTCCATTGATTTATCCTACATTAATACAAAAGTCCTGATTCTCTTTCGCCGTGGAACTTTCTTAAATTTTAATCGGGATGAGTGGTGAATCATCTTGGCGCATGTGTACGGTAATAAAATTCCAGATGATGTAAAAATAGCGAAGGCGCAAAGAAAGAGTCGAGGAGAGACGAGAAGCACCGAGGACGAGCAATCAAAATTTTAATGTAAAGTTATAAATTCTGTTGTCGCCTCTCCAGGGCGACTTGACACGCAAAACGCGTTCGGAGGGGACCCCCGAGATCTTTGACGGCTGATGAAAGCTTACGATAAGCTCGGATATTAGGATACACTGGACCGCGGCAGTGTGCGTAAATGAAGAAATAAAGCGGAAGGGAGCCGCGTTGGGGTGGCGGAGGGGCGGCGGGGCGGTGGGGCGGAGGGGCGGAGGGGGACAAGGAACAAGGAAATCACGAGCGAAATTAGTGAGGGGATGCGAGCGAAAATTGGGCCAATAGGAGCGCGGGCAGAGCCACACAAAAGTATAAGTACGGAAGAGAAAGAGGGTGAGAGAACGGAAAAGGAAAGATGTTCGTGGAGAGAAAAGGTGCTTTATCTTGGCCGCTCTTTGTACGTACGGGTGTACTTAAGAAAGAGCGCGTGTGCACATTAGCGCGGAAAATAAGTGCTGCCGAAAGAAGGAGAAAGAAGGATAGAACCTTCAAAGGCATGGAATTTCAAATTCTCGTGTTTCTCCGAGAAATGGAAACAGTGATGAAATAGAGCGAGAGAGGGAGCGGCAGGAGGGGGAATTTGGAGGGGGAAGGAGAGTTAAAAAAGTAAAGATGCCAGGAAAAGGAGAAAGGTTTGATCAAAGAAGTGAATACCGTACCCCTTCGATCAACTCGCTCGCTCTCTCTCTCTCTCTCTCTCTCTCTCTCTCTCTCACCATTTCTCCTTATACCCCTCTTTCTCATACCCGTACACTACTTTCTGTCTCTTTGAAATATTGATACATCTGCAACGTCTTGTTCCATATTCGGAAATTGCGCATGGCTTCACGGCTAATGAACAAATATCTGTCAAGTATTTTTCATTTTCGAAAGCCTGATAAAAAGTGTGGCTATAAATTTCGTCGAACTTGCAGATATTACACGTTGTATTTCAGATTTTCCTATAAACAAAAAATCTCTTAATTGCCCGAAATGGACGTAAGCGTTAAAACGTTTCGGGGACTCGGAAATTATTCTCCATCAAATGAATAATGTAAGTAGTGTAACACAAATTCCAAATCTTTACTCGCAGTAAAATATCACCTTTCTCTTGGCGATAAGCGACTGGCGATTAAGCGACAATGATTATCGCATATTTCAAATTGAATTTTTATCGAATTGAATATACAAAAGGTTCGATTCAATGCCCAAATGCCGTGGAACCTTTGTACGCGTTCGTGTTTCGAAGGCTATGTTCAGAGATAAGCTTCGGAAAACGCATTTTTCACTTACATCCGACGCGACTTTGTTGTTCCGTTCGTACGTTTGCACGCGTAATCAGAAATTCATTTTTTAATTTTGTTGAGCGACAAAAGGTAGTGAAATAAAGTTGTAGTTCTCTCGTGAACATTTCTACGAGCAGAGAAGAGAGGAACGACGCGTAATAGCGTAATAGCGTAACAAAACGCCTTGGGATGCACTAGCAAATGAACGTTTGTCAAGGACAAGATTTCGTAAAACTCTCAACAGTGCGCGCGTAAATATAGAAAATGAGAGCGATGAAAGAAAGTATTTAATTTGAAACTTTTCCTCTCGTTGCCTCACAGAGTCGGATAATTTATCGAGTAACCCTTAACGGCACCTTACATTGTATTCGTTCGACAACGTAAAATTCTTGACATTACCAAGGTAACGCTATGCAAGGGTGATGGAAGGGGCCAAACATTTTCCCATTCATCATTTTCGAACAATCCTAAACGGGTGTTTTCGTTTATTCGGAAAAACAAAGAGTACTTTTTACCGAACGGGCTAAATCCTAAGCTGTGCAGCTGAAAAGAATTCCGATCGTTTCGCTTATCTGGAATCGAACAGCACGCCGTCATTAAACCAGCAATAAAAGTCTCTCGATCAGAACGAATGTTGGTAATGCAAGCGCATCCCAGGATGCGTTTCCGTTGGTCTCTCGAGATAAGACGATGACGCGGAGATTTTTCACCGATCCCCCGTCGCATGCGCATATTGCACGCGTAATTATCCTCGGCACCTGCGTTTGTCCTCGGCCACAAAGCGCGATAAACTCGCGTCTGCCCACCTGCGCCCCTCCCCGCCCTTTTCCACGGGAGTCGCAGCACAGTGGACCTATTGTAACGAAACCAGATGTAATTTCCCGCTTGGATGCCTCGACTTTCTCAGCCGACGCCGGCGTCCATTTAAATACCGGCGTCGGCTCTTCCTACGCGGCGCTTATCTAAGATCGTAATTCGAGCGTATAAGCGCTCGCCCACCCACCCCCGCCCCCGCCCCCTTGCGAGAGCCCATTGTCGCGAGAGCATTAGGCCACCACGGGAAGAGGATGTTACGAAAATTGAAAAGAATGGCAGACTGTCGAGTTCGAGAGGCTATTAAACAAGTGGATGAAACGCGCGTAATTTGCAAACAAGCTGTCACTTTTTATCTCGGTACTTAATCTCGGGCTCTGATATGCTGCGCCGTCTAAGAGGTCCTTGCGTTCATTTTTACGGGGACTGTAATTAATTTGAATATCCTAGTGCTTATATAGCTTTCTGTGCTCTCAATACGCTCGTCTGGAGCGCCGAATTGCGAAATTGGAAAGTCCGTAAAGGCTCTTTAGAATAATGCGAGTGAGCAAGCGAACAACAAAATGCGATCGAAAGAATTGATGATTTCTTCGGCAAGTCCTGCGAACAACTGCGAGCCTTGACGTCGTTGCGAGCAACGACGCAACAATTTATCAGAGCGAGTCACTTATTAGCAATATTTCGGTAAGCCGAGTCAAATCACAGGAGACTCGGATAATAATAGGAAAAACGTCGACGTGAAATGTCCGAGGATACGTGGTCGGCCTGCAAAAGCGTCGGCTCCGCTAAAAATCAATCTAGTACATTGAATCGCGTATCGATCGAGTAAGTAATGAATGTAGCGAGCGCATCGTCGAAAGCCAACTCATAAAACTCGTGAAACTCGGGAAAAGCTACGTAGCATCGCTCGCCTCCCACTCCGAGTCCCGAGCGAAGTACAGCCCCAACATTTTTCTGGAAACTGCTCAATCATCGACACTGTTAACGACCCCGAGCGCTGCGACAACAATAAACACATTCGCGCCGTCCATAAAGCGAGTAATGAAAGCGCGTTAATAAAATCGATTGCTGCGGGCGCGCAATATCGTGGAATATCGTACCGCGGCACACCGATAAAGCCTCGGCTTTTTTCCCCCCTCCTTCGACCGCCGTGTGCCAAGGACGTACGCAGCTGTCCGGCAATTAGCACGCGGATTAACCGTGGGACACTTCGGTGGTCGACGCGTGGTTTACCATCCGCCCGTACATCATCGCGACCCGCGACCTATCGGTTACCCAAGGCCGCGCACCTGCCCCTCCTGATTTAGGCGCTTAGCAATGCGTCGCCGTCGTATTTATCAGGCCCTTGGTGCTTCCTCCCGCTGCGAGTGCCGGCAATGCGTCACTGGCACCCAAGTACCCGAGTAAACCCAAGGTGACTTTAACGCGCCACCTTCAATCCGCACTTTCAATTTTAAATTAAGCGCGATCAAGCCTTAATATCATCGATACGTGTACTCAATTGACCATTAATAGAGGCAGGCGGTATTTCATTCGCAGCGGTAAAATTCGACACGCAGAAATATTTCTAGTAACCGCACTCCTCGGATTTGAAGCTACAACTTACGTCAAATTGATATCGATTGATTGCTTCGTTGATTTTTAGTGCGAAGCGAGCGACACGTAAAATATTTGATACGTATTTTTTTGCGTGAGCCTTTTCTAAGTCACTCGTTAATGAAAGTGTTGAATAAACGCGAAATATAACGCGAAATATTTTCACCGACTCCGCGGAGCAAGAGAGGGGGAGGGAGAGAGAGAGAGAGAGAGAGAGAGAGAGAGAGAGTGAAAGAACGCGATAATTAAATAACTCTATTTAATCACGACCTGAATCATTCTGGTCCTTTATTCGCACATTCAAATATTTCTCAAAGGACCCTAGGAGAGGCGAGTCGAAATATACACTCGTGAGTAAACTTCAAACACAGAAATGTATTCAAGGGAGATTTCATCAATGATTATAACCCAGTGAAAAATACATTTTCCTAAAAATGTACTTTTAGCTTTGAGGATAAATCATGGACAATTCTAGGACGAAATTATAACTATCAATACTTTTAATTATTTGAAATGCAGATACTTTTATGCTCGTAATCACTTGCATGAAAGCAGGCAGTTAGGAAATTAGCGTTCGATTAGGATTATCGTTTAAAAGAATAAACACTTAACACATGGTTAATAACGTAAAACAAATGTCCTTCTATGTTGGAAAAACTAAAAGTACTCGAAAAAACTCAAGGTATGAAAGCTCTTGATGCTTTCAAGAGTCAACTTCGATTTAGTTCCCTACTTTCTTTTATTTCACACATGATTTTGTTTCTTTTACATGTTCCACAATCGCGCATTAAAAGGAGAAAGAGAAGAAAAAAGGCGAATTATGAATTAAATACAATAGGAGAGAAGAGAAAAGAGGGAGGGAGAGAGAGAGATATATATATGTAAACAGCTGAGCTGGCTTTGTTCGTAGCATTTGCATGCGACTAATTAGCATTATGCAACGAGTGAAAACACATAAATAATCATGTACAATGTCAGAAATGTAAGTCTTTAAAATTCATGCAGTTGGTGAGAAATATTCAGAGGGGCATTGAAGAAAATTATTAGCGGGAGTATACTATAAATCGTTATCTAGTTAATTATTAATTTAATAGTTAACATTTCTTGTATAAAACTCACCATCACCCTATCAAATGGTTCCTATGAATTTAATTTAAACGTAGCCTTGAATTCTTTTTCGTCGTTTTTAAGTAAAAACTATGACATTTTAATCGATATTCCATCAGAAGTTAAATTCCAGAGTATTTACCAATAAGGATTAAAATATTCTCAGGTTGGAATTTTGATAAATTGCTCGATTATTACGTGGATTCCTGAAATTTTATTAACCGCACAGACCCAAAAAAAAGACGCGTTATCTCGCGACTTAAGCGAAGAGACATCATTTACACTTTGAACATTTTCCCCATCTACCGCAGCACTTTATCAGCTATAAATAAATATTAATTTCGATCTATCTTAATTCTCCGAGCTTAATAATTGAGAATTTCTGAATTAGATGCTAAGCGAATCCGAGCTTAGCTCCTGTCCCAAGGGCTTACTTTGACGTCCAAGTTTTCACGGATTTAATTAAATACCTGGACAACCTCAAAGTGAGTTTCTTGCAAAGTTTCTACTCAATTAGCAAAACCTTCCCCGTCATTCTTTAGACGCAGCATCTTTTTGTCACACGCGAACTTACCGACTCATTTTTCTGCAACAGTTAGCTGTTGCAGTCAAGTGGCGAATGTTCACCGGCCAGCAATAAAGAAGTTTTCATTTTATTAATGGTCGGTTGTTTAAAAGGTATTGTTTGTTAATGGTAAACGACGGGCATTCTTTTACTACTTTGTCGAATACTTGTCCGTGCAATGAAATTGTTCCGTAACGGTATACTTGCTTTTCATATTGCATATTGCAATTCACAACTATTCGTTCGTTCAAATAACAAGAATAATTTATATATTTGAAATATTTTGTATTACGTGCTTGAAATCCAATAGCGAAGGTTATTAGGCAGAGGTTTTTTCTATTATGGAAAATAATTGCACGCGTCGTTGACGTAGTTAGACGTGTAACGAAACGTAAAACGATTCTTGCGTTTTATACAATACAATCGATACAATTATGCGTATGTGTTAAATGCATTTCAGTAAATTCACCAGTTAATATTAATGACATTTTATTCCGCTACTTGGTAAATTTTAAATATTGAAATACGAAGTGCAAAGTGGATTACTTTGGTAAGCTAAGTAACAGATTTGATAAACTAACCCAAGTATGGTTATTGAAAATGTACAAATACACAAACCAACCGATACAGAAAATTCAAACCTGTAATTTTAAAATACATACGAATTCATTTGCACGCGTATACATCGCATCCCTGAAGGCAGTTCCATGTACACTGATTAAAAGGTACGTTAAAAATCATTGTAGACATTAAATTAATGGGAATATTGATATGTAAATAATTAATACACATCTCGTCACTATTTAACATTTTACGTAGACCTACATTTATTTACCCTTATCTTTCTTCATTCTGTTTTTGTAATATACGTCGTAATTGGATATTATTTTTCCATGAAATTTCGCATTCGACGCATTTCTTTGTTATATATCAATTTTGATTTACGAACATAGACGTACGGAATTGCACACAACTGGTTCACCTATTTGGCTTTCAATCCATCAAGTACATCAACTATTATAATTTTACATTTTATGACGAGGCGCGCGCGCGCGCACGAGAAAAATCCTTCTTTCAGTCTGCACTTTTGACATTTTCTTCAATGTATCTATTACTATTATATTAGTATCTATTACTCGTTCATCGTTATCCATCGAAAAATAAAAGTTCCATTAACCATGCCAATAAGAATTGCTCTTGCCTTGCAGTAAAACTTTTCTCCTTTTAAAGCGTTAATGTGTTAAAAATACATTCGCAATAAAATAGTGTACGTTCTCTTTATAAGGCATATTTTGCCAAGTGTAAGCTGTGACATCTGAAGCAAAGTCTTGTTGGTGGCCTCGAACAGAGATAAGCGCCGAATTCTAACTCGACTCACCACGTGCATACGTGTGCGAGGAATGCGGATTCGTTGGATTAATTAGTGGGGTTACGTAATTTCGCACGGGAACTTTCATATACGGGGGCTCTAGGAGATTAGGACATCGAGAAAGTCAGAGAGAGAGAGAGAGAGAGAGAGAGAGAGAGAGAGAGCGAGGGTGGGAGGAACGACGCGTAGCAGAAGTGCCATATGTCCAACCGTGCGCGCACATGTATGTACAGTATATGGAAGATATTGGATTATACGTCATTGGTATGTCGACGCAACCCTGACTAACGAGCGCAGCTTCGACTCTGGCAGCGTTGCGGAACTGCAGAATTGTCGATTGCCCTCATTGGTCGGCGAGGGCCGGCGTTTTGATCGAAGTGTCACGACGCCAACGAGCGGACGCGATTTATTCCTCTAATTGTCGAAAGTGCAGCGCCACCGCCACCGTCGTCGTTACGCCGCTGATGGAAGCCACGTTTGTGTGAAAACCAAAAGCCGAAAATACGATTAGCCTTTTTACACGCGCACCGACCAGCAATCGCTTGGTAAATGTAACCTACTCCCCGGAAATTGAAAGCTCGTCGTCGTGCTTCCAAGTTTTTACTCCTTGGCTGCGTGTGTCGCGCGTTCGACTCGCTCGCTAATTACCGCTACAAGGGAAACCAACGAAATTTAATAGGTTTATTCAAGAAGAGTTCTTAAGTAGTTTTTAAATCTCGATCCCGATTTTAAAAATTGTAATTTGTTGCGGATAATTAGTAATTCCTAGAGTTGATTCTTACGCCTCGGACACTCCCCTCGATTGCGAATGTACTAATTAGTATTAAAATTATTCCCAAGTTCCGATAAGTTTCCTACTACTCCATTTATTAAAATTAAATTACTCGCAAACATTTTCAATTAATCAAAGTGTTATCGGGGAAAGATTACGGCTTCCACAGTCGTAACGGAGAAAAAGTTCAAGGATCGCGTATTCGGTATCTCATCAAATTCATCAAACAACCGATGCATATCCTCGGAATCTGCCATCTCCAAGTTTTGTCACGGCCAAGTGTCAAATTCCTGAAGTCTGCAACAAATACTCGCGTTGTACCGAGGACGTCTCCGGGAACTTTCGACTGCCACCCCACGGAAGCTCACAGTATCGTCGGTGGCAAGGGGTCGGAAATCTGATGCACTTAGCAGTCGATTAAGAACCGAGGTTTGAGGAAGCGCAGCGGAGGACCCGACGGGGGAGAAACGAGAGAGAGAGAGAGAGAGAGAGAGAGAGAGAGAGATGCGAGTAACGTGGACTGGCTTTGGCATTGAATCGAAGGGCGGCTTAGTCGCCAACGAGCGGGGGTGGGACGCGCGGGAGAGGACAGCAATGTTAAGCAACGTAATCGAAATCCTCTTTGAGAATTATCCCCTGTGGAGTAGCTGCTGCTGCGGCTACTCCGGCTTATACCCGCGTGCATATAAGCAGCACGACGAATCTCGCCAAGTCTCAAGAACATTGCACCGCAGGCCACGCGTAATACCAGCGGTTGTGGTCGTGTAGCGGTCGAGAGGAAGCGGTACGGGGTTGAGTTTGTTGGTCCGCTCGTTAATAACGATCCCCGAATCGTTGAGGGGTTGGGCGGCAGAGTGACGCGGATAATTGATAACCTTTCGCTGGGCCTATGCACCTCGACGGATATGCATACGCCACACGTAATACCGAAGTAATTGTGTCCTCGAGCGATTATACACGAGGCGAGGCGCGCGCATAAGCTGAGACTTCAAAGGCTCCACCGCGATGGGGCTGGCGTTGTAATTGCGGATGGAAACGCGGCCGATTGAGGCGTCGCAGGGAGTTGATCGCCCGGTGATCCGAACGACCGCGCACGCGACTAATAGAAACGATCGCTGATTGATCCAACGTCGCTGATATTTTGAAGCACTTGAGATATTTGAGAGGATGCTGGATGGATAAAAGATTTACGTAGGATACGGGGAACGAAGGTTTGGGCTTGGTACTCCGAATGCTTATTCGGTTGCAATGATTCGCATAATCTGATATCGAATAACGACGAATTACAAAAGTAATTAGTTTTTGCAGGAACGGAAACCTTAAAACCAAAGTGAAATGACTGCATTGGGAATAGCGGAATACTCGTATTAGAAATTTGAAAATTTTAATTGAAATGTAACGGTCTTTCATAAAATTGTGTTCTTTCCGATAAAGATAAATATTTTACTTTTAAAGAAATCTCTTCCAAGCGCCTTATTTAAACTTATAGTCCTTGATAAAAACAAACTCTTTTCTGAGTTTTAACTTTCCATCTGTATCTCTATCTGTATCTCTATCTGTATCTCTATCTAGCAAAAAATTCGGGAGAAACCTGTATAATACGATTATAAAGGGAAAAGCTGTACATCTTTGTATTATTTGATAACAGTTTTTTATAAAACGTTTCGAAATATATAGGATTACGTAGTTATACAAAATATGTCGTCCGTAATATTGACCGTAACTACTTGTACCTTTGTTACGGCTTTTCTTATATTATATTTTTCAACTTTACATTTCTAGGTCTTCCAACAGAGGAAACAGGATTATAACGAAAATATTTTCGTTAAAAATTTGTACGCTAAATACGCGTAAGACTCGATAAAAAGAAATATTAAACGAATAAAACTAAATAAGACTTATCGATACAACCAATAATCCTTGGATAAATGTACACCTTGAAAATATTAAAGAAAACCCGGTAGCGTTACTACGTGGTTTATAGCCTTCCCCGATGGAAACCTTTGAAGGTAAATATCGAAGCGTTGCTGAAGTACCGGCAACACCACCACCCTTATGTTCCATCATTTAAAACGCACACGAATAATCTTCGCTCTTTTTCCTCCTTATTCGGGCACTCTTTTAGTGCCCCAGAGTTGGGGAATGGAAAATGAAGTTTCGCGGACTTCCTCGCATCGATAATTGTCATTTGTTGGTAGTTGATCAACTTACTTCTCTTTTCTAGATAAAAAACACATATATAAAAGCTCCTTCTGAGCTGAGCTTTTCAGATGTCGAATACCAAAGTGTTTGGCGTCGATTTTTTCTATACGCGTTTCTCAAAGTTACGAAGCTTTCGACGCCCTCGCCTTCTATACGGTCTCTTCATTCATTTTAAGCACGAAAAAGTCTAGATAGTTTGATGCAGTTTGATAACCTTTAAGGGGGTCGCATCAATGGCAAATGGGGTAAAATTTGAAGGAAAGTTATAACGGATTTTAAAACTGTTTTCCTTTCAATGATTGGATTCAGTACTTCAACGGTCCTGAAATAATTTTGATTTGAAAGCCAATTTACATTACGTCGCGAAAGGGAAAGTATTCGAGTGGGCTTAAAAATTATTAGGATTCTTTTTAATCGCAGGTAATGAAAAGTACCGTGAAAGTCGATAACTATTTAAGTAAGTAGGATGTAAAGATTAAAAACGAGTAATATTTTTCATTGTAAAATGATTTCCGCGGAAAAATTATTTGCCCCAACTGCGACGTTTTCTGATTTTTGCGCAACCGTGTAAAAATAGTGATATTATCGAAGTTGGAAGTAGATGCCCGTAACAAAAATTCGATCCACAAATGTACGCAATTTACTTATTGCGGGCACTAATAGCTCAATAGCTCGTATAATACGCGTATACATAAAGATAAATGAAATAAAAAAACACGTGCACTGCTGGGAATCCGATGTATTCGTCGGAACGTTGCTTAAATTAACAAAAGAGAAAGAGAGAGAGAGAGAGAGAGAGAGAGAGAGAGAGAGAGAGAGAGAGACGCGGACAAAGTGCTACACACGCGCGTGCACCCATCAACAGCCACGCACACTCTCTTATGCGTACGTGCATAAAACGAATGAAAAGGACACGATTAATCACGAAAGTGCGTTTCACGGTACTTTGTTTACGGCGCAATGGATCCAATGATAGACCGGCTGATACGAATAATAATTTTCCCCACCCCCGGTGACACCAAAGTCCTACTAACCCCTCCTCTAAATCCACCCCGAGTCTTCCGCCACTTCCTCTCCTCGCGGCATTTGATTATCTGTTCGATCGCGTAGATGATGAGTCGCAGTAAAATAGTTAACGCAACCCACTGGTAAGCGCACTTGGATGTATCCGTGATCGAATTCGAGGTACGAGGGTGAGTCTGATACGCAAGGAAAACGTTTTGCGAGAATCCCTCTTTCTTTCTTCGGCCCTTTTTCGAGTGCTTCATGAATAGCTCAACTATAACGATACCTATACAAATCCTTGAACTATTGAACCCTCGATAGTAATCGCAAATCGGATGCTATACGAAAAATCGTACTTTTTGTGTCATTGTCCCACAGCTTATTCTATTTTATATCCGGTAATTGAATTATAATGGGACCTATACAAGTTTGTACTTAAGCTTGTACAATTTCTTTAATTCATGGGACGATTACTTTCGAGCTCTCGGAGCAAATGCTTATTGTATGTATTGTATTTACAAATGGCTCGAGAGACGACGAAAGTATATGAACTTTTGACAAACGAAATGAGATAATTTCAAATCAGAGATCATTACAAAAATGGTTAATGTTCGTTTCGTTGCATGTGGAGATGAGCCGGAAAAGAATTTTTAGATGTAATAAGCGTACGTTTCAACTCGCTTTTCTCAAACTTAAGCTACAAATATTATCGTTTAAAGCTTCGAAACGCTGATTTACGATCATTCGTCAATGTAGGTTATAGGGATTAGTTGGCTGTCGAGCTTATTTACTACAATAATTTCTATTCATTGAGTCATTGAATAAGTTAATAATAATGTTATACTTTCATTAATATTATCATTTCTTCGTTAAAGACGTATTTTTTTCCAAGTGTCAGCAGCAACATAATAGAGGTGTAGTATTGGCAGAACAAGTGAATTTACAAGTCCACGTTTTTCATGAAATTATAAACTGCATTTCATTTAATAAACATTGTAACAGATAAAAGAAATGGTATGTTTCGAAATGAAAAATGACCTCGAAAATAGAGTGGAAGGCATCGTGGCACAAGCGATCAATTACGTGATGCAGCGTGAAAAATTAAGTAATGGTCGACGAATTAACCGATAACATTTCAATTGCATTAGGAACGATCTCGATGCGTTAAATTTGTAATAATAGGATATGGTAGGGTCCGCGCAAATCGCAGAATCTTTTCACTCGATCGCGGAAATACCGGGCGCACATTAACGAGCTGCACTTTCGCGTGTATTGAGCCGATTGGCAGGAGCAAATACGTCTACGTGTGTACGTGCGCCACTAGTCGGAACATCGTGCACGACACCCATATTATCCCGCACGCACATGTGTACGTCCCGTCATTATTTACGCATCGGCTAAATACATATTTAAGCAGCATTGAAGCACACATACATGCAAAAGGCGCAAAATCGAGCGTCAGGCCAGCGATTTAATTTATATCCTAGAAAACTTAAATTAGAATGCGCGCTCGAGCCCAATGGTATTATTGTTAAAGCAATGTTCACTCACGGTGGCAAACTTTTCTGCAAGTTTCGCCCATAGGCACATCCGAATTAAGCGTAAAAAGCGCTCGCAAAATTAAAGACGATTTCAATTTCTATCAACTTGCGCTGTAATATTCCGCAAATTTACTATCATGCGAAACGCACTTGTGTCTACCTTACGTATGCATAAGTATGCTAATTATCACACGCATATTCAATAAATGAAATACTATTGTAAAAAGATGTACCCTATGGTGAAGTTAAAGTAAACCGCTAAATTCGTCGTTCTATCGAGGCGATTAGACTTTTTTCTATTCAGAATACACAACTCGATAACTTGTTAAACGTACCGGCAAGAAAGAATTTTCCTAAATAATTGAAATAATTTCCGTCGACTCTCTCCCAGGTAATGCATCCGCTCTCTTCGATTGAAGTAATATAAATGCCCAACGGTCTTGCGAGTACTTTGGTATTATACGTAACACGCGGCATAAAGGCGAGCAGCGGAAAAAGTAAACTCTGCAGTATCTCTAAGTACTTTTTATTGGGTGGAAAGTTGAAATATATACATTTCCCGTGAACGGCAACTCGAGCGTCTACTGGAAAAAAACATCGTCAATTACATTAATATCGATATAGCAGATTTACGTAATATTTGGCGTGGCAAAGATGCCAAAGTCTCCATTAGAAAACTCGCGTGAATTTGTGATGCTCAAATTAAGTCTTGAGTTATTCGAATTCGTATTAACGATTAGAGGCGTAAAGATCGTGTTGAACGCTCTTGGTGAAGCGCTGGATAATACTTTGCCGCGTCGTAAAACAGCACCCGAGTGTATGTTCCGTTACTGTTGTTTTCCTCGAACGATTTCGATATCACGATGCTCGAAATACACACAGAGAGTAGCGAGGAGTGCAACGAAGCTTCCGACTTGTGCACGAGATCCTTGACTCCGCCAAAGCCAGTAAAATAAATCAGTTTCGGTAGGTAAATATCGAGTCTCTCGTGTTTCCGATGACATTTGCCAGTGCACCAGCAGTTTTGCCAAAGTCTGACCTCTTTTGGAGCTTTTGGAGGATGCGCGCACGCACGCATACACATGCCGGGCCGGCAGAGCGATGACGAGGACGAGGACGGGCACCACGACGACGCCTGGACGTCGAGGCGTCCCGGCGCCCACGACGCCACCGCCGCCGCGACTCTTCGAAATTATTGCCAAAGTTTTCCGACGATTGTGTGCGAGAGAGCGCGTCCTGTGAAAAATACACGAGTGCGCGTTCCTCTCGGTCCTGCTCTCGCTCGTTCAGTACTGCTCGGCTTATACGCGAATAAATAGATGGAAAGTCGGGAGAAAAAGAGAAGAACAAACGGAGAGACTTGATGAACCAGGAACGATAGCTGCGAGAATGCGCTCGTATTAACCGACACGAGGATTCATCTTTCGAAGCGATCGCGTGCTTTGAATGCACCTCACCCCTCCCCGCCCCGCCCCGCCGCCCCCACACCACCCCGCCGCCAACGCCGCCGCCAACGCCGCCGCCCTACCGCGCCGTCAATCGTTAAGTTTTATTTACCGAAAAATAGAGCTCGGCTTCGATAATACGCGACGAAGAGCTGGAGCATTTCAAGAGTCGTAGCGTATTGCGTATTAATTGTTTATTCCATCGCTGTTTGGTTTTTGCGAGCGCCGAGAGAGAGGTTTATCGATCGGACACTTTATGTACGCGCCACGAAGAAAATTGAGTTGAACATTAAAATTTCATCGCTTTATACGCTATTCCGTACACAGTGATATTCCGCAATCCGTACGACTAATTTTATTGGCTGGGATTTTTAATTGAATCAAGGTACTTACTATGCAATTAGGCCTGATTGGCAAATACGGCAATTGGCAGGATACAATTTGTACGGTAAACACAAAATAATTCGCGTCGCAATACGCGTAAATATTACCGTTGGATATTTCAAAAGAGCGGGCCAGAGCAGCGAGTCAAAGGAGCCGAATTAAATTCTGCATTTTAGTTGACATTCATTAAAAGATATCATCTCCTCGAGCCTCCAACAAGTTTTCGATACTTCTCGCGTGAATTACATCGCACGCGCTTAAAGCTTAAATGTCTGCTAAAAATGTCTGCCACTCTAAAAACTGTACTGTAAAAACGTTGAGATTTAAAGAGAAAATTTAAAGCTCTCGAAAGGCATAAACGTATTTGGTAAAAAGGAACGGCTGCATTGTTCAGAGCCGAAACTCGATTTTATCTCAACTTATAATTTAAAGGGACCGGCTGAGACAAATTTATCGTCCCTATCAGACCTCGACGTTTTTATATTTAACGCCACTTTCTTACTCGTAAGGATTTGGAGGATAAATCCGCCGCCCAGGCCTTGGACAAAACGGCCCTTGAGCGAGTGCCTCTTGATTTCCTTGGTGCTTTTGTAACGATCGCCGCGACCTCGTCGCCAACGTTCGAGGAAAATTATAAATTCGTATAAGAGCGTTAGAATAAAGAAAGAAGGAAAGCAGGGACGACAGGGAAGCCGAACATCCCTGATAGTGGCCAAGAGTGTTAAAACGAATCCTTATCAGTGGGGTAAATCCAATTGCGATATTCGCGCAGCTGCTTCGCGTTGCCCATCAGCGGATCGAATAACTCGCGAGCACGACTTTCTCTCCTCCGTATCTTACCAGGTTCATCCCTGCCGCCTTATTTCGTTCTTCCCTTCTCCTCCGTCTTTTGTCCGCGTGTCAAGGCGATAAAATACACGGGCCCTAACCTCGCGAGCCTCCCTTTAGCGCAAACCAAAGATGTACTTTTCGGATTGTCGCGCGATTTCTCGGGGCATCGATACATCTCGTAAATTCGGCCGGTATTAGTATACCGTAGCGCAGCCGCCCTGTGACTATTTGGCATCTCGATTTTCAACAAATTTGGGTCCTTCGCAAAGGAAGGACACCCGTGTAGTCGCCGGCATTTACGAGCCGAACAAAGGAATTATTAGATTCATCCAACTATTTTTATTACGCTACTTTTCCCTCGGTAATTTCATCGTAATTACAAATGTTGCAGAATAGCCTCGGCACTTCCTTTCGTAAACTTTATAAATTCGTAATCCCAGATTTATTAGCTGCCAACGATAAATGTAAATCCAGTAGGGTTATCTTTGCACTTTTATGCGACTTTGTTCAACCTTCTTCTAACCCCACAATTTTAATCGACTTATTACACCAATCGGTACGTGAAATTTCATCGCGAGCGTAGCGTAGCGGAAAACAGTTCGATAAGAAGGGCTTGTCGAACTTCGTTGCTAATTCGATGAATATCGCGAGAGAAAACGTTGATTCGAGTTTTTTTTTTTTTTTATCGCAAAATCTCGATGGAGCGTATCATGTGTCGCCAAACGGAGGTTTCAATTTTGTCTTAACGCGTCGGTGGGGAGCCTGTTTTCTTCGATGCTTTTAATGTTTAGCGTCAGCGAAAAGACAAATAATAATCGTGTCTGTGAAATCAGTCTCCCTAAGTATCTCGTGTCCTTAAAACGGGATCTCGCGTGTCAAGCGCTCGGGAAGAAACCCGTCGGTCGCAGGCGCCTCTCCGATGTTTTTCCTTTTATTTGAGATCGAACTTCGATGTGTACGCGTCGCTTTCTTTTTTCCTTCAGCGCTAATCCAAACTTACTTTCTCTTTTCTAAGATTAATAAGGTAGTTTATTCAAGGCCGCAATGCGTTCGGGTAGACGTGGGACACATCTGAATTGCATTGGTACACGTGTGCCTATTCCATTGTGATAATTTGTTTACGCATTTGCGAAATTACTGGTTTTCCACGCGAACGATACGAATATCCGCAAAGATATCGAAAAGAAATACAACATACCGCGCAATCCTCGTTGCAACTGATGACTTTGAGTGATTTTTTATCCATCGAGCTGCTTATACAAGATTGTGCGCCGATGTAATTGCACGGCCAGTATCGGTCGTTGTAAAATAAAATACCGTTAATCAGTTTGTGAACGTTCGGTATTCGGTATTAAACGAATTCCCATTTATGCATTATTTATGAATTATTTTGCAAGAGTGCCATTAGACAAGACTAAGTTATTGTAATAATTTGAGTGAGAAAATTTCCCGGTAAGCTATTTGTTAATTCTTTGCCTGTGACTAAGTATTACGCGTGAACTGAAGAGAATCGTGATTTTTTACGACTGGAGTACGGCTATAAATTACGGCAAGAATTTTTGACAAATATTTCTCATCGACTTGGTGTCACGAAAGAGGGACGGACACACGCGTACGTATATTTCGCTTTGCGATTGTTGCCTTGTATCATGGGTTTCCTCGACGATCCCTTTCGCACGCGACGCAATGAGTCTATCGATCCTCTCTAATGTCCTTTTTGTGGCTATTGTCTGCCATACGGAGATCCTAGATGTACTCGTGTAGGAGCTCAATTTTTTCCGACACTGAGAATATCTTCCGCTTAATGATTTACCTCAACCTTATTGACGACGTAATTTTGTTTCCAAGACTTATCAAAGTGTCGATTGTCAAACGTTAATTGTAAAGTTTGGGCGACGATCCCGAAGTTTCCAGAGTCGACACTTTTAACGATTGCATAAACGACTAGATAAAATTTGATGAAAATGTTCATCCTAAGTGTATTCACGCTTATGAATATAACCGCCAAGAAAATACATTCCCCAACTTTAAAAAGCAATTAAATCGATTGACTTTTTACGACTTCTTATTTTATTTGTTCACAATTTGAAATTTGCACTTCCAATAATTTCGTCGGCTTAAGATTTCAGAATTCCTATTCAATAGGTGTAACAAGAGAACGACAGGTTGGCTTTTAAAAGTACTTTTCCCGGGGTATTCGGTCGCGCAAGACTCGTGTTAGCGAAAATATATTACGCGTGAAATTACTCGGAAAAATAAATTATGCTTCGGGTGTTCGCGTAAAATGCGTCGTAAAACTTTTTCATAATGATACGTTTAAAGATAAACGTAACGTTACGTTAATCCATCGATCAAAGCCGACCACAATGTGAAAATATCGAACAAGATGCGTGTTTCAATTAAATCAGTTTGTGTAATAATGAATAGTAAGAACACGGAATTGGAGATAAACCAACGTTAATTACTGCATGGATTCCATCCAACAAACAAAGCCTACACGTTCATTATACACGGGATGTTTAACAATTTTTGAAAGCAGACCTTCCTATCATAATTTCAAAAATATTTATACGTAACAATCGCACAAACAATCGATAAATCTCTCGTTAATACATCGAAACTGTATTATTCGAAAACACCGTTTATCATCGCTGTAATCAGTACACCGCTATCGTACCGCGTACGAAAGAGCATCGAAATGCTCACGACGCGCAATTACTTTGGTCACTTTCTCGTCGTTCCCATGAACGCCACTAAAATAAGGAAAACACCTTTCGGAACATATCCCGCGAACAATATTACACGCGCTGCATACACTGCGCCGAATTCCTGAATTAATCAACCGACGCCTAATTAACCGCACTCGACAGCACTTTGCACACACGCGCACTGAACTATCGCAAGCGTTGGAAGAAGGAAAAGGCATCGCCATGCAAAATCTCACGAAAACCAAATTATCGTCCCTTATGATTTAATCCTGGGGAAATGAGTCGCCGCGCCAAGACTCTTTAACTCGCACCGCGCGACAAAGCACAACGGAGGCATTCGCGGAATCCCACCGTGGGTAAAGCAAACCGACGACGCGTGCGGCGGGACAAGCCAGAAGGGGCAGAAAAAGAGGAAAGGAACAAGAGCCACGGAAAAAGCAGAAGCGCATCGGTGGGGTGAGTGCGCGGTGAGCAAAAGTGGATAATTCGAGGGAAAAAAGATCCCCAACGGAACGAGTGTGTTACGAGAATTCGTAACACGCGCTACTAATTTCCGGCAGCGCGACGGCACAAGCCAAAGGCCACACCGGAATCTTCGAGAAGAAAATCGGACGCGGATAAGTCGGCCGTCGGGGCTGCCTTTCCGTCGCGTTTTCCCGAGTCGAAAGAACGAGGGAAAACGTTTTACTTTGCGACGCGCTGATCGCGAATCTTGCCTTCTTGACCCTTTGAGTCAAAAGTCAAACCCAAATTAGAATAGGCGACGCGCACTTGCGTCGGTCACGAGGAGTCGACCGTTCTCCTTTTGCTCGAAGCAACGACCGGAGTTGCTTAAATTAAGAGCCGTCCAAGTGCTTAATCCTCAACGCGATTAAACGTAACTACCAGTGCAGAGAGCCAAATGCGCGTACGACGCTTGGGAAAAAGTTGTAAAATAATCGATGCATCGTTCGGTGAGAGCGCATTTACGGCCGTTGCGCAACGTGTTTAACCTTCTGGAATGACAACCAGCAGCGCGACAACAGTCGGAGCTCTACTAGTTTAGTCAACTCTTATTCCAAGTCGGTACGCGACCGACAATTGAATATCCAACGGCCGAAATCGCGCGTTTGGAAATTCTGAAAATCTTGAAAAAGCGCCCGGAGACCTCGAGCTCGGAGCGAGTTAAGGTCGCGCGACCTTAACTCGCTCCGAGGATTATTAGATAAGAACGGGGCGCGCCACGAAAACGCCGGACTGAGAGAGAGAGAGAGAGAGAGAGAGAGAGAGAGAGAGAGAGAGAGAGAGAGAGAGAGAGAGAGAGAGGCGCACTCGAGAGCGAATATGACGTACGGGATAATTGGTAATGCGAGTAGGCTCGGGGCGCTCGGGCCCTCGTGGCAAGAGAGGAAAAAAGATAAACACTCGGAGGAGCCGCGCGCGAAAGTCGCGTGGCGCTCGACGCGGCGGCACGTGGCGCCGGCGATGCTGCTGCTCTCGGCGCAGAGGAAGACAGAGACGCCGATAAGCACGCGGACCGCCTCGAGGTTCGCGAGCGAGAGAAGAAAATCTCTTAAGAAGGTATTTACATGATGGAGGTGTGCTGCTGGGGCCTGGGGGCGTCGGCGCCGGCGACCCGCACCTGTGCGCTCCTGGGCGGCCTCGCCTCCTTCAGTATCTTGGTCGCGCTCAGCGGCGTCGTGACGCACATGATGAGCGACTTCTTCTTCATGGGCGCCGTGGGACGCGCCGGCGGCTACGGCCGCGGCTCTATCGACGACGACCAAGGGCTGCTCCTGAGCATCGGACCGCCGGGGCGGCGGGGCGTCTCACCTCGGCACCGGGCGCCGCCGACGGGCATCGGGACCGCGGCCACCTCCTTCCTCGGTGCACCCCGCGGCTCACCCGGGACACGGAACTTGCACGACGGAAGGAGCCTGAGCCGGCGGCGGAGAGCAGTCGCGGAGAGAGGGCGAGTGAGAGAGAGAGAGAGGGCGAGAGAGTGAGTGCGCGTGAGCTGCTCGCGCTCGACGTCGTCTCGCTCGCGGTCGCCGCGGGCCTACTGAACGACTCGGTGCTCGCGGAGTCGCGCGGAGCCGCCGCAACCGGTCCTGCGCGCGCGAGGCGTGGGTGTACACGCGGCCGGTTAGCTCGCTGGGGGGGGACCCGGGGCGCGGGATTGGCGGCCGCCAGGGGCAAGGCCGCGTGGGGGGCACCGAGGGACCAATGGCCAGGAGTTCGAGCCGCCGAGGGAGGCAGACCGCGGAGGACGGCGCGCGCGCGGCTGGCATTCGGCCGTGGGACGCGGCGACGGGCGCTTCGGAGGTCGGCGTTGCGCTCGTGGTGCGGGAGTCGCTTCGTGCGCTCGGCGGTTGTCTCGAGTTCGAGGTTCTTCTCTGGCTACGCGTGGATTATCTTGGCGCGTCGGCCGCGTCTGGTTCCTGCGCTGAAAATCCTTTTTCTTTGGTTGTGCAATTTTTCCTGCTAAGGGTTTGCGCACGTTTCGTTTACGTGAGTACAAGTGCGAGAGTAACGTGAGAAATGTCACTCTTTTCGCATTAGGTACGCGTTGGGGCAGGAACGATTCTAATTTCTTGAAACTTTTTTATACGTCGACGTTGTTCGTTCGCCTGTACCTTTTGTCTCTGGGCTAAAGCTAAATTGTCAAATGCACGCGCTTCGCGCTTTACGCGAAGTTGATCTCTTGCCGATTTATTTTACTTTTTAATTCGGAGAAAAGAGGTTGGATGTTTGGGGGCTGAGGGGAAAATAAACACAGTGAAGAATTGCGTCTCGAGCTTCCCGCATAAAATCAGACCGTGACACATGAGAATTGTCAAGTGAATATTAGTTTACAATCAAAGTGTTGAAAGAAGTGTTCGATAATGGATAAATTTTATCGTTGTATGCTTTTGCGAAATTTCACTTTTCAGGCGATACCAGTACGATATAAAAATTAAATGTAAAAAACGCGTATACACGAATACGGGATCGGAATTAACGTTTAATTGCCATTTCGAGTGGATACATACAGTGTAGTATTCGAGTACTTGTAATTATTACGAGTAAGATATTTTGTTATCGATAATTGTACGGAGAGGCGTATTCGTATCTTT
Organism: Wiebesia pumilae; assembly: GCA_018907045.1. Taxonomy (NCBI): domain Eukaryota; kingdom Metazoa; phylum Arthropoda; class Insecta; order Hymenoptera; family Agaonidae; genus Wiebesia; species Wiebesia pumilae. The sequence goes on along the minus strand of JACCHZ010000163.1, from coordinate 472,640 downwards.
ATTCAGAGTTACAAGATGGAAAAATAAAAAATTTTTCCGTTATAAGTATAATAAATATTACTCGTTATGCTTACTTTGACTTGACAAAGTTAATTGGAGTCGAAAGTGCGTAGAATGTAGGAAACTCTGTTCGAGTACACGGAAAGTATCCATCAACCAGTTGTACTCGAAATTTTGCGAAAAATTTATTTTTGCGTGATATATGCACAGTATTTTGTACATTGTATATTTTATGAATAAAAATGACTTAGCCAATAACATTTGTGCAATTCTTATTATTAATGTGTATAAATAATCCCCAGAAGCGTGTGTGTGAGTGCGCGCGAGGGGGGGGGGAGGAGGAGGAGGAGGAGGAGGAGGTCCTTTAAAGAATCGTATAATTTATGATAATTGATGTGACTCGCATAAATGTTTAAAAGATAGAATATAAAGGATAGAGTGGCCAAAACGCGATTAATTCGTTTCGATCGTTCGCGACGACGTTGATTAATTCGTAAACTTATAGAGTAAACTTATATTGAGTAAAAATTAGGAAGAAAAGCAGATTTTTATATTCTTGATTCTGTTTAACCTTTTGATCACTGACGCGTAATATTGCAGCATCACTTCTTAAAAGAAGCAAGTAATATGAGTTTACATTCGTTTTGAAGTTTTGATGTACTCGCTCGTAGCTGCTTCGACTACATCGTAAAACGTGGCATTTACAAATAATCGCGCGCTACGTTTTTATGAAATTTCATCCTTTTCGATCGCAGTCACGCATCCGATAATGAGATAGCGCTTGGGTATTTGCCAATATATTACTCGTTGAAATTAAATTGTTTAAGCTTCTATTTCTGCGAAAGGCTCAAAGAGCCCCTAGCAAACGGCATACGTCGGTGTGGATTCACATTTGGCATATTTATCGGCGGAGAAGAATCAAACGTCGCCATTCCTTGTGCTTCTTTTATTTCGATGAAAGTTATCTCGTAAAAAAAGATCCCACAAAGGATTATTCATGCAATAGTACCAAGGCAATGCCATTCAAGATTAATACATTTCCGCTATCTGTTGTCCAAAATAAATATTTTAGGAGCACTTTACATAAATTTCAATCTCAACTTACCGAGCACAACGTTTTCTTTGTAGAACGTGGAATGCTCGAATACAACGTGCAAAAAAAAAGTATAAAATCGTATTTGCATGTGTTTATTCTAGTCATTAAAGGAGTTCGTACGTCTTGAGGATTTCTAAAAATCTGTTTTTATGAGCGACGTTGCCCAATAAACTTAGTAACGAACTGTAAGTGTTTATACCCACAATAGAAATTCTCTTTGGAGTGTAGCTCGACCAAAAATTAATTTTAACCTTAGAGCGCGGACGCGGACAAAGGCAGACTCTGAAAAATCCGTAATGGAAGCTCGTATATAAATAAAATTGAACGCTCGAGAAGAAACTACGTAGCTAATGGATGCATTTAAAAATACGTCGAGACTCCGCGCGAAAGACTGGCGAAATAATGGATATCGACACGAGCAGGAGGTGCTCGGATCCCCGCGACCCAAGGAACTCGGAGGTCAGAGCTGGACGTCTGACCTCGGCGCTCGGCTCAATCGACGGGAAGCGGCGTGTGAATCACGTCTGGGATTCCGTGAAATCGCATCCGGAAGCAGGCTCCTGTTCGTACCTGTTGACGATCCTCCCCGACTGCGGCGCGGGGGAAGCGCGGTAGAGACGGGACGAGGCCCGAGCCTCCAGGTGCAGCGCCTCCTCGTCTCTTCCTCCGTTTACGTGGGCGAGCGGCGGGCGGCCCTACAGACACACTTGCGCATCTCTCCGTGTGGGTACGCGGAGGTGTACCGTGTGCCGAGATCGGGCCGCAAACCGGAGAGAGAGAGAGAGAGAGAGAGAGAGAGAGAGAGAGAGAGAGAAGCTCGCTTTGTACTCCCCCGTGTATTCTACCGGTCGTCACGCACACGCCCGCAGGACACTTTTGCACTCGTCGGTGGAAAATCCGTACCGCCCGATCGCACGAGCGGAATTAGTCGGGGCGCTCGCAAAGTCACATTGTTCCATCACGTACGGACGAATCGTTTTGCGATGGATCGAGTATATTTACGATAGACCTCGCGCTCATGTTTATGGCCACGGCGCACTATTCTGCGCTTTGAGTCAGCTTTGCGTCCTCGAGGATTTTCGGTCGGCGATGCGTTGCTCGGGTAACCGTTGAGACACGATTTTTCCTTAATGTTATTTTACTTTTAACTCGCGGGTGCGCGTTCCTTCGATTGTGCCGTTGCCGTACCTAACGGCAACGGCAACGAAAACTCGGGGGAAAGCAGCTCGTAAAAACGTTGGTTGACGGAATTTGTCATTTTTCCGTCTCGTGCGTCCCTCGGGAAGATCGCTCAAGCAGTCTTAAATAAAGTCAAGGAAGACTAACTTTGGACATGATCGAGTTAAGTCGAACCAAGACTTATACAATCAACTCGATTGCAAAGTTCGATGACTTACAACGAACTCACAACTTAAACCGACTTGCAATAATTACGCAACCGAGAACACGTAATAATACGTAAAACGGAATGATAAATTCGGTAGGTTTAGGTAGACTCTGTTCGCTCGATGTATTTCCATTGACAACGCGAGCAACCTCATTTAACGAGTCAAAGTGTTGGCGATAAAACTTTAGCTGCACCATCGCCTCGAAACAATCGTAATTCAATAATTCGAGGGAGGCTACAATGTATATGAGCCGTTGTTAAAGGAATATCATCGTCTCGGGAAAGGCACGAACAACGAAAGGTTCTACCGCGGCCAGTAATAAGACTCACATAAAGCAATAAAACGGAGATGATAAAACTCGGTCTAGGTGAAACTCCTCGGAATGGGGAGTTGCAACCAGGCGCGCAAACGTTATAATTCCCGAAAACGAAAATTCAAATGAAAACCGCCTTGAAAGTCCGCTTCTACGAAAAAGGATTTCGGTGCACGAGGTGCCGAAAGGAAGTGTCGCGGCGTATTTATTCTAGATAATGCGGAGAAGGAGCTGAGCCGAGGAATTCCTTTTGAATTTCTCATGGCGGGGACGGGTGAAAACGATGGAAATGCATCCGTCGAGGGGGAAGGACGCGGCCACTTGGTAGGAGTGTCGACTAACGAGGCGCGATCGTGCATATGACGTCGACATTGTCACCTGCGCGACGCTCCTTATATGCGCCGCCCGTGACTGCACTCGAGACGTTGCAGCCACGGTGGTTTTTTCTTATTCTTTTTTTCGATCCCTCGGGGTGGATGCGCCCACGTCCGGCATCGAGAGCATCGAGTAACCGCGTTTGAAGCGAAGGATCGGAATGTTCGTCCGTTGATTAATGGGTGCGAGCGATCGCGCCTTTTCAATTTCCTTCGCAACGGTCGGAGCACGATGTTTCTTTATTCGTCGGTTTTATTAACTGCATCGCCTTTGAGGATTAGGCAAATCGAGAGCTTTGTAACTCTTGGTTCTTGTAAATAGTTTTCGACCGAATGATTAGTTTGAGGTTAATCGGGATGCCAGACTTTTAGGAAGAGCTAGACAATTTATAAAGAACGTTGAATTATTTGCTCAGCTTCGCAAATGTGCGTTAGATGTTTGAATAGTGAACGCCATCAAAATTTTATTCGTGCTATAAATTATAAATCGGGATAGAATTTTGGCAAGTTTGTCGAAAGTATATCCTTTAGAAAGGTAGTGAATTCTACACGTGACATTCTTGCTAATCTTCTTTACGTAAAAAGTGGAATTTTACATTCCTAAAAGTGCTGTGTAGCAGAAATAATTTACAAAATAATAAAACTTTCTGGAATAATGTGAAAGAGTTTTCGTAACGATAATTCTTAATCCTTCCTTTTTTATATGCGGTTCGCGATTTCAATGTATTAAGCGCATTTCCTTATTGGCAAACCGATAGTGACGGTCGTGCGCTTTTCTTCACAAAATGCACACGAGATAATTTATTTTAACGTTACATTTTAACGTTACAAACCAAGTCCTAGTTTTAACATTATAAAATACGGCAAGAGCACCTTTACTCGAAGAGCATTGTATAGAAGAAGGTTATTGTATTCTTTTCGCATTTAGACGGGTATTAAATTATTCGAGTAAACATCTCTTACCATTTGATGCAGGATAGATTTTTATGCTGATTTAATAAATTGAACTTTAACGTACAACAAACACGGGGAGCGAAGGAAAATTTTAAATGCGCTTATACTTAAAATTAAGTAGATTAAAAAAATTCGAGCATTTTAATGAAATTTAAAATTTTAATAGTAAAGCCACAGCAACTGCTGTGTCTGTATATAAAAGAGAAGACGGCTATTTTCCTTCGGTAAATTTGCAACTCCTTTTTATGTAAATTAATGCGCAAAAACAAAATTATTTTAAATTCGATTCCTACGATTTTTTAAGTAAGCTTAAATATTGAATTAATAATTATTTCACGCGCATTTCTTGCGAGTAATAAATCGCTGTTGCGATGGTAACAGTGCGCTCGGCTTATGTATCATTGAAATTGAAAGATATTATACTTAAATTGACGACAGCATTAACGTCATAATTAAATCAGGCCCATCGAATAGGAGCTCAGTTAACGTGGCGTTAAAGAAAAAGGAATTACGCCTGCGTCTGATTTAAGATTGTGCGTGCGTGCGTGCGCGCGTGCGTACGGTTGTACAAGCAGACTTGAATTTGCCCCAAATACACAAACACAAGGTTCACGTGCATCGCGGTTAATTGAGCGAATAAAAATTTGTAAATAAAAATAAAGACAGCCGGCGCACGCAACAAAGTCCCGACAATTCAAAAAGCGCATGCGCCACCAGCGTCCTGGATCACATCGTGCCAAGGAGCAGTAACTTCTGCTCACGGGAATTCAGGGCGCACGTCGAGGGCAACATCGCGCTCTCAAGAATAAATACTCCGCCGCGTAAGTGTGTGCGAGGCGCGTAGTCGAACCTGCTCGGAATATCCTCGGCGTCGAGCTCAGGAGCGCTTCCTCGGGGAGTCCGCCTTCGTCGCCTCGACGAATCCTCGCGCACATTTCCGGGCGCGCACGACTAAAGGCGATATTTTATTCGCAAAGTCGAGCGAGTTGGCGACGCACCTTATCTCGCGTGTTTAAGAATGTCAGGGGGCTTGGAAGGGTGGTCGGGGGAAGAGAGGAAAAGGAGGCGTCCGATAAGATAAATTATTTATGAATCGCGCGAGTTCGGGGTGGTCGGGGTGGTTGGGGTAATCGGGGCTGGGAAATTTTGAGTTTACTCGATATTCCGTGGCTCTGCGCACGGAAAAACTTTCGTTGAGCTCGTCCTGCTCGCGGTGACTGCTCCTGCAAATCGATCCTTCTTACGCTCGTCGCTGCGCTTTCTTCTCACGAGTTGTACTCCTACGATTTTGCGTTGAATAATTACGATGCGCACTGAGGCAAGTCTCGAACGCGCGCTCAATTATTTCGAATCGTACAGTGTACAACGTACACTCGAAGAAGCTATTGCCTTTTAATATTTTATTGTGATGTCTTATTGGTGATCGGTAGGGCGATTTGGAATACTTAGACTCGTAAAATAATTAATGCCAGTTATTGAACTATCCCAACGAACCAATTGAAACATGAAATGTAATTCGGATAATGTGGCTTTTCTTTTAAACGTTGTTTTTATATCGCATTAAACGTCGGGTTCGGATTCATACCCATAAAAAAGCTTGGAATTATATGTAAATAAAGGAATACAATAAATTATATTGTGATTTTTCGTACAAATAATTCTCTTTTCGATATAAGCATTAGAGTTACGTTAATGTTTGTTTAGCGATTTGGCAAGAAAATATTGCGAGAAACACCCTTTTCCGGAAAGACGCGATAAATAAATTCAAAGGGTATTTCCTTCTTTCGACATTTTGTACAATGTAATACATTTATGCCATCAAGATATAAATAAGCAACATAAAAAATTCGTGCAAGTCTAGAATTAACTGAATTTATACGAGCGTTTACGAGTGTGTAAACGTAATCACACGTACGAGAAAAGGACGCGATCTTCAATTTGAAATGTTGTACAATATTTCGATATGCCCGCCTCGTGTATTAAAGAATGCACACGTAGTATTATAAAAAGTTGATACCCCTATTCTAGAAATGAACGAGCACGGTAACTTAAACGTATAATTTGGATTTGACAGTAAAGCAGTTTTCTATTTTACTACTAGTCGACGATGAAATAAACAATATACAAGTATCAAGAATATACAAGAAATAAGCAATACAAGAAAAATTCAACGACGTATCGCTGAACAATATTGCAAACGATTTTCAAAGAGTTTAATTCGATAGAATAAGCAGTTCTATGAAAATATGTAGGATTCTCAAGGAGTTTGGCATCGGTTGAAGGTACGACAATTGGTAATACATATCAATAAATATATAAATCAACGTTGACTGGTGATTGTAAATTATTGGAAATTATGTAGGCGTGATTGGAAAATAAGAATCTGATTGGCCGTTCGAACAAAGTCTAAAATAGCAGGATGAAATGATGAAATGATCGTTTATAGCGTTTTTTGTTGCGCTGGTGCTTCGTGAGTGAGATGAATTTGCGCATCACTGCGCAAGTGTTCCCTTCATCGGAGGTAGACAAAATATTTCAAGAGGATTATCCAAGTATTTAAACAAACCCGGTTAATCGAATGAAAAGCTTCACGAGAAAATTATCCCGTAAGCGCTTTTCGAATGCTTTGCAGAAAGCACTTGAACAAATGAATTTATCTAGCGAGACACTTTTTAATGTATTTAACGGATACACGAATGAACAATTATAATTTTGCGAAACACGTGGAACTTTCGTCATGCTGTTGATCGGAGATTGCAGATGCGTATTTTACGTGCACCCGTTGTTAAAATATGAGATCGATCACCGATAGCGAATTAATTTCGCTAAAAAATAGGGTTTAATTTCAGATGCAGAACATTATTTACACGTACTTCTACCGTCAACCATAAATCGTATTAGAATCCTGCTTCTAATGCGATCCACCAAGGGTTCCGAACGGAAAAAGACGAGGGGAAACGCAAGGGGATTGCCGCATTCGTGCACCAGGAACTCGAAGGTGCGTCGCGAGCTCGTCTTTTCCTTTGTTTTAGACTCGAGAGACCGAACCGAATGCACGAAGGCGTTTTCGCAAGAGTGCGTTGTTTTTTCTCGTTGTGTAGGTGTACAATTGCTCAATTCCCAGGCTATTTGCGGCATCTTTATTGGCTCGCGCATACGCACGTACACCCACACGTGCTCAAACACACGAAAAGGTTACAGCGATCGAAGCGGTAGACTTTGTTTTTACCCATAATTATTTGCACCGACTTTTTTGCAAATACATGTTAATATTGTCTAGCTTTTCTTGTACTTCCAGGTGAGCATAAGGCAGCATACAACCGCGAGTTCAACAATTTTATTAAGTCACGCAAGGGACGGAGAACTAAGCAACGCAACACATTTTCTTTAACAATTTGCCAAATCACTATTACACGCCGAGGAGTACCTCGCAATTTTATAACGTTGGACATTTCCAGAAAATTTTCACTTCCATAGCAGTAGAGCAATACGAAGATATGAAATACGTTCGGTTAATAAATGCAAATCGCCCGATATTCAGAAGAATAAATTCTAAACTAAAAAACGAAAGCGCTTACGTAAGGTTAACGATCGGATAAAATTGTACGGACAAACAGTGCGTTTTGATGACACTGAGGTATTCCAAAAGTGCGTGACGTACGAGAAATTCTTAATAATCTAGAAATAACCAAATTTAGCTTACTTGGTTACAACTTCCCTAGGAATATAACCGTGTGTTTTCATTGCGTCGAGCGAGTTGGGATGTTACTCAGAAATTAGCAGGTTTCCTCCCGTTGCGCAATTGAAATTTTGTTACATCGCATGCAGCATTATTACATAACGCACTCTGCGTCAGCGCATTAAAATATTTGTGTTTTAACGAGGAAAGTGAAAAAGACGCAAATTAAACACTGGAATTTCTCAATTTATATCGAGGTTATTTATTCGGTTAGTCATTTAGATTGGATCGTTCCCCACACCCTATCGTAACATCGCCAAGAAAACTAAAATACGAACACGTAATATTCGATCCCTCCGCCTTAATATTGGAAATAGGAATTGCCATTTTCTTATTTTTCTCGGTAAAGATAATACACGCTACTCCACGAGTAAATTGTAGACGTAAAACGCAGCAGAATATAGCCACGAATGTAATTCGGAGCTTCATCGGTCCGTGGACTATCGGAGGGGCGCCCCCGACGATTTTATTTCAGATTAGGATCGTTATGCGCGTTCGGTACGCGTTCGGTACGCGTTCGGTACGCGTTCGGTAGCAAGAGGCGAGATAGTCTCGAGATCTTTCGAGAGACTGGTTGAACGCAGTTAAGGCGATCGTTCGAAGAACGAAGTAGCGGTGATTCCCGGGCGCTAGCTGCTTTTGTTTTTATCAGCTGATCGATTCTGATATCGACGGCGCAATTTTAATGGAGAGCTCGAGGATGATAATCGAAAGCCATTGGCGAGAAAAAGCTACGGAATTCGAACGTCGGCACTTGTAGCTTCTGGGTAATTACGTCGCTCCGACTGAATGTCAACCAAGTCTTGTGCACGGTTAAACGAGTACAATTTTGGAATTGAGAAAAGGCATTTGGAAAGAACAGCGAACGTGAAGTTGCAGTACCTATTGCCGATGAAACAAATTTTTCCACTCGACGTTTTCATCTGAATTTGTTATTGTAAGACGACATCCAATGATTGGGCATCGATTGTCTTATCCAAACGTAAAGGGGCATTACGAGGATAGTGGTTGGAAAATATGGCGTTCAAATATTTCGTAGATCCATCCCGAAATATGGTGCTGCGTCATATCGTTCGAATTATTTCTAATAATTTCTCACCGGCCCTCGTTATTATTATTACAACTATCCAACGTTTTATAGCGTGTATTTAGCGTGCGTTCCTTTCGTATTTCCCTCTGTCGATTGATGCGAATCACAAATATAAAATGAAAAAATCAGTATTTATTAATACTTGTTAATGTATGTTAACCCTTTAATAAGATCGGCCGACGTTTTTACTCGAATCGACTAGTGATTGCACGTTATTGAGTGACGCAACGAATAAAGTATGTTTAAAATTGACGCTTTTACCTTTGGGCGTCATTACGAATGAGGACTGTATTGTTCTGCATGTAGAATGTGGAATTATTTTTTGGCAATATATCTAAATCACCTGCAAGGCTTTTCATTTGAATAAATATCGAGTTGATATTAAAGTTACATTAAAAGAAACGTTCACCTTTGAAAAATCGGTGGATCTTGAATTAGAAGATGGAAGTCGTTCTCGGAACAAACCTCCCGATCTCGGTGATGTACAGCACATTTAAAACTTCTTGAACGTTTGCCGCTCATCTGCAACAAAAATTAACGTCTATTAACGTATTTGAAATATTACAATTGGTAATGCGTAATATGGAAGAAACATTGAAAAAAAAAATAAAAGAAAATCACCGAGAATGTAATGCTATTTGTATTGCAGTCCTTCGTAAACGATTCCTTTTAATTGTTAATTTTTCGCTATAATAATTTAAAAAGTTATGCGCACCCATGGAATTTTCTAAATCTGAAAAGTTTAAATATCAAAGGATGATTTGCTCACCCATTGCGTTTCGTGTTTTACTATTTAGTATTATTATTGTTGTCATCGTTGTCGCTATCGCTGTTGCTTTTGTTATTATTATTACTATTCGTATAATTCATAATGTTCAACGTAATGGCGTATCATTTATAAAGTGAGCAGGTTTATGAGGGAGGAAGATGGTCGAGCGTTCATTTTTAAACACTGGTATCACGTGTTTTCTACAACAGTTTCGGTACACGAAACAATTATTTTTATTGTTGCGCGAGCATCGTGTGTCCATACGTACGTAGAATTCGTTTAAAAATTCATTGACGAAAGCAAATCAAATTTCCTTTTTGCAAGTATAGCAAAGAAGGAAATAGGAAAGCCAACCAAAATAGATGATAAAAGCCTTGATATGTGATGGTGCAGTGTTTCATTCCTATTTGATTTGCAAATATATTGACTGGAGTGTGTCATTGCCTCGAATGTGAGTTCTGCGATAAATAAAGCGATAAAAGTGTACAAACTCTGATTTTTCCTAGTTCTACGGATTATTCATTACGCGATAATTTCGCAAATTATTCAATTATTCGCGAATATCTTTAAGGCCTGCAGAAGAAGAAAGATCACGCGTGTGTACAAGAAGTCAATCGCATGACTTGTAACTGCCGCTGTGGTATAGTAATGCACACGAGAAACCAACCGAAATTATTCAAGACGATCGAGAAAGGTAAAAATAGAGCATCGCTTAATCGATAAATAAAAGCGTCAAAAAAAATACGACGCTCGGACGACTCGAAAATTTACAAAGAAAAATAAATTATAGATACTGCAATGAAAAGTCGGACACTGTACGCGCGTATTCAGTCATAGTTAACAACATGTGTTTTTGATATTTCCGCGTTCTACGTAGCAACAATAGACAGTGATGAAAATGAATGGATCACTGATTTAGGTACTTATATGCATAGGACGACTAGACGCGAATTCTTTTACGAATTCGAATTAGCGTACGATGTAAATTATACGAAAAATTGCGAACTATGTAGTGCTGTTGCGAGCAAATAATTTGACGGACAATCGACCAATTTTCCGTTTCTGATTAATTCTGAATTAATGGTAATTTTCGATATTGATATATATATATATATTGAAAAGTTTTCGTAGCACGATTATTAATCACGATTATTAATCTCAAATTACGTAATTATGAAAGAACAAAAATATTCGATAATGTAGAAGTGAATTTTCGAGAACAGGCGTTTGCAACCGAAACATATTTCTTTTGATGTTCCCACGTTTCCCATTATTTCTGCAGTACAGTAAATTTTAGCGAATTCTTTAAAGCTGCGAAACAAATGTTTCGGTAAATCTAAAATCAATTGATCGGATACTGGGCGACTGTAATTTATCAAGAATCAAATATATATAACATCGGTATTAGGATTAGGCATGAGTAACGATCGCGAGGACGATTGCTTTTATCAAGTTTATAATTTTGTTAATTTAATTTTGCAGGAGCGTATATCGAAAAGTACGTAGCAGCCAATCAGTTCAAAACGTTGCTTACTATTTAAGAGGGGCATACCCTTCGGGTTTATGTACCTACACGTTACAAGTCATAAGCAATTAAGTAATCGAGTCAAAGAGATTACAGAATATTTGATCCACGCACTGATAACACTAATGTGGAAATGAGATAATTAATAAGCTTGTTGATTTTATGAAAGAAACGAATCCCGTGAACTTTCATCTTTTTACGCTTACTTTTTACTTAGCAAAAATTACAATTAGCAAAATAACACCCTGACAAAAAAAGTGAGGTCAAGGATGTTCATCGGAAATATTACGTAAGAAATTTTAGTACAGTTTGTGTGGGTACGTTTACTTTTAATATTTGAAAACGCAATTCTATTACATTTGACTGAAAAATCGAAAATAGGCGTCGGAAGATTAAAAGGGCTTATACACGTTTTTAATAGTTTTCTGACCAATTACAATTACAAGAAGAAAATTTAATTTTTCTCAGTACGTTGATGTTGAAAAAAACGTTTTACAAAACTCATAAGTTGAGCCGCCCGAAGTAATTTTATCACTTTTTACGGGATCGCGCAAATATCGTTTAATAAATTTCAGCATTTATACACCTGATACTGTCTTTATCGGTTCATGTCCGAATCCCAAGCACTTCAACAACTACACGTACGCGTGAACATGCGAGTGCGTACCACGCGAGTGCGCGCATGCACGGGGCAAACAGATGACTTCACATGGTAATTCTCGAAATCGCCCTCGGAAACGGAGTGAGTGAGAGAGAGAGAGAGAGAGAGAGAGAGAGAGAGAAACATAGATAAAGAGGGAGATCAACCCCATCGGCTTAAGAAGCATCAGGCAGTTTGTAACGACGATGGCTCCGGTGTTTATATACACACATGTACCTGCAGCTTTGGATATTTGTATCGGGTACCGCTCGCGCGGTTAGGCAAATGCACGCGCAAATTCCCCCGAGGTGAGGAGCAAGTTCCTCTGCTGGGCGATCGCGTGCCCCTCCCGCGCCCTTTGCCCCGTTCAAAGCACACATGGCGCTTTCGTGAGTTCATTCCTTCCAAGGGCACCGTTGTAAGGTCGATCGTAAGGCATGTTGTTTAAATGACATCCAACCGGTACGTAACGAAAATCTGTTATACTTACAAAGGTGCCTGTGTCGCGTTATTCTTATTGACAGGCAAATGGTATTTCATACCAATGGTATTATTTCTTCCACAATTTATAATCACAATGGTAGGTAGACCAACGGAAAATATGCAATTCTCGTGAACTGAATTTTCGCGAGAGTACATCGCGTTTGAACGTCTTTCAAACGCGATGTGCTTTTAAAAAACGAATCTGGATTTTAACGATATTTTCCACTCTAATTCTATGCTTTAAAATTTCAAAAAAATGTTCCAGTCGCGTACCACGATACGAAAGCTAAGTTATAACGACAAAGTTTTGGTGAACTTGCGGAAAGGTTAATCTTGCATTATAACGCCGATAATTTTCAACTCCAGCCGTTTGCAATAACGGCCGTACGAGGAGACGAAGGGGTGGATGTTTATATATGTACACCGAGGCGATTATAGATACGGCTCTATGAGTTATCGCGAGCTATCGGGTTATTACTCGGAAGATCTGCCCTCAAAGTCCTGGCGAGGCGTCTCGGAGAAGCCGAGATCACGAGGCAGTGCAAACATCACAGTTAGGGATTACGCGCTGGCGCACAAGTTTAAGGTTGGGATTAAAGTTTCAATAGCTATTGGTTTAACGATAGAGGTTTCTATGTAAAAACTTAAAAACTTACACTGGTTCATGTAATACCTTGAGTGCTAAGCTTACGATCAATTTGTTTTGCATTGCAGTTGTACAAAACGTGAAAAGCGTTTCAGCTCGCTGTAGTTGTAGTTGGAGTAACGCGACACCTCTTCTCTTAATCATTAATTATTTTTCATTGACCGTTCTCCGGTTTGTCGTGAATTGTCACAAATCAGCTGGTCATGAGTGACGAAGAGTGGAATAAAATTAGCTGACCAAGCACCGACGAGTCGCTACGTTACTCCAAACAGGTGGTGTTTGCTCGATCAAACACACAAACACACTTGCGTCAGACTGCAAGAGCATAACGAATCACCAAAGATAGAATCAAAGGCTGGATGCGCTCTTCCCTCTAGTGCACGTAAATATGCACGTAGGTTGGCACTGGGTATGACTTTTTCGCGCGTTGAATTTCTGGGCTCGCAGTTGCGGACGCGTAATCAACGTGTACGAATCGTATCCGGAGTAACGCGTCCCCTTTAATCCCGATCGCTTATTCCGTGTTTGCCATCCGTATAATTAAGCTCGAGAACTCGGAGCCGTTCGCGCGTGCGACCCGCGCTTGACTGATCGCTTGAGCCGATGTTCCGAACGGAATACGCGAACGTTCGTCCCAGTAATGCGTTTACGCGTGAATATCGAGAGCCAATGGGACGAATCCACTGCAGCTCGTGTGTTTCGGGGTGTATGGGTGTTTGCATAAGGGAGGTTTTTATGCGGTTCGCAAGTGAGCGACCGAAAGCTTTGTACTTCTTGTACTCAACTGCATTGCCACTGAGGTGAAAGTAGTAAGGGCTCAAATTGACGGACCGAACATTGACCGAACGTGTCATTTCTTTTTCTCTTATCGATCGACAGCGTATTTTTTGAGATATTGTACTTGATCTTACGACCTAATAGCCACACTATTATCCTAGTTGAGAAAGGCTACCGTAGTTGACGCGCCTTAATGTTTTCGGTTAAATCAAATGCTTCGATAATGTTTTAATTAATCCATTAAATTTTAAAGGGGAAAAAGGCTCGCTTGGAAGCCATTGTATCGAGTTTTCTTTAATTTTGTCAAAAGATACGATCTTTCGATTTTCACTTGCAAATTGTGAAATTTAGTTCTAATTATAATTGGAAAATAAAATAGACGAAAGAAAAAGTATATCAGGTACTTCTACGCGTTCTACGAAAACTGTAATCCATTAAATATATATATATATATATATATATATATATATTATCATTACGATATCTATTATAGAATATTAGAGTTTACATATTTTCAAAGTGCATGTTCAATAAAATAAAGTTCGCAAAGTAATTTACCTTATAAAATACCTTTTTTGATATAAGTAAATGTATAAACAGATATTATTAATGAAGTAAAATATCAAATGTGAATATATTGTTACGTAGGTTTTATAGAAAATAATGCGATGTAATGTGTATCTTATTGTTTAATGGATCAATAATACTTCTTATAGTTTATAAATGGCTTATAATCGTAAGATATTTTTTACATTTAGACACTCGAAGCAGTAACAAGTTCTTATGTACGTTCTACTCCTGAATGCGTGTTATGCAACAACGCATGTTGTAATATAATTGCAGGCCTAATGCATAGTTTACATATGAACGTATGTATATGCCCGTATTTAATTATATATCATCCTACGAATTCGTACATGATTGTAACTGGCTTTTGAATTGGCACATCTAGAAGCTATTTTTTCTTCTTTTTTTTTTTTTTTTTTTTATAGAATTGAGTCAATTTCCCATGGATTCTATAATACCTAAATTTAATAAAATAACACGATAGAAATATCTAATCGTAAAGATTTATACGTTCAATATATTTTATACATTGGCTTTTTTCAAATGTCACAATTTAAAACGTAAACAATATTGTTAATGGATTATTTACAGGTTGCAGGCATTGAACTTATGAGTTTGTTAAATTTATAGATTTAATGTGCTTAAATATAGTGCACTGCAATAAGAAACCATTAAACGGTTCACTGATTACATTCGCAAATAGTTAATTTTTCCATTGATCTAATAATTAATAAGATGTTTTTAACTAAAATTTCGAATAAAAATTCACTATTGCAATTTCGCGATAGATTTTAACATTTGATAATTATAACTTACGTATGGTACCCTCATCAATTGAAGATATCTAGACGCAATATCTTACGAGGCCATAAATAAAATCGAGTTTATGGCAAAATTTAAGCAAAATTTTTATCTAAAGCGTTTAGCAATTGTTAGCTAGTTCGTAAAATCTGACTAGGAAGTACTTCAGTAAACTCGTTAAAATTTATACTAGAGATAATACCTTTGAATATCTTCTACTCTAATCTTAGTTTCGTAAACTTGAAGTGAAATTTGAATAGTTTGGAGATTTATCTTTGAAACAAACGTTATATTGTTTAGAGGCTATAATTCACAAATAAAACAATGAATGCTTTACTTTTTCAAGAGATTTTTATTTTTGTCGTTGTCAGTACTTTTAGAATAAAATTAGTCTTTATGAATTTCAATACTCGAAGTGTTATAGAAGAAAAAGTAAAAACTGAAATGGTAAATACTGTACGAGAGTAACAAATGAATGCGAATAATGTCAATTGTCAGATAAACGTGAGCTAATAACGATGGAACAGTGACTTATACGTAATACGCTTTTCTGTCACAGATCAAACAAAATTCGACAGACTTGCAATTTCTCATTTAATCAAACATGGACAAACAAGTGGTTACTTGTTTGTGTGGATGCGCATATAAGAGGAGACGAGGCCTACGAGTCTCTGAAGTTCAGGTCAGATTATTAGAGCTTAGCCACTGCGTTGTACCACTCAACTATTTCGGATGCAATGGAAGATCAAAAAGTGCATCAGACGTGGGCTTCGCCGTTGACCAAAATTTAGATTATGTTTTACTTTCTAAATCATCCTCTGCTCTTAATACCGGTTAAATACATAATTGTCCAAGTGTTCTCTTTCGGTATTAACGAAAATTTAAGGGAATAATACTAAACGTACTTAATATTATTAGAAAATCGTTTAGTTAGATAACTGAATTTTATCCAGTATACTGTTAACTAGATTTCTGAAATGTAAAGTACCTGTATTTTTAAGAAAGTTCCAAGAAAATCATAAAATGGACAATTTGGATTTACATTCAATAATATAACAAAAGCATATAAATGCCCAATTCGATGAACTTGAGCAAATTTTTGAGCAACGATACACGTAGACGGTACATTTATACCGTGTTTAGAATAATTTCTGTTCACATTAGCAGTAGTAATACTATTATGAACGTAACAAAATCAATGCCTATCATTTCTATTTGAAATATTTCAAGAACATAATTACCAATGAAACTGTACAAAACCATGCAAATAATCATGAAATTCTGGTATTTATGACGAAATAATAATTAAATCGAAAACTTTTCACTATCGGCAATCACGGGAAGAAATAGACCAATTGAATTTGAAAAGAAATAATTTCTGCTAATCTATCCAGTATTTCTTTTATACCATTCAATTTAGTGGCAGATTCAAGATTCCATTCGACAAATCCAGTACAGTAAGAAAAAAATGAAGTTGCTAAGGTAACTGAAATGGATATTTATTTAAGAAAGCCATCTAGACTTCCATTACAAGAGGAAATTAATTGTTCCAATGTAAAAGTAATTGCGTTTAACTAGAAAATAGTAGAGCTCCTGTTACAAACAACAATCTAGATCAGACTTTCGTCGAAATAAATAAAATCTTACGAGCTGAGATATTCACAAGATTTGTATTTTACTCGCATAAAATTTCTTTGCGTAATATACAATATTTCAGTACTATATCCTAAAAGAGATATTAATTTAAATTCGTCAGCTGAGCGCTGCGTTTGCCTTGCAGTCTAATTAAAAACCTGTGATATGGAAGGCAGCCAAATGAGATATGAAATGTTTTGGATACGGATAATTTCTACATATAATTCTACTATATAATTCGAAAATTCAGCAAAATGATATGTTTTCATTTAAAATCGTTGTACAAAAATGTTCGTAAACTTTTACTCGCTTTCGTACTTTACGACAGCCTAACACTTTTAGCGCGCACAAAGGTAGTGATACATATTCGGATAGCTTTATTTAAATAATAATATATAAATAATATAAAATAGAGTGCAAATTTTTTCATAGAATATCGAATGAATTAGATCTGCCTTCGGTATATGCATGCAGACATTCTACTTATATTTGCTTGTCAAATTGCAACCGCACTACTGTCCTCATCGGTTTCGTATTGGATTTGGAGTACAGTGCAAATTCACGATGTACAGCAAGTTTCTGAATACACACACGCGCGCGCGAGAAAGAGAGAGAGAGAGAGAGAGAGAGTGTGTGTGTGTGTGTGTGTGTGTGTGAGAGAGAGAGAGAGAGAGTGAGTGAGAGGAGGAGGAAGGCGAACTAGGAAAGGGCAAGTACAGCAGAGCAATCCGATTATGACGATCGTGCATCCTCATCGAATTAAACTCCTGTCCGTTCGCAGTAATGTTTACGAGTACCAGAACGATAGATTCGAATCGTATCTATGATAATGAACCTGCATACAAGAGAGAGATTATAAACACGAAGGGGAATTAGAAGGAGGAGAGAAAGATCGAACAACGAGGAATTAACTGCACTGAAAACTATAAGAAATACGTGTAGGTGGAAGATAAATAAAAACAAGTTATTCGAAGCAGTATTGCGCTTTCATCCGTTAAACGTACGCGTGACGATAGTCCGTCGCGCATCGATGCGCGTATCGGAGTAAACACATTGATACACTCCTTACCATGACATTACTTAACTGCGAAACGAGTATGGCGCGCAATTATTTGAATCAGCGCGTAACTGGAAAAGGAAGCAAGACTAAAAGTATGCGCAGCTGTAGATTAATTCCGGCTAAAGTTTGAATATCAGGAATTTTTAACATAATTCGTCTTCACTGGCAACAGTGATGCTTTTGATGAAGTTGTAACCATTCTAGGCGGTAGGGGATATAAAATTAGAGAGCGCATATCGCAGTTTCTTTAATTTGATCGTACTTTCAAAATGCGCCAACACAGTCTTGTAATACGGCTTGTGTACCGCTCGAATGATTCTTTATTAATAGGAGTCCTTATTTAAATTAAAAGTAAAAGGTGGATTTGTGACGAAAACGAGAATGTACAATGTAAAAGTCGATAAAACTTTCTTATACTCATTAGGGTTTTGTTCGGTTGTTAATGTAGTTGGCTTTCGTATATTACACGAGTCGTTACCAAAATTAACGACATTTTCTGAATTACTTCGGCTGAGTATTAAAACCTTGCAATTTAAAAATGCAAAAATAAAGCTTATGAATTTAATAAGAATTGTACTTAATCGTAGAGTAACAATAGTTTTACCAAACGAATAAATTACGAACGTAATTTCTATTTAAGCCTTGAGTTATTTAGTTAGAAATGCCTTTATAACTGTATGCGTTAATAAATGTGAGCTAATATAAGTAGCTGAATAGTAGAATGGAAAATAGTAATTAGTGGTTGAATTACGGTTTTGAGCTTTAATGTTTAATTAGAAAGTGCGAATTAATATAAATTGATTTACTAAGCTTTCACTGTAAACAGCATCATATAGTCGTTATAGATTACGTGCTCACGACCCTCAGCACGTCTGAATCATAAGACTTAGCGAAAATAGAGCTTCGAACGGGTCTCCGAGAAAGAAATAACATTGACATAACATTAAAATTATTGGCCGTCAATTTGACAATATTACTCTTATATTAACGCGTAGCGTTGACGCGAGGATCTGTAAAACTTTCATGGTTTTACTTTTCGAGGCCAAATGGCATATAATCAGTAGCTTTTACTGTATACAAACCAGATAATTCTGTAAAAAAGTAATCGATGTATTTCTTATTCAAAGAAAAAGCTTGAAATAATTTATGAAAATGAGCGGTATTGGCGTCTTTCTTCCTTCGAGTCTACGGTATTGTTAAATGCGTTACTGCAATGTAGTTCTTGTAACTTAGACTCGCTCTAAGTACGCTAGACGTTTTTGGATATTTGAGAATGAACAAAATTAAGAGGGTGCTTTACATATTAAGACTATGCGCTAACATTATTTCGTACACGATAATTGCTCATAGTACGAAATAAATGCTGCAAACGGACTGAATCCGAGAGCCATTGAAAAGAAATTCTTTCACTTGAAGCGTATTATTTCAACTAAATATTAGGAATTTTAGCCAATCACACTAATTCAGATTACAAAAATAGCGAATAACTCAATTTAACGGTGTATTATAAGAAAATGCAGGCGTACAGTCTGTTGTGCGAACGTGCACTTTCATCAACGTTTCGTCGATTTATTTGTTCATTAGTAACGAAAATAACAAAAGAGGTTTCTGAAGAGGTTTCTTTGTAAACAGTTACAAGCCAAAATAGTAAAGTACTATTGCTATTATTGTAAGAAGTCGGAATGTATTTTTTTTTTGCAATGTAAATTGTTTATTTAATCTTAATTGATCGTCAAAGTAGTGAAAATGTAAATATGTAAAATTTTAACATTTAATTTAATTTTTAGCCTTAAATCTAACTTTATAATTAATGCAATTTAATTAACAGCACTTAATGATTACGGAAATACGTACATATTAATGAGAATCGTGTATTAATATCGTGCCTAGTTTAAATTTTCAATAATTTATTGAACCAACTGAAGCTCTACTCTACTTATTCTGTACATCATTTTACAACGTATTTTTTAATCTCTAAGGATTATATTACAGAAGAACTAAGTGTTATAAGTACTATTTTTATAAAAACTTGTTTTCCTCTTTTAAGTGCACAATAAAAATTTATAAATAAAATAATGAAATAATTTCACAGAATTTAATAAAGGGCTTTTGTTTTTGCAATTAGATTTCAATTCATACGGAAAAATTTATCCTTAAAAAATATTTAAGGACAAACAACGAATACAAATAAAGTATTAATATACTTATAAATATTTTAGCTGTGAATTGTTATTATTACTAAAAACATAAGATAATTAGAATAAACAATGCAAGAACTAAATTAATCGAAAAGTTTATTCAAATCTAAGTAGATATGCAGTGACATTATTTTTAAAACATATCATATTTTATTTAAATATAGATTCTACGTTCTAACGTATTTGAATAAATTTGAATTGTTTGGTAGAAAGGCAGCATTTTTGAATTTAATTACATTATCATTTTCCCAATGCGGATGTATAGGTAAGCACCACCTGAAAAGAATTATAAGCAGAGAAAAGGCACATTAGTATATACAAATTTTATATTAACTGCCTGAAATGTTCTTTACAATTTAGACATATTTAAATAAGTCATAAGTGAGGCAAATGAATTCAGTCTTGTCGTTTTAGACGTTTACGAAATCAGATAATTAAAGAAGAGATGAATGGTTTCAGATAATGTTTTCGTTCTCGATGCAATGAATAAGAGTAGCTGAAAAATAGATGTTTTTCACGAAGAGAAAATGTCATCCTATACTCAATCATCTAATACATAATTAATAAGAAATTATATATTAGATAATGTAATGTAAGAAAGGTTAAACGTTACAAATGCATGTGCTAATAATTGTCGGAATCATGATCACTCTAAAATCTGAGCAACTTCATAACTCTGTAAAAGATCTTCACAGCTGATGTTTTAGTGCAAAAGGTACGTAATGACTACAGGTATACGACCATTGTATCCGCACTATGACCAAATAAGATGAGGCAAAGCAAATAAAATCCGAAGAGCATTAGTCCCTCATAGAATATATATAATAGATTCAAGAACAAGCACATAAAAAATACGCAATTTTATTTTATTATTCGTACTTATACATTCAATGATTTCTAGCTTATAATTTTTCAAAGAAAAGAATTGTGAGAAAAATAAGTAAGGATAACGAAAGTGTAATAAAATTTATCGACTCTGAGAGGTTTTAGGTATTTGATTTTTCGAAACCACGTAACAAAGACATAAAAAGAATAAAACATTAAAAACTTATAGCTTATAAATACTCGCAATGGCAATACTCGCAGGAAATTTACGGATATAAACTGAACCCGATAAGTTCCGAAGGGAAAATGAAATAGAGTTCGCGTTGAAATTGTAATGTAAAATAATATAATTGACTGCATTCGCTTTTTTTTTTTTTTTATTTTTTTTTTCCTCGAGAACAAGCTACTTATAAATACTTTTTATAAAAGTACATTGTAAAAAAATAAAAGAAGTTTAGTAATATTCTAATAGAAAGATAGATTAAGCAATAAAGAACAACCGTTTCATTTTTAATTTATAAAACGCGTAATGTACGTGATAAAGAATTTAGATGGAGAAAATGCAAATAATTATTTATCAATTTAATCTTTGACAATTACGTTATGCTGTCTCAAGCTACCACATACACATTAAATTTATTTAATGTTCATTAACAATTTATCAGAACTTTTGGAAGCCTACGTGTAATTAAATTAAGGCGACACAGTGTAATTTCTTCTAATCAATCTGATTGTGATGTACGGTTACTAAATTCGTGCACGGGAGAAAAAGGGATTTCCTTAGACGATATAACTCAAACGTCACCATATAAAATGTAGTATCCAGGAAAGCGTGGAAAAAAAGGAAAAAACAAATTTAACATTAATCGAATATTTTTAAAGTTTCCATCGTACATTACGCGATTACAATGAAAAATAAAGTAACAGCATAATGAATGTCAGTTAGAAAAGGGCCAAGTAAAAGAGTTTCAGTTAGAACAAACGAAGATTGAAACTGAATAATTTCACTGGAGTTGAGAGAAGTAGATCGTGATTTATCTTGAAAGGATTTAACGTAAAATTGAGTGAAACGGCGTTCTTGTATCGATGAGGTGCTCTTGCGTTTGAATTAAATATTTTGGAATTTGAAATACTAGAATTTTCACGTAACGGAGAAGCTCATAAATTTATGCGAAGGTAAAATAAGAGGGTATTAATCCATTTCAAAAATAAGAAATCAAGTATGTATTATTAGAAAATTTTAGATTCATAGAATAATTTAAATTTAGAAGGGTTATAATTCCGAGTAAATGAGAATACATTTAATATTTTGTCAGTTTCATTCAAGCGGTATTTTCTTACAAATTCTGCAAACGCTTTTCATCTTTTCCACCTATTATTCGTTTGAACGAAATTGTTCTTATTATAATTTTTAAATGCCTTCCATCTCGGATCCACGAGAAGAATAAAAGTTATCTTATTGATACTTTCGTTATGGCTGTGAACAATGCTTAACGATACATTAAATAACACTCTATCTAATTAATTTTAATTCGTTTTATAAAAATGAAAGTTATCTAACATTAAAGCTATATTGTCCTTATGGTTTAAATTATTGCAAATTGAATATTGAAAGTCTCAATCACATACTGCCGATACTTGAATAAAAGAGTCTTTGATGTCTTATTAATATTACAACCGATAAAACAAAGACAGAAAATTTGTGAATTTCGTTTAACATATAACGAACACATAAATCATTTTACAAGCTACTTAACAACAATAAGGCAGAGAAATTTTAAAACATTTTTGCGAATTTTAAAATATCATAATATTTCTTTACTGTCTTTACAAAACATAAATAATTCTGTAGAATTTTATTTAATCACGTCAGTGATTTATTCTCATTCATTCGAAAATTTACAATCAAACGTACATCCAAAAATTGATGTAATTTTACGAAAGAAAACGTGAGTTATATGTCTATTTTAAAGTATGTTTTATATCTTGCACGTTTTAAAGCACATATACTCCTTAAAATGTAGGTTTACTTCATACTAGAAGAGTCATCACATATAAAATTTTTCTTCGTAGTTTGCGAATGGAAATCGTGGATCTCTATTATCGTTATCATTATTAATTCGTTAGTTTTAATTATTTTTTATGAGTTATGTAGCTTTTAGAAGATAAACTGATGATAATACAATTAAATATTCTTGAAAAAGAATTTTCCTTTCATGTATGGCTATTTTTATTGAAGATATTTGGACTTTTGCAAATTCTACGTAACATTGTCTCGTGTACTTTTTGTGCATTATTTATTAAAGCTTTATGAATTAACATGATTTTACACAAGTTATTAAATTAAATATATACATTGTGAATAATTGGAGTTAATTATACTCAGTCGAAGCGGTTCCATCCATATATCCAATAAATTGAATGATTAAAGCGAATTGCATTCGGTTGAGACGGCGCGTGCAATTCAACTTGTATTACTATTCAAGATAAAGTAGAAAATATTTAATTGTTGAAAGGAAATTGTTGGGTGATATTAGTAAAATAAATTATTTTTATTCTCTTTCCTTTGAATTATTACACGTTCCCTTTTTGAAACGTTTGAATCACTGTACTTGAAATTGGCTGAGTGTGTGTTGAAAATAGGTTAAGTTTGCAATGTATGAATTTGTACTTTTGATGGGTAAAAGAATTTCACTGCTCTTCCTGGCAAATGAAAATTCTACCGCTGTACTGCAGCTACTAACTTTTTACGGGAAAATTTGGCTCTTTGGATACTTTTTCTCAGCTATTGTTTTCCAATCTTCTCGCTTTTCCTCTACATCTTTGTGTATTTTCCACGTGCAGTTGTTTATCAGTGCAGCGATTCATTTCACGTCTTACAGTAGTTTTGTTTGTTTAGTTAATAATTTTATATTGTGCACCAATTATAAACTTGTTATTGCGTAATATTAATTGTTGTTGAGCTTTTTTTAGCATGTTCGCGAAATGTACAATGAATAAATTGTCTTTGAATAAATTGTCATTCGCGTTTACACGCAATATCATGATGTGAAAGTTCGTAACAATAAGATAGGGTATTTATAATAGTTTTTTTGAACTTGGGTTTTTGCGTTGGTGTACGAAATGCATTGTAATACCAAGTGTCGAAGTTTGCTTACGTGAAAACAATATTATTCATGTACATTCAAGTGTAGTGTATTTACGTGTGTACTTATTGCGTTTTATTCGCATAAAATTAGTACTCGCTCCTGGCGTTAATTGCAACATGCTTATGTATTACACATTTGTTTACAATTGTGTTAATACTATTTTGCGAAGCGGTTATTTGCACGTCGTTACAAATGTTTATACAAGGTATGGTTACAATGCGTGAATCGCTGATCGTTTAAAACGCTAGCGTTGTTTCATAAAGAAACCTTACATACAACCTATGCAAACAAGAAATTCTGTACACACTGTTTACGATTTTGTATGATTTCTCGTATATTAATTTTTGTTTACCAACTTTGTTTACATTTGTTTGTTTTTTATTTTATCTCACGCACTAGACTTTATATTGACTTTACATTTAGTTATTTAAACACTTGAAGTTCGCAATCTCTCTCCTTCTACGATATTAATTAGAAATACGTATACGTGCACCTACGCGTACATGCACGCGCGCTTCATACTCAAAGCGATAATAGTTTGATAAGAAAACAATGAGAACGTAGAGAAGAGGGAAAAAAAATTTTTTGTTCAATTTTTTGGGTAATTAAAAGGCGACGAGAAACAAGACAGCAAACGGATGACCAAAATAAACAGGCCGATGAAATTTCGCCTATTCCCTTCATTTCTTCTCTTTCCCTTCTGTTTCGTTCTCTTATCAGTAGCAGTGAGTAAAATATCTTTTATCTTTGCTTTTCCGTTACGCCGCAGCAGTTTTCAATTGAATCGACATCGCTTGGCAATTAGAATTGCCAAGAATAATAAAATTCTAAAACTATTCCCCCTCGTTCCAAAGATTTATTATTCGCTATGATATAAATGACTTTGTGCACCCTGCAGGGGTGCATCCTAATTAACAAAGCAATTATACGTCTTAAATGAGATTCATTAATAAATTCGCGACAGCTGATAAAGATTGTTCCTCGTCAACTCTCCCACCGAGGTTAATGCGGATGACGTTCCTGATGCGAATGATAAACAAGCTGCCTAGGGAGGCAGCATCGAAGTTTGCTACCGCGCTGCATTTCCCACACCCTCGGAAGCTAAAACTATTGCGCGAACTAACCGAAGGGCTGTTAACGGGATTTCGCACCCTGGCTTTGCGGTGTATAATACTCGCGCGGAACCTCGGGATCAGATTCTTCCTTCCCTTTCGACGTCGCTGCTTGCGCTGCGTGTCGAGCTTTTTCCGTTTTACCGTTTCGGCGTCATTAGGAGGAATTACGATTACCCTGCCGAGAGAGAGAGAGAGAGAGAGAGAGAGAGAGAGAGAGAGCACAAGGAGATTGGACCTTTGTCGAGGGCACTGCAAAAGAAGAGCGTATGCTTGTGCGATTTGGGTAATAATTGGGTAATATTGCCGAGTAAACTCCGTGGAAACTCTTGACTCGCGAAGGGAGACTGTTTGGTTGTCCTGCAACGAGAGCTTTATCCTTGAGGGAAATATTGATAGTCTCGCGATAAGCTCTCGGTAATCCAAATGAAACTCGCGTACCTGTGGATGAAACGTCGCGTATTATGAAACAAGGAAATTCTTGCTGATCCCAGCGCCCGAGTAAAACACGAGCCACGCGATAACAAACCATTTGTTGTTGCCGTGGGGCAAGAAATGGATGCGCAACGAACGAAACTTATTGTAACTACGAAAAGAAATTTCGTACACGTAGGTTTAGGGCGCGTTGCTCTTGAAGACTTTTGAATGAATCGAGTATTAAAATTCAAGCGTTTATTTAAAGCAATTAAAACAGTGTCCACTCGAGGTGAATTTACCAATCTTTACAAAATCTCCGAATTACCCTCAAATGAATATATTCTTCGAGTTCAGAGAAGGTATTGACGTAGTTTCTCGAGTGGTCAAAGAGACTTTCGCTCATCTTGCGCATTTCAATGGCAGAGCAAAGCTGCAGGCATTTGACATGTCGGGTGAAGAAGCTGAATAATCCGAGAGCTCTATCTGCACCTCTGAGCCAAATTCCTTAGGTGACATTAGTTACCGAGCATGTAATGAATTATATTATAAATTATACGTGAATTTCTGAGGATTATGTGCTTCTGATGGTTTTCTCAATTACGGTTTCGCCGAGCACAATTCTCGCGAGCATTCCAAACTATTTTGTTGTCGCTATTTAATATTTATACTTTTGTCATTAACAGAATTTCAATAATTGACGCTGTTATATTTGTATGCGTTTTAATGATTTTGCTGCAGACGTGGAGCAAATATTATCGAGGCATGCGGACATTTAGCACGTGAATATATTCGTGATATTTGCGTTGTAATGAAAAAAAAGAATAGTACACCCGAGTCGAGTATCGAGTGTTTTAAAAAGACTTTATTTCAAAGTTTTTGATATTGAAAATTTCATTTACGAATAAAACTTCGAATCTTTTCCATAAGCTTAATAGAGTTTACTCAGTATTTCATATTCCATATTTTAGAGGTCGAAAGTTGTAATTAGAAATTTTTAATATTAAATTAATGTTACTTCAAACTGGAAGTTACAAGTAAATTTACCGTTTATTACATCTCCCTCTTCCCTTCCTCCTTCCGTCCTCCTCAACTCACCTCCTCCTTCTTTCACCGTATCAAAAAGCAATATCGAAAGCCTTTGCGTTTTATCCTTGTTATGTTATTTCTACGTAAATACCACGTAAGCCATGTAAACACTTGTATTCGCAAAAATGTACAGCAGGTAAAACATGAAAAACAAGCGAATTATGATAAAATTGAAGGGTTAAACGGTTAAAATAACATTATAGATCTAGCAGACTGTGATGTTAAGGTAATTATAAGTTGAGGGCCGTAATCAACTCTATTAGGAAGTATGTAATACTAAAACGTATTTATTTTAATGCGAATTGCAATGGAATCAACCATAAAGCACGAGTTGTTACAGTACTAAGAAAATATTTCAATAGTTTTGAGAGAAAGAGCGAATGCGCTTTTCAAATAGTAATACATTTTTTTCATACATTGTAAGTTTATATCTCCAATTTTTCAATTTAGGATAGAACTTGTATTGGCAACAGCAATACTTCTAATAATCTATGTGGTCTTTGATTTGCAAATGCGTTATAAAAGTGTTCGTTGAGTCTCTCATTGGATTAAAATATTTTTAACGTCGCCGAAATCTTTATATCTGAAGACGATTTTAAAAAATATCAAAATTATTTTATTACCTTTTACGAGGTAAAATTTTAATCAATTTAGAATTCTTTCCCGTGCGGACGGGAAAGAATTTTGTTTTCGTATAAATTTTCAGTTATCCTGCGTCATTGTAAACAACGACGTACCTGCGAACGAATTGGAAAGTCACATTTCCACAAAAATTTATACTTATCATGTTGGTAATTTCGAACTTAGGCGCAATTTATCAATATTTCAGATTAATATTTTCTCAAATATTACCTTAACTATTTTCTCTAAACTTCGCAAATGAGTAGCCCATTACTTTCCTAATAACTTATATTCGCAGAATTTTCTTAGAAAGTTTGGATAAAGAACCGAGAATTTCGACATTATTCAAACTTGATAAATTAGTAGTCTATTAAAAATGAAATCTAATGAAATCTCATTATCAAAATTTTTGGCCAAGTTTGCTTAATAATGAGTATTATATAGGATAATGGGACGCAGTTCTTGGTATAAAAATCGTGTCGTATTACCGCATTTATACAAATAAAAAATATTTTATTTCACATACAAAACACGATTCCTAATTAAAATCCTTATAACCCCATATGGCCTACTTGGTCTATTTGGAAACAATTTTTGAAATGCATATTTCAAAATACGGGTACATTACGTAACCCAATTAATAACGCCGAGCTCACATACGATGACCAAACATCGATATTATTTCAATCAGTCGTATGGGTTTTTCCATTTTCAAGTTAAAAGTACGAATGGCGAGTTTTCCTAAGAATACGTCCGCAAAAACTCAAATTTAACAGTAGCAAGAAAAGGAAAAATCTCTTTGGCGATAAAAAATAGCAAATTCGAAAGCGAACGCGCAGTGCCACGTGAGACTAATATTGAAATTATACTCGATACCATCGAGTAGCGCAACTGTAGTATCCTACCATCCAGTCACCAACACAATTACGTCTTGAGAATCAAAATTAGTCTAAAGCGAATTCAAATTCAGGAATTTGAAGGCGAAAGAGCTTGACCCGAGAGGCCGCCATTTGTTGTGTAACTAGAATTCGCGCGTCACTTTGTCCCCGCGACTGGCTCCCAAACACAATTAACATCAGATCTGTTTAGCGAACGTGTCAACGGGTGACTGAACTACATACCCTCGAGAAGATTGGGAAGTTGGGAAGGTCCCTTCGCCCCGGGCGAGCGTCGAAACGTGACGGCGTCCGAGTTCACCGACAAGGGACTCGGGCGCAATTTCCCGTGACAAGACTCCCGTGCCCGATGCTCATATCGGCCGGAGAATACCCGAGGAAATTGCGAGCGTGGTTATCGAAAAGAGTATGCGAGGCGACCCTTTTTGCGTCAAAAGCGCAGCGTACGTGCAAGTTCGCGGGGTCTGTGCGAAAACAGCCGGAGTAGACACGAGCCTACTCTGTAGGTTAACGTTGTTTTCTTTTTCCGTCTTTTTTCTTGTCACTTCTCTCTCTCTCTCTCTCTCTCTCTCTCTCTCTCTCTCTCTCTCTTCGAGAATGCACCCAAGCCAGACAATTACCCGAGGTCTCTTACGTGCTAAGGATGCGTTCGGTGCATTTTCGGTGTCCGGTTCCGTTGATGGATACGAATGTTTCGAGCCTGGTTCTACTTTTAATTTTAATTTTAATTAATACTTACTCGAGGATAAATATTTTCAAGTTTGCGGTAGGAGGTTTAAGACTAATTACGTTAAGCATTTAATTAAGAAACTTTTCTAATCAAAATCTATTTCTACTCGGCACTGATGTACGCTTCATCAGCGTCATATATTCGATAATGTTTTGAAAAATATAACGAAATCCGTTCGCCCGTTAAGGATTTTAAGTTTTAAGGATTAAAGGATTAATTTGTGACCGAATTCCTTTTTAATTTATTCTCTCCGTAATTATAATTATAATAATTTAGAATAAAGCACAGGCTAGAGAGACGATACATTTAACAGCGTTGGTCGGTTAAGGCTTAGTAATAGCTTTTCGCTAAATAAATAGCCAAGTAAATAGATATTGGTAGTAAGGCATATATTTTGGTGAAATAGTATCTTGATATTTATAGTGATTTGAAATTCGAAGCTTTCTTGAGTATTTTCTTTCGAGGTAATTTACAGAAATTAAGATATCGATCATCGAGTAACAACAAAAGCTACGCCTGCGAAATGCTTACATCTTATCGACCATTTTGAAAATTTTCAAACCTTCGTTAAAAATATCTATTTCGTTGTTTTACTTTCAGTATAGATGAACGTCAAGTAATCAGTTTTGATGCTTAGACACACCACTGACGACTGTAAACATTATTTAGAAACTCACACATTTAAAACTGAAATGTAAATTATTACCATACGCATCGCTTTTAGAATGTTATGCGTAATATTCGCGTGGAACACAGTTATTCAGTCGTTATTAATTTCCATTTGCTAACGCTTAGAGAAATTTTGAACGATGCACATTTGCAAATGCATTAATGCATCTTTAGATGAATGAAGAGATGTGCATTTATTTGCTAAAATTGAAAGAATTGGAAAGCCTAGGTTCTCTTAATTAATATTCCAAATCGCCAACGAATTGTGTACATTATGAAATTGATGTATTAAATCGACAGATTTTCTATAAACATTAATTGTATGAATTTGTACGCGCGGATAAGGATAAAAATCCTTTAACGGTTTTGTTAAATTTTAACGTTAACGTTAACGTTAAATCGGTATTAAAAAGACTTTTGGTAGAATTTTTGATTGACATTTGAACATATATATGTATGTATGTATGTATGTATGCATGTATGTATGTATGTATGTATGTATGCATGTATGCATGTATGTATGTATGTGTATCAAGCACATAGAGGCATGTATATTATTTATTAGTATAGACGAAGCAAAAAGTATTGCCCTTTGCGCGAACTTTCATTATATCGTTATTTACTATTAATATGTTAATGCACTCCTGCACATTCCGTATACGAATATGCATTAAATGTTAACTTTGAAATATACTTTAATTTGATAACGTAGAAGAATTTAAATTTTTTCATATGCATAATTTTAATACGTAATTTCTTTTTAACTTGTCCTTATTTTCTTAATAGTGCTAGTAATTCTTGAAAATGAGAGTCGCAAGAAAATAAATGTAACCTCCTTGTAAATAATATACACCTTTTAACACCTGATTAAACGAATAACATTCAATGAATGATATAATATAACTAAGAAAAGAGATTCGCTTATATACGATACAATCTTTAGAAACTGAAAAATATGGATTAAAGCACACTTTATACTGCAAAAGAGGCGTTCTTTTATGAATTTAGTGTAATGCACACGATTATTAATTTAATTTTAAATATTCCCCCTTGTAATTTAACTCCTGAAACGGAAGTCGTACGAAGATACGAAGATAATTAGATGAATAATCTCATTTTGCACGGGTCATAATAAGAAAATGTTGCGAGTTCCGCAAATGAAGAGGTTACACAAATATCAAAAGTAAACAGAGACCTTGTTAAGAATAAATATAATTATGCATTTACTGTCTATTTTCGCAAAAATGAATATTACGGTGATGGTAATTTGGTGATCTGGCGATCTAGTAATACTTATACGGATAAATTGCGAGTGACAGAAGAAGGTGCCTGCTAATGTTCAAATTAAATATTCCTTGTTGAATAGTGTTGGAGGAAACTGAAAAGCTAATGTAATAGATAGGAAATTCGACGCTTTATAGAAACTAGAGAAATAGAATTTCAGAATGCAAGGCCGGAGACGTAATATAATACTCGAGAAATATTATGGGATCGGGATCGATTTAATATCGCTTTAATACGAAAAGTAGTACAGGCAAAATAGCTGTAAGTTTAACACTGTAAGAAATCCCTAATCCACGTCTCATCGTTTCTTAGCAACGTAATAGAAGTTTTCACAAATCGCGAAACCTTCCCGGTACTCGTCGAAAATAAAAAAGCTCATATTTCCATACAATAGTGGAAAATTCATCCAAGGATGCGCGCGGAGATGCTGTACAAGACTCGAGCGCGCACTCGACGCACGAAATTCCCGTAAAATCCGAGAGGCGCACGTGCGACGGCTTTCCTTTTTCTCCGTGGTACAACCCGGTGGAAAATTCCTTCCACGTCAAAAGCCCATCGGAGACGTCGTCTCGTAGGAGTCGATCGTGCGCCGCCACCGGCCGTCCACTTTCGGGCAGAGATTTTCCGGGGACTGTACGTTGCGCACGAATCTCGAACTTACGTGGCCCTTTGCTCTTTGGAGAAAAGGGATGCACGCGCATAAAAGTAAATATTAGATTTCTTTTTAAATTCTGTGATACAGGGCTCTTTTAACGTCACAGCTATTATTGCATTTCACGAGAGTGCAAATAAATTTAGAAAGAAAGTTAAATTAATGATTGATAGTTGTAATAGTTTCAACGATATACGTCGATTGATTAAATAATAAGTGCTTTTTATTTTACAATGCTTAATTACTTATTACGTATACCAGAAATCAATAGTTGCGTCGAAAGATTGCGAAAGATTGAAAAAAAAAATTTGCGTGAAAATTGCATATTAATAAATGGATAAACAAGAAATTGTCGATCAATAAAGTTTTCAACGAAATTAAGATCGTCCCCAGATAATTTTTGTACCTGCTTATGAAATTATAATGAAATG
The DNA here is from genome assembly GCA_018907045.1 of Wiebesia pumilae. Taxonomy (NCBI): domain Eukaryota; kingdom Metazoa; phylum Arthropoda; class Insecta; order Hymenoptera; family Agaonidae; genus Wiebesia; species Wiebesia pumilae. The sequence continues at coordinate 440,713 of JACCHZ010000163.1, read as the reverse complement.
CCATTATTAAATCGATGCGTTTATCTCTAAATATTATGACTTTGCATTAAAATTTTTATCATTAACGTATCTCATATCGTATGAAAAGTCGATGTTTTTCCAATATTATAAATTATTCCATTATTTATAAATTTTGTTTCAAAAGGCTTTCGTTCTGGTAATTAAAAAGTCGCTGGTTTCTGAAGCCGAGATAATGGTAAATAGTAAGCTTTTCATTCAACCGTGACTGGCTTGGATAATCCATCGACATTAATCACAAGATGAGAACGCGAATAATGTCGCAAGTAATCCTAATCGATGCAGGAACAACCTTCAACCTCCTCGCGGTTGACTTCAGATTTCATTATTCTCGAACAAAGATAAGCTTGCGAAGCACCCGGGAGTCTGCATTTAAGAGACGTCGCAATTCCGTACGGAGCTTGCAAGTTGTGCGCGCACGCGTCAGCAGTCCACTTCGTTCAAAAGCTGCGGTACATTCGCACTTAAGCCACGAACAAAAATAATACGCACCTTTTTTTCCCGCCACTCTAAAAGGCTTCCGACGAAGAAGAGTTTGACGAGGAGATGGTTCTGAGCGAGAGCGAGAAGGACAAGTCGAAGCACGAATTCGTCGAGGCTTCCGTTAGGAAGACTTGGCAAAGTCCGTTTAGCAGATTAAGCACTAGTACAGTTGAAAAGATCGGCACGCGCTTTGCTTAAAACAGCTAAATTAGACCGATCTCTCAGCGAGAAATAGCCATTGCGTTCGAACGGTGCGTACTTGCTCTCGGGAGAAGAGCAAGAGAGACAGAGCGCTTAACGAGTCGTTAACGCGCGATACTCTGTCCGAGAAGCGGAGATGGTCGTCGCGTTGGCGCACTTGGACTCGCACCGAAAGCGGTTTCTAGGTACCTTCCCACCTTTCGTCATACCGCACTCGCGTTCACCCTTTCCCCCACTTTCCGACTTCTTTCTATCGCAATTTTGATGCGAACCTCGGCCTTGCTGGACCTTGCCTACACCTACGCCGACTTTCACCTTTAGTTTTCGTCGTTTCGTCCACGACGGAAGGAGGAGGACCGAACGCTCGCCGAGAAGAAAACGACCCGAGACCCAAGCGCTTTCGTTAATTTATTTCTCGAGCACAACGATTTTATAGTTTTTCTCGTATTCTAATCGCGGCGAAAATGTTTAATCGAAAGGCTCAGGTCCTTGGTTGTGCCTCGAACTGGAGCTAGACATTTTGTCCGTAAGGTATTGTATTATACCTTGAGGTGATTAAGTGCTTTTCTCGTTGCTTTGCTCCAACGATATTTTTCGCTGGGAGCGTTCGTTGCCTGGGAACTCGTCACCTTAAATTGGTCACTTTTTCGTCGAGCAACAAATTAAACCTCCTGCATAAATTATAGAGACCGATGGCTTTCGTTGTCGAGCGTTGATAATAAGTAAAACGCGTAGGCTGATGTTTCAGTCGTAAAGCGATACTTTCGTTCGTGGTTCGTTTGGAATAGTCTGGTGTTTAATGCGGAATCAGCCGGGCAATTTAAAAATTAATTTTAATCGAGCTCAACGTAGCTCACTGCCTGTTTTTGGACAAGGAAGCCTCCTTCCTTATCCTTCCTTAGCTGCGGATGATATCGCTGGGATATTTTGTAAGCGTAGGGCGCAGCTACAGGCGCAAATCAGTTGCTCGTTTCATAAAAGATTTCACCGAAATTCGTTCCCTAGCCCAACGCGTATCTTGCCATAAATTTCACGATTTAATATCTCGCAGCAGCTCTCTTCGCAATTTCGTAAAGCAATTTATGCTTTAAACTATATTTGGGTGTAAAGAGGATTTGGGGCGGCGAGAATAAATAAGTCGTCCGCAACTCGACAGCACGTGTACGTGCAGGGACCAAAGAGCTTATGTAGATTCGTTTAGGAACCGCGAGTCTTATTAAAATCCAAAAGAACGAGATTCCGTGTTAAAAATGCGTGACTGAGGTGGAGATGAACTGGTCGCTTTGGCAATCTTTCTCTCTCTCTCTCTCTCTCTCTCTCTCTCTCTCTCTCTCTCTATCGCTCTCTCAACTCGTTCCACTCTAACGAGTCCAATTCTGCTGGTGTTTTTTTCTTATACAGGCGTAATTATAACCGAGAGCCAAAGAATCGCCTTTCTTTCCGTCCACGTGCATTCCTCCACATTCACGCTTTGTTAACGTAGATTGCGTGATTTTTTCGCTTGTGTCGCCTTCTGCGTGCACGGCCCTTCCCGTGTCTTAATTTATCTGATCTATGCAGAATCGCACTAATGTATACCGAGGGAGAGGGTGTACAGCAAGAGAGAGAGAGAGAGAGAGAGAGAGAGAGAGAGAAAGAGAGAGAGAGACGGTAGCTTGAATCGTCTATTTGCTTCAACTTTCACTGCTCTCCTCTGCTTGTATTTAATGCGGCGTAGACCGAGAGAGGAAATCTATTTAGAGCGTGATAATTATTGCACTTATTCGCCTTTAAGAGATACTAGCTTTCCCATAAGAACGTACTTGTTTGTACTTTTAACGAATGCTGAATGATCGTTTTATATCTTATTTTGCATTAATCCGAGTTTTTGTCTGGGTTTTTAATTTGTCGCCAATTGATCGGAATATGCATATTTGTATCGTTATTAAAAGTTCGCGCGATGAAAACAGATTCGAGGTATAAAAAGTTTTACGATTTGCATTTTTTTTTTTTTTTTTTTTTTTTTTTTCTCCAAACTTAGAGTCACATACGAATGCATAAGAAATCCTCGGTAATAACGATACGCTCAACTAACAACTTTAGCCTGAAATGTCTTTTAAATTTTTCAACTGTCAATGATCTTACGTAAAGACGTAAGATACGGGGCTTATACTTCTTTCTTATCATAAAATTTCTTCAAATTTTCGCGCCCGAATAATTTGAGAACATTTGAAAACAAAAAATACCCTGTTTTGAGCAGTTCAAATATTTCTATAATTTTATAATTTTACTTTTATTTCACAAAGGACTTTGACTACTTACCGAGTTCAAAGCAATTTAGTAACTAGTATCGTGACTTTTGACTCATTCTTAGTTACGAAGGCATTTTCCATACAGAGGGTGAGTCAAGGATCGAGTACATATTTACTAGAAAATCTGCGTTTACACGTACTTGCGTTAAATAACTTCGAGCTTGTTTTCGAACTTAAATTTCTCCTTTGTGTTCGAAATCTAATCGCATCTAATTGAAAACAATCTTCAACTTTATCGGTAAAGGCAATACTATTCTCCAACGATATCGAAATACATTTTGGAATTCAAGAAGGTTAGCGTTATTTTTACGAATGGTATTCAATAGAATCACTCGCGGCTTTCGTACGCTGAATATTTTCAATCTCTTGTTAAATTTGTCAGACTTTGTTGAAGCGGAAATTCGCGAAAGAAAGGGTAATAGCAAATAAAAACACAAGCACGTACTTAGGCCCGATGTCGTAAATGTAACGAGGGTCGTTCCGACGACGGTAATTACACTTTCCCACGGTTAAGAAAAAGCATTAGCGCCTCCCTCACGTCTTATCAACCGAGCGGGAATATCAATCCTCGAGCCGTAGAAGCGAGCTAAGGTGACCTCGTAAATTAAAACTCCTTTAATCGGTCGGCTACGAAACAGCCAAATACGAAATAAAAGAGCCATAGATATCCGGTGTCCTTAAAACGGATAGTTGGAAAACTTTCCCACCGGCGCCCATTCGCAAGCCCGAGATATTACACAGTTGCCATACGGCATTCGGAGCACGCGACGCGGTAAATTTCAGTGCCCCCTTCCCCTCCAGCGTCGCCGGACCGCGAATTTAATGAATAGCTAATGGCATCGATCAGCGGCTCCCAACAAAAGATGAGCGAACGTTCGCGAGGCGCCGCGTCTCGGACCCATAATGAGCGGCGCACTCCTCTCCTTCTTCTTCCTCCTGCTCCACCTCGTCCATCGTCACCAGGTCTATCCGGAGGACGAGCGTGCGAGGGCCCTTTCGATCCCGTGCATTGGCGACACCGACACTTTCATAGTGGGCGACACGTGCATCATCAGTGTGCAACGATTCCTTTTCGTGAAAACTGAAGGAGCTTTTACTCGGTTAGTTTCTTTCTCGCTAAGACATCGGTAAGACCGTTCGCGCGAGTAGCTTAACTCTGCGATAGTATTCGGTTGATAGTATTTAGTTGAAGTCTCACGCGTACTGCAACTGCCGTTCTAATTCAAGAGTATTGTTGGTTGTTTTTCAAATATAAATTGCATTCCTTGCATTTCGCTCGGAATTTTATATTCCACGAATAGTACCAACGCTTAACTTCATCCGATCCGTTAGCTTTCGGATATTTTTCCCTTCTCCTTCGCAAATATTTCGACTCTTGACATTTGCAAACGTGGTAGCAACTTGAACGACATTTAAGAAACCCTGGAACAAAATCTCAGGTTAAGAAAACTTTTACCAACTGTAATTACGAAACTATTTCCATGTAATTTTCACGCGCAAGCTCCGCTTAAACAATTTATGTTACAAGTAAGGCTCGTTAATTCTTAGATAAATATTGAGCGTTTAATAGATGGATCTCCAACGAGGAATACGCAATTTATTCGTGCCGAAAGGATTTTTCGCACGTGCGACTTTTGTATCGAGATAATGTAGAGAAAAAATACGTATATCCAGACGTCGTTAATTAAATTGAATCTCGTCATTAAATAATTAATTAAAATAATTAAAGCTCGGAAGAAGATAAAGAATCCTTCGTCGGAGACGAACCTTAATCTTCATCTTTACTTCGTCGTTCTCGCTACTGATTTTAATAACTTAATTGTCAAGCGCGAAAAAAGGGAATTTCATCGAAGCCCTCCGCCTCCTTTTCCCTGCAGAAGGTTGACTCGTTGCGAGAATCGTTAATTCTATTAAATCGCAAAGACCAAGTAAATTCATATATCCAACCATTTTAATTAGGTTCAAAGTCGACTATTTTCAAACTGAAGAATAAACTACCAATCGTGGGACAAACGCCGGATCCTACCGAATGAAATTTATTGCAATTTATTGCAACGAGCCAAGCAACTTGTAAATACTGCAAGCTCTTGAAAGTGCACGATTAGGACTAAACACGTAAACGCGCGAATCGCATCGACTTAATTCGATAAAAATACGAAATAATGCGTGGGAAAAGGTCAGGTAACGCTTCGACTCGTCCAAATAACGTAGATTGAGAACGGGAGAAGACAGAATGGGAAACTCTCCGAACGGATTTCGCATATTATTTCGCGCATTACGAGATCGCGCGCGCGCGAGTCTGAATTTACGCATTGTAATTAAAGCGAAATAAAACGCGCTCGCGCAACTCGGAAAAACCACCGGAATCACCGTTTGCCTGCTAATCGATGCATTTCCTCAGAGATTCGCAAGTATTTCGTTCGACTCAAGTTATTTGGTATCGAATTTTCGAAACTCGTCTTTCGAACAACTGCAGGGACCATCGACCAGCGATCACACCCCGCCCGCAGCGGCCAAAGAACGACGATCGTCGCCTTGGTCCACGTCTCGAGTTAATTCCGACCGTCCGTGTACGTCTCGGACGCGCAAGTGCACCATTGTGCTCGAGCACGCGAAGGTCGCGGCGCGCAAAAGCCACCGACGGCCCCGAGTAATTAAGGATGTGCGGCTGAAGAAACTCTTTTTCTGTCTGCCCCGTAGCCTATTGGCTCAAGCTAACCGTACGAGAGCGACAGAGTCGAGGCGACGCGGCTGCTTCAATTTTCTGCGACGCCTCGTTTGAAAGCACGTGCGCCCTTCCCCCCGCCGGGATTTCACGCTTAATTTCTCTTTTAACAACCTCGACTCGGCAACGAGGTTCACTTTTAGTCGCGCGCTCTTCCGATGCCACTTTCATCGCACGTCGCCGTCCCGTCCGCGTTATTTTCGGACGTCGGTTTGTTATAAATTGTTTATTTATCGCGAGTCGGCTCGGCTTTGTTGGGCCGCTCTTACTTGCATTTGTAAAGCGGGTGCACAGTCTCACCGCGATGTACATCTCGGACAGTTGGGGAGGTGCCGGTTCCGTGGTTACGGATGCATCGACGGGAGACCGACGCTATTAATACCGGCAGTGCATTTTACTTCGTGCTTTTGGACATCGTTGGCTTGAAAAATGACGTGGGAAGGCAAATGCTTATTCGTTGGCGAACTAATGTCATTGGTTGGCCGTGATAAGTAAGTCGAGTCAGCAGTACCTTCGGTTCCTCTTTTTCTAAAATCTCCGACTAGATTTTCAGAAACGCAAAGGATCGTCGGTGCGACCTTCGAAGCTCCGAATGCTGCGCGAACGTGGAAAATATTTTTAGAAACTCGCGGTGGACCGATGCACAAGTGGAATAACGTTCAGTTGCGAGTGCCGTTACTTTTATTCTCCAAATAAAATAGGTTGCGGCTGTATAATGCAGGTGCAAACAGGAAGCTCGTTCCAGCGTTGGAAACTTTGTGGTTATAACGAGCTTGTCGAACGTTGTAGTAATCGGGCGACAAAAATGGAAAAGTCGAGTCGATTGCAACTTTCAGAAAATTATTTTCAACGGTAACGGCGAGCGCGCCGTCCATTTGGCGCGATAGGCAATTCTAATAAACACATTTGCTCGAAAGTACCACGAAAGTACCACGAAAGCGCCACGAGAAATTCTAGGGAGAAAAGGCTCAAGAGTACGTAGTGGGCGCATCTTTGCTGCTAAAAAGCAGCAACGGGTGAAAGCGGTAGCGGCGCGTCGAGCGAATGAAAAGGCAGGAAAAAACGCGCGGGTCAACGGATGGATGAAAATTTCATATCGACGGTCCTCGAGGTCCTGGACTCGTCCCAGCGAGTGGGTAATCACGTCCGAATGAAATCCGCCCGGTTTTTATCTACTGCCACGCAGTGCATTTTCACCGATTTTCAAAGGCCCCTTGCATCTCGTGACTCGGGCCAATCGAGTTGCACGATTCCCCACTGTGAGTCGTCGAAATCTTTCCCGCTGCGTCTCGGAAGCGCATTTGGCCAATAATATTCTGCGCTTCGTGTCCTCGTAACGTGTCGTCGAATCGTCGAGTTTAAAAATCCTGCCGCGAAGCTCCGTCTTCTTCCCTTCGACGCGACGAAGTGCTACCCGGTCTACCGTAATTAAAATACAATCGAACAAATGGCTTGTAAAAAGCTGAACACCTGCTCGGTTTCTCCTCGCTCCAGTGGCTTCGGCTTTAACGTTGTCATTAGAAATGCTAACCGTGAACGGAGATATTGCGCGCCGAGAGTTCGGTTTCGGATTAAACTTCATGATAAAAGTGCTTAGAGCGGTCGTTAAACGTAGAGCGAGGAATAGCAGCGTAATTAATATTTTATGAATATCGAGGCGCTCCTGTCGAGGAAACCGAGTTACTCGCTCGAAAGTACGCGTGCGCCGAAGCTCCTCGTGTACGCGCACTTTCGTCTTTATTTAAAACAAGGAGAAAATTGTATTTGTCGTTATATTTCAAACGGAATTAATTACGTAGGCAGTAGCACGTGTCCGTTGCGCGGAGCAATTTCCTCATTTGCCAATTCCTTTTTATAATATGCAGCAAGATCGTTAATAAACGACCGCACGGTATTCAGCGTTGGGAATAATATTCACGGAGATTAAAAATGTTTCGGATTACGAGCCATATCAGTCGTAAAATGAGAGTCCTTCCGAGGGACGACCTCTTAAGAGCGAGTTTTCCATTTCCTTTGTGCGTCTTCTCGTTTTTCTCCTCTCGATTGCACCGCTCTCGTCCCTTGCACCGACTTGCGTATCCAAGGTGCACCCGCGTGCGTACGGGTATGCACACAAGCAAATACGTACACAAGTAGCGCGAGAATACGTACGCTTTTGCGTGCGTACAAAGGCGACTCTAGCAATGAGTGGCGTTACACGCACACGCGAAATACCAGGTCATGAGAACGGGATCAAAGCCATCGGCCCCGTCCACGAATCAATTTGCTCCTTTCTTTTCTCGTGCGCTTTTGCGTCTTGAGGGGAGCGAATGCGTTGGGAAAATTCGACGGATCGAGAGACGGTGACCGTTGCGCTGATTGTTCCATGTAATCGAGCACTTGCACACGAGTATATTTTAAGATCTTTCGAGATAACCGCGGTTCGAGATAAACGGCGTTACGCGTAACGCTAAGGACAAACTTTTATTCTTTCTAATGGACCGATTAAAAAGCTCTGCACTTGAATATCGATGAGATTGGAGAAATAATTTTTTCGAGGAAAAAATCTTTAATTACGCATCGCGTATTATTTATTTATTTACTTGGCAATTGTCGTGCGAATCTTTGGTACTTATAGATAATCATCTATTTCCTGGCTATTCGCTGCTCTTCCCAATTACTCCAGATTAATATTTTCTTCGACGTTTTCCTCCTTAAGAATACTGTCTCAGGAAAATCCCCATTGGTCCGTGTACTTAAACCCGTAAAATGGACGCGAGTTGGTGACCTCAACTGTCGTTTAACCAATGACATTTTCGATTCTTGCCACACTCTCGTATGCAAAGTTAATCGGATAATTCGCTTAGTTCGACTTTATTCCTCGGCGTATTTTCTCTTTGAGCGTACTTACTCGAACAACGCCGTCGATCTCTCTTTTCTACAAGGTGTTCGTTCTTGGTAAGTCCGCGGCAAATGGTTCGGTTGGCAGTTGTTACTGGTTTCTTCTTTGTCGTGGAGCGCATATTTAACGTATGCTAATCACCCAAGGAAATAACCTTCGTTATCAAACGAAATTTCAGTCATTATCTAATGGCAACTGCGCAGCACGTTGATATCATCGACAAAGTTGCTCGGCTCGCGTAAATTACGTTAAATGTAACGGACCGCTCAGACGCTGATGCTCCGCAGTCGAGGTTAAGGTGGGAAAATGAAAAATTTCGCAATTCAACGAAGCATAAAATTCGTTCGTCTTCCTAGGCGTTTGAGGCTGCAACTTTCAATAACGCAAAGCAAGATAATTCTCCTTATCGACGATCAAGATTATCGCCGATACGTACAAGAGAGTCGCGTTCAATTATTTTTTCCCGAAAAATTATCAATTATTCCGAGCGTCGAGCCACTCGATTTCGATGAAAATTCAAGGAAGCACAATCGCGGCTAACGATTTCTCGGGAGCCTCATTAAAATACAGCGAAGGCCGTCCAAAGCGAAGGCAAAGTGCGAATAACGAAGGATCCAATTGTCAGACCCTTCGGGATGCTCTCCTCTGCAGGCGCGCACGAGACGTGCCTTGGGACTCGGAAAATTAGTGGGCGTCACGTTCCTCTCGCTGGCGCAAGCACGCACACACACACACACACACAGAGAGAGAGAGAGAGAGAGAGAGTGAGAGAGAGAGGAAGAGAGAGAGCCCGTCGACACCCAAAATCCGTGCTCGCTTGCGCTTTATGCGCAAAAACCGTCGGCGCTCCGCTCCGCGTATTACGATATTCCACAGCGAGCGTAACCAACCACGCGACGCGCTTTTTCCCAGTTTATCGAACTGGACGTCGGCGAACCCGATGTCGATCACCCGCAGACCCGTCCAAGCGCCGGCGGTTCGTTACGACTTAATGCCTCCCGACAAGAAGGAGAGCTGCCACCCGGGGACTCTTGTCCCACAGGCAAGAAACCGTCCGAGCGCCCCGACCAATTGAAATTCGTCGAAGAAACACACAAACCGGTGCACTCGTGCTCACCCGCCGCTTCACGCTCGCTGGATTTTGCTCTCGCGGCTTGCGTCGATCCCTTTGATAAATCACTCTTGGTACGTCCGTGCGCGTAAGCTCGTGGAGATTGGCGCTGCTTAATTGCCGACGCGCTACGCGGGGCAATGATTCTTTCATTATTACTATATACATGAATTAGGGATTACAATTATTTTCCGGTTCTAGCGCATGGAGCTTCGAGAGCTTCGAGGATAAATTACGACGTTACTTTGTTGTGAAGTATTATAATGTCTATCGCTAATTGTGAGGCGCACGCCTATTAGACGCGAAGCATTAGACGCGAAGCATTCGACAGCAGCATCATTCCAATTTACCGACAAACGTTTTTTAAGTTTTTCCCGTATTTATGCAGGTGTTCGGCTCTTTGGGAATTTTAGCGTCGTCGAGCGGCTTCGAACGAGGCCAAAACAGAATTTCCTCGAGGATAATTGTTATAGAGAAAAAACTCAATCCGGTGCAATCGTTTCCTTGAAATTGTTTCAAGGCGTAGCTCGCGGGGAAAAATGTCTACCTTTAGAAAAAAATTACCTTCGATTTTCTTGCAATTATTTCCCAATGGTGGGCGAATAGGGAAAACCAAAATTACGAGTAAAATACGAGAAGACGCGAAGGTGGGAACGAAGATGCATTTAATTGTTAAAAAAGGAGTCTCGCGCGAGAAGACGTTCCCTTGGAAAAGCTCGTCAGGGGAACGACAACGAGTTTAAAACGGTGGGACACTTTTTTATTACAGCAGGAGGATTGGGGGAATATTCCGAGCGAAGAAAGTCCGCGGGTGAGTGTGAGAGAGAGAGAGAGAGAGAGAGAGAGAGAGTGAGAGAGCGCGTGGGGGTTTGCGGGTTTGGGGGGTGAGGGGAATGAGCGGGCGCATCGATTGGACTATTGCTTGCACCGCTTCCGCGGAGTGATCCACCTTGTTCGCCGCAGGAAATTAGTAATTTCGAGCGGAGAGGGAAAGGAAAGGCGATATCGTCAGCTCGCAAAAAGCAGATGCCGGGACGTTGGACGCGAGCGAGCGGAGCGTGTTTCCAGAATTCCGATATTCGCGTTAGGATTTTTTCCATTTAACTTTGTCCTTTTCCTTGTCCAACCCCCTCCCCTCCCCGCCCCACGCAGCCGCTCGCCACTCCCCCCGCCGCTCGTCCTCTCTCGCTTTCTCGCTTTCTCGCTTCTCGCTTTCTCGCTTTCTCGCTTTCTCTCTTTTTTCCCTCTCCGCCGATCCGCGACTCTCGCCAGCATTAAAAGAGTTCTCGGGGTAATGGAAATGCTGATTTAATTGAAGTGAACATTTAAATTGATTTTAATATTTAAAATCTGCGGGAGAACTCTAGGTCTCTATGAATTTCGTTGAATGAAATTAGATTCTATTCGGATGTCGGTTTAATTTTATACGCGGTAATTTCTTTTATTATTTTATCAAACAATATTTGCCTGGTACTTTTGAATATGAAATGTCAATATTATTGATGCTCAAATTTGTGTAGAAAACAAAAAAATTGAACGGCGGATGTATTTTGTTCCAACGATCCTTTGCGTATACCGTATTATTATTACAAATTGTATTCGGTGTTTAAATGACTTTTTGCCATTTTCATCTCGATCAAACGAAGCCCGTAAAGTATTTTTTCCTATAAAATTTGTTTAATATTAAATCTGAAAGCAGTAGTGACCATGAAACAAATTTTTCATTTCTTTTGGCATTTCTTAATTGATGCAAAATGATTCGTTTCTCGAAGCCAACAAATGACCTTTTCCTAGTCAATGAAAAAAATATTAACTTCGATTAATGACAATTCATTTATAACGGAATAGGTGATTTGACAAGTGTATTTGTTAAAATTTTCATTTTTTTTTTTTTTTTTTTTTTTTTATTAGAAATGTGATGCGTTTTATTTCAGACGAATGAGTTCCGAATTTTATCGAAAGATAAATAAGCTAAAAGAAAAAAATGTAAAAGTCTTGAAAGTAATTTAGGAATTAAGATAAGGATGCATTAATGACGATAAACTGTCAATCGGCTTTTCAAAATATCGAATGCAATCTGTTCTAATACTATAATTCACATTCTCAGTCAGCAAGCTAAGTTTGTATTTCTTGTTGTTGGCACGAATGGCATAACAAATAGGCTTTAAACTGTGGAGTTTGAATACTACGAAATAAGATTTATCTAATAGGTTTACGTTCTGCTTCAAGTCATTTGGAAAGAAAAATTTAAGAGAAGAATTACGAAAGATAAGTTCTTGTACGCTTATTTTGGAAATCGTCAATTTTTTTGATTTCTTCTAAACGCAGTGTAGATGAACCTATTATTAATTTTAATGCTCCATAATGCTGTTCGATTGCGGTGACGAATCACAGATAACTTTTCTCTAATTTTGAAAACGCGAAAATAAATAAATCGCCCTTATATTAAAAGTTTTGAAATCTTGTATTAACGAAGATGTATCGGAGAGGAAAGAAAAAAGTTGGGTAACGGGTTCATTTTTATAATAAGAACTACACTTTTCTTGAAAAGCTTTTTCTTCTTCCTAATGAAGAAAGTATAAGGGCGAAGGAATGGAGAAGGGGAAAGCAGTTTTTGCATACTTTCTCTATCAACGAAAAATACCAAAGTGCAAGCGCTGTAACACTTTGCATGTAAATGCACATGCATAGGTACGCACACGTTGTATAAGATTGAGGGTAAAGAGATTTTGTCTGTCAGAAACGAAGCAAAAAACGATTTTTTAATCGCAATCGCGCTTATTCAATATAACTATTCAGACCTGTTATAATGCTAGTAATAATAACCGGCAAGCGAATGATTTTCATTTAAGAACTTGATCTTATATAACGCTCCGACGTGATGATTGATTTTGACGTATTTTTTATGAAATAGGCAGTGGTCAAAGTGTTACGTTACAGTTTACTGAACTTTGAATTACGCAGGGTGAGATAAGGGTAGAATTTTGACGAAATCATAATTAAAGATCATTCTTCGTTAATAGTTGCGAATGCAAGCTGTGAACATTTTTTGACATGTTCATTAATATTTTTCAAATGTATTTTAATGAAAAAGTAATACGATTTGGCTAGATCTTGAAAGAGGACAAAACTTCATTACTCTATTTGTATAAGACGAAAATTTTTAATTCAATACGAGATCAGTTTAAACTAGTTTACTCTGTACATGTACATTAATGTAAATTCTTATAATTTAATGCACTTTTATTATTTTTTTAGCATTGTAAATACCGATTGGTTTAATGCTTATGTATGGAATACTTTAATGCCCTTTTTACGGTGAATTTTATTTGACGTTCAAAAAATTCGTATCTAGAGTATACATTTTTATCCCATTTATTATATTTATTTTACACACTTTGTTTTAATTCTTCAAAGAAAACAACGTCTAAAAAATTCTAATCTTAATTTGGAATATTTTAAATTACATCCTTCACGTTTTTCAAAAAATGTAAAAGTTTCTAATTAATGACAATGTTAATTTGAATGTGAAAAGAGAAAATTTTCTCCTTACTTTATTCAATCCGGTTCAAATATTATTTTTCAAATCTAAGCATCTTTTTAATTTAATATAAAGACAAAGGGATTAAATACGTGTACATTTGGAAAAAATATCGTTTGTATTATCTACAATTCATACTACTCCTTATTTGATTAAATAAGGAGATAAATACGCAGAGCGTTAATATTCAGTCTTGGGATGGTGATTATGCTAAACATTTTAGTCATCAAGAATCTTTTATCTGCGTAGTTATCTATAGGTTTGCATTGATATCGCGTTTGCAGAGTTACTTGCAAATTGTTGGAGTAGATTTCAACCTGATCAATTTCATTTCTTACGTACTTTGGTTTCACTTGTTTTTGTATTTGCGAATCTTGTGTCGTATTTTTACGCATCTAGACAAATCTTCCAGAGTTCTTTTTTCGTTGTATTTGCATTTGATTTGCGTCTAAGCTAATAGTTCTGCTTCATTTTTTTGGACGAATCAGCTTGTGCGGGAATGACGAAGATTTAAAATAATAGTATCCCGTGTTTGTCAATATGCCTAAATAATGTCTTATCGATCGCATTCATTTTCCAATATTTCTAGCCTTGTTGTCTTGATATTACTCTTTATGCGCCATTTTTTGCATCAGTCGTAATTCACGTATTTCACCGTTAATAAAACGATTAATAGAAAACCGGATTTCATCGATTCCGATAAAGTTAGGTATACTTATTAAAGAAGTAGGAATTTCATAATTTTATAACAACTTGATTTAGTCACGAATGAAATTACTCCGAAGGAAGATATAAAAAGACAGCGATACGTGGCTTTACTTGGTCGAGAGTTATTTCTGCGACGTCTATTGACTTTTTTCTTAAACCATCTTCGTGCACAATAACCGTGGTACTTTAGCTTTGCGCGCCTAACAATCCCAAGGATAAAAAGATTCGATTAATTTCAGTAACATGATCACTATTACGCGTTAAACGTCAAGCAGAAATCACAAAGAATTATAAAGGACGAAAGCTTTATCAATTTACAATAGATGAGTGACTCTTACCTAACTTGCGCTGATAATATAAATTTTAAAAATTAATATTTGAATCATTTATTTTCGCCGTTGGCGTATTTTCAGCAAACTACCAATGCTTATGTACTTTCTACATCCAATTGTGCACAAATTTTAATCAAATCATTTCGATTTGAAAAACGAACAAAACTCGTATTTCATAGCTTTATACCCAATTTAAAATACCCAATTTTCGATCAACCATTTGGTTTTTCCTTTGTTGTATCATCGATTCCGATCACACTTGATGGCATCGTACAAATCTTGTGTTTTTCTTTCAAAGGTTTCATTCGTGAATTTCCTAACCAAAGACTATTGGCGATATTTCCTCGACTCAAAGCACATCAGAGTAATTCAAGGGCCAAAACATTGATCCCTACTAGAATATACTGCAGTGATATTTAAATATTTAAATTTAGGAAAAGTTAACAGTACGACTATTTAATTCATACTTTTTGCCTGGAAGCTGCGCGTAGTTGAAGGCGCATTTGCGCGAGAGTGGGTGCAAAGTTGAGAAATTTCTTGAGGACCAGACGGAAATTAAGTACGAGTGTAGTGTTCGAGCAGCGACTGAAATTAAATCTAAAGTAACCGACCGACTGGTCAGAAATACGCGACTGACGCACTTCCTTCTGTGCAAATCGTACGTAAGGACGCGTAAGCCCTCGTGAGAAGAAGGAGTGCGCGAGGCGGGCGCGCAGAAGGGAAGCGATGGGAAGGGGGGGGGGTAGGTTTGAAAAAAGCGAGAAAGATCGAGAATAAGTGATCGTAAAAGAAATAATGAGCTCGCAAAGCAGCGTACCCGAATCCAATTTCGAAGGAGCACCGATGCGAATAAATTCAGGGTCGCGAGAGCGTGCAGTGGTCGAGGAACGCGATCGTAGGAGCAGGTGTTTCCCCCCGACGCGCCTTCATTACGGGAGCTCCAAAATTGTCGGCATCGAAGCCACGGAGATGGATAGAAGCCAACGGAACCTTGGTGATGCGGGGTGGGGCGGGGTGGGGGGGGGGGGGAATTGGGACCGCTGGGGGGACGCCGTCGCGAGGTTCGACTGCTAGGGAAAGAGCCCGCCAACAACGACGTCCTTTTTAAGTCGCCCGTGGCCTTACCCAAAGGTCGATCGGACCGAATGCTCTCCTACGTGGCAGCGGTGCCCATCTTGCTTTCGTAAGAGTTCGCGAACGGTTAATCGTTGCCTGCTCTTTAAAATTCCCGAAGCGAGACGACTGCGTCGATGCTAGATATTCGTTAGGGTGGAAAATTTCGCTGTTGTCTCTCATCGAGAGGAGGGACGGGCGTTTTTGCATGACGGGAGAACGTGGAGGAGCGGAATTATTTTCCGGGTGTAAAATTCGTGCGTTTAGTTCGTTGGATTTGTAAAGGATTTGTTGGATTAGCGAGTAAACTGCTTTTTTCATTGGGCCAGTAGGAGGCGAGTACTTTCTATTTAGGATTTTTCCGAGTATTTTGAAAAAAATTTTGTAGTTATAGTACGTTAACAGTCCAATTGAATTGCATCCTAAATAGCTTGTACCTCCGAGCTTGAGACTGTACAAGTTTCGTAGGAGGAAGGTGTTTTTAGAATCGCATGACTGGAGCAGAACCTGGACATTTGTAAATTCACAATAGTGAGTCGAATTCGAAAAATTGCGATCAAGATAAAATTCGCTTCTGAGAAGTTCTTGGGAATGGTGAATTCAAAGTTAACATTGAAATTACAAATTTTAAGTAGCATCTTCAATACGGCAAATTTAATTCGAAAAAAAAAGTTGCACAATCGAGGCAAATCTTCTATTTGTAGAGCTTGCAATTTTATAAAAAATTTCAAATTTCTAAATTTAAACTTGCGAATTTTGCATATATGAGAAGCTACTTTTTAATTTTGGCGAGCAAGATAAAACCCTATTGCAGAGTTTTCAAATTTTGGTATTCGGAAATGAACTTGAAATTAAGCAGCTTTAACATTCTCCTCTAACATGATTCATTATGCAGTGTTTTCGTAACTTTGCGCATCGTACTGGAGCTTCGTCTTCGAGTGTAATTACTGAAAATAACTAACTAAAATGTCTTATTTCGGCACGTTTCAGATCGATTAAAAGCGAATGAATGCAACGTCGTTAAAACCGCGTTTTTCCAATTTACCAATTGGGTTATTGGTAAGAGGGAATTACCTTTCGTAATTCGAAAATATCATTAACGATAAGCCGCGACGTTAAATTCGAACATTTCAAATGCTTTCTGAGTGACCTGCTTGATTCTAGGTGCACTTACCTATCGCATAACTTGGATTAAACCTAGTTTTCCAGGCTTGCGAAGTACAACTCGGAATCTAAAATTACAAGATCGTCATGCCAAGTATCGAGTGCATTTGGTAGATACGTATTCAAATACATTTTTCTTAATTACAAGCAGAAATAACTCTATAGCAAATTGGCTGTCGTAATAATAATTTTAATTATTTCGAATAATTTATAAAGCAAATTATCAGTTGGTTTTCGGAATAATGAACCAGCTCTATTACTACTTTACTCGCAAAAAAGTATAATTACGTGAAACCAGCAATTTGTATATCTTAAAATATTTCTCGAAGCTCGTTAAAAAAACGATATTGTAATTTTGTCAATTAGCGATACGTGGTAATGAAGTAATGTATGTTATTGCCGAACCCATAGTATGATAATCTAAACGTATAATAACTAGGTGTACAAGGTGAAGTGTTCGTTTCTAAACACAACGATATCTTCTGCAATTGCGTTCTCATTCTAATGTAAATGCCAATTGCGAATGGTGTTGTTGATCGAAATGTGTTCGCGTAAGATGTTACGATCTCGTTTATTCGCCCGAAATATAGAATTTCAAATATAGAATTTAATTTAGCTATTTAATTTAATTTGCGTGAAACTGTAAATTATGATTCCAGTAATTAACAATTTCGTCTTGAAGTTTTATCCGTGGAAATTTCTCGTGCGTTCATAAATTCCTATAATTACAACAATATCAATATAAAAATAACGCGTGGCAAATGCAGAGTTTTAAATTTTTTATTCTTACGCTTGTATTTCCGTTACTGCAATTGTATCCGTTGAAGTTGGAAGAAAAATAATTACGAGTTTTTTATTAAAAATTGTATCGATGTCCACTTATGAATTTGGAAGACTCTGAGAACGATTCAAACTATTTTGAAGTTAATGTATATATATATATATATTGCGATATATATATATATAATTGCGATCTCAAGTACACTCTGTCCCAGGAGATCTAAAGTTTTATCCCATTTCCAAGTTCTATAATTACATAGTAAACAACTCGGTATTACTAAAACTTACTCAAACCTTGCAGACTCATAAACGTATACTTATAATTAATTTAAAATAATTTCATGAACGCTTAATAAAAACTGAAGGTCGTTTAGTCTTTGGTAATTGTATTTGTTCATTTGCAAAGTTATTCGGAGCAGCTGTTTATTGTGATTATATAAGAATGTGCTAATTAATATTGAGCAATGCATTCAGAATATTTTGCGCCTAAGTATAGGTTCCTTTAATACACAATAGGCAAATTTATCCAAGAAGTAAAAAATTAAAGATCGTACAATTTAATTATAAGCGACACGGTGAGCAGTTACTCTTAATAATTGTATTAATTCCCACTAAACTGTTTATACTCCTAATTATTTCCGCTATAATTTTCTGTTTTAGAGACATAATAGAAACAAGTTAAATTTCTACGAAAACGGTATGCCGATGCTCGAATTAATTCTTTTTTGTGAATTAGTCTAATGCAATTGTACAATTAATTAGTTTGCACTAATCATAATAAGTATAATTCGTTGTTTAATGTCCGAATAGAAATTATTCGGGTACGTTTGTTTGTATTAATGATTATCCTCATTTGGATTTACGCAAATACGAAAAAAAAAGTTGAATTTGTAGCTAAAATTCGCTAGGGAACTGAAAAGAAAATCGAAATCTAGCGTCGACCCACTTTATGTAATACAATGATCTAATTTTATGATTCCGTACTTTCAATATTTGAAATGAAAAGCAAAATTTTTACTAGAAATTCATATTACGTAAAATAATAAAATTTTAAGAAATTTAATTCTTTAGACTTATAATTTATCGTTAATTAACTTTTTATTTAATTCTGTGGTTTCCATTTTTAAATCTAATAAATCTGATATACGATATATGTACGTATTAGAAATACGTACGTCGATGCAATGTACACAAATAGAATAATAGTAACTGTAGAGTAATATATGATAGTAACGTGAATAAACAGTAAAAACATAAGAAATTGCTTTTTCGGATAATTGACGAATCCAAGAGACGACAAGAAATTCAATAATGTGTATAACTATTTGTCGAAACAACACGGAGAATCTAATCACGTATATCACACGACTATATCCTACTTTTATTTTAAAAAGTGATTCTGAATTTTTTTCTATTAAAGGTACTTCATTCACAGTACTGGAACACAGTTCTTTTGGAGATTTCATTATCTATCTTTCTGAATACTTCAACACAAATAATTAAGTGAAATTATGAAAATATCTCTATATACTTGAATATTAAAATGTTTGATTTACTATTTTACTGCTTATTCATCTTGTTTTCGACCGAAACCATAATCATAGTTAAGCGGAGATGAACGCAATGCGTACATTAAACGTACAAAACTCCGAAGATACTTGTTTGTACACTTATTTGGAAGTTTCAGTTTATAAAAATAAAATATTTGAAGTTTCTATTGAAGAATAAATACTCGAGAGAACTATACGTGACGTAGTTCCTAGCCGAATTTCGAACGAGGAGTCACATATATTTATACGTAGCTGTTTATTTACAAGATTTTCATCAATTTACTTACTTGCTAAAAATAAATAACTTCCAGTACTTAAAATTCTGAAAACAAAGGTGATATTGCTCAGATAAGCAATTGTATTTATTTGGGAAGCACGTTCCTTTAATCGTATTTCGCTTTTGTTTTCAATTATTTCGACTTGAATCCTTTTGTCAAAACGACCATTTTCTACGACGCGATTTTGTGCGACTTCTATTCGGATTATTACGTAATTTAATGACCTCTGTTGTCGTAAGACATCGTTGTACGAGCGAAACTTTTTGACTTGCGCATCTCGGAACATCTTTTTTTTCAGATCATTACGTACGCCGAACAATTAGCGGCTCTGTTTATACGCATATAACAAGCAACAGACGAACGGATATTAGCGATATCGAATTACGCGTTGCAACCGCCAACACACACTACGCGTACCTACGTGTGACTGATCAAGATCCTTAATAGTTAAATACCGAAATTAACGTTCATCACATTGTTGAAAATTACTAATAATTTACGTAATAATTTAAGAATGTTTTATTGCGCGTGAAATCCTCAGACACCGAATAAAAATAAATTACAAATGAATGAGCGTTTTAGCACCCGAACCTTTCATCGACGAGTCTACGACCGGAATACTATTAGGTACATTGGTTGCCTTTTTTTCACAGTTTTCTACAATACAAAGTGGAACTAGGAAAAGTTTTTCTACCTGAAGTTCTACATATCGAAATACTTCAATCCGAATTACATCAAGAAAAGCATCTGTAGATTGAAAAAGTAGAGGAGAAGAAGCGAACACTGTTAAAATAGAAATGAAAAAAAGAAACGGATAAAGAGAGAAGTCGGAGAGAGAGAGAGAGAGAGAGAGAGAGAGAGAGAGAGAGAGAGAGACGAATCCAGAAGGCAAGGCTATTTGTGCAGAAAGAGGCGACTATTCAAAGAAGCTCAATCGCGTGAGCAGCTTCTTCCTTCCTACGTGGAATGGAAAAAGTTGGTCGATGTGGCGCGTCGATCGAGGCGCCCACCTATATCTACTGCTGCTGCCACTTCAACAGCCTTGCCAGATAGATAGATAGAGAGAGAGAGAGAGAGAGAGAGAGAGAGAGAGAGAGAGAGAGAGAGAGAGAGAGAGAGACCTGGTGGAGACGAATGAAAGAAAGAGTGGGGGAGGGGAGAATTTATGCGAACGGCCCATTGAAAATACGCTGTCGGAACTTTTACCGACGGGCAGGGCGTGATCGGTTCGTTAAGTGACATCCACAGATTCGTCCAAGTTACTTACTCCTGACACATACGCGCATGTGTCTACGCGAAGCCTAACTATTTATAAATAATGCATGAAATATAGCCGCGATATCTCGCGCTTCGGTGCTTCTTCTTAATTTTTTTTCTTTCAGCCTTATCGATCTAACGTAGTATCGTCTACTTAACGCACGCTTGTTACCAACAAAGCGCATCTGTACTTTCTAAATGACCGAACGATGCATCATTTGCATTCTTAAAACATCCCAATGGTTTTTAATTGCACGATAGGCGCAAATTAAATTTAACGATAAAAGTAACTCGTGGCATTTTCTTCAAAGTCCGCTTACTCGCTCGCTTTTAACGCATTGGTAACTCTATACTTGTGAGGCTTCTTTCTCGATTGTCACTAAAATAGACGCTGAAAACCTTTTTACAAAAGAAAGCCGCTTACAAAATCGGCCGCTTTCCGCGCTTAATTCGGCATTATATTTTGAAAGCGTTGATTCCTCGATTCACGTGTAAACACTCGTGCAAACGCTATAATCGCTTCTCGACAAAGAATCCCAGTAAAATTACGCCCGAGCGGCGAACGTAATTTTATCAAGAGCTACGAACAAGCAATCGTTCGAGTGGTCGTTGCTCCAAAGTAATATCACGAGGTACGGGTGCCACGCTTATTCATGGAATAAAAAAGCCGTAACTGGTCCAGTCGATGGAGATTGAGATCCGTTGAACGTGTCACGAATAGCCAACGGCAAGCGGCATGAAAAACACGATAAAGTATGAAGCGACGCCAAATGCGCCCGTGTGATTCCGAAAAAAATCGTCATTACGAGGATCGGCTGTTTGAAATTCATGGATTCGGAATAACTGTGGGGCGCGGAGGGAGTGGCGTCACGCGTGGAGCTCCGGGTCGAGGGCAAAAATAGAGGTTCGTCGGTCCCCGTCGGCCACGCGGAATTCAATTATCCCGGGTGTAAAGGCCCTTTGAATTAGCTCCCGCGGGGAAAGCCAACTTTCTCCGGGTAGCAGCCGCGACGCGTGCCATCGACTTCTCCCGACTTCCCCCCGCGGGAAAGCGCGAGGGGAGTTTTTCCAACCTCGAGCGTCTTTTTGCTCCTTTTGATTTCCGGCATCCAGGACGGCAGGAGGCAATGAATTAAACTCCGCGTCGTCGGGCCACGAGACGCTGCCTGCCTCTCTCTCTCTCGCTCTCTCTCTCTCTCTCTCTCTCTCTCTCTCCCTCTCCCTATCGCTCGCTCTCTCTCTCTCTCTCACTCTCTCACTCGCGCCTCAGCTAGACAGGATAAAAGCAGTACGAAGTACCAGTAGAACGGCAGTTTATCTCGAGCTCCTCCATCCCTCGCAACGTCAGGTTTTTCGACCCGCGCCCTCGGGCCACGGATACTCCCCCGTCCGGGTTCTATCTCGTCTGGGTTTACCCGCCCGCCCCCTCGCGCAACCGCGATATTTTAATCCACGGAACTTTTCGCGTCGCTGCGCCCCACGGGAACAGAGGGGAAGCGAAAATTTCATCCCCAGGATGAGCTTTGGCGACCGGCCGCACAGTGACCGCTCGGATAATTATGTACGCCTTTGAAGTTCGCTTTGGTTGAAGTAAAGTTGACTTTTACGATTTTGAAACTGTTGGGTAGCCAAAAGTTTTCCCAACGGGAAACTTCGTGCGTTGATCAGCGCTTTTCCTTGGACACGAAACTTGGACTCTAAAGCGATATCGATGATGTTGATGATGATGATGATGATGCCAATGGCTACCAATCGCGGCATTCTACAATTTCATGATACGATACAATGTCGTTAGTAGCTCCTTCGGAATTATGCAATATTCAAACGCCACGAATGCATTCTATCGAGTAAATTTTCAGGTGAACTCGTTCCCTTACTATCGTATTTCCGATTGCATTTTCAGTGCGACATTTTTTTGACAAAGGGTAAGCAGGATTTTCGTTATTTGAAAAGAAGATATTTTACAAACGAGTTCTGGAGTCTCTTCTCGATGGATAAGCAAATGAAAGTTTTTCACCGACTAATCTCGTGAATCGCCTAGACTTGGGTAATAGTAATTCAAAACTTTGATTATTTCACTCGATCGGTAAGTGCATCGGTAATGGGAACATCTGTTAAGATTGGAAAAATTATTTTCCTACCCAAAATATACCAAAGTACTTTATTTTGAAAGTTCCTTCTCAATTCAAAGTTCGAATTCCAACGGAATCCGAAAATGTACGCGAATAAATTAACCTGCGATTCATGGCGTAATAATAAAACATTTCAGTTGCTTCTTTTAGTTTTAAGTAGGTACTTTTGAAAGTGAGATAAGGCTGTGGGACGAATCGAGCACATATTGCGTGAAAAAAATGAAGATACTCGCGCAATTAATAGCGAGACAAAGTTGAAAAATAAGAAAACGAAAGAAAAGCAAAACCACCCACATTCGTACGGATGAGTAACAACTCAATTCAATCGGGCTCTTTAAACGTGAAAAAGTTAGACAATTAGGACTAACCACGTATCTATTCGGAGGTCGGTCATTTTATGTCTTACGTTGTTAAAAGTACAGGAAATCTGCAGGAATCATTAAAATTTCATGCATCAGCAGATACTTGAAAGTCTTACTTGGTGATTATCGCGGATGAACTCTACCCGCTCTAGTAGAAAACTTGCCGAGTTCCATCTCAGCGCTATAATTCAAAAAGTCAAGTAGCGATAGAAAGAGGGTTAAGGATACAGAATTCTGAAACATCGGTGGATTAAAAAGTAAATATCATATATATTGATAAATTGCTCGGTCGACGCTTCGATTCCAACAATGACTCTCATTGGCCGACTAAAGTTGCCCTTATCTTACGAAAGAACTGCCGGATGCGCTGTTAGTTGTTTGGTAATAATTCACTTTCGCACTTTGCGATAAATCCACTTCAAAAGGTACAACATTTTCAAGTACGAATGAACGACTGCTCTTTTGGTGGCTGCGCTTGAAATCGCCAAGGGAATATCGTTAATCCGCGAATGACGATAGAAGAATTTTTAACCCCCGAGAAATTGGCTTGGGGAAAATTCCCAAGTAGAAGAGTCACAATCACGTTTCGGCCATCTGACTCACGAAGGCGTGATCTCACCTCGTATCTCATTCTGGTTACACCTATCTTCGCACCCATACCTCTTTTCCAAACCAAGAATACGAGCTGTTTGCGAGCGTTGTATGTACAGGGTGACCTGGAAAATCCAATCGACTTTATTATTTTTCTCGGATCTTCGATCTTCGGAAGAGTAGTATGTTTTCGAAAAGTAAATTGTTCGTTGCTGGATCCTCGAGGATCGTTTCCGTTTCATCGATGATAATTCGTGATCGTACGTAATAATTTCGTTAGGTTTTCCAACTGCGGTAATAATCCGTGCTTTCAAAGGGAATCAATTAATTCGCTATTCCCCCGGTTGATCAATATTATTGACTACTTTTCCATTTAATTCTATGAAAATACTATTGGGACCTTGGAAACCGTCTTTATTCGCGACTTTGAATTTTAAAGTAAAAGAATTTCGTCAATAAAGACTTCTGTCGAAGTGTGGTTTATGCGATCGAATGAAAAAACTGATACACTGCGAGCGTATGATGAGTGTAAGCGTCATTCTTAACAATCATTGGGTCTTTAATCTTTCCAGAGAGGATATGTAATTTAACCGAAGGTTAAATACGCGAATATATTATTCCATACTCGATTGAACGTTGCCTCGCCGAATTACGGCGTTTAACGTACAATTAATTTTAGATCAAGGTATTCGTGATACTTTTGTCACGTAACAAAGTTGAATGTACGACTTATCGCGATGCGAGTGTTTGTAATAGAGCTTGTTTTCCAAAACGAGCTCCCTCTCGCTCTCTCTCTCTCTCTCCCCCCCTCTCGCTCTCTCTCTCTCTCTCTCTCTCTCTCTCTCTCTCCGAAACCGGAAACATCCGATAAGGCAATGATGTATTTTTTGCAGTAAAAATGACCGAACTTGCAAAGCGCCTGTATTTGTTACAAACGAAATGAGAAAAAACACACTCTGTCGAAGGGTGGGCCACTTTTGAAAATGTAAACTCTGCACGGAGTGAAATACCGGCAGGAAGCAGAATTGATCTACAACGTTGCACATCCGCCTTCCTTCCTATCCGAGTGGCGAGAAATATCGTCGATATGAACCCCCGAGAGATAAACGGTCGTGGCGCACGCGTCCATCAAATTCGTATTTCAATGAAAAATGCAAAAGGGAGAAAGCGTTATCGAACGGTGCATCGTTGCTCCGACAGTTATAACGTTGGAGCAACGGCTTCTTTTCATCCATTCGATGTGCATTCGCGCAAAGACTCCGAAACTCGAAATCATGATTCGCGTTGCGACTCTAGCTCAATTGATAGTCTCCAGTAATCAAAGAAGATACATTGAACTTGCATCAATGGACTATATTTTCCCGGCGTTCGATTCTACGTCGCTGCCGTAGAACGATATCGATACTATCGAAGATTTATACAATTCAGGAGTTAGCGATGGCATTTACGAAAAGAACGTTAATTCGATGAACGTCAATAGCGCCGAGTGCGAGTTTTCTTGTCGGTAAACTGATTTTGAAATTAAGCGTAAATATCTTTGAATATTTTGTAATCGAAGGGCATACCCTTCGATTACAAAGATCAAGATTTATTTACAAGTTATGTTTATAACGCGATCCCCTCGCATTCATACGATTGTTCTTAAAATTATTCTTCCCTGTAACCTAAACGATTTAAATTTCGTTCCAAAACCACAATTAAGCAGATAGCGACGACGCCCGTATCAAGCGATAATCATCCTTTGTTCTCAATTTATAATAAACGGTAGATTCGGTGTAAAGGATCGCACAAGTGCCTTGCAGGAACTCCTCTTACCACTTCGAAGAGAAATATGAAGGTTAATCTAAATATAGTCACGACACATCCTTGAGTAAGAGGAGCTCTACTAGTGTCTCCCGAATGCAGTAATTTGCCGAAGCTTTGTAATCAAAGCTGCTCTACTGCATAGCTTGAGCTGGCGTTCACGAGTATTCGTTTGCACGTACACGCGGAGAAATAGCAGCTGTGCTGGATTAATTTGTAGGTGGCCAATGCTTCGTCTTTAAATAATTTCACGGTGTGTGTGTGGGTGCGCGCGCGCGCGCGTGCAAATGTAAAAAGACCCGATATAAGAATACGACAGCCGTGATTTAGCTTTTGGATATGTAATATGAACGCGTGACCTTGATTCGTACGGTGAATTACAGCGTATGCCGGTAATTCACGTAAATGACCACTAAACCACCCAGAGAACGAAAACGACCGAAATTTAACTTTAAATCAACGAAAGCTTCTCAAAGGTGCTTGGCAAAGTGAAAAATATAATGTCGTTAAAGAAAGTGCACGTCGAGATATTTAATCAATTTTTCACGAATACACGGTGCAGAAAATTTTGTTTTAAACGAAACATCTCTATTCTAATGACTATCCAATTACTTCTAAGTTTTCGCCGACTTCTAGCTAGAAGAGTAAATACTATCGATTCCACTGTGTTAACGTTAACCTAATTGAAGTTCACACTGGTACTCGGTTTTCGCACGAAGCATCAAGTATTAACGGGGGATTATACTTATGCATTTGTACGCAACGGTAAATTCTGTATGTGAAAACTGTATTTACGTAGTAAAATTTACTATGTCTATTTTCTAAGGAAATTTTAGGTTGAATTTTTCACGGATACGTTGGCGATTTCGACCATGTAATTTCTCTCTAAATACACGTTCCAAGCAGTTCGCCTGTGATTCTCAGTTGAAATACACGCGCTTTAACGTTCGTTGGAGCAAAGTAGCTGCTCTTTCGCTGGAATTATACAAAGGGGTTGCTAAACACCGTTGCCACGTACACCAAGAAGCTGGTAAATCGGCTTGTTTGCGGTGTATTCGTTGACATTGCTTTGCATTTATCGAGAGCAAGAGAGAGAGAGAGAGCGAGTGAGAGAGATGGGGAGATGTCACTCGACTATTGAACGCGTAGAAGTTCCGGGGTAAACGTAGTTTATATTCAGTCATATTATGCACCAGCCGACGGATACGGTTGCTCCGAGTGTATTTAACGTCGCGTAAGACATTCTCGGTTGGATTGCATACAGCACGAACTACAAGAGCTGAGTGCTTTTGGCGAGCAAACTTGAATAATACGCCGATTAAGGGTAGTGCTACGGAACTCGCGCTGCGATACATCTAATATAAAATTGTCTTTAAAAGTCAAAGACTAGTGCGACAGCGACACTCGTTGCGATTTCATTTAATGAAAGCCTAGCCTACCGACGTTGCCCTTTTTTTAAAAAAAAAAACAAAGAAAATGAGATCAAATTCGATTTGGGAACATTGAAGAATCGCGAAAAGGTCCCCCACCCCCACCCCCGCCCCCCGCGAGCACTCGCGTCTTGGTGGTTGGAACACACAAAAAAGAGCGAGAGAGTCTCGCCGGAAATTTGCGAGACCATGGTGCATTCAATTTCCGGTGCAGCGATGCTTACTTTCACCTGCGAAAGCAAAGGAGAAAATGCCAGCGACGCATCGGGGTGTCGGGGGTTGGTCCGAGCTCCACGAGTTCTCGTGAGCTTCTTCGCACCACCTGAGCCAAACGACGTCCCCGGCCTACAAAATTAACTTTTGCTACCATCTTCCCAATTAATTTACAGGTCTGCGCAGCCGCCTAATTGCTCGCATAAATTACCAAAGTGCCCGAGATTAACTGCGATTTACACCCGCGTCTTGCTCTCGGCGCCGAGCTTCTTCTTTCCTCGCACCAAGTCCGCTCTCTTGCGAGCCGCAACAAACACCGGGAAAACAAAAGAGGCGTCATCGAGGGTTGCCGGAAAAGAAGACCGCGGACTCCGATTACTCTGGTTTAACCTTCGACTAACGCTACCGGATCAAGGTCCGAGCTTTCAAACCGATGATGCTTGAATGACGTGGCTACATATACGTAACGTGGAACAATGTAGTTTGGAAGTCTTTGTAATTTCCACGGTACGACGCAATAATAATTTAAAATGGAATCTGCTTACTGTGCAGGCAGCTGACAGAGAACTTTGCTTTCGTGGTGTAACTCTTATAAAATCGAACAACGTAAAATCTGTATCGGTATTTCTGTTCCTAAGTTATTTTGCTTCGGAAGAAAAGCTTCGATTTATTTTCAGATAGAAATTCACGGAAAAATATTTACTTTATTTGATTCTGTATGTGATAATCCAACAAAATACCATTGCATCTACATTTACTACGTTCACAGCAACGTACGTAAACGTACACCTAATATTTTTCTTTTCACGTAAATAATGCGATTGCTCACGAATTCTAATTCCTTATTGCCTGATTATTCTTTTGAGTATGAAAATCGACGTAAGTTATACCTGAGCTCGTGTTTTTATCGTGAAAAATATGAAGTGTAACGGACTTGTACCGCACCCCTCGGATTCGTAAATTGCAAGCGGCTGGAACACGGATTTACACTTAAAAATTTCCTTTATATTTTTTAGCATAAGTACGCGAAGGCATTAACTGCGCGAAGAAGCTGCGCAAAAAGCTATTAAACCAATAATTTTAATGGATAATTTAAAAGTTGGAAAGTTGATTTTTGGTTTCTAAATGTTTAAGCCTTCGTCTACGTTCTTTCGTGAATTTACACGTATTTCGGATAATTCATTTAATTAATAACGTTAATTTTCAGCAAACTTAAGAAAGTTAAAGAAGATGATATTCCGTCAACACTTAAAAGATCGAACATATTGTACTTTTAATTTTAGTCTTATCGAATACAGAAAAATCAAATCATGACGAAATCATAATTGTTCAAATGTATTTTTCAAATAACAAATATTGGTTGTAATCTTATAAAACGCATTCGTGATTTTTATACTGGATTCACCGACATAAACGATGTGCGCGTACATCAATTTAAATCGCAGAATATAATAATGTTTTGCAGCACGTATAATTTGCCTACGCACATTTCTAATTTAAATATACGCTTTTGGTCACGTATCGCTATTCTTTTTCAATGAAACTTTTTGTCCGCTTTTAATCACCATTGAATGAGGAGGCGAAGAAAACCAATGGAATTCTACACTAATAATAGTAATAATGGTAAACTGTAACGTACTAAAACGATAAATTAATTAAAAAATTAATCGAGGAAACTTTCATTCGAGTGTCGCACAGGCCCACATTTTAATTGCGCTCTTGAATAATACAAATCAATCTCCGAATAAATTGACAAGTGTTACCTTGTCCACTACAACGAATCCATATCTGGAAGGGTGCCGCACGAATAACCGTCTTGTTCCATTTCGTAGGCTCTTTATACGCGTGCATACGATGATGATTTTGTGCGCGCATCGACATTTTAATCGTTACCCTTCGATTTATGCGCGCGAGACTTTGCGTGACTGAGAATTTCACACGCTCGGACCAACGAAGATAAGTACATCGAATGGCCCGGAGCTGACAATGTTTATAAGTCTGAAATAAATTGGAAGAGCAAAGTCGAGATAAAATGAGAGAAGCGTCGTTGTTAAGCTAAGGAATTGTCGATCGCGAAAACATCCATCCGAAAGAATTAGACTCCGAGTACGAGGTTACTTTACGGTAACGGAATACAAGAAAAGCTTGCTCATGCGAGACGCGTAGCGAATCTGAAAAAACGGAGAAATTTTATATCTTTGGAACAACAATGGAGAAATAATAAAAAGCCAGGAAAGGGTAGACAAGGGATTAAATACTAGGTAGGACATTAAGGAATGAATTCCAGCTTGTTACATCGCTACGCAATATTTCATCGCACGCATAACACACAGGGAGTGTCCTTGCGTGCGCAAAGCCCCGACGTTTATGGACTCGAGAGGACTCTCACGGGTTGGAACTCAAATGCGACTCTCCCTTTTTTCGCTGTTATCTCGATCCTCCTTTTTCGCTGCTTAATACGACGAAATGGCATCGCGTTCGCCCTCGCGCATTTTTCATTAATCACTTAACGCGTCGACGCTTAGAAACATTTGTGGGCGTAACAAACCCGAGTTCGAACTTTCCTTTACCGATGAGGGTCACTTTGTTCCTCGGGAAGCCGTACTTTTATCTCGGTTTGTTGCGTGGCGATTCCTCAAATATTCGCGCTCGATCGAGGACCTTTAATCGAACAATTTCAAGATTTTTATCTCGGAATCTTTCGGTTTTCACGCAACACACGCAAACACGCGCAAACACATGCCAATGCAACGATGCCGTACCACCTAACTCGCAGGAAAACCTCTGCCAATTGTAATATTTTCTCGTGAAAGCCACACGCGCGATCGATTGTGAAATAGATCGAGTATTCAATCTGTCCTCCCCCCAATGTGTGCCTATACGTCGGTCTATAAATAGTGACATTATGAATTTACGTTGACTCCGCTGTATTTGATAAAGTCTTAATTTTCCTTTCAAATATGCATTATTAGACAAGCACAAATAGGAAGTACGTAAAAACAATTGGAGATGTTTCGTTTGAGAGTTAAAAGGCCGTGCGTATTATCTCGATTGTTACGTAGGTTGCGATTTTTACAAGTGTAAATTATTGTAAAATAATTTTACAACTTTTCTTCGTTATACGCTACAATTACAGGAACGCGTTTCTTCCTTTTTTCAATATGTTTCAATAACCGAGCTTGATTGATAAGCGCGTACATATACGCGTAATTGTCTGATCTAGCCAAAATGTAAACAAAATGTTTTCCATCTCCTCTGACGATCTTAAAATGTCAATTAATTACAAAGATTCACTCCTTTCCTAATGGCGATTCGAGGCTCAGTTACAATAAAATTACCGATGAATCTGAATGCTAATACACGTGTTACCTACCAACGCAATATTGTCAACTTTCCACGAGCCGTTTGACACATAATTCACTAGCAGAACCTAATCGAAACGCAACGCGCACTTGGAATACGCGCGAATCGAACTCGATTACCTACAGCTATTACCTCTTCTATTTACCCCGAATCTTCCATCGCTCGCGTAGACCATCGAGTGTCTTATCCAATTCTTCGGGAGTTCCTTTCTGTGCTCCCTGCTTTTCAAAAGGTCCCGGACTTCTCGGAGGACAAATCGGCCAAAGTCCATCTCTTCTACCTCGTCGACGACCTCGCGGCCGTTCCTCTACGCGAATCGTTGTCATTTACATTTCTAGCGGTTTGTCGTGTGGTGTAGTTATTTTTGTTGCTTTTATGTTTAATTTAAGTGCATCGGTTAAGGTGGGCCGTTCGAACGGTGCAAAATCTGGTACAGTTAAAACGTGTACTCGCTCGGTAGGGAAGAAATAATCAACGGGTCGGGTACGATGTATTTCGCTGGTCAATCCGCGCAAAGTTGTTAGATAATTATCGCGCGTGCGTGTGGTACATTTCAATGACGTCGTACGAGGTATTGCACAATATACAGTCGCAATAATGACTCGCGGTTCGCGGTTTCGTATTAAGATAATGCGAATGAGAGAACGAGAGAAGGAGAGAAAAAGATTATTTCATTTTTCGTATTGGAAAGTGCGATTAACGCGATAAAAGAATTCTTGTTTTCTTTTTGGCAATTTGAAAGTGATACGTTCATGAGTACAATTAAAGGTGCATATTGAGAGCGTTGAAGGAGCGTTGACAGGCGAATGAACAGCAGACAAAACAAACCTCGAAACAAACGCACAAATATGCTTTGCGTCCACTAAAAATAAGACTTATCACGGATTCTTCTCTTGGCAGTTTAGCGCGATGTAATCTCTAAGATCACAATAAAAATGATGCATTGTTAGAATTTTGATTTTCAAAGAATAACGCAAGAGTCTCATTTAGAATATTTGCAAAATATCCAGCTCAATTGATGTGCAAAATAAAAGCAAATGTTGAAACACTTTTAAAGTCCTTGAACGAGAAGAAAATACGTTCTTTCGGAGATACAATAATAGCTTAGTAAAGTGTTTTTAAGATATTCAATTAATATTGCTATTTTCAGCCAAAAGCGCAACGTTCGTTTAAATTATTATTTGTGAGAAAATGTGTGTTACTCGGTAATATTGTACACTCGATGTGCTTATTAATCAGAGGCACTTTTTCATAACCAACAATGCCGTTGAAAAATAATCTAGTCTCGGTCGCGAGGAAAAAAAATATTATTTTTTAACAACAAATACATATTGGCTGCAGAAGCTTTACTTTCTACCATTTTCTCCTCACCTTGTCGATAAAATTGTTGTTATTTTAGCGCCATCATTTACATACGCCCATTTGTCAATATCTGACAAAGCCGTCCTCGTTTCAAATTTATGCTCATCCTTGAATATTCAATATAACTAATCGAAAGAGGATACTTAAAAAATTCGAATAACGGCTTATTTGAAAAAGTAATTATTTAACCTTGTAGCAACGAGACCCTTAAAGCACCTTCAAAGCACGCGTTCCCTTAATGAATCACCCACATTGTTTTTGATGAGCGTATTCCTTATCGTGTATTACCGACTGGAAGTCGGTGAAATTAGCGACTCCAACAAGTCCAGTGCCGGATGAAAATACGAAAGAAAAGCACGAGAAACGCATAAAAGCGCGATAGCATTTAAACGTTATCGCCGCCTCGTAGTCGAGAGCCCAGATACTTTGGAGATCTTCCTGTTGCACAGCGGAAAAAGGGCGTTGAAAAATTACCCAGCAATAGACCATCCGCTTATCCGCCCCCGCAGCTCGATCGGAAACAAAGGCTCCCGTCGTCGCGTTCGGTCGTTCCCGTCCAAGCGACGCATTTCCGGGAAGGACTCCTCGCAGAAGCGTCCGCGCGACGTCGACCTCCGGAATGGTCAGCTCGCGCATCCAGACGCGAACCCCGGCTATTTGTGGCCCGGATAATTGGGAGGCGGTGAACGTTTCGGCGATGTCGTGGAAGTTGGCTCCGTGGAGTTGGCGCTTACCCAAATCCCCGAAAGAGCCAGAGAGTCTCTTCGATTTTCATTGGCGCGCCGGCTCTTTCCAAGCGGTTTGCCACGCTGACCTTTGACCCGCGCGTTAATCCTCCTGGGATATCGATTCGAGGACCCCGTGCTCCAATCGCCCAAATTGGCCGATCGAACCGTTCGTCATCCGTCCGGACACGTGGACCGTCGCTCTTTAACTACAAAGTCGGCGGATTGCCGAGGAACAGCCAAAACTATCGTCACTTGCCCGGTCTATTAAACAACCAAATTAAGTATTTAATTATTTACGGGAGCGATTCGGTCACTTAGTTAAGACCGTCGGCTAACGTAGAGGACCGCGAGCGTAGGATTTTGTTCCTCGACGAGCACTTGCTGCACGTATAAAAATGGCTTTTAAAGACTTGAGCTTAAAAAGAGGCTAATTTTGCTCGCATCGGCTTTAACTTTCGCGATTCTTTACGTCGCTTTTCATCGTGTGCGTCAATAGCTTTGCGTCGAATTCTTTGAACGTCTAATCCACGGAGTTTCTCCTTTTGAGAAAGAGCAGCCTCGAACAAACTCACCGCCACCGGTGAATGTTTTACTTATTAATACGATGGTCTGAATGCACATAAACGCCTAGTCATCGTTACTAATCTAATCGAGGCCCAAACACTCGAAAAAAACTCTCTTTGTTCACCTTTACAGTAGTACACAATCGTGTGCGCGAGCTTTTATAAAAGTGCAAGTGTAAAACTCGGTCGTATTGCGATAAGAATCGGGATCGGGATCGGGATCGGGATCGGGATCGGGATCGGGATCGCGCTGTCGTTACGCTCCCGCGTCCTAGATTTTACAATTAAGCCTCGCATTTCTCCCATCTCTACCTCAAACTCTAATTACTTGGCAAATGCATCGAGGCGGCTAAAATAGAATCGAACACTTACGGTCTGATTTATATACTCGCGACCTTTTGCCACTTGTACGAATACACGATTTCAAGGACCCGCGGAAGCTTGCGAAAGAGCTTAGAACGAGCCGATATTACAATATACATATTGTAATTGGCTGCAGTATAGTTAATTAATTTAACACATTTATCGTTATTCGGCAGCTTCCTAAATATCCAATAAAAATTCTTTACGTTTAGCTGCACATGCTATTTTGCGGTTAAAAGTAATACAAACAATGTTTTTTTAATTATACCTTTTAATGTACTGCGTGGATGTTTTAGCGATACTTTATCGACTCGTGCGTGCGTGCACGCGTATTTACTGATTTACGCACGGGTACACATATATTACGTACGTACAATATTTTATTTTTACATGACCGATAACGCGAAGGTTTTTAAAAGCAAAACTATCTTGTGATGAGCGTGCATAATGGGCAATTTAAAATGAAAAACATGTTAGCTATTTGAGCCACGGATAACTGAGCAATTTTTCGTACCAATAAATTTTAAAGGTAATTACGTAAAAGTTAGAAACATTCATCGTTCTTAATAAAACACGGGGAAAAATATTTTCAACCTAATGCCAAATAAATGTCTTTTTACAGTTTATACGTGCACATCAAAAGCATCGACAGTTAATATTTTACAGTGACTCTGCGTCGTTCTATCTAATAAATTAAAGCCAACATTTATTGAAAAGTCTCGCGTTTGTAAAAGTCCC
Source organism: Wiebesia pumilae (assembly GCA_018907045.1). Lineage (NCBI taxonomy): Eukaryota > Metazoa > Arthropoda > Insecta > Hymenoptera > Agaonidae > Wiebesia > Wiebesia pumilae. The sequence continues at coordinate 406,632 of JACCHZ010000163.1, read as the reverse complement.
TCTATTTCTTCTCTCAAAATCGTCAGCTTTAAACTTTCGTCGCTATTAATGGAAATGAAGCAACGAAATTTGGTAAACCGGTAGCATATAGCGCACTAGTTCTATTGCTATTTTTCTTTAAGTACGTGGACAAATTAAATAAAATTATTTGCTACGGGTCTTAGTGTTTGCAGTAATATTTAACCCTTTAAGTCTCAATTTTGATAAGTACCCTCGACATCTCAATTTGGCAATATTTTCCACGTACGGAATAAACATTAATTTATTCGCGATGCGCTGATCTTGGAAATTCGGAATCTTCTAATATACGCTAAAGTCTACCTCCCGAGGTTTCCAAAATACGTGTGTATTCTTCGAAAGTTATTTTAAAAAGTACTTTAAAAGATTTATGTATTAATTGAAAGCTGCAACTGGAACATCTGTTTTCTCCGTGATAATTCACCGTACTTAAGCATAGTACGTTGTGCATAGTTTTGAACGGTGAAAACTTTTTTCAGTGTAAATCAACTTCGTTCTCGCATTATGCTCTTTCTCATTTTAACAACGTATCATCCCGAGATATTTATTTGCTTTTGACGTGCTCGTCGCTTATTTCGCGATATTGCCTGCAAATGGTTAAGTGGTGGTGTAATGTCATAGTTAACAACAAGCTGAGAGTCGTAATTTTCAACAATTTAGTTCGTTACGCGCAGGCATGTATCTTGAAAAAATTAATTCCCTTCGCTTAACAATAACGCGCGTTTTGCGTTGTAAATATTTGGAAGCATAGAAAATCAAGCCAAGTTAATAAAAAGTAACGATATCGGCGTACGATCAAAAATCTATTCAATAATTTCGCTTGTGATTTATTTTCTCTAGCAAATTTAAATATTAAAGACCGTTCTTCTAAACTAACGGTTTTATTTCAGTGCTGAAAAGCATCCGATACTGCGAAATTTATCAAATTATTTCAGTTTAGCAGATGACACAATGTGACAGTAAATAAGTAATGAATATTTTTCACGTTTGAGTGTCCGAATGTTTTCTAAAAGTGATTTGTACGCCAATCTCGATATTATAAATCTGAGCCATAATTGTAAAATGTAAATTTGATTTTATGAGAAAAATGTATGGAATCTGTGTAAGTCATAACTCTCAGAAATATTTACGTGATTTATATTTCGACGTCTTAAAGAGCATTTTATTTGAATTATTAAACATTGATTGTTATATAGTTTCGATATTTATAAATTGAAAGTAGTGCGCAAAAATAGAATTCCTACACGACCGAAGATTAATTTGTTCTTTGAAAGAGTTCTATTCAGTACTTGAAAAAATGCAAATTGTAGAATGAAATTGAAAAATATTTATTTTGAAAATACTTAAATCAGAACATGCAGGGAATAATTAATATCTCTCTCCCACCGTTCGGAAAAGGAAAATTTTTGTCTTCTAGCAAGGCTGTTTTATTCGAAATAAAATGACCTCTCTTCGAACCGTTTGATATTTTTCAAGGAGTAAAGTTCAAATTCAAGTTACATTCTTATAAAACCCTTTCGTATTACTCATAATTCATATTAGCAAGCTAGCGAACGAAATATATTTTTAATATTCAGTTCAAGTACTATACGTCATGCCAGCTTTTCTCACTTTGCTTTTCTCGCTTGGAAAAACATAATCAATTCTAATACAACGATTACTAAATAAAAAGTCAACGAATTATTGTCCTTTCATTCAACGATTCATCCTGCAAATAAATACACGAAAACGTCGAGATACATATATGAATGATCCTGCGAATGGGATGCAAGCCCAATGCGTAATACACTTTTTAACCGTTGGCAAATCGAAAAAATAATAAAAAAAAAATACGAGCACGCGGTTGGCGAGCTTTATGCTTCATTCTCTCGCTCCCCCCCCCCTCTCTCTCTCTCACTCACTCTCTCTCTCTCTCTCTCTCTCTCTCTCTTCCTATCTCTCTTTTTTTACAGGCGCGGTGTCGTTTACCAAACAATTCCCAATTGCCTTGTCAAAAGTTCTGCCAAAAATGGCCCCTGATTTATGGCGCATGGCGCGCACGCGCCGATTTATTGCCCCGGACGGACAAAAGTCCCACAAGCTTTCACGCATACACGTATACGTGCATGCGCGAACAGAAAGAGGAGTATTTTAAACTCCACGGTCATTAATACACATCCGCGTGTGTTATACCGCGCATACATACATAGACGCGCGACACAGCGAAAGAGATTTTTTGTTTATATACGGTATGCGAGAAGCAGGTTCCAGCTTTTTGTAATCGCAGCATCTCCGTATCTTCAGTTTATGATTTATTAGATTTTAAGTCTTAATGTGCAGGTAATTGCGCCGCTACTAATGCGGATTAGAAATTATTTTGTGAAAATTATTTGTAAAACGAATATGTATTTGTTTAATAATCCTAAGTATGACGCTAGCTTGAGATATTAGGAATTTGCAGCTGCTGACACGAAACTTACTTTCGAAAAATATTAAATTTATTATCTCTTTTGATAAGGATTACGAACATTTATTAGATGGTAATTTTTATTGCAGATGTATGCTTTTGTTTCATTTAGTGGAACTTAATATAAAAGTTCATCGTCAACTTCGTTTTCATTATAATTGTATTAAAGGGGTTGCGTAAGCCGAACGATATTCACTGTATTCGCAAAAAGAAGAACGTTATTATCATTGAAATGGACAAAAATTTAATTGCACTTAATTGCCGCAATACGATGCAGAATTTCAAATTTTTAATTCACTTTTGCCCGTGATTGTATCTAATTATAAAATAAAGATCGCGCCTAAATTATCGTATTGCGTTTCTCTTCCGAACAGATATTACAAAACTTTTACGTGAAGGTGTAACGCGAATGACATTTAATTGTCAAAAGTCTACGAAGACGATTGATGAAAAACTCTTGAATGGAATAATAATAATATGGAAAGAAATAATGTTATTGGTCGATTTCGTAATATAAATGTCTGCAATTATAGCAAAAAATGTTCTGGTACACGATCTGATACAAAATATCGAATCGCTTTTTCGCGTGTATTCGATTGTCTCATTATCGCTTACAGGTTGCGTGGAACCTATTACAAATAAGTAGGAAATGTATACATAACTAGTTAAGATTATTTTAATCGTCATACGATTACAACACATCAAATCCAACATAACGTTTAGAATCATAATTAGCTCAGTGCAACGTATTCCCGTACCATTTTCCTATTAACCGTTTACGCGCGCGTACCTTCATCTTCAACAGTGTTCAGCCGATGATCATCCCTTCCTCTTGATTAAAGAGCATTAAAGCTGAATTGATTTCGCCTTTAAGGTCCGCGAATCCGTCAGAAGCAGGTCGGTACAAGCGAAGCCTACTAAAACGAACGACTCACGAGCATCGCCGAGTTTCCGAATGAAGGCTAGAGATAAGGCGTCGCGTGAACAATGACGCTCATTAGGTTGTTGATATTAGCAATATCTAGGGAAACCAGGCGCTTGGTAAATGCGATCGAACGCCAAGTGTTCGACAGCCATTCGCATCTTTCCGCGCTTCCCATAGAAACGTTTCGATGACGACGACCACGACGATTCCGCACGAAAACACGAGAAGGCCGACGGCCAGTGCGTTTAATGCTCGCGGTACACTCGGTACACTCGGTACACTCGGTACACTCGGACGTCGAGCTTCCGCCAACAGCTCTTGGTCGTAAGTTGGTCGGTCGTCGCGACGGGTGCGAGAGCAACCGTCGGCTTTAACAACGATTATAAAATCAGTTACCGTGATTTACCGAGATTAAAGTTAAACCTCGCTGTGCACGGCTCTGCTTGCCAGGCTCTGGAATTCGTGTTGACGTCACCGGGTTGCTTGCCCTCGCCTCCTCGCGCCCGACGCTCTAACGAACGATTTCCTAACGTGCCTTCTCCTGCACATCGAGGTTTCGGCTAATTTCCACGCATTCGCGTGGTATTACGCAGAATATAGGCGGAGGTCGTGCCAAAGCGGAATTCGGAAATTCAGGTTTCGGTGACGCGAGTCGTTACAAGGCTCGAGATGTCCAGTCGCTGCTTAATTGTCGAAATTAATTGTCGAAGACTTGGACAACATGATTGGATTTTCACTGTTGAACGCGAGGGATCACTACAAGCGACTGGAGTAACTTTGAATTTTGTAATCATTAAAAGTCGCTAGCGTAACAATTTTCTAACTCATACCTTTGACAGCGTACCCTCAACGTTCGTTGTGACAAACTCGATGGCTTTTTAAATAGCGCTCTTTGAGACAATTGTCGACGAGGTCACTCGTACATTCGCTTTAAAAAACGTTTGCGAAAGAGCGCTAGGTTTTATCGCAATGGGCAGTGAAAACGAGTTATTCGCAGTCGCGTTCGACGTTCGCCGTACCTCAGGTTCAATGCTTCGATGAAGTGGCAAAGCCCTTTCGTCGTAAGCCGTCGCTCCCTAGGGGTATTTTTCCAGAATATTAGCTTCGGTCGTTAAAAATGCCAGGCGTTTCTCGAATTTAGGTTAGATAATAAGAATCCAATTAGTTTCGAATGACGATAAAATATTAGCCAATAGAAGGAGCTGCTGCCCGTTATTTTTGTTACTCTTCATTAGCCTCGTCGCACGTGATGAAGCTCTGAGACTCGGATGCACGAAGCGTTCACGCGAGTCCCCTGCGAACGCCACGCAACGAAACAAAGTCAATAAACAATGCTAGGAGGTAATTCTTCTTTCTCGAGCTTGTAATCTGAAATTTCCTAGAAGGACCTAAATAACGTAAATGAGAGTAGGAAAGTAGGAAAGGAGGAAAGAAGGAAAGAGGAGCGCGAGCGAGCCGGTGGTAATACATCTCTTATTAACTTTCGCGAAAGCATCGTATCCAGCTAAGGGCACAATTTTCTCGGAACGGGGCAAAAAACGGAAAAACTCATTTCGCCCAGCGACTACTGCGCCGTCGAATTAAAATCGCGTTCGCGGCGAGGGGGAGGAAGCGCCGGTGAATTGCTCCGGGAATTTCGTTGGGCGTGCGCGAGGAAATAAGGCCAAGAAAGCACACGAGTTCTTCGAGGGGCTTCCGCAGCTCGATAAGCGATCGCGACGAGAGGGCAGTCAAATTACCTCGACGATCACAAAGCCATCCAGCGTGAAATTCGAGACCTTTCCACGTTGGGAAACTCATTGTTTGGAGCCGTGCCTAATCCCGATTTATTCCGATCGGAATTTCTCGTACTTATCTCGCCTCATCCCTGGCAACGCTCGCGACGACTTTCTCTTCATAACGAGGTCGCTCAGTCGAGGCTGGTGCGTCACGTGATCGACATCTGCGACGCGAGGACTGATTTGCCGCTGAGCCGAAAGACTTTCTTCGATGCGAGCTGCAATTGCCGCGGTAGATTGCAATTAATGCACTTGCATCGACCCTGTTTTAATACAAAGACGGACGAGGTAGATGAACGTCTTCGTTATTATCGTGTCATTTATCATTTTATCCCAAACTAATCCTAATTCCAAATCCCAGCGAAACTGTAACTGCCAGTTTACCGGGGATTTATGGACCTGTTTATGGATGCGATTACCCCCGGACTCGAGGCTAATTACGAGTGAGGAGAGCCGCATTACCTAATTCCAACGGGTGCAGCACGATTTTGTCGCGAATCTCGCGTAACCGCCTCACGACGACCGGGTTACGTTTGTCTCGCTTTGTCCTCGGGTACAACAGGCGTCCCAGTAAGAGGATAAACCTTTACGACATCGGGAGTTCTTCTCATTGCGTAATAGCTGTATATTCCAAGGTAGTTATTTTAACCGAGATAATTCGTGTGTCGACGCCGCGAATTTCCAGCTAAATTAAGCCTGCCCGATTGTAATTTCATTGGAAAGATAATAACGAAATGTCTTTCGCTTTTACCAGTGCGTATTCATGACGATTAAACAAAATTATTCAACCTTGATCACATTCGCTCTTCTCAAACTTGAGCTTTTAAGTCGGCTTTATTCCCGTTAAAATCTACATCTCCGAATAGGGCTCACACTTGATTATTACTTTACAGCACGTTGTCTAGGATTAGCAATTCATTATTTGCACTTATCAACTAGTCTATTAATATAAGTTCTTGATTGACATTTATATAGTTTTGAACCGTTTTAATTTCAATAACAGTGCCACTGTATCAATGAGCCACCGTATCAATTTTCTACAACGCACACTTTATATTTTACTGTCTTTTTCATTAACAGGCTTGAATTTGCATTTCTATAAATATTTAGTACTGTAACAAATTATTTTTTCCTAGTCACAAAATGGTAAAACGTTCCATTAAATAAAATTAATTAAATTACCAATTCAGGTACATTTTCATCCATAGCCTTCAAGTTTCTCAATTTAACGTTTTTCAATGAAACTTTTTTCTATTAGAACTATTTGTTTCAGTAATTTCGAATGAGTTTCATCGTGAGAAATTAAATTATCTCGAATAGAGGTTGCAACAGATTCTGCTAATACACTTATTAATCTTTCGAGGTAGATTCCTTTTACGATGGTGCGGAAAAAATGTTATTTTTATACAGTCCTTTGGTCCGCGAATCCTTTTAACGTAGTCAAAGACGAATTGAAAATATCAACGCACGGAGTTTTGTATTTTTTTAAATGTTGTTTTCCGAAAAATACGTCGTTCAAAATACTTCCTGCGTTAGGTACTTTGATCTCGAAGAATTGCGTCAATTGTGATCCGATCAACTTGACACTTGACGTGTTTCAAGAAAAACCTTAATACCTGAAAATGTCCGCTGGACGGAAAATACCTTTATTAAAAACATCAAATGATTCGATGAGTTTAAATACGTAATTTTATCAAAGTTCGCTACGAACTCATTATTTGTCCATCAACAGAAACAAATGACGAAAATACAAGTAAGCCGAGATGTTTAAACTTCAAAGTATATCGATTATTAATCACTTACGTTGATTCGGTAATTCCCAATCGGAATTTCTTTATCATTCGAGTGAATTCGAGTGCATTCCATTCGAGTGAAAGAAAGGACTCTACGAATACGACCTCAAGCGACTGGCTCCTACAAGTTCATGCCCACCGAAATTTTCTGATAAATATACATTTGACTAAGGCACGTCAAACAGCACATTAAAGGTTTGATCGAATTTATCGGTCGTTCGAGGTTGAAAGTTTGTAATAAAAGTCCCGATTTTTAACACCCGAAGAGCTCACGAGGCTCATAAGGCAACGCCCATTACTCGGATATTTATTTCGCAGAATTGCAATTTAATTTCGATTGCAATCCTTGCGTATTATGGTTCGGACCTATGCGAAAGATATCGCTCATTGTATTGCATTGTACAGAAGCGCATTACCACGCGCATGTAGTAAAATAGAAAGTACGACTATTTTTAAGATAATGCACCTGCACACGAGCAAATAAAACGTCTCATATAATAAGTACACGAGTAACGCATTTTTCTAATAGAAAAAATCGATGCAGTACTGGATGTACTCGAGGAGGGAAGCGAACTCGCGCCAGGGGCACACACGTATACGCGCACACGGGCGCATCGTGATCTCGTGATCGAGCACTCGACGTATCGGCATTCGCGGCACGCTATGCGTTACGAGCACTCGCCGTCGATCCTCGATCGTCATCGACCTCGTACGCGGCCACGAAAGCGGGAGGGCGTGCATCCAACGGGACTCCCCTTTCATTTCTCTGTATCGGCGTCGAATATTTTATTCGCGCCCTCGCTCGAAGGCGAGCGCGTGCGTACGGGACACGCGCGTCGAACAGACCGTGAAAGCGGTAGCGGGAGGAGGAGATCCGAGGTGGGGTCACGTCGACTCTTGACCCGCGCGCCTGTCGCTCCTTGACGACGCGGTTATCGCGAGACCGAGGCTCACGATGGCAAGCAAATTTAAGGGAAATTGGATTTGGCGTCGGGGACCTTGGGATTCCGCAGAGGCTCGAGGATTTCTACTTGCGTACCGGGCGGTGCGCGGAGGGTCAACTTCGGGTGCTCGTACCGATGGTCGTCGACAGGCTCGATTTACATTCGCATTCGGCGATTCAACGGAACTTGCGCTGCGTTTCTCCGGGCCTGGGCAACCTCTTGCAGGGCGTTCTCCTTGGATACTTGATTTTTCCGCTTTTCCGCTTTTCCGCTTTTCCGCTTAACTCCGATAATTTGTAGAGTGTAAACGGAATTTCATTGTGTAACAGGCTTCGGTATTCTACCCGCACGCCTAAATTCATCATTTTTAAGAACAATCCTACTCCATTCGTCCCGAGCTTCTCAGCCATCAGCTTATATAACAGCAACGAGTACTTTCGTAAAATTTAGCAGACCGTGTTTATTTAATCACCAATTTCGTCGTTTCTCCGAGTGTTGGGTAAGCTGGACTTGCCGGTGATCAAATAACGGAAGAAATCATTTGCACGCAACGATGTCATTGTTCGTCGAAAGATGAAGAAGAAAATACTCTTAAAGTGGTAAAGCAATGACAAATACAATAAAAAATACAAAAGTACACTTTTCGATATGACGAACCAAAACAACTTGAACGGTAAAAAGTTGCGACGAGGGGCATAAGTATGTTACGCCTCCTTTATCGATCAATATTCCCGGTGAGGCCGCGATAAGGCCGAGGACTAGCAGATTTTCTTATTCGCGCCTCGGCCTGGGAATGCGGATTCATACGAATCGCTCGTATTAGAATCAACGAGCTCTCGGATTCCGGAGATACGAGGAGATACGCGGTTGAGCATTAGTGGATTGAATTGCGAACGCGCGATCGACGTATTTGCGAACGTATGCGCGAGTGAGGAAAGGATGAAAAGCGGCGGTGGCTGCTGCCGGTCGTACCAATCGCCAACGATTATGTGAATGAGAATGAGAGAGAGAGAGAGAGAGAGAGAGAGAGAGAACGTACGTACTTTCCTGTGCGTGAACGTCCGCACGTGTTGGAAAGCGCAAGATTAGCAATTGATTCGAAGCAGACAAGAAGCAGAGGATGCAAATTACAGTCGTTTGCATATTTAAATTTTCGTTAAGATTAAAAAGAAGCTCATTATTTGTGCAATTATACTTTATAATTATTCGACGCAGAGCTTATGCCCTGAATTCAGTTATCGATATACGCTGACTCATCTAAGCTGCTCGTTTTCCAATTCGATAAATACATGTTTCTCTAACTGTAGTACATTTTTATAAGATAAGAAAGAATTCACGCGCGTTTTCCCATTAATGAAAACTGTACAACGAACCCGACATCGACACTAATTCATTATAATGTACTCCAAGCGCATTACACCAATTCTACAAAGAAATTTGACTTTAGCGATCGCAGTACCGGATGGATCAGTGGATTTTGAAGTAGTAACGAGTAGAATCGACGGTCCTCCGATGCTTTCGTTATTAGAGCGTCGGCACTCGTTCTAACGCCAACTTTCAGGAAAACGGAAGCAATCCTTACCGATTGGAAGTCGGGAAGATCGAAGAGAGACTGGATTTCCATCGGCCGAGAGATCGAGCGAGCGATGGAGGGACCGATAGCCGACGCGGAGGGAGACGAAGCGAAGATCCAAACCCGGAGACTCGGTTACGGTGACGCGCTACCGGTCGCATTTGAATACAATGAGCCGGAAAGAAAGCGGCCCCTACGAATCCCGGGGACTCGCATCATCGCGGATTCGCGCGGCGCCGAGGCGCGACCGCAGTGCGTTTTTCCTTTATTAAACGAGGGGCTGCGAATCTCCGGGCCGTTGTCCATTAGCCCCTCCAAGAGCCAGGGCGCTCTTTCAGAGGGCCGCTGAGCGGATGCTCTCGTCTGGGCTGTGGTGCGTGAACTTTCGCGGTTACTGGAGGCCGCCTTTAACGAGGGCTCGATGTGTCACGGCTCATCGGCCCGATTGTTCCGTCGGCTACACTCCTTCACCTCGAGCCCCGTTAAGACTCGAGCCAAGCTTATTACGAGGGAAGCGCTCGACGCTTCTTCTGTCGACTCCCTTTGTCCGGAGGTTCGTCGGATGTTTCTACTCGTCCGCACCCGACCATTTTCGTTCTCGTCTTGAATAATGTACGAGGAGCTCTGGGAACTCGATTTCTTCGTCGGCCGAGGTATGACCAAAAAAACTGATTATAACTAAAAAGTGTCCCAAAGTTCTTACTTTGGGCATGACTTCGTTAACTCGACGTTTGAAATGCTTCTGGATCTGCTGAAATTGAAAGACTGAGAAGCGCTGCAGTCGTACAAATTAGGGGAATACCTGCCGTTGGTAAAAAAAAATCCGTGCGATTGCGCTACGCGTAGATTCGTTAAAATACGCGTACTTTACTGCACGGGAGTGTGCGTTCCTTCGGTTTTCCTTTGGAATTTAAACTCTTCGAACGCGAGACTTCAAGTTTATATAAATGCGTGCATCTGGAAAATGTATGATTTTATATAGATTTTATATAGACTGTACGCGCTGCATAATTATGCCGTGTGCTCGTGCTTTGCGTAACGGCACGCCTTCTTACTGGGATATTTCGTAATATATGTACGCGAGAGAAATTATTCGTATTAATTTCTTCTGCAACCCCAATGGAATGACGTATCGATGATAAAAAAACCGAGTAATTAGATGCAGGTAGTGCGCAGATTACGCGAAATGGAAATGTACGTGGCAGCTTTCTCTTTTTAAATTGTATCGTTTTATTGGGGAAAAAAAAAAAAAAAAAAAAAAATTCAACTTATTTCTAAGGAATCTGTGCACTGCGCAGTATATTCATTTAATATGCAAAGGCAAGTAGTTTTGGAATCGTAAAGCAACGTTACAGGTACGCCTCACATTCTCATTCGTTTGGAAAAATGAAAAACAATACCGCGCGATCGCAGTGAGAAATTTTCGTTGTTACACGGATTTACCGTTTGTTTAAGCGAAGCTCCCATTAACTTCCTTCGATTGGAGGAAAAATAAATTTGCCAACCTTGTCTGAAATTTTCAACCTAAAATTGCCAGCTTAATTTAGCTTTTAAATTGGAAAACACATGAAAAGGGAACGTCCGCACGTACCGTTGTTGGTTATAAATTGCTCAAAAAACTGCTCTCGACTAATCTACTGTTATATCCGGTCCTAAACGCGGTAATATGAAAGAAACCCACTCGATTCACCGCTAAACTCGTCGTAAGTTGCTCGTGAATCATGCAGCCAGAATAAGCATGTTGAGGAATTAGCATTAAAGAAATTGCGCAGAAAAAGATGGAAGAACGCGATTCAAGTAGGCGATGTCGCCTCTTTCCTCCTTGAAATAAAGGTTAATAAAGCAGGGAAACGTCGAACATTGATCTGAGCATCGAAAAGTACTCGAGTGGAGTAATCGATCCTTGAGATATTTATGCAAGCGCACACGATCGCTGCATCAGTCCTACCTAAACCCACCATTGATAAAAGCGTTGAGATGACGTTAATTTCCGTTATAAACGTCGTATTTAGCATCGTTCCTCTCGAAGCAAAATAATAACTTCCCCTACGGTATAATACCATCGAATACAATAAACTTTTTACGCGGAATTAGCCGAGGCCTACAATTTAAGATCTGATGAACCAAGTTTTATTAGTACACTTTCGAGGAACGGATTTCATCCGAAAGCTACACCAGACTGCGGTATCCCTCGGTAAAAATAACACGAGTGCGGTGGTTCGGTGCACTTGGAAACGTTTACCAATGGGCACGCACGAGCCTCGATTCCTTTTGCTCGAGTAGAAGCGCCGTAGTCCAGTTTAATCGACTGCATTTGTACGAGCATCCCAATCCGGGACTCTCAAAAATTAATGACTTATCTGGCCTTGGCACTCATCCGATCCACCAACTCCTTTGCAAACGCGAAGGAGTGTTTGCCCTGCTCTTCGCATCTACGAGCTTTCAACTTTCCAAATTCATCGATTCAAAAGGCCGTCGTAGATCCCTACTGTACTCACTGACTATGCACTTGACAGTCTCACGGAGGAGTAAAACAGTCGCCGCCTACCTCGGATAAAAACAAAGATTTCAATGGATATTCTTCCAGTCTGCAATCCATCGCGTTGACTTTGAAGAGATAATTCGAAAGAGAACCTGGTTTCCCACTGGTGTGCAGTTCCCCAGGTCTTTGGGGATTTTTGCAACTTGGAAATATTTGAGTATTTAATTTCGGCGTTGTTCATAGGTTACGGGTTTCGTCGTACTTTATCAAGTACATCGTTCTAAAGCAAACGGAAAGAGTTTGTAATTTTCGGCAGTGCCTCTTTCAACGAGTACACTCAACTGGTAATGAGATAACGAGCATCAAAGTACAGTAAAATACTCGAGAAAAAAGTAATTCGCTCAATTTTCCTCTCCAACGGCATTTGTAATAAAACCGATAATTTATTTACACGGTATTATAAGTTATCGACAACGCCTCGAACCCCAGGCTACCGGAAGAAAAAGTTGAACGTTGAGGGAATTGGCGTTTTTCCTTATTTTTCATCTCCAAGACTGTGGTTTCTTGATTACGAAGCGTATCAGCGAGGAGACGTTAAATTATCTACATAAATGCCTTGCGTAATACGATTTTGCGCTCGCGCTCTTGAAAACACAAGCGTTGTGCGCGCGCGCGTGAAAAGTACAAATGTACTTCAGCTCGTGCGCTTTCCTCTCGGATGGAAATTTCAGAGACGCATAAAGGAAATAAAAAGTTGTTTCCAAGCGATTTCGGAATACAAAACGAATCGGCACTTTTCATCGATGCGATTACATTTAAAAGCCAGTAAGTAGTACCTCGTGAGATTCTCTGTTAACAAGGACAATTTCTCATCCCCGTAAATGCGCTCGCTTCAACACCCGGAATTCTCACTGCAAAATCCGGTGATGCAATAATAAGCGATTCGATAGATCGCAGTGCTATTGTCAACTCTACGCTAGATCAAAGACACGTCACGTTTTTCACGGCAAGTTCTTTCACGTTCAACACGGCAGTTGTTCTTACGTCGTCATTACGTCGTCCTTACGTCGTTCTTAAATTTTCGAACATCATTTTCCTTGGCTTTATCAACGATCTCGAACGTGGAATGACGGCTACTTAGAAACGCGCGAACGGCAACGAGGGAAGAGGCGCGGAATAATTAAAAGCCCTTGTCTCGATTTTTTCTCTCTAGCGGCGAGATCGAACCGACAATCCAAAAGAAGAAGTCCGAAGTGGATGCAGACGGACGAGAGAATCGCGCGAGTTCGCGGGGGTTCGCCTGCGAGCGTAAGTCCTCCAGGAATAGCATCCACTGGGTGCATTGCGCGCGCGTACGTCTGCGGGAGAGCCGAAGATAATCCGGGGTTTGCTCTTGACTCTCTTTCCATTTCACCTTCCCCCCCCCCACCCACCCACCCTCCCCGTCCCCTCCTCGTCCTCCTCCTCCTCCACCTCCACGTCCTCTTGCTCTTGTCCTCCTTAGCGTCTCCGTCTGGCCGAACGGGCCGAGGCGCCCGGGAGAGGTTGTCAACCGGGGACTCGAGAAGAGATCTTTGGCATTGGCCCCTCGTTCTTTGCGCGAGCTCCGACTCGTCTCGCAAATTCGCCGAGTGCTCTTCCCGACCTTTTTTCCGAGCTCACTGGCTCTTTTAACTATTGCCGTGGTGCCATCGCTCCATCCTTCCTTTCTTCTCCCCCCCCCCCTCACACTCTATCGCTCTCGCTCTCGCTCTCTCTCTCTCTCTCTCGCCCTGGCTCTCCGTCGTTGTCAACTCGGTTGCTCGCGAGCGTCTTTTACGAGCCGCTTAAACGTGGCCGACGGGAATGTAATATCGCGCGTCAACGTTTGCGATCCGAATGCTTTATCGTACAGCGTATTATGTAAGGCAACCTACCGATTGCGCATCGGTGAAGCCGCCTCGTCATATTCTGACAATTCGCGCAACCTCGAGTTTGGTTCGCGTACGAGGACGTGTTTCGTGCTCCGTATTCGTCTGCGTTCGATTTTCATTCGATCCGAGAACGTCCGCGTCGCTCGCGCGAGCGAATGATTCCTCGAGTTTCGTTGAAAGCAGCAAAAGTTTTTTGCTGCTTCCTTCCGCATCGCGGAGCTCGTCCTGGACAACGAAATAACTCGACTTGAAACATCGTTCGCGAATAAAGTTTTCGTCTGCCACTGGAAGAAGCGCAATTTTAACGATCGCCCCGTTCGTCTAGATCAATGTTTGATCGTAAGGTTCGTTGGTGCATTTTCCCGATACCTTACCGAATAGACAAATGCAGCCGTTCGCCGACGCGGTGTTTTCCACGAACCACTCGCACTCGGTTAGGTTTGCGAGAGGTGGAGGTCCGGGGTCAGCCCGGACTCAAGAGTGCCGCTTTAAAAGTGCACTCGGCTCGGTGGAGATAAATGCGGGACTCGACGAATGACTTGGGCGAGATCGAAGTCAGACGAGAGTGAGCTGGTCGGGAAGGGGTCACCCCGGTTGTCGTCCCTCGACGAGGCGAGAATCCACGCGCCGCGTCAAAGCCACGCGACAGCGTCTCTTCCCAATCTTTCTCCACTTCTCTGCCCTTTCTCTTCTTCCTTCTTCCTCACGCGCTGCCTGTTCCCTTTCTTCGGCGGCTGTACATCCTCCGCCCGGCGCTCTGTGTTTTTATTTCGCGTATGCGTGCCAGGCCTGAGAGCCGACGGCCAGTTTCGTCTCGACTATTTCCTGTCACATTTCCCACCGGAATAGAACGCCGCGATCGTCGACCGCATTTCTCGCGCGGCCGCCGCTTCTCTTTCAAAGTGTCTCGGTCCCTTTGCCAATTCCTGGAAGCATCAGCTGTTTCTTCTCTCGGCTCTTATTGAGTCTCGCGCGCGCGCGCCTCCTCCTCCTCCTCCTCCTCCTCCTCCTCCTCCTCCACCGCCACCGCCGCCACCTCCACCTCCACCTCCACCTCCTCCTCCTGCTCCTCCTGCTCCTCGTCCTCCTCCTCGTCCTCCTCGTCCAGCTCCGCCGCCGCCGCCGCCGCCGCGCCGCCCAACGAGCCGCATACGAGCGCGCGCGTGCCAGGATCTCGACAGGGCGGCCGCGGCGGAGGAGGACGAGGAGAGGGCGGAGGAAAAAGCGCACGGAGCGCGTTAAGCGACGCGGAGACGATAGCGCAGTGTACGTGATAAACACCCGGGCTTTGCGAGGGAATTAAGAATATGGGGTTTTACACGCTGGGCGATGCTCGAGAGCTCCTCCTCGGCTCGCCAGACGAGTTTCGAGGTAACGCGACGAATTTAAATGTCTGTCCTCTTTCGCCTCGTATTTGCAATTTACGTTTTGGGATTATGCGCTTGCCGATGCGTACGCGCCAACGAATTCCCCGATTTTTGCAACTTTGCGCACTCGCGATTTGCGACGAGAGGCGTGTAGGTTTTTCTTTCGTAGGAAATCGAAAGCGATCGATTCTTAAGGTCCTTTTACGGTCGACGGAACATTTTTAAGTGCAGATCGTGGCTGTGCGTGATTTTCTTTTTTAACGGACAAGCGATTTAAGCAGCTTTTTACAATTTATCTTGACCTACTGATCACTTGTAAAGATTATCGATAAGCTTGAGGAAGCCGCAAAAGGTCTCTGCGCGTGAACGTTGCCGAGACGCCGATTTTTTTGATCATCTAGAAATCGGACGGACGTTAACGAGAGCTTGGATAGAAAGAGTCTAATAAGTCGGTACGCGTTGTCGAGTTTCTTGTATTTCGTGAGGCGAGGCTTTCTCCTTTGAGCCGACATTCCTCCGAGCACTCGGAGAGCGATGTAACAACGTCATGTTAAGGATGTATATGTGAAGGATCGAGGAAAAACCAGTGAATTTCGCAAAGTCATACCGAGTCTGGAAGAAACTCGTGCTTACAAGAATCGAGGGAAAATATCTATGGGGGCGGTGAAAGAGTCGGAGGCTCGGTGGAAGCCCATTTGCCCGATGATTAATGGTTCAATTGGCTTACGAGCGTACGCGTAACTGTTCGCCGCATGACGAGGTGCACTTAGAAATATTACTCGTGATTACGAGTCGATTTGCGGCCAACGAAACGGGCGGGGCGGGGGGCGGAGGGGAGCGGAAGGGGATGGCTGGTGACGCGCGTGCTTTTAGCTCCTGCCGTGGAAGGAGGAGGACCACCTCCTTTTTTTAGAGTCGCGAACGCGCCGGCAATTACGTTTTCTATCGCTCTGATGTCGGCAAGCCATTGGCGCAATTTGCTTCCAGAGAGGCAGTCCTGATCGATTAATGTAGCGGCCTGTTTCGGCGCTGTACGAATAATTCCAAGTTGATTTTGTTTTAAATTAGCGCGGAATTGCAACGCTCCTGGTATGAACTGCGAAAGTAAGTGCGACGCGGATGAAATACGAATGGAAAGCTTGAATTATCGTATTGCAAACGAATAAGAGGGATGCGGTTAAGACGCGCTATTACTCCGAGTACTCTTTTAAAAATTACCGTCAGTCAGTGGCTTTCTTAATTTTTTCTGTGCGTATACCTGTTTCTAGGCTTGTTATTTAAAAACTCAAGTGATGTATCGATAAAGCAGAGGTAGCGCAGATGCAGTGTTTACGTGTGTTTGTTTTGCAAGTATGGCTTTGCATTTAAATTGATAATGTGGATGATAACGCACGCGTATTGTCAATAATTCGTGCATTATGTTGTAGCGTTAAAATTGTTGTCTCTAAAATTGTTATATCATCAACGTCGTTGTCGTTTCTTGATATTTTAATTCTTTGGCTTTTTCGTGTAAATTTCAAAGTTAATGTCGAGATACACATCGATCGATTAAGTTGCAATTGTGTTTTATTCAGGGCGTATCCGACTCTTACAATTTAACATAAACTTCAAAATATTTCCTATTATTCTTATGGTATAAAATAGTTTTTTTATAGCAACGAGTTGGATCAGATACTAGCATTGTTCGACATAAAAAAGTTTCTTATATTATTTATTTGATATGATTTTCGTAGCAGTTTAGATGAATCCAAAAGATAATTGCCAAAGATAATCGAGATTACGTTTTATGGTGGAACTTTTATCAGAATAGTCATTGAAACACTTTCTAAATAGTGATACTTAATAAGATATACGACCAAAGTTTAGAGTAATAATTATTTTATTAATTTTAAAATAATAGGCTATGGAAAATTAGAATAAAATATAAACGAAAAATCAAAAAAATTTTAAGTAAATAACATACTTATATATTTTATGGTTAAAACATGGAATTATTAATTTTATTTCAATAAATATGTCACGTTCCAAGGATATTCAATCATTGTAAACTTTTATTTTCATTATTTATTTTATTTATCTTGCTCTCTCTCTCTCTCTCTCTCTCTCTCTCTCTCTCTCTCTATCCTTCGCTCAAATAATCGAATCTAATAAAAGTAAAAAGCCACTTGCTGTTCGTACGCATAATACATCATAAAATAAAATGTAAGAGTGCGATAAATAAATACTCGTTCGTAGTGACCGATTTTATCAACAGAGTCATGAAGTTGACGTTATTTTCAACTATAACAATCAGTCCATTTCCTTAAAATGAAGATACTCGATGAAATACAACAACCTGTCTTTAAACTTTGGTAGAATATATTATATGTAACGAGAGGTTATACGAAGTTGTTAAATACACTGGTTTAGATTTTCCCCAATACTTTCATTATAAAAGAATATTGTACGAAAGTATGATTGTCTCGCGCACAATTGAAATTATTTCACGATAATCTAAGTGGTATACTTTTGAAACAGTTGTATTAGCTTCGTATTCATTTTTTCTTTTTTCAAATAAAAAGCAAAAATAGTTACAAAACACAAAATAAAAAGTATTTAAAATTCGTTCTTTTTTAAACATTCGTTATCCAGAATATACTCCGAGTAGGCAGTGGAATTTATTTTAGATTATTTCAATTTCTCGGTATAAATTTATTTCGTACCATAAATTGTATTTACTAATTACTTGAATGTGGAAATGTGTGCTGGAACATCCGAAAGCGCGCGTGCGCGTGCGAAAGGGAGACAGAGCGAAGACGTATACAACAAATAGAATATATGTACCGATAGACCGACATAAAATATGCAAATGTACATTCTGAGAATTTGAGTGGATGCGAGGTAATGAGAGTAGGTGCGTGACTGAGAAAAGGGGAGTTCTGAGGCGTATTTAACTAGAAGCATATCGTGTTCGGCAAGCCATTGTACGCATTTCAATTAAATACGTTCGTTTATTCTGCTAAAGGTCTCCTCTCTCTCTCTCTCTCTTTTTTCCCTGAAAAATTCCACGATCAATCCCACAACAGAACTTGTTCAGGATACAAAATTATTAGCTGACGTACATAATTGTCTCGACTACCGCATTTTGAGAGAGAAAAATCATCGTTTACACCAAGTGGTGCCTGAAACACTACTATTTTGAAAGTCAAGCGTGGATTGTAATTCTAGTCATACGGCTAAGGAGATGGCGAGAACAACGATCGTCGAGCTCGAGAAACGAATCGTAAGAATCTCGTCACTTGTAGGTCGCGGAAATTAACCTCGAATGGGAAGCACAAGGTCGACCGCTAAATCGATGAATAGTTCGCGGATGATGCAGATGTACGTGTACACTATCAGGTTCCGATGGTGAGCAGAAGATTCACGCGGTTACGATCGGACTGGTAGATCTAACCAACCGATCCAGGCATACGAGTACAGTGGATCGCGCGGGTTCGCTGGGCGGCGGAGGGGGAGGAGTGATCAATCGAAACGAGCCCTCCCGAGCTTACGTTCGGCCAGGAAGCTCAGAAGCCCGAAGCGCGCACAACGACACCAAAAAGTGCGCAATGATCAACGAGACAAATCGTCGGTGTTGCACAATGGACGTTGTCGGGAAAACGGGAAACGCAAGGACGGGAGCAGCGTGGTAATCTGCAAAATTCAGACTGTGCCTCGGTTGGAGTTGACTATCGAGTTCGTTAGGCATTATCTGGTAAGAAGATGCATCGTTCGTAAAATGTACGCCGAGAATAAGGCGAAGGTCGGAGTAGGGTGGAACGTGTCCAGCTCGTCAATGAACGACGTGAAACCAAGACGATGCTTTGGAGGCGATCGTCGGGAGAACAAAGGAGAGAACAAGTAGAGCATTATGAACGAAAGGGGGGAAAAGATAAATAGGTGCCACGCGGAAAATCGGGAAGAAGATCGATCGAGAGAGCCAATTACAAGGGAGATTGCTCGTGTAGGTAAATACTAGGAACGAAGACTAATAGGATACACCGTGCGAGAGCTTTAGGGGAAAAATATGCTCTAAGATTCTGAGAGTACAATCGAGCATTTGACTAAGAAGTGAAAAACGTTCAGACTTGCCTTGATAAATTACAAGTAAGTTTGGCAATAACGCACTTGTATTAAGTCGTTTGTTTAATATATCAATGATACTCTCGTCTTTCGCCGTTATTATTTGTACTTTTTTTGTTTTAACGATTTCACGAATAATCGCACACGTAACGTGTGCAATAACGATGTTTCAAGCATATTGTTTACTTTGTACATAAGGAGGGTAAACTACTCACATGTTCGTCAGGTTTTTTGTTTCCTAATAAAGATAAGCGACACCGTATATTAAGAAATAAGATATCCAAGATTACACTTTCCTTCTTCATTAATATTTAAAACTATTTTTGGAATATACGTATATTGTACGACTAGATTCGTCGAGATTTGACTGACAAAATGACTCCTCTCGAACAAACAAGTTAGATTTTGAGATTTTAGCGTTGATAAGCTCATTTCTCCTTGAAACTCCTTCTCTCGGGCACGTGGACTAATGATAAAATTAATCAATCCCGGAGATTATCAAATGAATAAAAATCCAAAGTACCAAGGTAAGAATTGTCTCCTCAAGAATGAATAAGACCGTGAACCTTTTGTAAAAATTCAACCTTTCCATCAACCAATTCGATCAATTTATTTAATATCGGTACTCAATGAAATGTCAGGTTATATTTCGTCGTTCGCTACTCAGTCAACGGTTTTAATTACTTTTTCTCGTTCCAAGCTCGCTTCGAATTTACTCATTAGTCTGTTAAAATAACAATTTCTGTCTTCGATTATCAATAAAAGTGAAGAAACGCTAAAACGAAAGACTTGTACCATTTGATATCCAAAGTCACTATTTCAGTATCAAATCAATAGCGAAGTCAAAGTGAATTTTCCCGACGGCATTAAGACAATGGAGTTGGGGCCCAAGTGGTTTCAAACTGATAAATGAATTCTCGCTGTTTTTCACACCGAAAAAATTACGAGCTCAAGGTAACTTTCCGAATGAAAAATGTAACGCCTAAATAGATACTAGATTTTTAGAGGGAGAAATTTTTCTTCTCGGCTACGTGAAAATATTAAAAAGTATTAACGATTGATGGTAAAAATTTCATCGGCAATTAAGCGTTATTAAACTTACGCATAAATCCTTAATTTAGTTTGAAAGAACGCGGTAATATAAGTAATATAGTTCCTAGCAAATTGTAATTTCCTTGAAAGGGCGAAGCGGATCCTTATCGCTCGCCTCTCAACTTTTCACGAGGAAACTACCGTCAACAAAATTTTTGACCGTTTGATAATAAAAGAGACGCGCCTAAGGGACTGAATTTCAAGCGCACGAGGGATCTACAGACTCATTGCGCTAATTCAAAGCCCCTAAAGTCCTCTCGAGGATCGACAGCGATTGTAGTCCGCACAATAGTCTCAATTTCCTCGAAACACTCGTCGTGGCTGCCGAAGAGGCGAATCGCTCGCGCTATTCGAGGCCCCGAGTATTTACGTGGTCCAATAACTCGATCGACGTCGCACAAGCGGTCTCATTAGGCTCCTGTATGTACGTCGGCGCCCCTCGAGGAAACACAGTAACCACCCCTCCCGATAAAAGTTCGCCCCTTTCTCGCCCCTTTTCGCGCTCGCTCCGACCTCACGCCCACCAGCACCCGCGCGAACAAGGGCTTTTGACGAAAGGTCGCAGGAAGGATAATCGCAGGAGCGGCGGGAGGTGGCGCTGCCGGTGGAAAACTAATTTCCGCGCGGGCGTGAAATGCCGGGGTACGGGAGGGAGTGGGGAAAAAAGAGCGAAACCAACGGGAGAGTCAGCAGAACCTTTTCGGCGATTCGTTTCACCGCGCGGCGGATGTAATTTATGCTCTTTCATATTCGAGTCGCCGCCTCGCGTCTCGCCCTTCCCCTCCCCAACCCCCGATCCGCCAAATGCGACCTCGAATTTATGCCCGCGCATATCTCCGGGCGAGGGCCTGGCCTTGGACAATGCTACTTACGACGCGACTTTGTTAAGAGCTTCGATGCTCGTCCTACATTCTCGTGTGTCGCATCGCCCGTCGGATCGTCCGCTCTTTCTTTCTTTAATCGCCGGTTTCGTCCTATTGATTTTCTGGCCGCGCGCCTTACCGTGGAAGCGATGTTGTCCTGGTGGTGCCGTTCGTCATGCGCGAATGCATTATTTACTCGGTGCTGTCCTCCGATCGATCGCACTCTACTTATATTCAAATTTCAATGATTTCAAGGCGGTCATCGGAGGGAGCCGTCGTTGCAGGGTATTATTGGTCGTACGTATGTACGTATGTCCTGGCTCCGTATTATTGGGGTGCGCAACATCTTTCGTGGGTAAATCGGTAGTAAATTGACTACGCGTTTCTCCAGACTTGTATAAAAGTTAGACGCAGTATAACGCCACTCGAATTTGACTATTTAACGTAAGCTCGGGATATTAGCCACCCGGGGATGTTTCATTATTGAAAATGCATTCCTTAAATTGCTATTTACTTTCTGTCCTGGTTCATCTTGCGCTTGATTTGTTAAATACGATAATTTTAGAGTCGGCAGTGTTAAGGCAACGATCAACTTGTATCGACTGAATAAAGGCAAGTAGTATTAGTGGTAGATGAATTTGAAGGCAAATACGTCATTATAAATGAAGACAACTTGTATCTAATTAAAAAAAAAAAAAATTTGTTTCCCACATTTGAACGATATTTAATATTACTTTTAAACTTGTGACGAGTAATTACAGCTAAGCATATAAAGTAAAAATTAAAGGCTGTCTTTTTCTTCCTCTTTGTTTTTGTTTTTTGTTTTTGTTTTTTTGTTTTGTTGTTGTTGTTGTTGTTGTTGTTGTTGTTGTTTTTTTTTCTTTTGTTGTTTTCTTTTTCCACATTTCACGAGGTGAAGTAGGGCACGAGATCTTTTAAAAGTTTAAAAATAAAATATAGCTATAAAGCTTCATTTAAAACCGTAGAAACGTACTGACTTATTTATGTGCTTCATAAAATACACAATGAGATCCAGATTCTGCGGTTTTTTTATTAATATTTTACGGATATATATCATTTCTTTAATAAGCATGTGGATATCTTTACAAAAGAAAATAATAAAATAATGTATTAATCAATTTTGAAAATATATCGAGTCAAAGGATTTTATTCCACCTATTGTCCAGGTACCCTCGGTCTATAAGAAATTTTTAGTTTTAGTGCACGCGCTCGAGACATAGATTTAAAGTAATTACGAATACACGTAAAGGTTTCATAATTAAAGAATCCAAGTCGATGAGCGAGGCAAAATTTTTTAGCAATATACGCGGAAGGCAGCCAAGTTGGCGAGTATACGAGCCAATGCTTACTTGTATTACGCTAAAAATATTAGCTGAAAAAAGCATTTGATACGGGAGGTGTGATTTATTTTATCATAATTTGTAATTTCAGGAATTCATGTCTCCTACGTATGAAATTCTTGCTATGATTAACACACCGTAGTATACCAATGAAAATAAATCCACGCGAGCGTTACTTAAAAATGTACTCTTTAATCCTGCCAAAATCGTCCCTTTCTTTATAAATCTCTATACATTTATTCTTAGTAGAATGAGCGCCTAAGAGTTATCCGAACGTTAATTTGCACGCCTAGTGAAACGAGATTAAAATCCGAAACAAAGAAGAAACAGAGGCGGAAAGTTGATCCTAAAAAAGTACAGTCCCCCCTTCGTGTTATTCGGTAATGACGCTCGCGGTATGAAACGTTGCTCCGCGTTAAACTGCGTTAAGAATTCAAGAGGCCTTGGAGCGCCAAGAGGTATCGACCGTGAATATAATAAAATTGTTTGACTTTAACCACCGAGAGCAGGCCGCAGCAGCCCTACCACTTAGCGCGTGTGACGCGGAATTGCGGTAATTTCGTTAGTCGCGTAAACGACATAATGAAATTAACGCCGCTACCCGCTATAGATACGCGCTTGTGCAAATGCGTGCGTGTTGGTGCGCGCGAGGTAATAGACGGTTTTTATGGCCGTAAGCGCGCGCACACGTCCGTTCTTGCACGCTTGTGTTTGCGCTTCGTAAGAGAGCCACTGTGCACGTGTGCGTGACGCACTCAACAAAGCAACGAATTCGCGTCGAAAGATCTTCCCTTTTTGTTTGGTTTTGCCTGCATTTGTTTTTCGCAATTCTCGTTCTTTGCACGAAAAACAGACGAAGAACTTCTCGGTTCTGGAAGCACTTTGGGGATCGATGTTTATTCGTACGGCTGCATTTATTCATTTTGATATTACCGTTTTCGTTTATAAATCGTTTACTCGGCAATGAGATACGGTTTATCTTTCCTTTTGGGTTTACTATATAAAAGATTACGATGTTCAGGAGCGTAAGATTCTTCATCAGGATTTATAACCACGAAGGCTATTGCGTCTATTGCCGTGGACAAGTAACTCACATCGATATTAAGGAAATAATTTCTCTTATGAATCAACCAATTTATTTATGCGCCACACAAAGTGCACCAAATAAGTACCGGAAACTTCTTTCGCTAATGTTTATGCAGACGAAAAAACTAGCTGTTTGAAAGCCAACCGAAATATCTTACAAACGCTCTCTGTTTTTTTTTTTTTTTTTTTTTTTTTTTTTTTTTTTTCCCCCCATTAAATCCTTGATTTCATTATTTCGTTTTACCGTGTTTAATGGTCCCACGATCTACTTTATAGTAATTACTACTCGAGTTAATTCGGAGAATAAAAATAAAAATCAGTTATTGTTTTTAATGATCATTTCTAAGCATAATGGTAAATTAAAACGCTTATTACAACGTATTGTTATAACGAGCGGATAATAACAATTAGTAATGATAAAAAAATGCGAACGTTTTATCGAGTTTTCCTTTTCATTAGTAAAATTCTATAAATAATTAACTTTACTTTTATTCCTTGTAAATGGTGCTTGCGTATATAACCAAGGCTTACTATTGGGGATCAGGTGGTCAATTAGTTATTATTTTTATCATGGTTATAAACGCGAGAATGAATATGTTAATTAAACGATGTTAAAGACATTGCGATTAAGAAGCTACAATACGTCACTGTAACCTAATTGAAAAATATTCAATTTTTCTGCTCTACATTTGCGTAACGTCGAAACGTTTTAGTTAACTGTTTTCATAATTCAAATGCTTCAAAAAAGTGTATTTACTTGCTGCTCATAAACCGAAAATACTTGGCACGAATAGAACTATTTTAAAAGGAATTTATATAATTTTTGCTTCCCTAGCTTAGCTTATTTCGCAAGCGTTTTGTTGCATTTAAAAACAGAAGAAAGTATGTTTCGCGCATTACGTAACGTGTAAATAAAATGAGAATGGCAATAAGAAATACACGCTTTTCGCAGAAGGAATTCACGTAAAGGTGAAGATATGCACAAACGGTGGTTAAAGCAACAAATACAAAGAGAACAATTCGTCGCTTTTCCGTATACCGTCAAACATTCGCGGTTACGCGCAAACGCACGAGAAACACAACGAAATGAAAAACTTGTACTTTGAATAGAGAACGCGAAAAGTCTTGGGTGTTTGTATTTGTGAAACGCAATCCGTTCCATAATGTGAAAACACGGGAAACATTATCCAAGGAACGCTGCACGTGCGTTCTCTCGTGTTCCACGTCATTTGATTCGCAAACATTGATCTGCAAAGGTTACAATTATATATCTTTAACAATTTGTGAAAAATACGCTTTCGTAAATTTGCCGGGAACTTGTATTACTGGGATCGAAGTAGAAACTTGTCCCATGTATTTAAAATTTTTATACATTTAAAAATTGCAT
Source organism: Wiebesia pumilae (assembly GCA_018907045.1). Classification (NCBI taxonomy): domain Eukaryota; kingdom Metazoa; phylum Arthropoda; class Insecta; order Hymenoptera; family Agaonidae; genus Wiebesia; species Wiebesia pumilae. The sequence continues at coordinate 381,503 of JACCHZ010000163.1, read as the reverse complement.
GAACCGCATACGAAGCAAATATTAATTACGTTTATACGGAAAGTAAAACAATGTTATAATGAATCGCAGGTATAAAAGTCTGAATTTACCGAGTCCTAGAGAAATAGAAAACCAATGATGTAAAGTTTTAACAAACAACAAAGGAACTAAGATCCTATTATTCGAATAAGCATAAAAGTTTGTTCTTCTTCTTTTGTACGTTTCTCTTCTCACAATCGGAACGATGATATTAAGGTTAAACCTTATTTCATTTTTGTCATACTTTTCTCTCTTAAAATATCGCGCCAGAGTGTGCAAAATAAAGCAAAAGACGAGAGACAGAGAGAGACAGAGACAGAGAGAGAGAGAGAGAGAGAGAGAGAGCAAGAGTTGAAAAGCGGAGGTAAAAGAGGAGAACAAAAATACGGCGAGCTTACAACGGAAAATTAATGCGCCGCTGCTATACACAAACGAGCGTGAGAGGCAGCGGTTACAGGTGAGGGAGAGAGAAACAGAGACAGACTGATAGAGCGAGAGGGCATAAGCGCCAAGTCTTAAACACTCACGGTCTTATACGCATAATGAAACTCGCCAGAAGTCCCGAAATGAAAAACACTCGGCCTGGAACGAAGGGAAGAAAACGGCCTTGGTGATAAATACGAGGGCGATATTGTATTTCGCCGGTGCACGTGCAAAGTTCATCCTCTTCTCCTTGAAATTTTATCGCGGATGACCATTTTAGGAGTCCACGACCGATAAGCGGTTCTCGTTGCTTTCATCGCGAGTCAAGCGAATGAAAATGCTGGGCGGCTGATACCGTTAATCTCTGAGCTTCGAACGCATGCGGAATGCAGCTTTAAAAGCTTCCCAAGTATTGTAAATCTTTTGAAAAAGCTTATTCCTCGACTTTCCAGTAAGATATGACGTAAGACGCGAACAACGACGTCTCCTTAATTACATTGAATTCGAACATTTAATCTACGTAGGAATAATCGTAAGAAAGGCGCTTACCATAGCTAGTTGATCAAATTAAGCTCCTAATATTTGTAAAAGTATTCGGAATACGAGTTAAAGCACCTTTTAAGATATATTCTGGTATAGCCAACGCTCGTTTAGAATACAACTTCAATGCGCTTTTGCAAGAAGCTTATGTTCAAGGGGCGCGAGAGAAGAGCACGAGCTTAAAAGGATGAAGTATCGCAGACACTTCTTGAATGTCTCTACCGGTGTTAGTTCGAGTGGCTCCTTTACTCTTGCGAAGCTTCTTCACTAATTAATATCGCTTTGGCGCGACTCGCGAGGTGGTTCTCCGAAACAAATAACGAGTGGAAATCAGCGAAGCTGGCTTACTTGTTATAGAAACCGACTGTTGCTCAGTCGATAAGATGCAGCTGCATAAAGTTCCGACTCGAGGATGCTGCGTTTTCGAGATCGGAATGGCCTTTCGCCGCCGCCCCCGTTGCGCAAGGATTCGGTGACCGCGTTCTATAATTAATTTATTCCCGCGGCGTCTCGAGAAGAAAGTTTTCCGCTCGATAGTCGAGCGAATCATCTTACGCCGAATTCCTTGATCAAACGGCTCATTTCGCCAGGAGGACTCACAAGCAGACTCGGCGAATGCGAATCTTAGCCAAATCTTTCGGAGACGCTTTTCAAGAACAACAGCTGATAAGGTTTTTCGATCGTGCGTATCGTTTTTACATTTTGGAGAAACGACGATGCAACGGTATTCACCGTCGTTATCATGTCCTGTATTATTAATTTTGACTTAACTTTTCGAAAGAAACGTTATACTACAGGACATTAGATGTAATCATTGTTAGATGTAATCTACAATTAATCACGCTTTGAAAATTTATAACGATAATAATTGCGTATACTACCTTAGTTATTACACTGTATTGTTTGGGAGGAAAAAAAAAAAAAAAAAAAAAAAAAAAAAAAAAAAAAAAAAAAAAAACATTAAATATACCGAAATGAATTCGTTACTTTGAACGCTGTAACATTCGTTGTTTAAGCTTCTTTTTAAAACAGAATTATTCTTATCGAACAATATTTTGATTAATTGCTGTGTTACACGAGAGTATCCTTCGAAGATATTATTTTAAGTTATTTAATTCCACTAAATAGATATTTGTTTACACGTGTAACGATAAGTCTTGTAACGCTTCTCAGGTCCATTGAATAATTCAACGCGTTGTTAAAACACACATATTCTAAATATTGCAATACCTACTAAGGGTTGAAAGTGAAAAACCTAATTATTACGTTGTCCAAATTTGAAGTTCGGAATCTCTTTTAAAGAGTATGTAAGAGTATAAATATTCTCTTATAGCTCAAGGGATCTTCTTTCGTCCAAGTTGGAAAGACATGATTTGTTTCCACAGCAGAATGACAATTTTGATACTTTTTGTTTTATATTAACAACGCCACCACTCCTATCCGCGTTTCATTTTCTTCCAACGCATTTAATTTTTTTAACGCATCATTTTTTTAACATACACGTGTATCTTCGCATAAAGTTAACGTACGACAAGAAGTGGTTCAAACGATTTTCAATTTGCCTTCGGACGCTCAAATTTAAAAGAATATTTAAAACTGCAAAATGACGCTAAAACTGATCAAATTCTCAAGCTTGGACGTGCATTTTGTCTCTCAACATTTTCAACAGAATTCAAAAATAAAACTAAGTAGACACACAAATGTTCGATTATGCTTGGTTCATCCGAACCAAGTCCGACGACTAATTTTTTATTCCTCCGTTCCTCTTCGCTCGTACAGTTGCAGTTGAAGGAACCAAATGATAATCAATATTTATTATTTATCAGGAGGCGCGATAAATCCCGACTCACAATCCATGCGACGGCAATACGAGGCGCGCTCCTGTTATGTGGTCCAGCGCCGTATTTTCGATCGTTTCAGGAGTAAAATTTTGACTCACAAAGCCCCGTTATAACTCAACCGCAACTCGGCCACGCTAGATTTCGCTCCTATGATGATAAACGTAATCAGCGAGGAGAAGTCTAACGTGCGTGAGTCCAGAGGAGGGGTGTTGGTGGACGGGGGATGTAACGCGATTTGAAAAGGAACGCGCAACCACGCACACGAGTGCACCATCCTCTGTTGGTCCACGTTGAAACGGGCACCACGATTTATCACCGGGACTGTCTCCGATCGTTAGGGACGCGTGTATCCCGTAAGGTCTACGTCGAACCCGGGGATCTACATTTTTAAGGAATCTCATTGTTGCAAGTGGATGCGAACGATAATAAATTGTCTATTGTTTGCGGGGCAAGACTATTATCTCGAAAATATTACAAGTGCGCCCTTCATTATGAAGAACTGCGTAACTATTCGGTTTATCGAGATGAACTAAAGATTAATTGGCGCTTTTTTCATAAACTAGAAGACGAGTAACAAGTCGAGTAACAAGAATGGCTTTCGATTGCATTACCCAAGATAGAAGGCGATGCGGAAGATACAGTTTGTTTTTAACGGAAGCATCAACAACGGAACGAGAGTTGAACGAAGGAGCGAGGTAATTAAATATTCTACTTTTGCTGAAAATTGAGAGAAAAACGTGGACGGGAAGGAGGCAACGCGACGCATTCGGTGACGTCAGCACTATTCCGGCAGAAACGGAAGTGCAAAATTTCCTCGGACATCTCTTCAGTTGCAGTGCCAGAAAGCGCTATTCCTCGCGATTAGATTATATAACAAAGAGCCGAGTGCGAATGCGAGAGAGACAGAGAGACAGAGAGAGAGAGAGAGAGAGAGAGAGAGAGAGAACGATGGGTAGCAATACTGGGCACAAAACAAGCGAACAAGCGAACAAGCGAACAAGCGAAACGACTGGCACGTGTGTTACTTTTTCCGAAGACCAGCCGCGCCAACCCCGATGAGATCGAAGCACGAGCCTCGAAATTTCGTATCATAACGTCGAGTACTTCGAGGGCTGATCGGCTAATTTATAACACGTCGCATCGGAAGATAATGAAAAGTTTCGGTTGATAGATTCTCGCATCTGAAGAACCTTCGATAATTCGATCTCGGTTTTTAGATCACTCGTAAGCTCAACTTTTCATGCGCACGCTCACTCTTAAGCTTTTACAATTAGAGCCTTGGGAAGTTACTTTTCAAAGTTACCGTACAATAGCGCTCAATTCAAGATTATATTTCTTGATAAATAGCGTTCCCCTTTAATAAATCGCAATTTTTTAGCCGTGCTGTGTTTTTATTTTACTTCCAAGTACGAATAGAAATTTTTAATTGAGAGAAATCGTTATAAATAATTTCACGGTTTCTGAATGGATAAGTTATCATGCAGAATGTTCACAATTATCCGGACATCAAAGAGCGTTTTTCTAGCTTTCCTTTTAACGCGGTTACTTCCTTCCCTATTTATAATTACTTATTTATAATTACTTGCTCTTATCGGGTTGGACAAACTTTTATCAATGAACTTTCATTTATCTTCTGGATATGTGTAGGAAGAAGAGAAAAAATATTTTCAAATCCATTTTACAGTCTAGTTAGTGCAGCATCCGACAACGAAATTTATTAGCCTTATTGCCTAAGTACAGCTCGGAGTTAATACTCTCGTGGCTCAAATCATTTTGACACTGTGCAAAGAGAAAAGCGAAAACAAAGAGAAGTTCCGTTTGGTAGTTAATTTCATTTAATTCGTCGTTGAAACTCTTTAAGAGCGTATTTATAAAAGAAAAAGACTATTTTATTTGTAGGGAACTTTTTCCTCTCCACTTTTCACTCTTTCTTGTTTACGACAGGTGAGTGCACACTGAAATTTCACCTCACGTACTGACCTGCCGTGAAAATAAATTCGCGCGAACGAGCGAAGCGAAAAAAGAAAAATGACTGGGCACGGCAAGTGAAAACGAATAATCCAACTTTCCTAGTAATCCGTTTCTCCAGCTGCTGCTAATTTCCTTGCGACATTTGCTTTTTCGGTTTTGCGAAACAGATAAGCAAACTATTCAAGTTATTCGCGTGAATTCCAAGATTTTCTCGATCACTAGCCGCGAAAACTGAACGATATTTTGTAACCGAACTGCGGCTTCTTTGCGGCATTTTCTTTCGAGACTTGTTACTAGATCGCTCTGCCATTAAAAAGCCACGAGATTTGGAATTTGAAACTCATTGGATACTCCAATCGCGTCGGTTGTATGCATTTGCCGTGAAATGACGAAATAAACGGACGAGCCTCCGTAAATAGACGAATAAAGAGTAAACAGCCTTGGCTATTTACCACACACGGATTAAAAGCTCCAAGTACGCGTTGCGCTTGTAATTGTCCTCGTTGACGATTCCAAGCGACGCGTTTGTTTACAAATGCCAATTCGCGAGACAGCAAATACGCATAAAGTACCGGCAATCCTGGCAGGTTCCGGGGGCTGTGTCGACTCTCTGGGGAATGATGGAGAATAATGCGCCTTCGAAGATAACCTCGGGAAATTTTCCGGCGGACTAAGCAGATTTCCGTCGCTGGAACGTGGGGATTTGCAAGTGGCGAAGCTGTTCGACCGTGAGGTTCTTTCGCGGACTCGAGCGGATGTGTTTGCCCGTGCAAAAATGGCGTCGCTCGCTTTTCAAAAGCGTCGCGCCAACTTTTTTTATACGCGCGTCCACGAGCGCACGACGTTCTACAGTTTTTTCGTTCTTCGCGAAAGCCGTTTATATCGGCGGATACGACACACTGGGAAAAGCGTGTACTCTTTAACACCGATATCTCTTTATTACGAGGGGTGTGTTTGCTTAAGAGCTTACATTTCCTTTAGTTACTCATTCAAAGCTTCGTTCATGAGGATTTGAGAACCTGAAAGGAAGGTTAACGTGCAAAGAGCAAATGTAAAATTTTATTACATTTTTTCGTCGCACTGGTATACAGAGGGCGCGAGAAGGGGAGGGGAAAGAGATTTTACATCCGGGAAACATTTTTTAGCGAGAAATCTTTGGTTGAGAAAATTTAATATTTGCGCTTAATAAAATTGATTATACTTCCAGTGATTAAATTCGATTACACCGAATCTTTTTTTCGGTATAAAAATAGAGACACGTTTTTAAAACGAGCGAGTTTGTTTAACCAGCAAGATTTGCACGAGTAATTGTGCAAATATTTCCAGAAACTATTGAACACCGAAGGGAATTACTCCAGATTTAATTTAAAATGTAGAATAATCTTAACTAAGCTACGCGATTAAAAAACTGCTTATTTTCAGCTCGCCGAATGCGACCATATCTCTTACTTTCGTTGAGCTGTTGCAAGGTTTTCCACGAGAATTATTTTCATTCGATAACCCTTTACCGCAGCGGATAGAGAGCCTCGAAATTAAAATCTTCACGAGTCGAAAACGACGAAGCACCTTCTCAAAGTCTGCCATTAAACGTTGCTAAAAGATAATGTAAAAAAGTGGCCGGTGAATCGGATTACCATCTTTCCAATGCAAATGGGAGAGTTTCCGAGTGAAATTTATTCTTGGTGGCGGTGCATCCCTCAGAAATTAAAAGAAAGACGAGGCAAGGAAAGAGGAGCGAACGAGAGATCGAGAAGCAGCACGAAAGTAAAGGGTTATAAGTGAATTATAAGTAGACGGTTGTGTAATCCGCTGTTGAAGAAACCTCGCAAAGTCCCCCATAAAACCTGCTGTTGCCATTCCCTTGGCTTTGGTGCAGTCGCTGCTAATACCACCACCTGCTTCGTGTAGCTGCTGCTGCTGCTGCTGCTGTTGCTGCTGCTGCTGCATCGCACGTGTCCACACCCACTACCTTTTGCATTTTTTCTCTCCTCCCTCTCCTTCGTCTCGGTCTTTCGTTATCGAGCGTAAGGGCACGCGCGATCCCAACTAAACTTGATCACCGCTTTTAAAATACTTTTAAAAAAAGGGTATTTGAAGGCCTTCTATCGTAATCGTACGTTAGTTTTTTGGACAATATTCAATGGCTTATTTCGTCTGTGAGTAGGAGGAAAAAATTGAGATACCGTCCGCCGTTGGTGTACAAAAATTTTGCAGTAACAATGAATTTATCTTACGAATACGTTGGCATTGAATTGCAATCACTTTTGTAACGGATTCACAAAAAGATTCAAAGGAAAAGAAAATCCAAACAATATTACGAATGAGTTTGTAGTTTATTCTAATTTTAGAATAAATTTACTTTACTCATTATCGATCGATTTTTGCATTCGTACTACAACTGAATATACTCACGCGCAAGGAGACTTTATTCCGAAAACGAGTTTTCAAGTTACCATCGGAATCACTATTATTTACGATGAAAATATTTCACTCGGCTGTCAATATATGTTAAACTGTTATATATTTGACATATTCTTATGATATCGCTCACGCTCAAGCAAGCGAAAGGTGCATCATTACTGTAAAGCGTTCGATAAATTATTCAAGTCCTAATTTACGCAGTAAAGGTTATTTTGCTTTAAAAAGTCCGATTGTGACGGGCGGATTTCCAATAAACGTCACTAATGCCAAGGAGTTCCAAAGAATACCGAAGATCAATAACAATTAATTAAAGCGTACATGCTTTATTCATGACGTTGTAGCGAGAGATGGATTAAATGGGAATTTATAAGATTTGCCAACGATCGATTTTAGCTTTTATCGTTGTCCGTGGTATATATCCATCCATCAACATTTAGATACTCCCAGCGAACATATTGATTTCTACGCTGCATATTTCAAGTTTCATAGAAATGTGATTCGGAGAATGCGCATCCTGCAATTGCGAGGATAACAAACGTTAAAAGTATCCCAACACCCATCAAACTTTGCTCTCTGTCAATGCATACTTTTAAATCCGACGTTTTCTTTTAAGTGTACAGCTAACTTTTGTCGAAGCTTAGATTTAAGTGAACCGGAACACCGATTCGTATGCATTCGTAATTTTCGGGAAACCAAGTAATTAAAATTTTGTCATTCAAAGCGCTGTCTTTATTACTATTTGTTGCAACGCTTCGAATAACATTTCCCGTAATTCCAAGTTTTAATACAAGCCATTCCGCGACGATGCGCCGGCTCTCGTAACTTCATCGTTGCAGCTTGACCAATTAATAACTTTTAACATTATTTTACAAAGTGCACGCATTACCTTTGTTATGAAAATAAAATGGAATCGCACAGTTAACAATAAGAGGGGGCTAAATCAGTTGCGATTTGTAATAGAATCAAGCGACGGGAAATCCCCTAATGAAAACAAACGACAATTTAAAATTCCTCTGCAGTTCTCTCGGTAGTACATACAAATAGTTGCTCGGTAGCGCCGCTCTCTCTCTCTCTCTCTCTCTCTCTCTCTCTCTCTCTCTTTCATTCGCGCACTCCAACATTCTTCATTTTTTCATTTCAGGAAAAGCCCAACGTAACGTCCCTCTACGTTACTGCTCTAAAACATCGAGTATAAAAGAAATATCGCTCCTTATTCCGGCATTTATCGAGGCCCGCGGTAGTATCGGACTTTCGTGGTCTTCCAGACAAAAACAGAAGACTCGAAAAACTAGAGAGATGAGCGACTTCCTTTTTATATGCCTCTCTCCTTGCTGAGCTTTGTCTTCCTTCCGCCCGGTCGGCCGAAACGTATCGTGTGCCGTAATGAATTTCGATTTCCGCGAGCTCTCTCTCTCTCTCTCTCTCTCTCTCTCTCTCTCTGTCTCTCTCTCTCTCTCTCTGACTCTTCCCCTCCATCTCCGCGACATTGGGTTTTCGCAGCACGTAAGATGCGTGGAACACAGGGAGAAGCAGCCGGAGAAAATACAGCGACGGAGAGAGAAACGCTCCTGCGTTGCGCGGTAGAGCGGCGACAAAGTGGAGGAGGATAAGGAAAAAATAAGAGAATCCACGCTACAAAGAAGCTCCCGAGCATTTCAAGCGACTCTAGCTTCGGTGCTCTTGCTGATTCGGATTATCGAACGTTTCCAATCGCTCCAGCAGACCTAAAGAAAAAGAAAGACGAAACGATCTCCTTCCTTGGTTCCTCTTACGCTCGAGCAAACGTAGCGCAGGTGAATCGGTGATTCGTTGTACTTTACCGGTGGCCAACCGCTGTCGAACATACCGATGACAAACTGGCCTTGGGAGAGCTTGACGCATTTGAGACTAGGTAAGTTTGCGTATTACGGTATTCCGCAATTACAGGGAAAACGCGCTCTTTAGCCTAATCGCAGGCTAGGCTTTGGCTTCTGCGCCAAACGCCAGCGCCCGCGATGAACCAATAGCGTTCGGTATTCATCATCGGTCGCGGTAATACGATCGACGTTAACATTCACGCGCATCCGAATTACAGGACGAAGATGCAAAAACCGTTGCACTACGTCAAAAGATAGGCGTAATCGCGGACATCGTCGAATGCGCCTCTCCACTTTTTCAACGCGCGAGGAATTCAAGCTCTGGCGATCCGTCTTGGCGCGTTAGAGCGAAAGGGCGATATCGTATATTCGCTGCGCGGTTAAGCGGCAACAATAGCTGATCAATTTAGAGCAGCTCGACATTAAATCAAATGGACACTTAACTTAGTACCGAAGCGAAGCAGTTCGAACTACTTACGGGCATCTCTAATGCGCTCGGCCAACAAAATTATAGCAGCCGTCCCCTAGAGAAGAGGAGCAGCGCTAGCCAGAACCGACGCGCCATTAAATCAACGGGCATAACTAATATGCGGCAGCGAAAATACGCCCTCGAACCGAGCGAATATTCACCGACGATACGAGCGCATTCACGCATGCGTGGCGCACAATGTAATCTTCATAGATCGTGCAATAAAAGGAGCGAGGAATCCGCTCGGGCCGCATCCTCGAGTATATCATACGGGGCTCACCGAGCTATAAATCACGCACTTTCGGCCGCACAAAGTACCGGCCCAATAAAAATCACAGCTTTTTGCGCGCAACGCCACGCGGACTCTCCTCTCCCGGCGGAGTCGTCCGCTCGCAAATCACTGGCGAATCTTACGCACGCGACCGCTCCCACCACCTTCGGTCCACCCCCTCGCCACCTCCGGCAACCCCATTTGTATCGCGGGAGTGGCTCGGCCACGAGAAAACGAGGCTATTAATTTCGCGGGGATTTGGAAAATATTCAATTCGTTAGTCCGAGGTCCGCGACATTCCCGAGAAGCGGTCGCGTTCAGGCTGCATCCCGAGTAATTACACAAAGGAATTTTATTCGTGGCTTAATTCTTCGTCTCCTCTGATACATGAATAAACATTGCGCACTTTTTATTATTAATATTTTATTAAACGACTTACGCGCCTCGAACGAATGCGACTCGCGAGTGAGCTATTAATTGTGCAGCATTCGATTAATATAAAGTAGCTTCGAGTTACCACGTGGAATAGCTGTGCTCTTTGAATTATTAATAAACAAACGAAAGGTAACGAATGGCTTTATAAATAATATACCGCTCGACGCCGATGGTCAGAAATTCTTATTAATAATCATTTTAATGTAAATTAAAATTCGCGTGGCGCGAGGTTAATTCCTCGACGATTATATTTTCGAAATGTGCTCCGTCGGAGAGCAAGAGGCAAGATTCCTGCGAATTGAAAGCTAATTTTTACGGAAGGAAAAGTCTAATATGCTCCGCGTGTCACTGGCTAGACGCAACAAGAGAAGGACAGAGGTAAGAGCAACGCCGTGGCTTAAAATTAAACGAGACTCTCGTCGCAGCTCGCTGAAAGAGGACGGAACGCGAACTACGGATAATAAAATAAGATACCTTCGAAAAAACCTAAAATAAGGAATTTCCGCGCTTTCGTCGCTGCGTCAAGAGCATCGATAATAGACTCTCGTCCTGTGCAAAACTGCTTGTCTATTCTCGATCTTACTTCATGTCTAAATTAAGGGTAAGGCGAGCTTATTAAAAGGGTCTGCACTTATAAGGCAACTGTGAAATCTTGTCATCGCGCATTCGTACTTTTTATGTAGTACGTAATATCAAGACATCGGTGCGAAGATTACCGGTACTACGTACTGGTTATACGATATTAAGCCAATAAATTGGATTTCATTTTAAACGGATATACACCGGTACCGTGGAGACCTAACCGAGCTAAAATTAATAAGAAGAAAAACTTGAGCATTCCACGAGTACTCCCGAAGCCCAAACCCTTTTAAATGCATCGAGAGGGTTGAACTTTTTTCTGGTGTCGCTTGACAGTCAAGCTCGAAAAGTCTCATCTAAAATGCGTCATTTTTCCACGGTTACGCGGCAAGTTACGCGGGAGAGCATTTCCACGTTAATGTCCAATAAAAGGGCAATAGCCTCGAAAATTTATCGCCTTCGGTGATTCTTTTATTTCATACGCGACAGAAAGCCAATAACGCGGAAAAGCGAGGGAGCGTCGCTTTTCCGAAAGAGAGATAGCGCTAGCAAAAGGAAAGATCGAGAAAAACGGTGGAAGAGACCTGTGATGGATAACGTAAGAAGATGGAACGTCGGCAAAACGGGAATAAAGGGAGCCTGATGAAAAGGGAAGACCCAGGACGAGAGTCAGACAGAAATATTCGTTCTCTAGGCGAACCAACCGGATTTTCGGAAATATAAATGTGGGTATTTAATAAGGCAGACAAGTGCGGCAACGGTGTATATTACGCAAGGAGAAGGACTGCGGTGCCGCCTCTGAAGCGAAAAACCATGAATAAGGAGGTGGAAGAAGGAGACAAAACGAGCATACGTAAGGCGTGTGTACGTATGCATGCACGGGTGCACGAGAAAGAACGAGACGGAGAATAAGCAGAGGCGTAGTAAAAGAGAGAATAGTTTTCATTTTGCATCTCGACAGATTGTTCGAGTAAGATTCATTTACATACGATGTAACTCATATCTCCGACGATGTTAATTGATCGCATGCGAGAATTATGACATACGACCGAAACCCAAATTTTGCTGCTCAAAGTTCGATATTACTCTGAACAAGTCACGCGTATAATAAGGCCATAAAGCGCGAGAAATAAGGAAATATTGAAAGGAAACTTTGAGAAAAGGAATTGCTCGTGACGTTGAAATTGACGTTAACGTTAATCACACAGTTGTATTGGTAGCTTCAATCGTTAGCCACCTCGATGGAACGTTATTCAAAGTTTACTTAAATCAAGCTCGTACCGTGTTTGGCACTAGACATCGTTACGTCGTAAAATCATAATATTACCTACTCCACAGGTGCAGATATTGGATATTGATTAACGCAAGGAATCCGATTTAATGGATTTATAAACGATATATTATTTATTTCCATCACCGGCACTCTCACCGAACGCAGTACATCGTTCCCTTTACGCCTGAAATAAAATGCTTTCTCTTGTTTATACTCGCAGAGAATCCGTTCTGTTGTGCGAATATCAAAATTTAATACGCGTAAAGTCGATGCAAAGACATTATCATCCAACGACAAAAAAGCGACGAACTTTTGAATCAGCCGAGCGGGTCACTTGCTCGCGGCTAATTTACTTCACTTGTAGTTCATCGCTTTCTTGAATTATATTCGGAAATGATAAGTCTCTTGATTGGAACGCATAAAGCTCACTAGAACGTTGGCTCAGGTCTCGATATTCCCTGTCAGACGGATCAACGTTTTAATACATCACCGAGTTCTGTACACTGATCTACGTCTACAGCGTCACATTTATATTTTCTACAATTTGAAAAACGTCACACTTAAACCGCAGCAGCATCGACTTAATTACGAAAGGAAGAAAAGGGTAAAGAAAAGAATAGCGGATGACGTAGGTGTGGGAGATGTACCAGCTGGTTTGGCTCAGCTGAGTATTAGTGCTGAAAGGTCAGGAGGGACGCAGAAAGAGGAGGAAAATCGTTGTCGTGTCGACGGGGTATATAGAGTCGTGAAATAGCGAAGTGTAGAGACAGTGTAGAGACGGTCGAGAGACGGTCGAGAGACGGTCGAGAGAGAGAGAGAGAGAGAGAGAGAGAGAGAGAGAGAGAGAGAGAGAGAGAGAAGGGGATTTGTCATCGGCCGACCTCATTAGGCGGCTTCTACAATAAAGCGCCGGGCGCCAGAGCAAGACAGTCTACACTGCGGTGTTGTCGAGGAGGTAAGTCCATGTTTCCTTGCCGCCGCTCTCCCGCTGCACTAGTCCCACACATAAAGAGTGAGACTGCGTAAGGACACGTGTATATACGTCTGCGGGTGTGTAGTTGTTTTCGCTACAGCACACAGTCGTCGAGCGCAATTACGCCTTATTGTCTTGTGGTGTGCTGCGCGCGCGACGTCAATTTCGTATTCAAGAAACTTAACGAGTGCTTAGGAGGACGCGGAGAAACGTCGTGGATTAATTTACTTGATGAGGATGTAGAATTTTGTATTTCTCTCTTTTTGTCTCCTTTCTTCTGGCCTCCTCTTTATTTCGCTATCCATGCGATGTTGAATAATAATAATAGCGATAAAAATCAGGAGTTGTGATTGCGCTGCCTTATTTTCGAGAAGCTTCATTTCAGAGGCAATTTGTCCGCGTTTCTTTATACTTGTTTCTCTCGTTTACTTTATCATCGTGTTTTATGCTTGTTTTTCGCGTTGCACGAACAACAGTCGAACTTCGATTCACAGAGATTTTTCCAGTAAGAAACAAAAATCAAACTTTGTTTGATGCGAACCGCTGGCACAACCGCGCAATTATCTAGACGATCTGTCGAAGGTTAGCAACGGTAAAACTAACGCCAAAGTAAATCTAAAAATGACGAGGTTGGCAAATATTTCCCATTAAGTACAAGAATATAAATCGAATGCATTTAATACGTTGCAATGAGATTACTTAGAGCGCTAGAGCATTATGCTATTCACGCCTTCCGAATTAGAGTAGAATTGCAAGGCACTTTGCGAAAATGGATTGGTAAGAGTTGCGCATCCGATTGATGCGTGAAGAACAATTACTTAACTTTTTCCAATCTACAGTGTAAAGAATTCACACCGAATGATCCTACAAATTTTGAAGCAGATGTTCATCTGTAACGAGTGAGTAATTTCAGGTTAAACCGTCAGACGGTGGTGACGGTCTTCAAACACCGTAAAATACCACAACAAAATAATACTTTACGTATTCCAATATCCATCAAACTTGTCAATCTTGAGCAAGTTTACAACGACTAATAATCTTAATTATCTCTTAGAATTTTCAGGACAATTATCCGTTCCGAAACTATAAGTGGCACTCCAATCCATCTAAATCAAAGTTTAACCTGATTACGCGAACCAACCCTTATTGTAACTGATAATCTACCGTATTACGAATGAACCATTCATTACGGTAAAATGAAATTTTTAACGCGTACCACGATTTTCTTTAACAATTTTTTTGCAGGCAATAACCTCGTCAACCCCCGTCTAATTCTCGTTATCGCCGATAACGAGTGATCGCTGATCATCGAAAGTAAAAAGAGCAGCATTCGTGACAAAATGGTATCACGTAGGTAACTGTTAAGTTTAAGAGGCATTAAATGATAAGTTTCATTTATGTGCTCCTCCAGAGTCGTTAAAACAACGCGCACGAGATTACGAATAGTGAACGTGGTGCTCTGGCGCAGTTGTACAAGATGATTTGACGTGTGCGAGTCTCAAGGCACGCGCATCATCGGGTACGGTACTGCACAACTTCATTTAATTCATTGATATACGTACTCGTTGCAAAGCTAATGCATCTGATTTGTAAATTTAATGTACAGGCGGGCACGCGTTTGCCGATCGAAGATCGTTCCAGCTGCTGTCGTAATGCAAGGTACGCGTTCCCCTTTAGCTGCGTGCGCGCGCACCTCACGAATACATCCAAAGGGTAAGCAGCAAGGGAGAAACCCTTCGGGCGAGAGTCGTGCGAACTTCTTGAAACTTTGCGCCAAGTTATAATCGAAGTCGGCTTAATAAAGTTCGACGATGGAAACTGATAATTAGGATGCAGTCGGAGAGGATCTCTTGGTACGCTTACCGGCTGGGGTATCGAATAAATCTGATAAGCGGGTACATTACCGCGCATCAAAAGTTCTACGATGAAATTCAACGGTACGTAAGAGCCGCGCTGTATCACCACTCGACATTTCTTGTGTACTTTTCGTTCCGTAGTGCAGTGTCACTTGAAATCGCTTACAAAGCCCGCGATACCCCAACGGATTGATAATTCAATTAAATTTTATTAATAACCGATGAATTCCGAAGTTTCACTTGACGAATAACGACTGCAAATAATAAATTCTTAATCACATCCGTTCGTCCACTGAGATCTCACGCAGAGATGCAACGTAAATTGGTCCGAACAAGTGGCGCTTACGGACTCTTCTTTTCAGCCTTTCATGATTAACACGAGTTGGCGAAACTGCGCTAGCGAATTAATTACCCCTGCTTATAGATAGTTTAACTCCCATTAATATTAATGGCCGAATCTTTATTGACGCATCGTTGCATCTTGATCGACAACGTAATGAATCATACCGCTAGAGATTATTCCCAAGCTCCAAGTATTGAAACAAACGTGTTTTTACCGGGGAGTCTTAAACAACCATTGTATCTTAGTAGGCATTGGTTGATGCGATTTAACCTCTGACTAATCAAGATTGACGATGTAGTGCACAGGGAACATCCCATCAAATCTATTTTATTATTTAATAGCCAGGTTAACGTTAAGGCGCAAAAAGTAAAATTGCCAATTTTATGGTTTTCTGCATTACTAACGCACTATTTACGCCATTACGTCTCACAGCGACTCGAGCCTGTGCGTAAAAGCAGATGCGCGATTCTTCCTTCCGTCTTCGGATACTCACGTTCATGACTCGGGTACCGTTGTTCACAACTACGTCATCCGCCCCATCGCAGACCCGTTGCAGCCGCACTTGCAGCAAAAAGTTCAACCTCTGCCTCTGACCAGCAGCAATTAAAAGAGAAATCAAACTAGCGCATCGAATGGAAGTACCGATGACACGGAGCGAAATAGCGCTTACTCTCTCGTCCTTCCAGCAACGCTGCTTTATTTAAATGATCAGCGCGCGAAGATTCCTACGCTTTCGGCGGACGAGAACGAAATCTGTCAGTCTTCGCAGCTGCACTTTTCGCGCGTGACTCGACGACATCAACAAATGCATGCAGCAGCTACGACAAACACATTCTTCGGAGAGATAAGAAGGAGCGACGTCGCGACGACACTTCCAGTGTCACTAGCACTCCGACGTCGGGAGTGAAACCGTCAGTTACACGAAGAAGATTTTCCAAAGAAATGTAGGAGCCGAGAAACGACGCGACAGTCGAGGAAAAGTGATGGATTACCATTAGATTCGATTTTCCAACCTTATTTTTGACGGCATAGTCGCTCGCGTTCGTCTTTATTACTCGACAGGTTTCAAAGAAATTGATGATACTAGCGCGGCATGATACGGTGTCGAGAGATTGTGTGCATTTTTTACGGTTGTTGTGTGCAGCAGATTCGGATTCGCTAGCTGATTCTCATTTCATACCGAATGAAAGGCATTCGGTAAAGAAATCGTTGCGTCAGCACGTGTACACGTATACATTGTCGAAAGACTTTTATCTGTTTACGACGAAATAAACGCATCCCCGCGTTAATTGCCCACGACCAACGAGTGCAATTTGTTTACATTGATCCAGTACCCCATTAATAAAGAATCTTATTACATCCAATTTCATTTTACTTTCGGCACCCTCGAAAGCGAACGATGCTTACTTTCAGTTGAACATCCGAAATTGCACTTAACTGGGTTTTGCGTCACTCAGGCAAGGCACATTTTACATAATCCCAAGTCGCTATATCAGCCGTCAAATTATGGAAGATTGCAGAAGCGCGTTAAGTACGTTTAAATCACCGCGTACAATCACTGCGAGTAAGCGTTTGCACGCGTGCCTAATTCTTTACGCGAATTTTCGCGACGAGACAACATATTTTGTAACATCTTTTGTAATATCACCCTTTGTAATAACACTCATTACTCTTCGAGTTATATTTACTGTTTTAATATAACGTTCACTCGCCGAGAACACTGTTCAATTTAAATAACTCAACTTTCGACTTTTAAAACTTTATCCCTCAATGGATATGAAGAGCGCATTTAGTATTCGAATAGAAAATTGAATAACTACAATTTATGTTGAATTATTAATTAATTCTCAAATACATATTTCGATTCGCTCTTAATGTAGTAGTGCGACTAGCTCTTACCTCAATCAGGGAAAAAGATAACGCATGCGAAAGCTAAAGATAGACTCTTTCACTTTTCAAATTCTCCTATACGCATAAAAGGCAATTTTCCATAATACCAGATCACACGCGCGCAATTAAGCGTTTAACTTTATAAAGCCGTTAAGCGTGAAATCATCGTTGTCTCTGTGCGAGCTCCCCAAGATTCTCCCCCAGGCTTACGTACGTACGTGCATACGTTTCTTTGACACGAACAGAGAGGAAGAGAGAAACGGGAACTTGGTTGCACGACGGCCGTTGTGCCAGTGATATTTCCATCCTCGCTCGCCCTATCTCAAGACCTAGAAAGCGAACGAGAGAGAAAGTCACGCCCGCGCACGCGCGGGCGCATTCCGTGTACGCGGAAAATTCGGCAGTATATAGCCCAGTCCAGAGCGCTGATGAAAAAGACAGATCGTCCCCTGTCGTCTACGTATGGTTAGATACACGGTCTCAGGAACCTGTTTCGGGAACCTTCTCGTCGTCGCTCGACGTTCAAACTGAGAGGCTTCACCGTGAAAATCGTCCACACGTCGGTGTGCGCGCAGACCATCGCCTGGCGATCGTTTCATCGCGTTATTGATCGGACGCCCGCGTCGAGCGCGATGTTTACCGTGCTCAAGACGAACCGAGCTATAGATCACGGACGGTCGCGAAATAATTTAGCCGGTGATTCGAGGTCGAGGAGGGACGGCGATTAATGGCCGGGGCGGGCGCGCGAAAGTTTTGATGCCTCAGCTCGGGGGCGCATCGCTGAGCTCTGCTGTTCGTTCCGTAAGGCGCCATTGTCACCGAGGCGATTCTATTATCTCAATTATAGGCGGGAGTCCCGGGGAAGTTGGAGAAACGGCTGTCGCTCGCGAGCGCCAGTCTTCGGCCGAAGTTCGGCAGGGACGCCCGGGCCATTAGCATTTATAGTGCAAAGTTGCGAGGACGTCGTGTCCCCGTGCCGCTCCTTATCGGGCGCTGCCGGGGAGGGGCCGAGGAGCCGCCGCGAGGGCAGTTTTCCCTGGATTGTCGCCCGTAGGACGACCGGCAAATATTTAACGAGCGGCTCTTTATAAGCGGCGCGAATCGATTAGACGCCGCCGAATCGACGCGCGAGACGAGGTTCGACCCAAGCTGACACTACCCGCGCATCATCGACGCGAAACCAATGCAAAACGTCCTTTGTTCTCTTCCGCTGGAAAAATGCGTCAAGCGCGCGTTCCCGTCTACCGATAACAGTGGCTACGCAATGACGATCGCGACTCAAACGGCGACTGAAAAGACGCGCTGACTCGAAGGACAAGACTCGGTGTCCTGTAAAAGCGCGAGTATCGGCAGTTCGGTGGTGGTGAATTGGCAATTAGGCGATAAATTTAAGGGACGAGGGAGGCGGTTTCGCGATCGAGTTTTCGCGGGAAAAGGAAAGCGTTCTCGTGGCGCGGCAAGAATGCCGAGAAACTTGTGCAAATTGGCAATTGGACCTCCATTTAATACCGAGCAAGCAACTTTGTACGTCCGTGGCGCTATTTACCATCCCGGGCAATTATGCAGGGACTCGGGCGAAAAAATCTGCATAACAAGTGTCGGCGGACACGAGCTTATTCATGAAAAAAGAAAGGGGGCGCATCCTTAAATTTGAAAATAATGAACAAGCGCAGAAATTTTGCACTCATACGAGCCGCAGTGGCGTCGACCTCGTCGTCGTCGTCGTCGTCGTCGTCGTCGTCGTCGTCGTCGTCCCAGTCGAGCGTAGGAGGGGGTTATTGCGAAGTTGTGTGTTTCGGTCGGACGAGTCTCGGCCGTCGCCACCGACGCCGCCGCGACGCGAGAGAAAATTACGCGCGGAAGTGAGACGAGTGACGAGTCTCGGGGGAAATTTCCCAAGTTTACTTAATGGAATTATAAAGAGCCCGAGACTCGCAGAGCGCCGGGGTGACTTGGTCGGGCGAGCCTTGTATTTTGTAAATTTGACAAAATTCCACTTAAAATTGTAATTTATGCTCCGGGAGCCGCGTCAGCGAGAAAAATACAGTAATTCACCACCGGAGTTTGGAGCTGTACGCGAGGCATTTATTTAAAGGTCCCGCGAAAGGGCATGTATAATGAACAAGGACGTCTTTGCAGGCAGCTTATTATGAAATAAGAGCTCGACGGCGGATGGCAATAGAGCCCAAGTGGATGCTGCTTAATTTCCTTGTCAATGGAACGCGATGCTAAAATAGTTTTCTCGCGCGACCTCGCGATTTGGACTGTCGTCGCGTCGGTTAAACACGAGGCTGATACTCGCAGTTTTATGATGAAAAAAAGATGAGTGCGGTGACGCGAATTAACTTATCGTCGACGAAATTTTACACCGAACCCCTGGCTTTTCTCGATAGCCAATGATAAAAGAAAAAATGAAGATGCTTTCTCAAAGTGCCGAGTCCACCGCGTCCACCGCGTCCACCGCGTCCACCGCGTCCACCGAGTCCACCTAGCTAATAATAAACTAAAGATCTCCGTAGAAATTGCGCAAGTAATGTGCACGCGATTGTTCCTGCAAAGCTTCCATCATCGCGATTTACACGAAGGAAAACGCGAGGGGAAGGACTTTGCATGGAAGTCGAGGTAAACCGCGGTTGTACATCGAGTGCATTTTACGGGAGAGTTCGAAGGGAACGAGAGATCGCAGGAGGACGGGACGGATATCCCGATAGACAAGATAAGACGGGCGATCGTCGAGAGCTTCTCCACGAGCGGATGGAGTCCGCTCCGGCGAACGTCCACTTAGACGGCGAAACCGAAAGCCGGAGGCAACCGATGGTAGATTTGCAGAAAGCAATATTAATAGCACGATAGGAGTCCGGATAATCTCCAACGCGTTTCCTTCCACAAACCTCCTCTTGTGCGTCAAGTGGTAACCCTGTTTTTAATAAAAAATACTTGAGCCTTCCAGAGCCGCTTATCGTTTACAACGGTTTGTTCTTTCCCGAAGTCTCGCTCAGTCCCGATGCTCTAACGAATCGCAACTGTTTCGTTTTTTCCTCTTAAATATTTTATGCGTTATTGTAAAATAATAAATTACAAAGTGATGGCCGTCGCTTACGTGCGGTACTGTTTACGATGCTTAATCGTCGAAAGGCAAAAATAATTTTTCTCAAAAACCAAGCTAAATTAGCCGACTTGTGCGATTGCCAAGAAAATATCTTGATAATTGTTTGCGGTATTTTTTTCGAACCAAAGCGAAAGAAACTTCCTGGAATTTTCTTCTTCAATGCTTGAGCGAAATGAGAATAAGCTTCTTGAAATTGCCTTCGAAAATCGCGATTTGCGCTGCTACACCAGTACCACCTGACACGTTCAATATCGAGCATTAACTATACCACAAAAGCATTGTACGCTTTTAAATGTAAGATCGAGTGAAAGGTTCGTTGAGTTACTTTAGAATTAATGGCAAAGATCAATTCATTTTTCAGCGTTTCGAGAAAGATCGAATTCTTTGAAATAATCAGGATCTTGTGGGGATTTTTATTCAGAATAAAGTAGGCAGTATGAAATTTATTAGTAAACGTTCTTCGTAGCTGCTGTTCTTCTGAGACTCTCGGTATTTAATTCAAATTGGCTATGAGAAAATGGATCGACAAACGAGGAAAGCCGTGTAAAATTAAAAATTCTTTATGAGCTGAATTATCGCAGCATCGCGCTCTTACATCCGTTCCAAGTCCATTACGGTATTTCTACACTGGTGCTAAATCTTTTATACAAGGAACGACACCAGAGAGAGCTAGAGAGAGAGAGAGAGAGAGAGAGAGAGAGAGAGAGAGAGAGAGAGTCGGTCTTTATAGTGCTTCTGGTCGATATCCGATTAGCGTTTACTCCTTGCGCACACTCACGGTACAGTACATCGCATCATTTTTATCACTAGATAACATCCAGCTTGGAACGTAGTCGGCGGGTAGGAGGGCGCGACAATATTTCGATTAGTTTAAAGTAAATTCACGGCTGAAGGTCTTCTTTCACGAATTTCATTTAACAGTGATGCTACTATCTACGAGTACGTTTAAAGTCTTGAGATCGTCGCTCGTAGTTACAAATTTCAATGTACGGATGAACTCGATGGGAAATTTTCATTTGTATTAGCTTCAAAGAGTTCAGAGTTCTACGGTATTCAAATAGTGGCGCATAACGTGGACGTTGAAATTATAATTAGTCGCAATCGTAAGAATGTAATCTCGCGCCAGCAGTCGACGTATATTGCGAGCGATCGATTTAAATTAGACCAAATTCCACTCAAGCCTTGTACTGATTTTCGGTAAAGAATCAGCTTCGTTCGAGATGAACCACAAATTCAACGAAAACGACTTCTCGTATGGAATAATTTGTTTATTATTAATCAACAATTAATAATATCGCCGGAACAAAGACGTTCTCTTAACGAAATGGGATACAGAATTGCGCGGTAAAAGCTGCTTAGGTTATTGAAGAATATTGAGCTTTTCTCCCGAAAAGCTTTCCCCTTGGCTCTTCCATGCCGATTGAAGCTCGATCGAAAAAAAAAACTCATTGCTCGACAGGCAAGCAAAATAACGCCGAAAAAATAATAATATCGAATTCTCGAGATAAATTACATCGGGTAAAAGGCAATTTCCAAAAGAATCTTATTATTGGCTTAACGGGTTAAGTATAAAGTCTCAAGTATAAAGCGACGAGCCGATAATCGAGTGCTTTTCAATAAAAGAGATTTAGCCGAAGATTCGAACTCGTTCGAGAAGTCCCATCAGGTACAAAAATTGGGGGAAACCTCGGAGTAAACTTTCTTACGCGCCACCCCCGCGGCGGCAGCCCCGACCCCCCAACTTTTCCTTTAATAAATACAACTCCATCGCTCGCGACTCCAGCGTCCCTTAAGCTTCCCCGGATTCACTTTTCCACTCCGGGGCACCTATTCGTGCCAACCGCAAGAGCGGAGGAGCCCATCCGCGCGCACAAAGGCCTAGACACTCGTCCCTTGAATTCAATTTGAAGAAAAAGACGCCGCTCGATCCGCTCGGCCCTTAGACACGCGTCTCCAGACGTCGACGTCTGGCACGCACACGTCGGGCGACCTCACCTAATATTCCGGGCTTTGCACGGCTGGCACTCGCTTATTTATATCGTGCGGATTTCGCGAGACGTTCGGCATAACGCGACTCGATTGCGTTACATTGATGCTTACAATTTTGATCTTTAAAACGGAATGTCAAGGATTTGTTTGAGCAAGAGCTCCGACGGTGCCTGGCGCATCGCTGAAGTGCAGCTGCTCCTCGCGATTGCGTTCGGGGCCAGTCGGACTTTTGACTGTGTTGGAATCGATAAATCGTGTAATAGAAGGCAATCGAAATACCTAGTTTTACCACCTTCCGCTTGCTACTTCGACCGCGAATATCGCCGCAAGAAGGTTATATTACGGCGGAAACGAGTGCGCCATCCTGCAGATTTAGAAAGTGCTGGGGAACCGTAAATTATTGTTCTCGTCGGTTTTTATATAATAGCAAGCCCTTTATATAATAGCACCCCTCGAATAAGAGTATTCTTCTGTCGCTCTTTATTCCGTTACTTCGGTTTCAGTTTTTAATTTATTCATTTAACGCGGTGAATAAGCTTCGATGACTCGTCGTATATTTGCTCGGGGCAAACTTTGGATTCGAGCTCCAAGGCTCTCTATTACCAAATTAGCTAACTTTGCTCTTCTTATATTTGAACGGATATTGAAGCAGGACTTCGGATGGCGCTGCCTCTCAAACATCTACTCGCACTGACGCCCGCGGAATGGATTAAGCTGCAGTCGCATTCACGCGGACGATCCTACGTAATGTGGAGAGTAACATCTACGGAATTCTATGGAAATGCAGTTCCGAATATAGAGGCGCATGCGTGGAGGATTGAACTTTGGTTAGGTTTGCGCAATTGATCGAGGTCCGCGTTAAGGACGGCTCATACCTGTACGAATACGCGCCCATAAAACGACAGAGGTAATCGAATCCTAGTTATGTTTACGCGCTCGATCTAAGTAGGCTTTGAAAATTATTAGCGATCGCACGAGCGCAGATATACTTCACACGAGTATCAGCGCTCCTATCAGCCGACCTAAATACCTAGAATTCGTGCAATCAAACGTACAAACTGCGCACGCATATACGTACACTTGAGGTCGCAATTCGGAAATTGCCGTTTAATGCGTTGTAATGCAGTATTTAAAACGATGCGATTGTCGCTTTTTATTGCCGTGCATTAATACTGACATCGTTAAAATTTCAAATTGGACTTGACAAAACAAAAAAACTTTGAAGCAAATAATAAATGTTTCGGTTTTACGCTCAACGCGAGTAGATGATATATTGGCAATCAATGATATGAAATAAATGCGGTCTACAGGAGTAGAAAGTATTATATAAAGCAGTGGAAACCTGTGCAACGGCCTGAATAAAGGCCGTCAAATTTACGATAAAAAAATACTTTTTTATTTATTTACCGATTTCTAAAATCGGTTATTATACATTTGAAATACATTACGTGCAAGTGTAATGCAATACTGGCTTTTACAGTGGTTGAGAGAATCCGATGGGAGTGTCGAAGCTTGTCCTACTTCAACGCTAATTTCACTCGGAAATTCAGGTGGAAACAGGCAGGTGGAAGATGCGTTCCTTCAAGCTCACTTCCTTATTGCACAGTTGCATAAAGCTTTTATGCAATTGTTACGGGAAGGATAAGCTGCGTGGTGTTTCTGATAATTCGTTGAAAAAACACTTATTTCGCTAAACGAGCTACGATAGTAATTATTCTTTACCACTTCGAGCGAGACTGCAATTAAAATTAAAATCCAACAATTCCCGTGCAAGGAAGATTGATCCGTTGTTAAAATAAAATCAATCCAAGGGGAGATGAAGTAATGGAAAAATTTGCCAAATGTTTGGTTAGCCCGCGCGACGGCGGGCGGGGGGAGGGGGAAACACGAAGTTATCAAAGTACGAGGTGCCTAAAATTGTGTTTAATTCGTGGTTTTCATCTCGTTCCTCGCAGCCATTGAAATTATTGCTTAAATTATCGTAAAAATATCGAAATTGTATGCGCATATTTCGTCAATATTTGACTTACACTTTTAAGAAGTTATTTTCAGTGAAGTGAAACGTTTCATACAGAATCTTTATTAGCTTATGAAAAAGTATACGCGAAAGTACATTTTGCTCTTACAGTATCGAATAGAGGAGAAAGCCGTAAAAAATAAAGCAAGTGGGCAAACTTTGAAGTTTTCGAACGGAGGTTCTTTGATCGATAATTAGCATGGTAATAATATACTATATCATTGCGCTTCGGACAAGCGCAAAGCTTTTTGAAAAATTAATCTTTTACAGCGATATTACTATTTACCTGAGGATTATAAGAAAAGGAGATAATATTATTATAAAGCCCTGGTAGAATTTTTAAGCGACTCGCTTTAAAAACGGCTGAGTTATGGCTCCGCTCAGCTTCAAGAAAAGTGGCAGAGAAGAAAACGTGTTTCAAGTTTTAAAACTAATTATTTAGACCGTAACTTCTTAAAATATTATCTTACCGTAGCACATACACTCTCGAATAATCATCATTCGAATGCTCCTCGGTAATATCTTTTTAAAAAATCCCTTTTTCCTATAATGGAGTCTTGTGCTTATCGTTTCTTTAGAGCTTGTCTTTGCCATCTTTTCCCAAACTGCATCCCTTTGAACCAATAACGAAGTCAACACTTCCATGTATCCTCTTAAGATTTGGCTTTACGCCAAATGCAGCCTGCATCTTGCTTTTCTTAGATATTACGTGTGCCGCTCTCAGATTTTCACGTGCAGCCTTCCAAGTAATTATAGATCGTTGTAACCGTCACTGTCCTTATCCTTTATCCTTTATCCTTTCAAATCGAACCTCCAAACAGTGATGCCGCAGTCTTTGTAAATTGTCATTTTACGTTTGCAAGTGTCGCTTGCTCATGATGGTAGTTGCGATCAAAATTAGGAATAATGAGCTTTCGACGGAGAAGCCGCGTTTTGGAAAAGGTTGTTACGTCTAATATAGAATTTGTACTTTTTACGCTTACCCAATGGCTTTCGAGCGGTTCATCGTTCAGGTAGCGCAAGACCCTGAGTCGTCCTCGCGAGCAAATGAAAAAGTACGGGGACTCGTTCGAGAGTACTTGCGGTGAGCACTACGTTTACATTCCGTGTATGCGTGGAATGAAAATAAATTAACCGCTTCATTCTAAGTTCCAACGGTCCTTTTGTTTCGCGTGTTATTTTATTTGACCCGTCGTTAATTTTCCAGCTCCCTAGACTTAATCTTCAAAATCAGTATTTATAAGCCCAATACCATCCGAAAACTTAGTTTCCCCGACGATTAAAGTCACGATATTGTTTTATTATAACAAAGAGCCAACTGCAGCTCATTACCTTAATAACGTTGTCCATCAATGCTTTTTCATCCAGTATCACTACGTGGCAGTAACTGATAATTTTCATGTAATAGTCATGTGAAACATGTGTTTGTAAATAAGTAAATCGTGGATAGCGCTCACTCATTGCTGTACGCAATACATGCTCTTCGTTTTACGACGTATTGGTAATTTTTTAACTAGATATTCGTAAGACTTGATTTTCATCTCTGCACGCCTTAAGATCTATATGAATCTTCTCTCGATTTCGCGTGTACCACCACTAGTGTGAGACATCCTCCTGGTATCGCGTTATTCATTTATCCATAAACAACAAAGGATGTTCTTTGCAGCTAAGAAATATACCCGAACCGTAAACGATTCATATAAACGTCTCGGATGGAAATTTCAATGAATCACGTGACAATGCAATTCTATTCGGTGACAAGTACAATTTTTCTACATTTCATTAATGTTTCAAGTGTCGGATTGCGAAAGAACGAATTAATGCGAATTCTATAAATATTTTATGGATATTTAGCTTAGGCATGACTTTGTAAGAAGCTCGCAAAAAGTAAGAGTAGAATTTTCATTTAAGATTAATTATAAATGCACGTATAGTCCTAGTAGTTATAGGCCGAGTTTGCGAGATATGCACGAACGTTCGTGCTTTCTAAGCCTTTTAAAAGTCTTTCTCTGCGACTCGTAGCTCAGTGACCCGTGAAGAAACTCAATAATTCGCTTCGCAATTTGAAAGGCACATCGTGCGTATTATTATAATAACACATTGAAGTGTAGTTCAAGAAAATCAGACACTTTTCTCGAGAATCGCGCGGTACCACTGCCAAGGGAAAATGTTTCGTATCGTTTGTTTAAAAGATTGTGTCGCAGACAAGGCAGGAGTCACACGACCAAGTGAGATCGTCGATAAGAAGGAACAAACGGAAACATTAAGAAGAAGAAGATTTCGTCTTCTGGTTTTTTCTAAAATTTCCTTCTGCGGTAACGAGAAGATACTCCAATTAAAAACATGTTGTAAACGCATCTACAATTGCACAAATATTACACAGAAAAGAGCTCGACAGAGTCCCTCGTAATTATTTGGCCAAGAGCTTGATGTGCTCCTGGTGAAAGATGGAAGAAGTCGCGCCTGATCGGGGCAGCGGAGCTTCGGTTTTTCGGCTTTTCGGTTCCGGAAAATCCAGGAGCGCGCATGCAAATACCGCACTCGGCTTCCTTCGCGGAACTAAAAGGGGACGAAATGGACCAATGAAAGCAGAAGGGGACCGAGGACACAGTCGTCATCACCTCTCGGTGCCACCGACGACGCTTTGAATGCAGCAGCCCTTTATTGAATCTCTTCAAGCGTGGAGCCACACTAACCACGGTTTTGTTTTCCCCTCTTTCTCCCTTTCTTCTTTCGACGGGAACGGGATCTAGTTGTCTTTGTCGCAGCGAGATTTAATCGTTCATTTCTCGGGGTGATGCTGTTGTGGCGAGCCTTAATACTGCCAGGCGTGGAGAGTTAAATCGAGCTTAAGGGCGCTCCTTTTCATACTTTTTAGGCAAGATAACAGAATCAATACCGATCTCTCGGTGGAAGAAGCGCAAGCGACACAAGCCAAACACCAAATTCAAGATTAGGGCAGATCGATTTGTTCAGTCTCGTAAGTTTTGTTCAAGTACGAGAAGCTGAATGACAGAAAAGTTATCTCGACCAAAAAGGACGATCATCGGAACTACTTAGATTACTTATGTGTGCGCTTGAAAGCTGTCTTATCAACCCTAGTTGATAAGATGAGAAGCAGCGAGAAAAGTCATAAAATATCAGGTAGTACGCTAAAGAGATGTTTTTCGAATCATTTACTCGTACACTCGTTCGGATGGAAAAGAGATGGTCGAACATTGCTAACGCGGCTTGAGTGGCGACTAACGAAACATTTATGTAAATGGCCCGTCACCATTGCAGACATACTAATGTATACGCAAACGACGTCTTACTAGGTGATCGAGAGCACCATTGTACACGTGGTTGTGAATTAATTGAAAAAAGTGACGTTTGCTTAGAATTGTGAGTGTATGTAATTAGTGTAATAAGCGCACCGTGTGCGCCGTAATTAGCTCGTCGTAACAAGCGTACGTAGCAAGCGTACAGGTATGTACGTATCAGGCTCTAATTTGGATCACGGTAAATCGCATAATAAATTTCGACATTGTAGTTCAATGTAATTTACGTCAAATAGCTAATTTCCATTTATTATGACAGCAAATTTCAATGTTACATTAGGAACTTCTGTTTACGAGGACTCGATGAATAATAATGTTGCGGGGCACAGATAACGAGTTCTCTTCGCTGCTTTTCTTAGTTCTCAAGGGCAATCGATAAATCTTGTCACTCGTAAGAGTATGCAAGATCGCTATTCTAGCGCGAGGTTTTCCTTAACTTCGACGCAGGTGTTACAAGCACGTTTTGTCCAGTCGATGGAGCGAATGTAATTATGAACGATTGTTACGTACCAATAGCTGCAGCGCGTTCAAGCTCACACGAGGATAAGAAAAGGGATTCACCGTTCGGACGATATTCGAATGGATATTTGGAAGTGATGAGGAAAGGAGACTTTCCTAATTGAAATATAACCAACAGTTGCTTCATCCTCGTATATTATAGATGTATACTGCAGATAGATTACAATTGTATTTGAATGTATCGCTCGTGCAGCTACTGTACCTTTCTTGAACTCGAAGGATATTAACAAAAAAACATTTATTACGAGAGCCATCGATAAAAACACGGGGCACAAGCTTTTCGTTATGCATCAGACTCGATGGAAAGACAGGCTGAAATAAAATAAACGCAACAACTATCAACAAGAACGTAATGGGATGTAAGATACGATACGAATAAATAGCTTTGAGTGTAAAGAAAAAGAAGGAAACGTAGCGAGGTAAAAGGCAAACGAAATATTACGTAACTCGAGAGAAGATTAATTTAATCGTGACTACTGTTTAAGGCCAACGCTCGATTCACGGCAACGTCTATGGTTATGGAACCGAGAAGGTTAATAGTCACGACCCAGGAGCTCGGAGTCAGGACCCGAAAGATAACCCGAAAGTGTTATCCAACAAAGCTGTGCGATATAAAATAAGAATAATTCGGGAGAAATCGTGATTACGCGTGCACTCGTTGGCAAATGAAGGCGATCTTCGAGATATAAAAGGTAGTGCGCGGAAGGTCGTTGGAACGACCATTCGGGTCGTTGGAAAAGGAGTTTTTCAATGTCCTAACGCCTTTGCAAATAAGGTGTTTCGTCTTGATACGCGAGAAAACGTTGAGCTTTCCCTCGAAGAGATCGGAATGAGAAGATGCGCGAGAGCTGTGATTATTTGCGTGCAAAGATGTACGCGGTCAACTGCTTGCTTTTGGAAAAGCATCGCAAATCGAAATAAAATACCGTAGATTTTCGAAAATGCAGGGACTTTTTATATGCGACTTGTTAAAATAGCCAAGGAAAGAGATTCGCTGTGAAAAGTAAGACGCAGGGGAAGCGAGGAGGAAACTCGCGAAAACATTTGGTCGTTTTTATCTCTTTACCCGCGAGACTCGCAACCTAGAGGGAAACTATTAATTCACTACAAATATACCTTCGCGTTGCCTCCTTTTTTTTAACGCACGACGGATCGGTATTGCAGAGCTTCAATTTCTCAATCCTTTCAGGCGTTCGAAACGATGGATTCCGTTGGCTTATCGAACAAATTTTTGTTCGGTACGTTTTCGTCGTATCTCTAGATTCGATCACTCGTAAGCGTTCAATGCTCCAACATCAAAGCTCGTTAAGGAATTCATCGAGCTTTTGAAGCGCAGGCGCTGTAAATGCGTATAATGAAACTGAGCGGTTGCATCGCATCAGCGGATGACGCGCAAACACATCGAGGAATTCAAAGCTTTTAAATTTACATAAATCAAATGGACTCTGCGTTATTTCGGGGGCCTTCGACTTTTCAAGCGATAATCCTATCGCAAGCACAACGAAGAACATCCGACTTCCGAAGCACAGAGCCCATTAGGCCTAAATTATTTACGCCCGAGAAGTCACATCGAGTTTCATCCGATCGCGAGGATCCTTATTTTCTCCTTTGAGAGCTTCGGCTGCACGGCTTCGAGGCACAGATATACGGATTACGTGGAATCGCGCGTCTTCTATTCCCGCCTCGTGATTGAAAAAAGGAAGGAATCGACCTCCTATAAATAAAGGTGAGCGAAAGTACCGTCTCCTGCCGCGCCGTTGACTACTCGTTCCCTGAAAGCAGGTGCAGTATCCGAGTGGCTATTTCTTCGAGGCCGGTGCGCTAATAATTCCGTTGCTGGACGTCGCCTCTTCCTGGCAATTGATTCGTTTACAAATATCGCACGTTCGCCGCGGCGAATCGCATCCCTGATGATCGAGCGTCGCGCGTGCAAATATGCCAACGTTGCCCGTATGCGCAAACGACGCGCCGGGTCTCGGCCTCAGCAACGTCACGCGTCTCGGATCGATGGACAAGAGAGAGAGAGAGAGAGAGAGAGAGAGAGAGAGAGAGAGAGAGAGAGAGAGAGAGAGAGACACCGACGCGATTCGAGGATTCTACAGGCCACGTCATTTCGCGAAACTTTGTTGCCGGCGAGAGGGTAAACGACGCCGTCGAACTTTTCACTCTTTCCCTCACCAGCGATTCCTTCGTTACAAGTGCACTTGCGTTATTCAAAGGGTTTTGTCGCATGCCGTACTAAGGGACGGAGTTGGAGACGATTCCTTACAATGATGTTTGTAATTCAGCACCTGTGCCTTTATTTTTCAATAATAGCAAGCACCGCTACACGCTAAACAAAGGAATGCGCTCGATTACATATTTATGAGGTCGGTGTAATGGGTGCTCGCGCGAAAAAATACGCACCCAAGCGACAAACGTTCGCACACAAGTCCCTCGAAAGAAATAGGCAAATGCGAGTTGCAATCTTAAACTAATAGATATAACCAAGGTTATACACGCTCAACCTGTTATCCTGTCTCCGAGCGACTCTTTCCAATTGACTTCCTTTATTTCGTACGTGTGCGGAATTCGACCGTCGGTCAAAATTTTGGTATTTAGAATGGAGCAAAATTG
The DNA here is from genome assembly GCA_018907045.1 of Wiebesia pumilae. Lineage (NCBI taxonomy): Eukaryota > Metazoa > Arthropoda > Insecta > Hymenoptera > Agaonidae > Wiebesia > Wiebesia pumilae. Next base: position 350,774 of record JACCHZ010000163.1, on the reverse strand, counting down.
TTACGCAACTTGCTGGAAAACTCTTAAACTCGATCCTCATTTCTGCCCCAAAAGTAACAACTCCTCTAAACCTCCTACAACCGAGGAGGCGATATATATTGCAAATGCCAATTAGTGCCCAAAATTACTTCTACAATTGCGGAGAATTAAGACTACCTCCCATGGAGAGCGGCAAATTTAGCTGCAAGAGACACTCAACACGGCAGCTTTGAAGCCAGTTTAATTTATGATGAGACCGTCATGACATTCCGCGTTAAGTAACTCTCGGATGATGATCGATTGTATTAGATAATGGATTCAAGGAGTGAGGCTTTGATTGATAATGTAGCCAACACCTTATCAAAGTCCGGCGCAAGAGATTTCAATATCAACGTACCGTTTGCTAAATTAAATAAATATCACGGATGATTTTTGGTACTTGCGTTAAGTAATAGCAATAACGTATTGCTTGAATCAGTCATGATTGGTAAGCAAGCTTGCACGCGTGGCTCAACCATTGACTCTATTTTGTTAAAAAAATGATATCGAAGTGAAAAGTCATGAAATCGCAATCAAAGTCGATTGGATGACGAGGCAACATGGATTGTCGTCGTACATTAACACGATCGAGGACCGCGTGTTTTCCAAATCTGTCGACGTGCGCAATATCGATGAATACGTGCGAACGAAGTGTACACGGTAGGAGGCTTTCATTTCTTAGATTTTAGATATTTTCAAAGAAGAAAACGCGGTTGATTGCCCCGTTCTTAACTGCAGCTCTTGTTAAAGGAAATGCAAAATACAGTGACGAAAAGCCTCGATGGAGTAATACGTGATATCATTAAAGTATAATGACTCACTAGCACCGTTGCCGCTACATTAGAGTCACGGAACGATACTTTATTACTTTTTTCACGTAGTAAAGCGTGATAAACCGTATGAATTAATGCTCGGGTAAATTTATTATAAGACAAAACTTACCAATAACATCGAATATCATTATGTACTACAGTAGTGACGTACTATTGGGTGTACATTTGAAGTATTTATACGTTTTAATATTTACTCGTTTCTACACGAAGGCTCTGGTCCCTCATTAAGAATATCATATTCTTCGCAATCCGTTTTAGTCGCGAACGTCAATAAATAGCGAATGAAAGGCGAAACTCATTACGTCGAATTTTCATTATTTGAATTTACCCGGATAATAATCTATTCAAGGTAAAAAGTTTATTGAAATTTCGATCCTCTTACACAAGTGGAACACAAATCAAGCGCAACGCAACACAAATACACGTGCATGACCGTACTGTTGGCGTTTAATAAAGTTCGTCTCGCTCGTACGTGTAATTCGCTTACAACGCGAGGAGCAACGATCTTCGCGCATTTTAATGCGCGCAACGTAATTTTAACGAACGGCACGCGGTGCCTCAACTCGCCTCGTCAACTCACAATTTTCACCTAAAATCATTACTTCCAGCGTAAGCGATATCATCGCGTACGCACAGCGGGAGTAATTTACATAGCGAACGCGCATCGGAATAATCCAAAGCGGCAAATTGAACTAGGCGCTCGTAAGTGTTCCAAGTGCCTTAATTTCTAACGCTCTCGTGCGCAAACTCATCCTGTAAGCTTGCACACTCGGGGCCGCTAAAGTGGTTATCATTTTTCGCCCAGGCTCGAGCGTAAAATCCCCCTCCGCCCCGCGTGACTTGGTAACGAAATTCCGCTTCCCTTATAACGGAATAACCTCGAGCGCCTAATTACAAAACGAAGTTCATCGGAGTCGGGCCGCCGAAATTATTATGCCAACGCAAGGTCTGCGGTCTTACCTCCTCGTGCATTCCTCGCGTTCGCCGAATTGTTGTACGTGCAGGCGCATCCCGTTGCAGCCACGTACGAAAGCCGGCGAACGCGAGGACAAAGACATTGGCGCAAGAGACAACTCGTAGGACGGAGCGCGTCGCCGTCGTCGTCGTCGTCGTCGTCGTCGTCGATTCGTTTACCAGTGGTTGAGTTGTAACGCACCAGTCGTTGCGCGCTTTTACTTTCGTTCGCTCCTCCGTGTCCGCGCTTAATTGCACGCGTCGCCTCGCGACTCGGACCGTGAATTTTAATCGACCTGCGCTCCTCCTCTGGACGCATCGTTATATCCAGTGTGCGTTTCAGCCCCTCACGGATTCCGAGAAATTCGCTACTGCGGCCAACGCGGCGTTACGTAATTGCGCGCATTCCTTAGCCGAACTATCGAGAGCCTTTGGAAATGCGTCTCGTGTACACGCATTTCGAGTTACTGCGTTTCGAGTAGGCGGTTAAACTCATTAATAAACGAAACTCGGAGTTTCATTCGTTGATGCTGGCTTCGCTGATCGTGAATTTTTGAAGGTGAAGGACTTGAAATAAAACTAATTGCCAAGGAGACTACTTAAACGATATCCAAGCCAACGGACTGTTTCGCTGTCCACGACGGAATTATCAAGGAGAAATATTCTCCTTAGACCATTAGATTTAACTCGAATAAAGAACTTTCCGTAGTATCACCGACTTACGTTACTTTGCTCGCGATGTCGGCAAGCGCTACTTCCGGAACACCGTGTGGCTTTGTTCCGAGGACGTTTAACCCGCGTCTCTAGGCGTAACTAAACTACCGAAACCTTGTTCGGATTGTGTCTCTCGCAACAGTACTCAGACTCGTGCCGCTAATTCAACGAGAGAGCAATTATTTTCAGTCTGTGAACCGGCACGTAAGTTCGTGCACAAGGATGAGCTCACCCGTTAATATCCGTTGACCTTCTCAGCCGCGTTCATCATCCATTCCGATCGAAAGAATTCCGAAAGCATACGAAGATCACGGCGTTGCGTGTTAACGCGAGATTAAAAAGTAGCCAACGACTTTCTATTGGTGGGGTTTCGAGAGCGGCCTTGAAGGAAAAATCGGAGGCGCTCCGATGTGCGGGGAAAAGATGCGGCCCTCGAAAGAGGTTAGCACGTCGGTGCTCGTGCTTTCGCCCATAAAATGACTCTGCGGGAAGCTGCAACGACACCGGCATTTCGTTACACGAGCATCCAAGTTCCACCCCTTCTCCCTCACGCGGGGAGTTACCGCAAATGGCGCCCTCGTTCGTATAACGGCTCTAGGTCGACTGGCGTGCCACAATTTCCCGCGCTCGCCCTCCGAAAACGAACCCTTTTACAGGGTCGAAATGACCTTTCGAAGTGCACCACCACCACCACCACCACCACCACCACCTTCTCGTATAATTTCACAGTCCGTGAACCCGACATGGGCGAACAGCCGTTCCAGCGCTCGCGCTTTCAGCCCTTTTCCTGCGGCGCAATGCATCGCTGAGCGCTTGGACGGCGGTAGTTGCGCTTTTTTTTTCCTTTACCCTCGCGCTCCTCCGCCCTCCTGACCGTCCACTGACAAACGGAAAAAGTTTTCTCCTCGTAGGTGGGATAATTTCAAAAGTTTTGGGAAGATCTCGGCTGTCGTTTAAACGGTGCAATGGTACTTAGGGCATGTGCGCAACAATAATTTACTTGTCCACTCGTCGGGCTTGGAAATAATTATTTCATTAGCTCTTACTCTACTGTACGTTAAGCGACAAATTTTCCGCTTACCAGATGCTCCCGTATATTCGTTTAACAAGGAGATCGGACGGCGAAAGCAACAACGGCTGAAAGTGCTGATGGCCTTTCTTTATCTTTGGTTTACGATTAGCTTTACGATGAAATTCACGAGGACGTGAATTATTAAGCCTTGCGTAACAATTGTTTAAGGAGTGCTAACGCGAATGCAATCGGCATTTAGTCAAATTTTTTTATATTTATGTATTGATTAATGACTTTTAAACATCGACGATTAATGTCGAGCTTCTTTGCGTTGAGAGAATGTTGAAAGATCTTGTGTTCTTGCTCTCTTGCTCCTTTAGACGGATTCGTTCTTTCAGCGAATATTCACTCGCTGTTACCGTCCGACTAGTAAAAACAAGAGTAATAATAGTTAGGAGTGACAGTTCCACGATTCGACTTGCAACGTCAACGTTGCGTATTAGAGATAAAACGCGCTGAGATATCTTCTTCTAATGCCTTAATGTACAAATACTCGATGATCGCTAGGCGAAGAAATTAGTTCAGTCATAAGGATAATTATATCGCGCGACATTTTGCGGACTTTAATTGTAATATTAGAGAGACTATTAATTATCATTCGTAGCTCTAAGACAAAGTTTCTCGTTCAATTGTCGCAAATTCCTCGTTAATAACAAATAACTCCCTGAAAAACGTATTCTAATACCCTGAATAATTTTATTTCTTTCGCGTCAACGTCGCTGATTAAATTCATATCGTACACGCGGGCATTTTCACGTCTGATAAAGCGTACGAGACGATAGCACATTAGTAGTGGTGGATGACAAGCGAAGCGAAATAGAGGAAGAAGAAAATTGACCTTCTTGCTCCGGTAAGTGCTTGTTTCGTCTTAATAAGCGTGGATATGATGCGGTTTACAGCACTGAAACCGTTTAATGTGCTCTATTTAATTAAAGTCATGCATCCGGAAGCTACAAAGGCCAAGCATACGTTGCACATGTCTACGAATACGCCTTGAGCTGTTACATACGTAGGTATAATGAAAACAATGAAGAAATTTGCCCCCACTCGACTCGACAGTGTTCCCCGCATCTTTCGTCGGACCCGCGCGCCAAGACAATCTCACATTGTGCGATTTATCGTAACAAGCTCCATAATTTTCGTATCAGAGCTAAGGGATTCAGCCCATTAGGTCAACAACGTGAGGCACCAACGGAGTCGACGTCACTCGGCGTCAGTCAGCAACTCGTAAAGAGGACAGAGACAGGCACTACGATAAATAGGGCCTTTCGGAACAACGTTACGGTTTGAGATGACGACAATTATTCAATTAGTGGACTCCTCCTCGAAGAAATATCCAGTGCCAGAAAAATAAATCTGGGAATCTCTGCATTTTCTTGGGCGGAAAACTGAAAATCCCAGTTGAGAAATTGTTTGCAAGTTTCACGAGCGTTCATCGGTCGACAAGGGGTTTTGAAGTGCAATAGTCAATTAGTCGATTAAAAAATTATTATCGTTTTCGAAATTGCAGTGAAATTTCGCTAAATGATCACGAGTAAATCTCATAGAATCAAAACAATTGTATTTTATCAATTATTTCGATAACCCGACAATATCATTGGTGCAGCAACTTTCGGGTCATTAAAAATAAAAATCATTAAAAAGAAATCTTAAAGATTTCATCGACACAGTTTGCGTTTGTTGTTGTTGTTGTTGTTGTTGTTGTTGTTGTTGTTGTTGTTGTTGTTGTTTTTATTCGTAAATTTATTATCGCTAGATTTAAACAAGTTTACTGAATCCTTCAAAGCATAGATAATTCCATTATGCTTTTTATGAGCCAATCATTTTATACTCCTCCAGAAGAAAACGGCTTTCACCACACATTCGACAGTTATACCGAGTTCTTTCGGAACAAAAACAGTCTGCAGCTGAGTTACGAAGCGTTATCTTTCTATCGTTCTATCCGACAGAGGCAGATGTACATTAATATTTCAAATCGTTCTTTGTAGCAATGATAGGGCAGATCTTATAAAGATCCATCTTTTTCTTACGATATTCTAAATTATTCTTTTTCATCTCACATGTCTCTTTGCACATTTCTCTCCATTGCTTCTCTTCCGTTACGATGCTCTTTTACTCTAAACTTTATCGCTTTATTCGCAATTTTGTCCTCCTTAACACCGCTATTTATTAGGATCCTATAACAGTGTGATGCAGCTTTCATTATGCGTGAAATTGTTAAAGGCCTCGTAGAATTTCTATAACGGTAGTCAAGTGCTCCTATGACCATCCAAAGCTAGTAATTCTTGTCTTGTATGTTACCACTAGATATAGATATTCCTGGCGGAATCGCATTTCACGGTTTCAGATCCACAAGGGAGTACTGTAATGAAAAATCGTTGGTAAAACTTGTGAATTCCAGTGGAGTGAAATGTAACGATGACAATGTTAAAATAAAATTTACTTAACTAATGAGTACGTATTACTTAATGGTTATACTAATTTTACCTATTATTCTACTGCAAAGTCGCTCTCAGCTTTATAGTCAAAATGAGGTTATGTCAGTAAGTTTCAGTTAAATAATCGAGTAATTTTATTCGTCGCAAGGATTCTTTACTACATCGTGTCTCCAAATCTTTTACGCGAGAAAACACTCGCAGCTCTAAATTTCTAAATAATGTACTTTTGGGTAGCGCAATTAGAGAAAACAAATACAAACCAAATTATAATTTTCTTCTACTACATTTAATGCAATTTCGGTGAAAATGAAAGAAACCTCGAATCCTTAGTACTTTTAAAATGTTTAAAATTCGTGATAAACTGTTGGAAGGTTTGCATAACAAAGACATACTCGTAATCGCAGTATTTATAATTATAAAACTATCAAGTTACAAGACTCGAGGGCAAAGCCCGTCATTGACATCTTTATGTATACATATTATGTATATATTTGACTGGAACAGTTAACACGTCGGTTCTAATCATTACAAAACTCACTTGAAATTACATTTCTATCGACAAACGACGCACTCAAAAACTACACTTTGAAAACTCGCATTAAAATTAAAATTAAAATTAAAATTAAAATTTCCGTACATTTAGCTTCTCGGTAAAATTCTTATAATTAAGTTTACTTAAGCTTGCTAATTAAAGTTTCCTCGAGTTCGAGCCAGCCAGTAACCGTAATTCAAGCTTTTAAACGCCTTTCACTTAAGGTGCAAGTTAATTTTTACTTAAAACTATTTCCGAAGAAAAGCAGCCTGTATCGATCTTCGATGCAGTTGGAACGATGATACATAGTCAGGCGTATCGTCGGTCAAGAACATTTCTGCCCTTCTCTGCTTTATACCGGAGTAATCGTTATTTATAGCACGGCTCCAGGGGTCTAAGCTTTCGCTCTTGTGAAAAGCGAGTTCACGCACCTGGCGATGTTGCGACCCAACTCGCGAAAATATCCGAGTTGGACTTTTCAGCGCTCGAGACCAGAATTAAATTACGTAAATATCAGTTGTGTCAACAACGCGAGCTTTTAGAAGCTTGCGAAGCTATAATTTCCGAAGACCCGAACGTGCAGGTACGCGCGCGCGCTAAAGTATAGCTTCCAGGTTCCGATCGCAGTGATGGATTCCCACGAGGAATCGCCGAAGCACCCAAATTTCGACAATTAGCATTACCCGAATGACTCGAATCATTTGTAAGCAATAACAACGTAACGTGTAACGACTCGCGTGGAATTGGCGCGTGTTTCGGCGAGGGCAGAAGCATTACTGGTACATTGACGCTACGACCAATTGCTGTCCTTCCTTTTCAATCTCAAGTAAGACAAAGTTAACGTGCTGCAGCGAATGTTTCGATGAAAATTTGTAGATTAATGAAAAATTAAAGTCAACCCGTTTAACGGATTGCGAATCGATCGGGCACTTTGACCCATTGAGGATTGGCAAACGCTTGATGACCAAGTAATTGTTCATGATTCAGTCGAGCGACGGGCTACAACTTTGTCGCAGAAGCTTCGCACGACTAAGAGATGAAAAGTGAATTATTCAAATCTTGATCTATTCTTCCTTTTCATCTTACACATCTTACACGTCTACTTTCGTTGCGAACGAAACTTTGAAAAAGAAAAACCAATTTGTCGAATATCCCTCGCAAATAACACACACGTTGCAACGACGTTGCAACGATCGCAATAACGTAATGAGAATTACAAAATTGTGATTTTGAACTGAAATTGATTTAAAGACAATGACTTTTAGGTATTCGCCGGGACCACGCATAACCTGTAACTTTTTATTTTGTTTTTATTACTCAGTGTTGCGTTTTTGAAGTGTACCTTGTCCAAATCTTTAAATACTTACTCGATAAAAGCGACCTTGATAAAAGTAACCCATTCGCAATACGCTGAAAAATGTTGCTGAAAAATGTTGCTGCAAAATGGTTAGCTAAGAATGACAAACACCAATTATTCGATTTGTTACGCCTGAAGCCGAGAATGAGCCGAGAATGAGCCGAGAATGAGCCGAGAAGTACTGTATCGTTACGACGGCGCTATATTATTTCGAACAAACGATTATTGAAATGAAAAGGCAAGCATTTAAATTGAAAAATTAGGGTATTCGATAATACCGCCCGCCAAGTTTCCCGTACGACTAGTCACTTAAACCCATTGATTTGTAAGCGTCCATTCAAAAACGTCATAAGCGGAAAAGGCTAATGAATAAATCTGTGGACGAAATTATCAGATATGATTTCACGACTGCCGTCACCGAAGCACTTGATGAGACGAATCAGGTTTATTACGCGCAAGATACGTAGGCTAGTGTAACAGTTGCGATAACGAACCGTAAATCAGAATTATTCGTGAAAAGACAAAATTGGAGTATTGCGCGCAAGCGCTTGAAGAGCTCTTCATAATAAATATCCTGTGATTAAGTATCGAGAAGTTCCTTCATTTAAATTGAAACTGTAGACTAATTTAAGCGTAGCGGGCACGAGTTGCCTTAAATCCTCGAGTCACGATAATGCGTTTTTCATTATTTAAACTTCATTACAAACATCGGTGTGCATCGAGTGAGCTTCGATCCCCCTCTCCTGGAGTTATCGCGACGTTGAACGAGCGAACGCGCAAAATACGACGAGAAGTAAACGAAAACGGGTAGGTTCGCTAAAAGTCGACTATTTCCCTTTTCGACGACGCACTTCCGCGATCGGCCGTCATCGAGGGGAGCAGCTCGCCAACACCCACGAGTCGGTCGCGTTGGCCGTGTGTCGCGGTACGAAGTGTCCGGGACGTGGCCGTGGCACAAGCACTGGTGGGAATGCATACACATACACTCATTGGGAATGCATCGATCGGTCGAGCTGCGACTCGACCTGTACTTTAGCCACCCGAGCGATTCTCGCGTCTGCATCGCAACGTATTTCGTGAGCGGGAGAAAGAGACAAGAGGCACGTATTAGGTAGGGAGAACTCCTCGCGAGCTTTTCAATGGACGGACTCGCCTCGTCGAGGCTGCCGACGGTCGACGAAAGCGAGCGTATCGATCAGGCCTTGGACCGAGAAGCTTACGAGTGCGGGAGGAAACTTGCAGCTATCGATACGTTTCTCGCTTTCTCCCCGGGAAGCTGAAATATTTAAGGTAGACTTTCATTCGCTTCGAGAGAACGAAACGAGCGCGACTCTCATCTGAAACTGTCGTTGTGCGTTTGTGCGTATTTCGCGGGATTTATCAACGAGGATGATAAATGTCACAAGCAAGAGTTTCACGTGCAACAAATGTCGTTCGGTACCTCTTCAATCGCATACGATACGTTAAAGTTGTATGAAAATACAGGTAGAAAAGTTATAAAAATGTATGGGGCTGAGGGGGACTCAACCAGCGGGAAAATCCCCAGAGTAATTTAAATATTTGAAAATTAATTTGTTCGATTTCACATGGATCATTCGAGACACGCGAGCGTATCGAATACAAAGTTTATTTCAGCTTTAATTTATGCAAATCAAACAGTACCAACTGAGTATTAATAATATTCTCGTGCTTCGTAATATTATTAACTTCTATACCGAATAGTCACTTGAATTGACACTAATTTCGAATGTCCGAGAGCGCGCACTTCGAAATTCCCTGTATTTGATTTGAAATGATGAAAAAAATCAAGCTCCTGACAAGTTGAATAACTTGGTTAAACGACAAAGATAATTGAAATCGTAATTTGCAAATAACTATGGTATTAAAAGAATATGAAAACGCTGTTTATAGAGCTAAGCGCGAGAGTATTTGTGGTACTAATACTGGATCATAATAAACTATGTAACGTAATCTTATAGAAAAGTAATATTAATTGATTTAAAAAACTTTTAAAACACTTTTATAAGTTTGATACTCGTAGTGCTTAGTGAATACCCGAGATTATTGTAATTGATTACACGAAAGGATCGTTAATTTAGCTTGTGAACTTGAAAATTAAAGAATGATTGCGCAAGAGCACTATTTTAAGTAATCGATGTTAAATTAAAATATGATATTGAACTCCTTGAGATCGCGATATGCATTTCCTATGTGTAGTTCGACACGCGCCGCATGTGTTTTAAGTTCAGAAACTTAAAAGATAAAATAAGGCTTAGATACATGGAATTATCAGATGACTGTGTAATGTAAATGTAAGCCTTTTGATGCGACTCCGTTATTTTCTCCTTTCTTATTCGACTTGAACTTTCGCGCGTTTGCTATTTGAAAAATTAATGATACCCATGACGTTGTAAAATTACACTCAACTTTGTAAATAAGAATTTGTTTCTGGTACTAAAACTCATTTTAAAAATTGAGACATTTCAAAAACTCGTTATTTTTATAAAATGGAAAATATTTTACTGTAGCTTATTTAAAATCTGTACTCCGAGAATAATGGCGTTGTGTGTGTGTGTGTGTGTGTGTGTGTGTGTGAGAGAGAGAGAGAGAGCGAGAGAGAGAGAGAGAGCGAGAGAGCGAGATTGTAGTTTTTTTCAATTTTTGATGAATTTGATGGAGTGCCTCGAGTCTTATTTTTTATAATAATCGACACCGAAGATGCGGCATCTGCTATCGAATAAAAATCATACGCCTTTTGTCGTGGCATCCACGATTCAAGGCAATTAAAGGTAATGAATACGCAAAATACCTCTTACATTTCATAACGGCCAAACAATAAAGTACACAACTTTCATTAGGATAGACATGGTAATAGTCAAGCCGTCCTTGCGAGGAAATTCGAGTAGAGATGACGTAGTTCGCTTAAGGGCTCTGACTTACACGCGGAATTACATGCCGGAATTACACTGTAATACCGAAGCGGCGGACTTCCTCTCCCGCGTGTAACCGCGTGGGCAATATCGTACATACCGGATGTCAAGGCATCCTTTCCGGCGAAGTTCCCGCACGCAACGTCGCTTTCGCTCAGCGTCCCGGCGATCGAGGTCAGCGATTTAACCCAAGAGAACTTTCAGTTGCTAGTGATTTTAAGGACTTTTTCGTAGATGTGTGCTATTGGCCAGAGTTAGAGGTTGAACAATTTTGATTTTTGGTAAACATCGAGTAAAACGCGTTAGTAGTCGGTCTGTAGTGTTTATTTGTTACGTTTTGCACAAATGTTTACCAGATCTTCATTTTTACCAATATCATTATTTTTAAATGATGAAATAAATGAGATTGCAATCCAAATAGAGTGAGAAATTCATGTTTTCGTTTTTGAATTTTAAAATAGCCCGTGATTTTGTAACGAGTATTAAAATGTGCGTGGTTTTATAAGCGCCAAAAATATTAGCTAACTTGATGCAAATATATTTAAATATCAATTGCGATAGAATATCTGGAGCAAAATTTTTAAATGCGATTGCGTGACAACAAGTCACGCGATCAACAAAATTATACATTCTTATGATTTTAAGATGAAATAGTGTCTTTTATTAGAATAGCAAGTAATGACTTTTTAAATATATATCTTGCATACTAAAGTATTTTTAACTTTATAAAATAAAAGTTGATTATAAAATGAAAACTGAAGTTTCTTTAAAAATCGACTGGAAACGCTTAATAATTTCATAAAATCAACTAATTATATTAAAAGAAAACACTTCCATCCACCCTTAAAAGCCACCCCTACAGGCGGTTGAAAAATCCAAAAAATCATAGGTCCGATATTATTAGGATTCCACGAAATTTTATTCTTGATCAATATCGAATCAATAGGCAATTAATGAACGAAAAATTGATCGGGGACGTTGTTTTTAACAACATTGTCCCGAACGTCACGCTAAGAGCACGAATGTCGCTTTTTGAAAGGCTTTCGATACGCGCTTGTGTTGAAAAAATAACCCACGGTGCATATACGTATACACAAGCATTTTATTTTATTTAACAAAGAATTTGACAATGTTTCCGATTGATTTTAATGGTGAGTTTGGAAAAGTTTTACTTTGCTTTATAAAACTAAACGATATTCTGAAGAAACATTTTGTTGAATGCCAAAACTGTCTTTGTTGTAAATAAGTCATTGTCGCTGACCGATTTTCAATATGAGAATTTGTATACGTACTGTTCTTTGTTCGAGTCACGATATTACGCAAAGAGAAATTGTGGCACATATTAAATTAGCAATTAAAATTGTGCACATATACCAATTTTTATTATGAAAATTTTTTCACGTAGTTTATTAGGTGCTTTATATTAATAGGGTAGGGTTGGATTCTGAGGGTGGAAATGATTATTTTGATTGGCTTTACGAAATTTTTAAGCGTTTCCAATAATTGATTTTTAAAAAACTTGAGTCACGTTGAAATAAAACTGAAATAAAATTCGTTTCCTGTGTAGTGGTTGGATCTAATGTTCGAGAGTCGTTCTAAATTCATGGTAAATTAGCAAAAGACAGTGATCTATCGCAAGTTTTATTTTATGGGAACTAACTCAAATATAGTATCCTGATGCAATTGATCCAAATTAGTTACAGATAGTTGAGACATTACGATGAAAGAGCGGATCGGACAAAGAAAGGAACGAGTTTGGAAATCAAAAGAAAAAACTACATGTACATTCGCATAATTAACATCCTATAAAAATAAGAGTGCCTTTGTAAGTTATTAAGTAATAAGCGTGAAATGATAGAAGAAATCTATTACTAAGTAACAGAGCATTGGAGTCGAGCGAATACATGGAATCAAACAACGATAAATTAGAGAAACTATATTGCACAGAATATTCCGTGGATAATGATGAATTATAAATAGAACCCAAACATACACAGTTGGAATATTAGATTCGACCAAAAGATAAAGACGGAAAATGCTTATCATGAATAACATCCGCGATGAATAAATATTCTGAATATGCACTGCAAGTTAATTGAAAAGAGCGTGGTTTTTGATTCGATGAGACGACAAGCTCTGTACTTACAGTAACGAACGGTAATTTACATCTTTGCGATATTCTAGAAATAAATCGTACATCGACGCACGAAGCATCTTAATGATTCGACAACAAATACAACTTTTTACAGGTGTGTCGTAGCGCTCGCAATATCTTTACGCATTGTAAACAGAAAAGACTTATCTCTAAAAATAAACTCATACGAGTAATCATTCCTTACCATTTACAAATCGATTGTATGCATTATTTTAATACATCTCCCCTCCTATTACCTTTCACAGCTTAAGCTCGTGTTATCTTTCCTACGTACGCGAGCCATCGTCATTTGCAATGGATCGAATCCATTCTTGGACGAACGAATCTTCATTGTTTCCATAATTTATGCTTAAAGTGCGCAATTTCAATAGCGCAACGCGCTTTCAAATTTGATCATAGACCATCGCGTAGTGCGCCATTGCGATTGTCGATTAAATACTGCGTCCACTTGAGCAAAACATTCGATGATGCGATTACTTCATCGATAGCGCAACCGCAATGGTCGAGTACCTACGCGAATGTACTCAACGTGCGAACCTCCATTTCTACTCCGTTTATACGTTTATACACACTTCATGATTTATGAAACGCTCCATTATTAGCAGTCGAGCTCAACTGGACGTTTTCTTTTCAAATGGGCAACAAACGTTTGAGATTCTCGATAAACGAAAGCTTAGCGTAAAGTTACTTGTTCTCATATGCACTTCTTTCGTGCGTCCAAAGAATCGTTATTCCACTTGTACTTGAAAACGCGCGTGTTCGCACGAGCTACTATTACCTTAATTTTCAAACTGACTAAGTTGATTTGATGAGCTCGCACGATCTTGGCAAATGCTTACAAAGTCTGAGAGGGAGAGATTGCGATAAAGACGAGGAAAAGTTGCTGTTTAGCGAAGGGTCGCGCTTAATGGCAACATCGGAAAAGCTCGATAGTTAAGGGTCGGCTTAAATGTCGGATCTCGAGCCGCACTTAATATTGATACACGCACGCATACGAATATTGCAAGGCGCGACTCCGTGAATCCGTGCATTTAAGCCGCGCGTGCGTTTCAGCGTATTCGTCCGTTCGGAAATTGCTGGGGAATTCGGGATGGAAATGCGAGGAGGCGGCTGCTAGGTTGTGCGTAAATATTTACGAGGTAGAAATCTGCTCTGGTCCAGTGGTTACGCGGCTAAAAGGGTGAGTGCGAGAAAGAGAACGAGAGAGAGAGTACCGACTATCGCAGCAAATCTCCTCGTTAAAATTCAGGGTATAACTCGCCGAAAATATATCGAATCCGCGTACGTATTTGCTACCATCGGTCGTTTGGACTGGGCAGTGACGTACGGTTTTCGTCGTTAAACGGATTTTTCATGACGTATTCGACTCGCTCTATGTAGAAATAATCACTTTTCTAACGGGTTAAGTCGATAAAATCAAACTTGTACTTTCGAGAAGTCTGTGACGTATTACTTCTTTTTCGAACCTCGAGGCTTCTGCTACGAATCCAGACGCAAGTCTCGCCTTAGGCCTCTTAATGCTTGCTATAAAATCTTTATTTACTTTATGTATCGTTCCATTTGCTTATTTAATAACCAAACGAAATATTTAAATTCCTCGATGTAGATAATTCGAATGAGGCGAAATTTCCCATAATAAATCCTTTTATATTTATACTTTGTGTTCGTAAAGAATCAGTTGTGGTAAACTATGGAATGCAATGTAATTTGTGCTAAGGCAGTTTAAGGTTAGGCGGGAGTCGGTAAATTAAAAAACTAGTTAATTAACGGGTATTAAATTTCATTCGAGGAAAAACTGATTTCCCACAAAGGCATCGAAGACTCGTTACGAAAAAGAGGTACCTAATCTGAAAAATATGTTTTGGGAAATAGTAGCTTCTTTTAGTTTTTATAGGCGATAAAACTTGCCGAATAATATGCGAGCAAAAGGAAAAGAGCTGGTTAAAGCTAAAATGCCAATTTTCCGAGTATCGAACTCCTTCTCCATCCTGAGCATACCTGAGACAATTTTTATCCGTTGAATGCAAATAAAGACGAGACTGCTTACCTGAAACAGAAAATAAAAGTAAAATTAATTAAATCAATTAAATTGAATCTCAAGTGGAAGAATATATTTTCCGCGCAGAGTTGAGCAATCGTCGTGGTACACGGTTTTGTCATTTACTTATTACAAGACAATTAATAGGTAATATTTATTCGCATTTGCATCATTTACATTTTACATCAGCGTTCGTCTGTATATTAAAGGAATGAAAATTTAGCTGAATACAAATATTAAAAAGGAGTATAACTTAGATAACAGCTTAATTAAAAAATAATAACGAAAAATTATATACTCGGTATTAATTCTAATGTCACGTACGTAGAACGATTCCAGCATGGAATACCAAAAAATTGTATTTGTCCAAGAAGTTGCTTCACGACACTTAAGCTCGCAGTTAAGGTCAAAAGCTCCCTCGCGTTCATTGCAGCAATGTAACGTGCAACGCGTACATACAGAGACGTGTAAAAGCTTGTTCAGACACGCGTATTTTCAAAAAACGAATATATAACGATCCAAGCAATCACATTGAAGCAGCGATTTCAGAAATCGGAGAAACGCAGATTTTAAGACATTCCACAGGCATATTAACTAAAGTCTAGGCAAACGGATTATTCGAGCATCGGTATTGATAATCCTTCTAAGCGCTTAGAAAATCCTCGCGAGTCCGAGGAGAAGCGTAAAGGGCAATTGGAGCAATTAAGGCTCACGTCTACGCGCTTTCGTTCGAGAAGGCAAGCACAAAGGCAGCGGGAGTCAGGAAGGCAGGCAGACCCGAATACAATATGCATCAGGAGGTGAAAAGGCGAGTGCGCGCGGGACTTTGCAAAAAGTTGGCGCATCGCTTCCTCTGGTCTCGTTTCCCTCGAGTACACGCGCGAAGGCTGCGCAAGAGTAATTGAAACGCACTCGGGCATTCCCTTACGCATGCTCGCTCTTTCTTTCTTTCCTCCCCCCCCCCCACCCCCGCCCCCCTCTCGTCATTAACGAAGGCTTGTCTTGCGTAAGCAAACGCTTTCTTCCGTAGAAATGTCCTAAAAAAAGTCCCTTCGTTATGACATGGACTTTCGTTCGGTCCGCCTTTCTCCTACAGTTTGTACTGAAAAAATGTATTCTGAGCTTGATTATCTTTTTTGCTTTTGTTGCACAGATGCGTCGAATAGTACGTTTGTCGGATAAATTTCTTTGTCAGAAAGTACTGTACTCTGTACACGTACTGTATTCTTAATAATCGCCGCATTCATTGGCGTTTTGCTTGGGCGAATTCGAGCGACACTTTTTTTATACGAATGACATATTTATACCGTTTTTGTATTATATAGGATATGTTTCAATTACAATGTGCTTTTGCAATTACCAAGTGAGTATGGACGAATTCAACGGGAGCACTTTTTTAAATCTTTAAGAATTTACTCAACATTATGTTTACATGAAACATTTTTCTTGTTTGCGTAATCGTATTATTCAATAGTACCGTTATATCAACTGGCCAATGAATAAGTATTATTTTGCATAAAAGTAGATTGCGTGTTAATCTCTTTTAAGATTTACAGTTGCCGACAAAGCTCAGTAATAATATAAACAAACCGCCTTTACTTTACGCTATTACATACAAAATACGTCCGATTTCCGATAAAAATTGAAAAATGAATTTTCGTCACCAATTAACGATTAATTTAAATGCTAAATTTATCGCGCTCAATAATACAAGTATAAAGTGATTCGTTGAACCTGACAATATTCGGTAACGCACGATGCCAAGCGCATTATTATTATTATAATCGTCGGAAAACTCATCGCAGACTATATATGTACATGCATACGAATTAAGACCCTCGTCGATTCGTGCCCAAGAAGTTACGGGGCAGGTTTCGGGATCTCCGCGGGAGGTTTCGGAGGGTGGCTTTAGTGCACGCGAGTCGGTCGAGATGCACGACCGGGACACGGGCCAAACAGTAATCAACCGGGGCAAACAGGCGGCGTAAATACGTCGTCGTCGTCGTCGTCGTCGTCGTCGGCGGCGGCGGCGGCGGGCGCACGAGTCGTGACGGAGCTGCGTTAACGAGGGCTCGTTTTTCCCCCGACGGCTTTGCGATTAATTTTTATGGGGGCGTCGCTCGTGAAATCGAAACCCGAGCACAGCACGCGAAACGAGAACGTAACGCGAGCAGCGCGAGGACTGCCACTGCGATCGATCCGGGTCTCGTGATCGGACGCGTTGCAACGGTTTCAAGTCGAATCCAGAAGAGCGACACTCGAGCTAAGAACACATTTTCAATAATGTAAAGACTGTCTCGAGGGTGTTCGAGCAAATTTACTCTCGGTGTCGGATTCGCTGACAAGCTTGCGTCAGCCTGCTGAATGATGTCATTTGCTTAAATAATTTACACCGAGTGACCGCGGGAAGTGCGTGGGCGAGGGGTAATCGAGCGATAAGATATTTCAGATACCGGTTGTTTGACTAATACCTTTAACAGGTATTAGTCGACCGCGCGCAGCACATTGAAAAGTTGTTTAATATCGAATACCGAAGTTGGGGCGGTAATACAAGGCTCGAGCACCCAATTACGCACAATATTGATTTCATTCGCCAACTTTCTGCGCAACTTTATACGCTTTGTACATTACGATTATGCGCTGCACTTGGAAATATTCAGAGTTGATGCGGCTGACTCGATCGTCGACTCGACTACTCGCTATTTACGAAAAGTTATAAACTTCCAGTTCTCTTAAGACGAATCACTCGAAAGTGATTCGTCGAAAAATAACGGTCGGGGGACGCGAGTACGTCCTTGAATTAAGGGAAAAATCCAGCTGCGATTGAAAATTTACGAGAAGCATTTGTCAAGGAGGTCAGCATTAAGCAAACAACTCCCGGCATTAATTTGCTCATTAACGTCGTCTTTCGGCCGACGTAATCGCGAGTGCATCCGCGGTAAATCTTTTTGATTCGAGGACGAACGCATTGTTGTCGTGGTCGCGAACGTTTCTCTCCACGTAGATTCCTGCTATTGTCTTTTTATTCTCGCCGAGCAGCTTCGGGTGCGCGTTCGAAAAATACGCGGGAGCAGTCGAGTGGCCGAGTCGAGTGCAACAACGATGACGCGAATTTATGGAGGAGGGCGTGAATTGGATTCGTGCCCTCCTAAGTTTCCAGTGCGCTCGTCCGCCCCCGCATTTACATGTGCGTTATAAATCCGAGGTGGATTCTTCCCCTCTTTCTCCTCCGGGCGCTTCAGTCACCTTCGACTTTTATGCTCGTCCTTTGCATTTTTCCGTCTCGCGATTAGTCTTTGCGCTCCTTAATAATTACCCGGTATTGTACCCGGTTGCGTCTTCTGTTTTTTCTGCGCGTGCGCGATGCTGAATCGCTTTGTTAATCGCTTCGCGTACAATAACGACGATGATTCAAAATGTGGGTCTCGGCAGTAAACGCAGTAACTTTGGACACATTGCGTAGATGACGCAACTGCCAGGACCCACGATGTCTCGAAATAATTTTCAGTTTTTAAATCTGTTGATAAAGAGTCCTTCGGTGTAGTTCAATTAAATCGTAATTAAACGTTTGCGGACTTTCCCGGAGGCTGACAATATTTCATTACGCGTAGCATACAAAGGGTGAATTGCCCTTTTACTAAGACCGGTATTTACGATTATTGGATACGTACGTTTTATGAATTTATGGCAATTCGTATCAAACGTACTTACCAACTCAATAATATGAGATACTCGAGATTTTCACGTATTTCATTGTTTTCGGTCCGACAAGAGGTAATAGTGTTTGCATCTTTGGAAATGCAAGTTGAATTAAATTCCTTTATAACCTGGAAACACTTGAAATGCCATTATAATGATTTATCAGCCTGGGTAATCGATTTTTATGTTGTAACACTGGTCTGTGCTAATGATTTGCTGCGTGCTAGCAAAGTGTCATAAACAATTTACAGTTCGCACGCGCAAGATAACAATTCGTTATAAAAAATCGTTCGATTAACCTTCTTCTTTGCTAGTTCTTCGCTGTATTTTCCATTCGATTTCCTCTTTGATATATTTCTATCGTGCTCCCTTTGCATCACACACACACACTCTCTCTCTCTCTCTCTCTCTCTCTCTCTCTCTCTCTCTCTCTCTCTCTCACCTTTCTCCGTTTCGTTGAATACGAGACGGTTGTTCGACAATAATTCTCTGTGAGTCGTCGCTGTCGTCGTCGCAACCATATTTCCCGAGTTGCTAACAAGCACGTCCAGAGAATGTAGGTCCGATTTCGGAAATGCGACACGAATTGTGTAGCTTCTCACCGTTGTGAGAAGAGTGAGAGGGAGAGGGAGAACGCGGCCTTGTTAATGTGCCGGGAGTTACTCGCTTCGACGCGTAAGTGTACGTGTACAAACGAACGTTGTACCTTTGCCAAAGTTGGGAAAATGATCGAAAGCTTTTGGTCAGCGTAATGGCATTTCGATAAGCTGCTCATGGGACTAAGGGTAGGATGGCATTTCGTTGATTTTTCGCTGAATAATTGCTTGCTTGATTGGACTGAAACGTACTCTATTCGATGGCCATTGACTATCTAAAATACGTTTTTTGCGTTTCTCGGGCATTTTATTCATATTGACCAGAGCGTCCAAATTACTTTGTCACCTGGAACCAATTTCGGTGTAAATTGTCTCAACACCTCGCATCAATAGGACGATCGAAATTCATTTCGGCGATGATCCTTCGACTTCAACGATAATAACTGTACTTTGGAGTCCTAAATCTCATTCTCCTCGATGATAAGTCTCCTGCTTTCAATTTCCATTTTGAATGACTCTAGCCTAAAGATCTTTAAGTCCGCGCGTGTCGCAAAAGCTGCGTCCTCAGCCCGTCGGGATTATCCTCGTGCACGCGTGCGCTTTGTCGGTTATATACGCACAACTGTCTGGCTGGACCATGAAAACTTGATCGGTGGCGGCGTCAGCGCGAGCTGCAATAACCGAGAGAGAACGAGCGCTGGTGACGATAATTTCGGAGGCGCACATTTCCAATTCGTGCCCACAAATTTGTCCGAGCGCCCTTCACCCCGTGACACGCGACGGCTCGATTGCAACCCCTGGGTAAACCGGCCGATAAAATAATTTGCATCGTGTTCGGTTATTGCCGTGGCAATAGTTTAGAGGGAGGGTGAGTCGCACGAATAACTACATTTTTTGCGACGAGCTCGACTGTCCGTGTGGCCGCGCGTAAAGGGGGTACGTACGATTAAGGCACTGAGTTTTCCATTATTTGCCGTTTCTGCGAGGCAGAACCGTAACAAGTACCTCTCTTTTTTACAAATCGTATATTTCGCTGTTTTATTTGAAACCACCGGTTGAACGAGTCTTGTTTAGAGGTTAAACGCAATAATGTTTCCAAAAGTAGGATCCAACGTGCTTTTGCCAAAGTACGTTGGTTATGTAGTACGTCTTTTCAAAATACGTACTAGAGTAATATTTATTTCTTTTAAAATCATTATGAAACAGGGCAAACTGATATTGACGAACGCACAGTAGAAATAACAGTCTGTTTTGTTGTTCCATTGCGTGAAGAAATGTTTACGTGTAAGAAAAAAACAGCTGCAAAAGTACAGGCTGCACGCAAAGTTATATAAATGCAGTACGTGTCGCTGAGTGTGCATTAATAACCTAATTCGTAAGACTGCGGAACAAGAAAAAGTATCCACGAAACTAAAAGATTTTGAGTAATCAGCGTGGAGGTGGTAGAGCAAGGCAGGCTCTCCGCTCCCAAGGCAAATTAGCCTCGATTACGTAACATCCTCACCGCGTGAAGAACTACATCGCGAGCAAGACGAAGGAAGAGCCAAAACGCCCATCTCGTTTGTCTTGTTTGGTCGGGTGCTCGAGGGTGGAGTGGAACGTGCCCGCGACGACTCCTCGACCGCGAGAGTAGCTGGGGGTTGGGGTTGGCCAAAGACGCTCTGTGAAACGCGCTGAATTCATAAACGGGAGGGTTTAAATTCGCTGAATGCATTAGCCGTCGGCCGGCTTTGAATTACCACGACTTTGCGTTGCACGGATCGCTGGCACGTAAAGGGATTAATTAACGGATTGCGCGTCGGAGAAGAGGGGGGAGTACGAGCGCACTCGCGCCCCCGCGGTTGCGCGTACAGATGCAGCGAGGGACTTTGGGAATAAAAGCGGAGGATAAGACAGCAGTTTCTCGAATGGCGGAATGAAGCTGCGAGTGTGTGCGCTTGGAAGCCGTGGCTAATGGCTGACAGCTTGTCCGGCAATATTGCTCCTTAGTCCTCGATGCGTGTTCATCCGCATTTGGCGGCAGAAGGACAGACGGAGCTTCGGAGACATTCAGGACGTGTCGGTATTTCGGTAGGTTTCAGGCAGCCCTCGAAGGACTTATCAATACTGCATGAGGGTTGACTCCGTTATTTCCCTTCCTCCCCCTCTCTTTCGCTCTGGCCATTCTGGTTACTAATATATATATATATATATATATATATATATATATATATTCGTAAACACATATGTATGCACGAGGGTTTATGTTCCTTGCTTTGCAATGCCAATTGTGCAGCATTGTTTTGGAACACTACATGCGAAGGAGATTTAGTTTGATCGATCGTAAAGTTTCTTGGTCTCGTACGTTAGAGACTAAATGTGTAATGCAGATTTATCGAGCTTGTGAAAGGTAATTTTATGTATACGTTAAAATAATCAAGTGACCAGATATTCATTTTATTACGTTCCGAATTTATCACGAGTTGTTTCACCTTTGAATAACGCGAACCTTTTTATTCGCTAATTTAAATATGAAAAAAAAAATTATATTTATTATTGCTATGCATCGGATTAATTTTTAATCCATATATTGTATTTGCATTCGTTAGGTACATACCTTGAAAAGCGAAAAAACACGCGTCATGTTTCATTTGGAAAAGTACAGAATTTATTAAAATAAATTCACCTATTCAATGAATTTTCGATTTTACTAAATATTCGTATTGCCAGGAAGTAGATAAATTTTTAAATATAATTTTTGTGATCCTCGCAACTCTTTTATTTACTGAAAAATATAAAAAAAAGAGAATATTTGATTTTAACATTTTTATATCGTTTCTGATTTTTTAATACATATAGAGAGCGGTACCAATAAGCAATATTTTATTGCAGGATGATAAAATCAATATAATACATAATACTTTGAATCGATTCAATGCGTTACGTGAGTTTAATTTCTATAATGTTGGTAGTACGAAAGTACTATAAAATGAGAAAAAGAATTATATATGATAATGTACGGTACCAATTGAGAAAGTCGTTTAATAATCTCACTGAATTTCAATAATCTCGATAAAACGTAGATAAAGAGCGAAGAAAAATAATAATAAATCTTTTATACGGCACAATCGCATTGACCTTAAAGCACTCGAATCGTAATTTTCGTCCTTTTAAAATAGAAATGATAAAGTATTCACCTTTGCACCGAAGAAACGTTGTTTACATAAAATAATACGTAACAGATAAGACCAGTGCATTTACATTTTCAAGGAACCAGTTCAGCTACAATATGTCATTTATTTAGGTATTAAAAATCAATTAGATTTTAGCGTAATTAAACCATCTTGCAAAGTTCCATTTGAACGTTCTCGTACGAATCTAGCTCCTGATAAACAAGTTACAAGTTTAAATGAGCCTTTCTACGAATTATACCTTTTATTTATTTATCACAAGATTTTGCGAGTAATCTGAGGTTTACATTTAAATTTAACCAAGAGTGCGTTTGATGTTCTACAACGAATAAACGAAGAGGTCAGATATTCGGCAAAATAATCTCACATTATGAGCATATTATTTATTCGTATTTATAATGAATATTTAATCGCATACTTTCTATTAGGAATTATTGTCATAAGTTGCTGAAATAATTCATTTTCTATATTAAAAATAGTGCCTATTATTATACTTCTACTTTGATCTTAGATATCTATATTGTTAAAAAAACAAAGCGAATGAAGCGAATTAAGAATAACTTAAAACATACTTGGAGATTCTCTGTGCTAGACAAATATTATTAACTTAAGAATGAAGAGGTAGTTTTAATTTTTCTTTAAAAATATAGTTTAGTAGTATCGTAAAATATATAGTAGATTATATTAAAAGTTCAAAATTTCTCTAAAACAACTTTGTAGCGGTAACAAATTTATCGCTAGGCGAAACTGAATTTTGGTTATCAATATTAAGTAATTTATTAAAATAAAAGCAAACAAGGTAAAGCTCGAGTTTTAATGTTTTCAACACTTTTCCGGATTTCTGAAAATACTCAACACTTATTTTACTTTTAACACTCATTTAAACTGAATTTAATCCCGTACATAATTTCAAGGGTCGAGTTGGAAAATAAAGCAAAAAGAATCAATCTTGCGAGCAACACTACGATACCGTCATTTATGTATTTGAATAAACTGCAATTTAAAATGATCTCATGCGTCTAAATGCCATTTTAAGCCAAATTCGTATTCTATTCCATCGATCTTCCTTGTCAAAATGCATCGCAATGAGCAACGGAGGAGAATGACGCAGCATTTTTCGTGGACCATAAATCGCAGCGGTGAAAATTAGACCCAAATACTTAACAGAACTACGTGCGCCAAGTACGGCGTTACATTCCCAAGTATTCCGGCACAAAACAGTTAACGAAAACGGCTGGAAGATCGCGCGCGACTCACGAACGCGTCCCGCTTCTCACTGTAAATCATTTCCTAACCCTAAGCAAACTCAAATAATCAACGTAACTTAAATGGATTGCAGAAGCGGCCGACGTGCACGTGCAACCGGCTTTTGCTGCTGGAGTGCGGGCGCGTGCCCCGCGGTTCCAGCATACGCGTATATACGAGCTTTTCGCGGAACGAGTCTCCCGAGCCGTGGCTTGTCTTGGTACTTTAATTACAAAGAAGCGGTAATAAATTCCAGCTGATCCGCCCAAAGTACCTTGCGCTCGTTCGAGGACCAACCGCGAAGGCCGTCGTAGCTGGGCTCTGCCGAGGAGGAAGAGGCGCTATTCCGCACAGCTGGTGAACGGAGGTAAACATCGAAATTGTGCCAGTATTTTCTTATTTCTCTCTCGCTCTCGCGTGCGTTCGGTTCGGCAATACTCGGACTGCGCAGTAATATCCGTCGATCGGGTATTTTATGCCAGAGAGTAACTTTGTGCTTTTGCGAACGAAGCGACTTTTTCGAGGTACCGAAAATTCACCGGGAATTCTCTTCTTTTATTTGAGTGGCTTTCAGAACGATCGGGTGTACCGTGCAATATGTAACATTCGATACTTTATGTACGATGAACGTGGGTTCGCATTTCGAATCCCTTTTAAAATATTGTTGGGTCACAAACTGATTGAACTAATTAGAGGCAACGGAGCTTTTTGTTACCGTGATCCTCGATTCAACTTACGAAATCGTTAATAGATTTTATGAATTTCCAAAGTACATTTTTTAAATTGCCTCTGCTTAAATATGCGAATACGCGTTATTTTAAATCGTAGTCGAGTAAAAAGACGTATATATTCGATCATAAAAATAAGTTATTCCTAAGAGAGGGACCGCGTATATTGCAGACGTTTTTTCCAAATCGTCCACGATAAGTGCCGCTGATCGGAAAGACCAACAAAGGGAAGGCGATCGACTTGATATCGCCATAATATAAAAACAAGAATAACCGAATCTGATTGTGTATCAAGAAATTTATGCTATTTATGCGACATTCGTGCTCGATTTTTTTATATACCCACGATCGAGCCACTTTAATAACTCGCTACTACCTAACCTAGTGGTCTTCTTTGCCATTTGCGCGTTCGAGTACAAAGGCGTCGCCACCTGCCGGTAAACCTTCGAGCTACTCGCCCACTCACGCACATCGATGACTCGCATGCACACTTGTGTAACGACCCTGCAATATGAATTTTTGAGCATCCAACCAATGGCATTTTTCAAGCCCTCGTGTATAAATGTAGCCTAAGGTAAAATTCAATTCGCGTACAAAATGCTCTAATTATTTTACTACCACACTGCACCGAAAATGTTTAATTTCAAAAAAAGGTTCGAATGAATAATTCAACGACTCAACAGTTAATTACGTATTATGTTTTCGTTATTATGATGTCTGCAAAGTAATGGGGCACAGTCCGTTAAAGTGACGAATGTAGGGCATATTAAAATTGCCAAAGAACAAGAGTTGTTCAAGAAGAGATGGAGAACGAGAAAAAGTTGAAAACATCGCGTATTTCAGTTGTTGAATAAGCAAGACTTCAAAGCAACTAGAAAAGGATATGTAACAGCAATGAACTCAGTTTATAATTTTAATGACAGTGATGCATAAAAAATTTTCCAGCTTAAGCATCGCAGAGGCAAAGTTTGTTTAAACTCGTCACCTTTATTATGAATTTTCTTTACATCGTCAAAAAGAATGCTCCTCTCACTGGACTCAGTTTTCGCGACTTTACATTCCAGATATTAAAAAGTAGTGAATAACCGCATTTAGTCGTACGGTTAAAGCTTCGATTTAAAAAAATGTCCAATTTAGCCTTGTAAATTCACAGATGATGCTGCACAAGAAAAAATTGTGAACAGATATGTGCGTGGAAGAAAAATCGTGGAAGAAACAGCAACGAAATAAAGTTTTCATAATATTAATCGATGCACAACTAGACACGTTGCGAGCTAAATAACAGTCGGACTGCATCTACCTCATATACACTCTCTCTCTCTCTCTCTCTCTCTCTCTCTCTCTCTCTCTCTCTATCTCTCTCTCTCTGCTTCATTTTAACGCACGCACGCGGCTTTAAACAAGAACTGCGCCGATTAAAAAGCGCGAGCACGTACGCGATGCGAGACAGTGAAATACTACTTTAATACAACGGTCGCGAGATCAGGAGGGGAGAGACGCGTCGGATCTTTTGTCGTTTCCATCTCCGGAGACTGCAGCAACGGACGGCGCCCGGTGGATGAAAGCTAACGGAAAGTCTGGTCTTGTTACTATTTTTCCGTTTGCTCTGGATATCCATGCTCGTTTATTTGTACCGCTTACCAATTTTTTACAGCGCATAAAATTTTCCTTAAAAATCCCCTTAGCGCACTTTCAATGTCTTTTACAACGAACCCACGCCTTACAGCGACAGGTGTAGCCGACTACACATTATACATCGCATTTATTAGTTATAACGCTGGAACTCTTTTGTACTTTGCTGTGTTTTCCCTGCAAAATGAAACAAAATTTCGACGTAAATGTACGAAGTTTTGTCACATATGGTGGAGTACATTTGCTCATACCGTTTAATGTTTCTTTATGGCTCAGGTGTACTTGAAGTATAAATTTAAAGATACAATACGCACTTATAAATTCTTGATTTTAGTTAACCAGCTGCACCAGAATATCTGCGTTCTGCAGTGTAAAAAAGTTCGTGTAAAAACTCGTAAGTAAAGGAAGGGAGCTTTTATTCATGTCCAAATTTTAATATTCGAATTCTCTTTGAACGATTTTGGCAAGGAATGTTTATTCAAATTTGTAGCCTTACACTCGCTTGGATATTTCATTATTAAATTTATCACGAGCAATAACATATCAAGCATATGACTCAATTACGCAAATGAGTTGCGTAAGCGAGTCGCGTTACACTTAATCTTAAAACTGAACAACTGAACGAACAGAAAAAAAGACTTTTGTAGTGAAAAAGGTGAGGTGAAATTTATTTGCAAGGACAACTAAAAGTGACGTATTTTCTTTTCCATGCCGTAAAAGAATCGAAAAAGCTCTACTAAGCTTTAATGCTTTAAGTGCAATAAATGCAGTTAACCAACCGATTATTCATGAACCTTTGACACACATTTGTCATTACATTATCGCCATAATTTCGGTTAATTTATAGTGTTTTCGACGCTGGAATAAAAATTTTTAAGGGCAAAATTGTACGTTGTACCCTGTCGAAAGTAGAACGCATTAAAGAAAATTTCGTTACAACACGCATAAACAATGAGTGCAGTGTAAAAAAGTTTTCTCGCCAAACCGTCATTTACTCATTAAAAAAAAAAAAAAAAAAAAAAAAAAACTGGTTTTAGCAGCGCACAGAGAAAGACCATTTCAAACACTTTGAGTAAAAGCTTTGACCAAGGACCCACATTTACGGCGTAAAATATATCGTCGCTTTTAAAATACATACGCCCGTCTACGTGCTCTAAAGGTCCCAACTTCCTTCACTCTACTACTATCCGCCATTCTTTTGGCGGAAGTAGCAGAAGCCAGCATTTGCGATACAAGTGAAATAACAAAGCAGGTCTTACCCTTGCCAAATCCCAATACGACGTCAGGGTGATTCGCGCGACGTTTTTGCGAAAAAAAATCGGAAAAGAAGGATTTCCCAGTGAGTAATAGGTAGTCGAGCGAGAACTCGGGGTTTCGAAGGGCGGCGGCAGCTGAAAGAAGGTGCACCGAGATCGCGTTCGGAGAACAAAGAGAATCCGTTCTCAGGGCGCTCTCAACTTTTGAGGAATGCGCACGCGAGCGCCGATAAAGAGTGTTTGTTGTTCGGCGAATCATTAAGGGCAACATCGTCCCGGAAATAAAGCGGCTCGTTGATCATCTTGCGCGAGTAGGAGGGAGGAGGGAGAATTCCCGAGGAACGAGGGCTAGGAGGGTGCGGGCGTCGCCCGACTGGGTAGTAGTAAGAGCGCGGCGCGAGTCGGACCCTGAGGGGCGGGATTTTCGAGGATTTTCGGATTCACGGTACTTGGCGATGACTGTAGAGCTCGCGGGGGAGGCGAGCAGAGGGGCCCGTCGTCGCTCGCACCGAGAGGTTGCACGCGAAACGCGAAACGCGAAACGCGAGAGAAAGCGAGAGAAAAGGAGAGAGGGAGATTGTGCGATGTCTCACGACGGAATACAAGGCCCTTGTAATTTACTGAATTATGTTAATCGCGGGCGCGTGGCGCGTGTCTTTTCGTGTTTTCCTCTGCGTTACTCAACGCCGGCATCCACCAGCGAAGGTGCGCTCAAGAGAAGACGGCCGT
Source organism: Wiebesia pumilae (assembly GCA_018907045.1). Classification (NCBI taxonomy): domain Eukaryota; kingdom Metazoa; phylum Arthropoda; class Insecta; order Hymenoptera; family Agaonidae; genus Wiebesia; species Wiebesia pumilae. Next base: position 322,678 of record JACCHZ010000163.1, on the reverse strand, counting down.
GATTGATGCGTTGGAATGAAACTAGAATGTTCGTGTTTCGTTTCACCGACGCGCGTTTTAACACGAGTGTCGGCGTGTGCGTGCCTGAGGTGTCGGAAGCGCGTTAATAGATTTCGTACGGTGAGAAAGAGGGAACAGGTACGACGAAGTGTAATTTTTGGATGCAATGTAAGACGGTTAAGTACTGTGTTAAGTACTGCTAGTTTATGAGGCAGCCAATGCTTTTTCTTTTTGCTAATATAAAATTTCTGCAACTTGCTTCGGCAATATAAATTCTTGATATAAAAACCGAACCTATATCTTTATCTTTTATAACGTTTTATGACGCGTCTATTATCGGATATTTTTAAAAGTTATTTTATAGAGTTTGAGGTAATTTAACGTTTAGGTGTATTCGTGAAAAATCTAGGAGAATAAGATTATTCTAGCAGGGTTACGAAGAAAGAAAGGCGACGTTTAAAAAAGTTAAGCAAATTGATAAATTTTAGAAAAATTTTTACGATGTTTACCACAAAAAATTTTACTAAAGAATCCACTAACCGCGAAGCACGCAATTTTTACTTTATTCGTGCATCTGTTGTATCACGTGCACGTGAAATTAGTTCAAAATACCGAAATCGTGCGCGTGAATTTTAATGAATTGACATACTTTCGGTGCCGCAACTTTTTCAACGTTAAGTAACTGTGTGTAGCTCGAGTTAATAATAGTCATTATTTAAGCGAATCTAATGCGCAAAAAATAAAAGCGCACCGCATGAAAAATATAACGGTATTAACGATATTATCCCTTAATTATACGTAATAATGAACCATTATTAAACATTTGTAATTTAAGATTTTCCGTTACGCGTAAAACAATATACGTCAGCGTTTTATAAGCATAAACATTTGAGTACAGTAAATGTAGCAAGAGAAATGGATCTCGTACGACGAACTTTGGTATTTGACTTGTAATTATACGTATTAATTTTATATTTAAAACCATTGCAAAAATAACGAGACTCATTCGACGAATACGTCCAACTGTCAAAATTGCTCGTACAATTTCTTCGTACATTCATATACGAATGCGCGATACTCGTATCGCGAATGAATATTACTCGCTCGAAAATAATAATTAATCCTATCGTCGGTACTAACCAGTGATTATTGTTATCGAAAATCCAAATTCGAATAAGGGACTTTGACCCCATAAAAAAAAATCCCGGGACTCGAGTCAAAGTCGGTTAGCGTAAGTTCAACGCGTATAATATATTTTGATTCGACCAAGCGGTTGGTTCGCGGATAAATTTGTCGGGCAAAAGTACAAATGACTCAGCCGATTGGAGGTGCGATCAATCAAGGAAGAAACAAGGGACGCCACGGGGGAATGCAGCAGGCGGAGGAAGGAAATCATAATTTTTAAATGAAACCGCAGAAAGAGGGACGAGGAGAGAAGGAGCGAATGTCGGTACAACCGAGCGGCGAAGGACTCTTCCGGCTGTGCGCGAGATAAAGAGGATTCTCGAAACGAAAGGGACATTTTCATTTGTCATTGCGAGACAGGACAGGGGATTCAGCCGGAGTCGGGAGACGAGTGTGTATACGATGAGCGAGCGCCACAACGCCACACTACACTGCCACTCGACGCCCGGGTGATAAAGCTCAAGTGCGACCTGTCAAAAGATAATATAAGATAAGGAAGAAAGTCATTTTACCGAAAATCGCAACTCCTTCAGGAGAGGGAGGAGAGACGACTTTTGAAATTTGTCGAGCCAATTGAATTCCATATGCGGGGACAATATACATTCACAAGAGGAACTAAACAACAGGGCGCACGACTTGGACTATTGATTATTCCTGATCTTGTCTTTCGATCATCTCAATTGTTCGACCACCGCCGAAAGCTGTTGGAAGAATGCGCTTATTGTAATAAGAGAAAACTGAAGTCTTCGAGAACATTTTGCGCGTTGTGTTTTGTGTTATTCTTAAAGGCTACGTCGGACATTTCTCGCCGAAAAATGCAATTATCCTAACGCAACGTACAACGCAATGTAATTGATTGAAATTCCCATCTGGTGTGCTTCCCCGGTCGAAAAACCTCTCAAAAGCCTTCGACGTAAGATTCGAGATTTCCAAGCGACGGCCAGCGACGATTCGCCGATAGAAGATTAGAAAATTAACGTAATTACGCGCTTTCTTTGCTCAGAGTTGCGCTCGTTACTCGTCCACCGCTCTTTCAAACTCAACTCCTCGGGTCTTGACGTTCGAGCTGCGAACCCGATCCGATTGGTTCTTGCAACCGAGCGTTCCCGTAGATTTTAATCGCGTGCGAGTCAAGCGTTACAAAACTATCGACTCGTTGGTCGCCACTTCCCTCGAAATCATAACGGCGAGCAAAGTAACGAATCTCCTTTGAGACCGTTAGACCGTTTGCGAAGGATAGCTAAATAATTAGCGGCGTCGCGACAGCGTCGACGTTTAATTAAAACGTTTGACTTGGAAATAGAAGGCACAGGTATTTATCACTTTCTACATTCTTTCTCCGGTCACGGGCGCCGTCATAAAGCAGCCCCGTTAAAACAATGTGGGCCCACAAACTGCCCGACTTTTTCCCATCTTTTGTGAACTCGTCATGTTCGCGTAAGCACACGGTGCCACCGTACGGAGCCGCTTTTCAAAGGAGCCACCGAGGCTTCTCTCCTCTTTTTCAAAACGAGCTGCCGTAAATATCGCCGGAAGCCTGCAACCTCCTGCATATTCATTCGAGTCCTCGCGTCGCGGTCGACCCGCGCCCTCGTTACAACGGCGGTGCTGCTCGACAACGAAAGAAAGAAAAGAGAACGCTAACAATACGGCGCCAAAAGAATAGATATTAAGGCCGAGCAGACTTTCGTAAATAAACCGCATCTTCTGTCCTGCCGCCGAATTTGTCCGGTTTCGCGTCCTGTTCGTTCCCGCGGAATTATCCTCGAGCAACCGAGCGAACGGGTGACACGCCGAATACGCGGCGAACGTCGCTCCGTCGTTTTCTTCTCGTTTCCATTGCCTTTTCTTTGCTCCGCGACGGACGTGGAAAAGTTCTGCGTCAGAAAAGTCTGCCTCTCGATTTCTTTTCGCATACTGCGACTCTGCTTTCGAGATATTCCTTGTCGGCGTTCAGTGGCAAGACATTACTTGCTACTCGGGAGCTTAGGTTCGTTAAGGGGAAAGTAGGAAGCTCGGTAAATTCCTTACATCGAACTTCCTTTCAATTTGAGAAAACGTAACAAATTCATGGGCGTATTCTGTTTTTTAGAGAAAGATCGCGAGCCATAGAAGCGTTCGAAGGCCTTTCGACTTTTCTGTTTGTCTCGGTTGAATGTAAAATACTTTATTGCAATTTCAGGGAGTTTCGGAGCTCCAGTGCTTTCTAAAATTCAGCGGAGCTGATATCTTTCGCTATCCGATATCATCAACGTATTCTTCTAGACACATTGTGCCTGGTACAATGAATCGCTGAATAATAGATCATTTCCTCTGTGGCGAGTAACGCAAGAGAAACTTAGGCAAGAAACAACGAATTAAAAACGATAACGTGTAAGGCAATTAACGATCTTAACGTAAAACGTGCAGGGTGTTACAGGTTACGAAACGATGATTGAAATGAAATTGCCAAGGACACCGAATCCATATTGTAGGCTTCCATCTCGTACTCTGGTCTCGCGCGAGTCACGGGTATTACGAAGTGCTTGCGGTACACGTAATTATCCGAAGACGCAGAAACATCGATCCTATTTACACCGAGTGTTCAAGTCCTTAAGAATCCGATACTTAAAGAGAAAGCATCCTTTATTTTTTATCCTGCTCACGGATCTTAATGTCCTACAAAGGAGAGCTTAGCACTCGAAAACCATTCTTAGCATTTACATCCCGCTGCAATAAGTACTCGAGCGAACGAGTACTCAAGTATCTCATTGGCTAAATATCGCTGAGTAAATAGATTCCATGGAGCGAAGTTACAGAGCATTTGGCACAGGTCGCACAGCTGCGTGTACCCGCGATCTCTGCAAAGGAGAGCGAAGAGCGAACTCTAAAGGACTTCTCGAACCTTTGATTAAAGTTTCACGAGTGCGTGCGAAAAACGTTTCGATTAGTCTTGAAAAGGTAATCAGGCTCCTTGCCGAGGTGAAAAGTTTAATTTCTAGCTTCTCTTTGCCTCGGTATCCTTAGCGCTCCGGGGTAACGTCCTTAATTAATAAATCATTTCTCATTTTTTCCTCTTTATCCACCTATTTATCTAACTACCTCGGCCTCTGTCACTTTCGTTTGGCGAGGAGCCTTGGACGCGTGAGTAGTTTGGCGACGAGCGGCGCATTTGCTAAGAGCAGCGCGAAACAGACGAGGAGGGCAGGGAGCTTCGACGCCGACCGAGACAGAAGGTGGGAGGGAGTTAATTAAATCGTGAACGGAATGCCCAATTTAATTAAGAGAGGCGCTCGCGTCGATGCTCCCGTACACGACGCTGCGACTGACTGGCGTTTGGATTACGGAATCGGATGTGCACTTCGACCCCGACTGATATCCTCGTCTGGCGGCGACGCGACAATGGAGCATCCGTCCGATTTCACAGCGCGCGACTCAGTCGAAGCATATGAACAAGTTCGCTGACAGTTCGCTGAAAGTTGGCTTCGCTCGTCGGGCGATTCAAGAACTAGGACTAAGAGTTGTAATCCGATTGTCAACGTTCGCCTGAAGAAGTGCAGTTGAAATATCACGGCGGAAGATAAAAGACGATAGTAAGGATAATGGTTGTCAAAATAAATTTACTTACATCCTTGCACATATAGTTGTAGCAATTTTAGGAATGAAAAAAGTGGAATAATGATTCGTATTCATAAAGCATTTTTTCGAGTATACTTATGCAACTGCAACAATTCGGAGCTAAAGGAACATTAGGGTGAGCGAGTAAATGTTCCCGAGTTATAACTTATTGTGTTATTAATAGATTATCTTAAATGATTAACCATACAAAAGCTTGACCTTTTAGTCAAATACAGTTGCTTTAATCTTACTAGCCCAGCATTTCACGTTTAGAGAATGTTTTCCGAAATAAAACACAAATAAATCACGCTCGACCAGTGCAATTGCAGTAAATTCTTCTTGGTGACAACCGCCTCCAAAAGTAGGAATGATCCGAGACGTCAGCGCGGAAACTCTTCTTTCGAAATCCTCTTCAACGCAGTAAAATCGCGCATTACGTCAAGGAAATAGTCTTGCTGAGCTCGTCCTCGTTTCCTACGTATTTTTCGGTATTTTATTTAGTTTAGGCCGTCTAGTCCCGACAATTGGCGAAAAAATCAGCGCGTGCGTAGACGAGGCGCGAGGTGCGCGAGAGCGAATCGCTCCTTCGTGTCGTAAAAGTGCGCGCATCCGGAAGCCGATTGTTACACTCGAAGAAGGAAATGCATCTGGCGCCGCGCAGTCGTTTCGTGCGCAAAAGTGCAATTGTGAGATTGTATCGGTGTCGGCTTTTTACGACCTCTTCCTGTGCGCGCTTTCGTTTCGCGTGGAATCATGGAAATCCGATGGACTCGTTCACTGTCGGAAAAGCGTTTGCACAATTGCGTGATATTTTCGTTTTCGTCTGCTATTTGTCGCTGCTTGGGCTCCGCTTAAAGTAGAGGAAATAATTTCGAAAAGCGTCGATCGCTTGAAAACTTGTTTGTATTGTGAAAAGTTAATAATTGTGATAAATTGGCAATAGCAAAATTGAATTGTATAGTCCAATAATAGTCCAACGCGTTGACACGCGTTGAGAAAGTTCAATTTTCTTCCGTCATTATCGAATGGTTCCTACGCGTTTTCTGGGGGAAAAATTTTCTGCTAAAATAATTGGCGAAACTAGATGTTACACAAATTGTGCCCCTTTGTAATTGATTGTAAACGTTGAGTCGCTTTTATGTTAAAATTGAAATTACGAATTTTTCAGCAAATATCATGACTTCGCTTAGCTTAAGTAAATTTGTGTAAATTATCGCGATCGTTTTTAACTTATCTTTTTATTCTGTGAAAAATACGATGCAATAATAAACGCAGTCCCAAGATCCCAAATAAACATTCGTTAATATTTAAAAATTGATTAAAAAATATAATATGCAATGTTTACTTAAGGAGCTTTCCCCATTGCGAAATGTAATTTATTATTATCAATTTCCCGGCACTTAACGAGGTTAATGTACGGTTTTAAAACACTGAGCATTAAGAGTCGACACCGTTGTTTGATACTGCAAAGAAAACTTGTCAACCGATTCACAGACTAGTTGGACTATTGCGTACAGTCCGTATTGCGATATCCTCAATTGAATTACAAAATGAAATTGGAATGGCGTTATTATAAAATTGAGCCTACGAAGAAATAAAGACTGCACTCCGCATGTACCGCTTAACGTCGACCTCGTATTCAAGCTGAAATAGGTGCAGAAGCGAATGAAGCGGGCCCGACAAGAGGTAGAGGGGAAGAGAGTCGGACAGAGGGGATCAATCAGAGCTAAATTATCTATGGTTATTGGATCCGAAAGGAGGTGACAAGCAACGATGAATTTTGTGGGCCTTTCCAAGATCTATACACTTTCAAGCTGTACCAAATTTCAAATATACCACTGCACGTAAACAAATTGCACAGATGGCAATTGTCCTCGTAAATTACATATTTTTATTCATTGGATGCGCAATTGCACTTGTGGATTAGGACAAGGGCTGGACGGAAGCGAAAGAATGGATGCACAAGTTAAGTACACGTAAACCCAGTGCAACTCTGTTGCATGCGCATATTCTGAATGGAGCAATATTCCAAGTACTGACAAGCGTCGTTCTCGGCTATCGATTTTGCAGAGGAAATCGCGTGTACCGGCATTAAATACCAGCTGTTATTTATTCTCGCGAATGCATAAAATACTGCGAAAATCAATGAAACCGAAGAATCTCGCGCGAACCGGAAAGAGCGCCTACTCGAACGATCGCCGGCCCGTTTCGGTCTGCACTCCCTAATGCATTAATTAATAAGAAAGCAATGATGTCGGAGGCGCAACGCGAGAGTTCCATGCCGTCCAAGTCGCTGAAAGTCAGAGAGAGAGAGAGAGAGAGAGAGAGAGACTAATTGCGTTATTTACAAGCGCAGTCGCCAAGGAAAAGCGGCGGTTAACTCGCTCTGCTTATCCCACGTGCGCATAAAATACGATATTCGCGCCATACGACGATGCCCACGCAAAGCGACGTGTAAGTGTGCGTAGGCGTTTGGTAGTGGCGAGTCGACTTGTTCGGCTTTCTCGTCCCGTTTGAAATTTCAACGCGAATTCCTTCGACGCGTCCTTTTTCAATTTCCCCTCGAGGTTCCCCACGCGCGGATTGATTTGCACTAAATTCGCGCCCTGGTGGTGACACGTACGAGCTTGTAACGGTGCGAGTGGATCAGCACCGCGCAGGTGACATCGTCTTGAACGTGTTGCGTTAACCAGTTAAATGGAATACGATGGCTCTGCTCCTTTATTTAATAACGATAGCCGCTGGTCAAGAATAAGAACGATTCAATCGTTCGTAACGCGAGCGCAGAGTATTCGTAAAGGGTGAAAAAAGATAACGACACTAAACAACGCGTTAGTTGTTTAGCTAATAAAACTTTTGGTTGGTGTCGTCGGTTAGTCCACGTAAGCGACGCTTTCTTAAATGCTTGTTAAATTTGGAAAAGGTAAGTTAAAAATGAAATTACGCGACGAAAGCTTCGTAAAAGTTTGTTCGCAAGAATGACGGTGCAAGTATTGGTGTGTTCTAGTATGTGCAAGGAATGTTTGCCTCTATAATCGATTATAGCCCAAGTGACAATGACCTTTTGTAAAGCTATTGTTCGACACGATGATGCCGTAACGTTTCGGCCAAGTCGTAAAGTAATAGAATAGAATATTTTATGCTAATGTTTTTGTTTTTAGGATTTTGACCTCAAAGCGAATGAACAAGTTATGCTCTATTCATCGGCGCGCGTGTAAAGTATAAAAGGAAAGAAACGCGTTTAATGTTTCAATTGTAGCAACAGTTAGTCGATTTATTCAAGTAGGTTATTCCAAACATCTTCGGTTTATCACCGATTGCTCTTTGCTTTCAAATAGTTTCATGTACGTATCGGAGATACGATCGGAGGTCATTTATAATCGAAACTTTTATTTCAACGAGCAATAATTAAACAGTAAAGTTATTAAATAGTAAATTAATACGTTGTGTGCTATCGATTTTTTGTGGTCTTTTCAGCTATCTGACGTAAGACGTTCAATGCGATAAAATGAGTGAACATGCATGACTATTGTGGGACCACTATCCAGGTGAATGTTAAGTTTGTCGGGAATAACGTTCGTATAACTTCAAATTTTCAATCTTTGTTCTGTCAATGTTAATTACTATTTTGCCAACACTTAACGCTTAACTGTTACGTTTCTGCTACATTTCGTTACATTATTACCAAATGTTTACTTTTTGATCGAATAAAAATTTAAGTTTAGTCGGAGCTTTAACGACTCGTAAAAAAGAACTTGCAAAGCAAGTTATATTTGCAATCCTCAGTGTCGGTACGTTTGCGTACTAAATAGACGATGCATTCGCCGAGATAAGGTAATGTGAACAGTGCAACAAGGGTAGCCCGCAGTGCAGTTGTTTTTTCATGCAAAAACCGTAATATCAAGGAACACACGCGCTGCGATCGTCCGCAAGTTATCCTGATGACTTTCGTCCATTTTCTAACGACAATCGTACAGTTAAGTGCACTTTTCTCTTTTACCAGTTTGAATGTTCCAAAAGCTTTTTTGCTTTATGACTCTTCGAAAGATAAAATAATTTTAATTTTCAAACTGATTTCTAATTTTGACACGGAGTTAAATAATCACATTATAATGTAATTATTTATTATAATCGAAAATTTTACTCTTAGCGAGTGTTCTTTGTATATTACGTAACGTGGCATTTCCATCAAATACACTGCGCTCGCGCACACATATGCTTCTGTGTTTATGGACGAATTTAATTATTTTATAAGCATAATTAATTAAGCTTCATTCAAATGGAATTGCAGCTTATGCGTTAAAATTTAATTTTATTAACCAAAGACAGTTTACAAGCGCATTCCATTTCACTCGGTAAAACTACGTTCACCGTTTACGTTCACCTTCAATCGTTCACAGACAAATAATTAATTGTCGAAATAAGTCTAACCGTAAAAGCATATTTTTAACGCAATTAAATCGCGTGACATCAAGAGTACGCATGTGTGCGATTATACATCCACTGAACTTTACTTCAACCCAAACTGCTTCCTTTTCATGTATCGTTTACAACGTCAAGCAGATAAACATAACGTACGCGTACGCTATCGATAGCTCGCGCCTTTTATACATAATTAGTTGCTAGATAATTTCGACTACATTAACAATTTCATAGTTAGAAAGTTAGAAACAACAAAATCACAAAGTTCAGGTTTACAAAGCAGACTGCCGCCGACATTAGTCATTCTAGTTTAGAATTAGAATTCACTCTGATTGCAATGGAAGACTCCCCTACAGAGAATAAACTGAGTTCCCGTTAGAGACACGTCCAACTTTCACGGTTTTAGAGAAGAACTAATTAAGTACCGTACAATCTAATGCAATGTTTCGTTATAATAATAAATTCTCCCAACAACTGCGGCTAGACGTTTACCTGGCGTCCTCGTGTTTTAACTCGATTGGGCCACACTTTGTAACTAACTACCTACTCTACGATTTTCATCAGCTTATCAGCGAGAACCTTGTAAAGAGTCGTAGAGAAATAACGAACCGAGAGAAAAAGCCAGTGACAGAGAGTCAGCGGTGGCGGGGGCGGCCGGGGGGGGGGGATGAGGAAGGATGAGGAAGGATGAGGAAGGATGAGGAAGGCGCGTGTTTGCATACGCGGCAGGAGAGGAGCGTTTAGAGCGCGACGGACGTCCAGGATAATTGCGTTTATTAAAATGTTACGCGTTCTAGTTCTCGCGTGCGGCCACACACGGGAAAGACGCGAGCAGTAGCGCGTGGCCTCGGGTTTGGTTCACGGGCGCGTGTCGGTACCCAGGGAGCGAAGGAAGCGCGCGTGCCTCGTCCCGACCCCCTGCCCTCCCCCCGTTTCCGACGAGGACTCGCTCGCTCATCGCTGGCCTTCAATCCGGGCGGATTCTGCGCCCGGAAGTCGTCGGCGGAGTGAATTTGGGCGAACTCGTTCGGTACCTGGTGCTCGAGCCCACTTCCTTACTTTAGATCTTCGCGCGAGATGATAACGATGTTATCATCTCGAGCTCCGCGTTCGTTGTAACGATCGAACCGAACGGCGGAACTATTTTCTCCCCCCTTATCCTCGTTACGACACGACCCGAGTGCTATTTCGTATTATTCATGAACTTGGCCAAGCACTACCGAGTTACGGGTGGGTCATCGGCATATCATTTAATGCTACACTGACTGCTAATGCATTTTATGCCAAGCACGTCATTATACTTTTAATGTATTGACTCGGTTTCGCGTAGCGGGAATAACGGCTGAGCGGCGTTGGAAAATGATTTTCACGGCGTATTCGAGAGCATCGTAAAAATAATACAATATTTATCGTCGCGTATGCGGCTCTTAGCAACCGGAAGGGAGCTATTTTGTACAAGATTTTAGAGACTCTGCTGCACTTGCTTAAAGATTTCGCGGCGTTTAAACGGATGTAAAATACTGTAAAATGCTGTAAAATACTGTAAAAGACTGTAAAATACTGTAAAATTCAGGATGCGCTAGTTGCATGGCAATGTTTTCCTACACCATTGAGGTGCAACGTCGTTCGTCGCATGAAATACGATAAGATCCGATTGCACAAATATTGCTATACTGTAATATTACGTTATAATAGTAGCGCGTCATCGATAGTGTATGCCGCCGTGTATGTAAAGACTGGAAACAAGGAGAAAGTTCCGAGGGAACATTTTTATCTAGAAACTTTGGTAAAAATATTCTGCAGTGGCGCATTATGCGCCAGAAAAGTAATACGCGATGAAGCTGGAAAGTTTCGCTGAATTCCGCATCGCGTTAGCCTCCGTGCAATACCGGCGAATAAATGTGTGGGTAGAACAAGATTAGAGAGAGAGAGAGAGAGAGAGAGAGAAGGACGCGAAAACAAGAAGAAGGCAAGATAACGGATAATTTGTTTTACGACAAAAAGAAAGTAGTCCTCGCTAAATTCTACGTAAATGTTTATAAATCTAGACTGATTTGCTGAAAGCAGATTATACCTGAATTGCACGTGTCAATATGATCTTCCACACTGACACCTAAGAGAGCATGCTTATTATTTTTGCAAAATTCAAATTGGAATTCATCTACATTGCACATTCGGTCTGTACCCGTAAAAATCGTACGACCTCGCAAAACTTGCTCCCTTTCAAGGCAATCCCACTTTAAATCGGGATCATATAAAGATCGGGACAGAATAAAGCCGACAGTTTTCTGAAAATTCGAGTAAAGCATTGTCAGGCCGCCAACTTGAGTCCTGAAAATTTCAGAATTAAAAGCGCAGTTGCGAACAAAACGAACGAGCCCGGTTTAGGACTTCGCTTGACATCTGCGTGAGTCTCGCATCGGTGTGCAAGAGTTCAAGGGCGTATTTTCGAAAATTAGTAACCGGCTGTAAGAGTTAGGTACGCGCCTCTGCAATTGCGTGTTGCCCTCGCGATCGCTTACCTCTTCGCGGAGAGGCGACCTCCTTTACCCGCTGATTTTATATTCGATTTCCTTATTGTTTATCGGAGGCCTTTCTCTCGCTCTCTTTCTTGAAAAATGCAACTGCGCGACTGATACGATTGCCACTAGAGCTAAGCTGCTTTCAAACGCGACAGGGCTTCTAATTTATTACATCTATAGGCTTGGAAAAAGAAATTGCTAACTTATTCGAGCATTTAAACGTTGCATTCTGTTTTATTCAGTGCGTCTATCACGGATCCGTAGGTAAGATTTAAATTGACATCGCAGTAGCGCTGATTTTGGCCGAAACGGCTTCAGATTTTTAGAAAGGACTCCGTATAATAAGAAGAGAACAACGCTGTAAATGTATAACGCAATCATACGTTATGGGCACGTTGAAGTCGTAATTTGGATTGTTTTGGAATACCGAGATAAATTTGAAAATGTGCTGTGGAGCATCGAGAGTGACGTTTTCCTTAAAATTACTTAGTCGCAAAATTGGTAGTTTACACACGGTTATCGGGGAATACTCTAACGCTTACCAATCTATTATTGCTGATTTTATGAAACGAGAAGATTTCTCGACGTCTGAATTAAAATCATTTTCCAGCGGATAAGCAGTCGGTATATAAATTTCAATTAAAAATTTTTATCGCGTTGAACAGTGTAGGATCCTCGTCCTCGGAAAACTAACGGCAAGACTTTTATCAATTTTCAGAGAGCTAAGCTTGTCCAGATTGCACACTTTTATGTTACCAATGCACCAGACGGTAAAATCTCGAACGAAAATGCCGTTTGTTATCTCGAACGAAAATCCTGAAATGCATATGCAAACACAAATTGATTTTCTTTTCAAACTCTCGTTCTTGGTACTTGGTTTGTCAGTCTAAACAATCTACGACTCATTGAGATTGCAGCTTTCGAAATTCTAGTACAACTTTTATCAAAACTAAGAGCATGTTGCTGACTATTCGCATTTTCGGAATTGAAAAGTTTTTCGCAAACTGATTTTAATTCCGATCGGATGGTTGGTATCTAGTAGAGTAGAAAAGCTAATGAGTTTCGGTACGAGGAAACGTACGTAATCACATTACGGTCGGCATGATAAACAAAGTGCGATCGAGTACCGTTCGTTGTTTTTAGTGTTAATAATTTAATAAGTCGGTTTAATCTAACTAGAGTTTATTTTTTAAGTGAGATGTGTAACGATCCCTTGATCCATCGTGTCTTGTCGATACGTCCAAAGCCTTCGGAAAGATCCGTGTCGATCATACGTGAGTTTTAACAAATTCCACACCGAATAATTGATTATTACGTACGTGAAGTACACTTTCAAGAATACCAACTTACAACCTTGGTTGTTTACGCAAAAGGAGTCTTTGCAATGGACGATATTATTTGCTTTGCGCGATTTTTGGATTCCAATTATTTTGAGCTTTCAAAGGCAAACTTTTTCGTGGCTAGTGTACAAATGCAAGAAAAAACTTCAAGCGCAGACCAAACAAGTTATTCAAATTCCTATTTACGTAGAAATCAAAAAATTAGTAATTAAATACATGAAATTGGAGATATTAGTTAAAAGTGAAAAGTGAAAAGTATTTGCTTTCGTATTACTATTTCCTACTACTACAAATATTATAATGTTATAATTAATCATCTAGCTGCTTGTACAGTTTTGTTTGTAGGCCGAAGTACTTCGATTGAAACTAGGTTTGAATAATGTAATTTCAAAGAGTATCGAGAGATATTATTAACAGACATTAATTTCCGTTTAATTTAATAACTACGCGAATGGCAACAGGAAAGCTCATTAATTTTATTGAGTCAATTTCAGAAGACATAAATATGTATGTATGTATATATATATATATATATATATATATATATATATATATATATATATATACATTATGCACTTTAAGAAAAATGAAGTAGTGTACATACGTACTCGTATTCTTTTGTACGCTAAAATATACTATAAATTAGCGCTAAGTTACGAAGTAAGTGTCCCGAAATTCAGCGAAGCGTCTACGCAACGGTTTACAAGCTTATTAACGAACGTCTTTTACAGAATCGAACAATTGTTGAAACTAACACGGTTACGTTTCTGTTCTACAACTCGGTATAAGCGTTCTAAGCGTTCAACGTGTTTTAGTCGTAACCCAATAAGTAGAAATATACAAAACCGAAGAGTCTCGGAGGAACTAATTATAAGTCGTAATTATAATGACAGTTCAAACACACTCAAGGAAAGATAAGATATCGCATGAAATAACAACTACCCCAACTCGGAGACCGAGGTAAAAGTGTAATCGTAGAAAAGAACTCGTTGTAAATCCGCGCATTTTATTTTAAAGATCAAAACTACGCGGCTGCACCAAAGGTAACACGAGCCTCGCCAGAGAAGTGGCAACGCAAAAGAGAGGAATAGAGAAGGAAGCAGAATCTTCCTTGGGAGATAAGGGAATGGAAAATAGCGGAAGAGAGGCAAGTGCGCGCGAATGTACGCGAGCACCTTAAGAAGGCGCGCTTTACGAGTTTCGGTCTCGGCTCGGGTAGTTCGATGGTTTCTAGGACACGACCGGATCTCGTTCGTCGGGAAGAAAGAATTGCATTGTTGAAGTCGCGCGACGTTGAGCCCTTGAAAACAGGACGAAGTTTGCGTACGTATAAGGGAAGTAATTTAATGGATTACCTCGTTCTAGTCGATGAACGTCACGGCGGATTTTCCGAATCTTAATTCCGATTGAAAGAAAAATGTGTGGCTGTGCGCCTGTTTTTAAAATCTTAATTAAATTTCGAGAGATGTTTACGGTTGATCTGGTTGCAATCTGTGATATTGCTGATATTGATGGAATAGGGCTTAATTAAACCGTCGAGAAGTACTCATCGACCTTCGCAAGAAGAAACTGACAAGTTACTCAGAGAAACGAAGGTCTGCATTTTACAGTCGCAGAGAGAAAAACATCAGCGCATTACCATAACTTTACGCGAAACATCTAAATTACGCGCTTGAACGATAATAATAATACCATAATACCGGTACCATAATAATACTTGCCAATGTAATACTTCATAATGTTGCTCGGTGGTTATTCTGTTACTTTGTTTTTATGGAATAGTTATCAGCGAGTCAAAATCGGCTAAGACGATCGTGAGAAGACCATTTTCTATTGGAAGCGGATTATGGAAATTCAAAACCATGTCACCTGGTGTATGCGATTCGTGTCCTACTTTTAAATGTTTCATCGAGAAAATTTAAGTAGAATTATTTTAAAAGCTGTACTTAGAGTAAACTCCGTATCGTGTATTGGTCTTTTAAAGTTGTAAACTAGTTGATTTAACTGCCCTTAAATATTCTACTAAATGGATTCTGAAAGATATGAATAAATTATTAAATGAAATTCATTTTAGAAGCGTCAATAATATATCGTAAAGAGCAGCCTTCGATACGCACATACCATTTATAATATACACGCGACAAACGGATGCAGTAAACGCAATATATAGACAGGCAATTGCCGAATGCTAAATTGAAATCACTTTGATTTATTTACTTCCAAGCAATGAAATCATAACGGGCTTAAAGTGATTGAAAACACTAATTTTTAACAAGACCACAATTTGCGTTTAGTAAAAGAGAGTAAATAAAGCAGACCAAAAACAACAAGTAAGAACATCGTTACAAGCACGTCTCCACGATTGTCGATCCATCCCGAGCAACGAGTACCAGTCGCCTAGATGTCGCGATACTACGCGAGGATGGACATTCGACCTTTAACCCCATTACGGCGCTTCTTCTCCTCCATTTTCGATAATTTATTCCGATTGCGTAACAAAATATACTGAACGCGTGCATGGAAAAAGTTACTCACCTACATTGACGCAAGGAAATAAATTACTGTTAAATTATTCGGTATTCGTTTGAAGATGAAATTGACAATTTTTCTATCGTATGTAGAATTGATATTTTCGTTCTTTGGAATTAAACCCTTTTATCTTAACAAGATTAGGACAAAAATTCGAACATAAATCCGTACATAAATTGTTAGTGTGATTACAGTGTACTTTGATAAATAAATATTTATTTTGTTCATTTAATAATCTACATGTATATTTTGTTTTTAGATCGCTAGAGAGAATAATCAAAATTAAATTACGTTCAAAAGCATTCGTGCTTTTTTCATCGAAAATTTGTCTGATAAAAATTCCATGTTATTAAAATCGGTAAACGTTGTCTGCTTTTCTGCTTTTACACAAGAGGAATCTTTTCTACCAACTTTATTACTCTGGTTATCATAATTCCAATTAACTAAGCCTTTGTAAATAGTAATTCGTGTACAAAGTGTTTGTAAGTCATACTACATCGTGTACATTATAGGTTTACAAGTAATAAATACGTCGAACAATATCTACTTTTTATGATTAATTCTATAATTAAAACCCCTTCACGGTATAATCGTGCAAATTAAGGGGACCAGTCTCTAAGCTGCGAATAAATTCGTACTTATCACACTTCGAGAAGGAAATCATGCATTTGTCGATACGTACATTCAATAGCGAATATAAACGATCTTCATTAGTATTCTAGGATCACTAGGATTTCCGAGATATTTTAAAATATCTCGCATATAATACGATAACTTTTGCATTAAACGCATGTACTTACATTCAATCATGGGATGGTATAAAAAGTTAAAGATATATTACGTGCAAAATTTTCGCGAACGAATTCAACTTGTTAGGAAAATGTTTATTTAAAGATATGGAAAGTTGACATTTTTGGCGTCGCTGATATACTGACTATACACGTGTAAAGCGATCTATAATTAAGAGAAACTTTGAATTTATGTGACACCAATAACTATTGACACTTTGCAATTTTTAAAAAAATTCCAATCTATTTATCTACGGTACTTTTAACTTTTTTTTTTTTTTTTTTTTTTTTTTTTTTTTTTTTTTTTTTTTTTTTTAATAAAAGTTACTAGTTTTTAACATACGTTTGAACTTGTTTCTTCGTCGTTTTTCTTAGTCGTTTGTCTACTATATGTTAATACGTATATACATATATATATATATATATATATATATATACGCATAAGAATAATAGTATTTCTTAATTCGTTGAAAATTTCACATTATAATTATATTGTCCATAATCTGAGAAAATGCATTTTTAGGTGCATTTTTAGTTTGCTATGCGCAAGGCAAGAAATTATTTGAATAGCTCTTAGGTATCTTTCATTGACTTAGGATTATTCTCAGTAATTTACAAATAACTTTCAATACTCTTAACGAAGTGGAATGTGAAAGATACAGAACGCGGCGAAAGGTTTCCAAGCCTTAGCTAAACGAAGTAAAAGGTTTCTGCAGACAAAAATTAAAAAGATCAAATAATGTTTCAGTTCTAATTTCATTATTTCGATTGAGAAGGTTAAAACGAACATTTTAAACAGAATCACTTACTTTCTTGCACATTTTACATTTTACAAAAAGTACCTTTGACTACGTGCTTTCAACGTTTCAACGTTCCGAAGCGCGCATCTTCTTTCGACTCTCATCTCAATTCCAATGGCCAATTACAGTAACGAAGATCTCTGTAATTTTATCAGTGGGCAAGACCATCCATGCCAGCTTTAGAAACGAATCGAAGCCAATGGAATCTTCAGGGATCTCGTACAAGTTCATAAAGCCAAAATAACTTCGCGTTCAGTGTTAAAGCTCCGATATGCGTACTCAACCCCTTTGACACATTAACGGTCCATTAGATTATACGAATTCGCTGGGATACGTCTAACAATTTAATGAAACATTGACATTGAAAGCTTCAAACTTTTATAAACGATTCTGACGCCCTACCCATACGTAATGTCTGTACATTACATATTATATATTATTAGCAACTTGCCTTTCAAAGTACCTATAAATGAAAGAATATATGATTGTAGTTATCTAATTTCCCGACAGGATTTATCTTATATTGTTTATAATTATGATAATCTTGAAAGCCGAACTTTATTTCGCCAGAGAAGTAAAAACGATCGGCTATGAAGTCACATCGATTTATCGTTTCTTCATAAAATACGAAGTTGTCTGGCAGAATTGTTTTTATGCCTCACCGAATAACTTTTTTGTTCTTGTCTCGTCTTGCGCTATTTTCGAAATAACAAACTGGTAATTTTCAACAATTCACTGCAAGGCATCTAACGTCTTGCGTCGCTCAAACCTCATTCTTCCATATCTTTCCGTCGTCGGTACCCCCTACTAAAATTAATATGTATTTTTAAGCTCGAGTTTTCAAACTGCGTACATCAAAAATAGTAAAAAACGTCATTAGTGGACATTTTTGACGAAACGCTGTACCGGAATTTTGATAATTTACAGAAATTATTTCGCTGAGTTTCCAATATCGAGCGTTAAAAGTGAGCAAAGTTACATGCTATATAATTTGAAAAAGTGATATTTCCATGAAATAACTTGGAAACGCGAAGAATTCGTCTCTTCTTTCGTTTTTCTCTCTTAAAATTCATTCGAATCCACTAGACTCCAGACACCACTACAAGCTTTCGAATACCTTTATAATATAAATTTTTCGATCTTCAATTATTTCCTTTACTTGAGTCGGTAATAACGCGGTAATCGTTGTACGAGTCCAGGCGTACTTTTTAAATATAGTCTCAATTTAGAGACGAATACGAAGGTTTTCATCAAAAAATTTTCAGCTTTTTGATGAACGGGCCTCTAAATATCGGAAAAGTTCTCTTCGATTCGGAATCTCATGGCTCCTTTGATCACTCATTTAATTCTCTAAAAACACATTTGTTATCTCATCGGAAGAAACTGTCTCGATTTTTTGGAGTACCGCCTAACTTAAGGGAATCCCACGAATAGTTAATTAATTCTCTAATACATCGCGTACTTTCGTAAAAATTATAATACCTTGATTTCAGAATATATTCTCGATCTCGAAGACGTCGCGACGCGTCGGATTAATTGCCTTTGTAACGCGCACACCGGCAATTAAAAAACGGATAATATCTGTCGCATATGCTTATGTACACACGACGTTTAGTTCTGCAGCAACGATGGAAAAGTAACATTACGATTGGCTTATTTACGATTAAAACGATGGAACCAGACTAAATTCTCAGAACTGGTATGCAACGGATTATTATAAGTAAAACACGCCGTAAAATTAAATTGTAGCGACGATTAAAATATTTATCTCGATACATCAAAGAGGATTTCAGCTTAATAATTATTAAAAGTATTTAAGACGAGAAACATCTGGATCGTTTTAAATATCGTGCATTTAATATTAATTCCCAAAAACGTCTAATCCGCTTAAAATGTAAAAGGGAGCAGCAGGAATTTATTCCCCATTATTGGATCCGATAGAAAAATTATTAAAACCGGAGGTTAATAATACTAAGAATAAATTCAAAAGGCTTACCGAGATAAAAACCTGAAATAATTAGAAGACACGCGAACAAATCTCTCGATTTCCCATCGGGAAACTTCCTTTTCGATCCGACTCGCAGTTTTAAAATCACTTCGCATATTAAGTACCAGCACTTTGGGTTGGTTCTGCTTTAGATCCTTTGCAATAATAGCGCATAAAATACAAGACGATATTTCTCGGATGTTAAGTCGCACTTGTTACCACCTCGAAAAGTAGCGCAAACCGTTTGAAAATGTGTACGCATTCGCGTAAATCGGCAGAAGATGAGTCGCGCGTGTGCGGAAAGCATAAGACCGAGAATTACGGGGACATCAAGGACGAGAACGAAGGGCCGGGTAAGGACACGTATAAGTATAATAAGTACGCGACGCGACGAGAAAAGCTCTCCACGCGAGAGCAACAGAGGCTTTTCCATTAAGTGGAAATGTGGCGTTTGGATTTTGCGGGGTTCACTGCGAATTAACGACTGCGACGTCCAAGCGTAAAGTAACGAGTCGCAGGAGAGTCCGCACACCGATACATAACGATTATACATCGCCTTCTTCTTCCTCCCTTTCTCCGCCACATCCCTCGTTATCTCGTTCCGCGGTACATTACAACGCGTCGTACTCGTTCTCATATTTATAGTTTTGCCAGACAAAATGAAGCGCCTCGCATCGTAATCTATTGTAATGTTCTGGCGAGCCGAGTGTGGAGAAATGTGATTTTCCTCTCTCGGCAGATATATTTTTTCATTTCCATAGGGTAATAACGGATTTTCACGCTTAAACGAGGAATGATGGTGCGCCGGATTTTCTTTATTTTAATCTTTGAATGCTCCGGTTTACAAGCATCGGCAACGCGTGGCCATTGGTTTCGCGAGGAAAATATTCCAACGTTGCGATGCCCGGTTTCGCGGTGTGAAAATTTGTGAAAATTCCAACTCGTGATAGCGACGGCAAATTTCGATGAGCGCATCTTCCTTGCGCAAGCAGAAATAGGAATCTCGTCGTAATCGGCACGAAAGACGTTCAGCTCGCGCTTTTCGCGCGTGGATAATCCACGGGTTGTCTCTCGACTCGATGGGTTCGCAAGAAAATAACGAGCGTGGCCTCGTAAAATTCCACGTGACCTTCGAATCGAACGTTGCCGTAATACCTCGAGGACGATAAAGCGCGGAAAAGCAAACACGCCGTAAAATGGGGCTCGAAGGGGCGACAGGAGAGACGAGGAGCCGTCATCGGGATCTCCGAGGGTGGCGAGCAAAAAGCCACGAGCTCCTTAAATCCTCGGCGAGAGAGAGCGAGAGAGAGAGCGAGAGAGAGAGTGCGAGAGAGAGGAGCGAGAACCTCGCCGCGCGCTTTCCCACATAAACCCTTTCCCTCTCCCTCGGCGTGGCCTCCTCTCCACGCTCGGGCTGCACATAATGGCCGATGTGCTTTTTGCCCAATCGCCGCGTGGGTGGTGCTCGAGAGCCATCGTCCGTGTTCCGCGTTAAATCGAGTTGCGGGGATCGCCAAGGGCGGCGGTACCTCCGAGGTCCCGTGAAAATATCACGGCGGTACGGGCGATGCACTCGGGGTGAGCGGCAAAAAACCTCCGGAGCGATTGCGCTTTTTGCGGGCGCGCACTTGTTTTCCGGGCGTTACAAGTGGACTCACGCGCACTCGGGGACGCGTCGGGTTCATCGGGGCTATTCATCGGCTTCCTCCGGGTGCGTCCACGTATTCAAAGACGCGAGAGACGTGCCGCGGTCGAGGGGATGCGAGGATAAGGTTCGTTTTTTTTTTTTTTTCCTTTTATTTTAAAATACACTTTTAGTATCGAATATTACAGTTGGCAGATGTATAAATGCAGAATCTAGAGTTTTTATATCCGTGTTTAAAGGTAAGATACGTTCTTTTGCGAAGTTTTTACGATATCGTAAAGCGAAGCAATTCTTTTCGAGACATTAATAATAAAAGTAAGTTGCGTTCTAGTGCTTCTTTTATACATTCTACGAAATCGTGGTGCTAGAATTACAAATTAAAATTACATAATGGAATAAACGAGGAATATTGTATAAATAAAGCACCTACTTTTTTCGATAATTTCAGTTGGGTACGTAAACTTTGGTTGGCTTGCTTTGGTAGTATAAGCGAGTATTACGGCCGCCATCGTTCGGAACTTTATGCGTACATACGTTTTCTTTACTCGCGATAAATTCATAAAGTCTAAAACGAACAATTTCTTTAATAACTAAAAAACTTGTGATATTCGTTGCGACGCTGAATGAATCGCTTGAAAATTAATGCCGCGTTGGAAAAGAAAAGGTCGTTACGCGGACACTCGGAGTGTAATACGCAATTTAATGCGAGCCACATAACTCTCCTCCGGTCGAAAAATATAATGGAAATATACCGACTCTTGCGCGTAAAAGAAAACAATATATTATTTATGTTCAATTTATATCGAGATAGTTTGTACGCCGATGTTTGGCAGCCACGCTTATGTACTGCTTGAAGCTGCCCTCGTATGAAAAAGCAAAAATATTGCACGTTTTTCCTCAGAATTGTGTCGCTGCGTCGTCGTCGTTCACGAGCCGATACTCGCGAGGAAATCGGCGAAGGTCTCGCGACCGGCAAAAAAGGAGTAATAAAGTGCGGTTTACGCGCGGAAGACGTACTTCTCCACTCCACGCCGTGCTCGTACAGCAGAGCTTGAGCACGCGCGAGTCGCTATCCGGGTGCGCTTGTGTACACATCGTAGGTGCAATCTAACAAGACTGCGTAAGATCCGTTAAATTTGCCGGGAAAACGCAAGTGTACATTTTCTCGAGGAGTCGCCTTTTAAAATTCCTGAGCAGCGCTGTTTCTCAAACTCCAGCCAGAGAAGTAAAACTTATGCACTTTCCAGCTTCGATGGATAATGCTTTTTACGCCGAACGCAGTGATTACGCGAATGAACAAGCTAATTTTTATGATGGATTTGCTCGTGAGTATAAGCCAAGTTCATTTGCGTCTCGCTTTTATCCGTTGCGTGTCGGATTTGTCGTAGAACTAATTCCGATTGCAATCTTTGCCGTCAAAGCAGGAACATTTTACTTTTTAAAACAAGTGCGCGCGCGTACGTCTCGAACGGGAAAAGCGTTGCCTCGTGACCTTATTTATGTTTAATGCACAAATATTGCGTTCAGATTCGTAACGCGAATTCTGCAGGTCCTCTGCATTTTGGTATTGTCAGATTCAATTCGCCTCCTTTCACCTACGAAGGTGTCCCGCCTCTCATCGATTTGAACTCGGAAAACGTTTATTGCCGCGCAAAAGTCACGGCCAAAGCCGCACCAATTTGCTCGAAGATCGGTAACTGCAATCGTAACTTAAATCGTTGTTGCACTGCTCGTAGTTTTAAAAATAGGACGGAACGATCGGTGTAATAACGCATCCACCGAGGAGCCGCGGTAAAGGGAATTAATAAATCGTCTCATTGCACGATTGCGACAATTGCACAGTCCAGCGTGAAAGCCGGCGACGAGAAGAAACAGATTAAAGGGGGAAAAAAGGAAACAAATAAACGAAGCTAGGAAAGAAAAGGCAAGAATATTCAATGGTTTGCGTATTTAGCCTCGGAGGATCCCATGACTGCAAAGACGAAGACGAACGATACGGTTTAATGATTCGCCTGAGAACGGCGTAAAAGGTCTCCACTCCGCATAGTTCTTTCGTTTCCACGCCGGCCGCAGCACAGTTTTTCTTCCGCGAAGAGCCATGGATTCGATGACGCCCGCAGATGCCGCTGTTCCCTTATCCGCCAACGAAACGTCGTTGTTCAAGCGCATTGTTCGTATCAGCGTATCGCGGCGGTGTTATCGCGGCCGCCTCTATTTAAGTTTGCTGCTCCGTTCAGCGAAGTTGTGATCGAGCGCTGTTTGCGGGCAAGTTTTAATCGAACTTGTCTCGACGCTTAATCGCGACGTCAACTGCACGAGACTTTGAGCTTTTTATGCCGTTTGCGCGTGTCGTACGCGGAAGTTAGAGCTTCGTTAGGCATTCGGCCAGGATGACCGATGCCGCGGTACTTTTTCACCGATGCGTCGTTAACTCGCGTTTGCCCGAGTGCGAATGGTTCGCGTAATAGCTTGTACAATTTTCAAAGGTGTTAATTTAAGATTGAATTAACATTGAATATATAAAGTAAAATTATTTACCGCTGCATTTTCTCGAGCCAAGTACCACCATCAGAATTTAACAGTCTTCTTTGAAGGGGGGAATTTCGAATTTTTTAATTTTGAATGAAAAAATGTTACGACTAATACTCGAAGACGTACAAGCGGATTGATATTTACATCAACAGTTACAGTTTCGAAATAGTCGCAGCATTGTCATAGAATGGACAATTTCGAGATAAATGAGGCATTTGAAGAAACAAAGCTACATTTACCGGTTTAAATCGAAGGGAAGTTCGAAAAAGTAGAAAATTTTAAATTACTCAACAACGCAAACGAGATTCCATTTAAATAGAGTCAAATATACTTTCTGCGCCATGATAAGCTCGTTCGATACTGCAAATACGTTTGCGCGGTTACGCAAATAATAGTTGTCGAGTAAACGCTCGTTTGACAAAAGTACCGCGTGTGCCTACGTGTTTTACGCGTACAAATTATGGGAAATGTTGAAATGAGAAATAAGACGAAAATTAAGTCGCGGACTGCATGCGCGCTCGTGGCTGGAAGTCATTGCTCTTGGAACTCGTTAAATGGTCAATTGGTCCGAAGGGCAGAAAGGAAAAAGGAAAATCAGGTTGGAAAACGCGATCGAGAAATGTTATAACAAACTCTTCCATTGGCCGGCATACTTTCTCCAAATGAACGAGGCACACGGAAGTTGGTGCGCCTGATTCAAGGACAGTTGATAAAGGAAAAAGGAGGGAGAAAAACTGTGGAGCTGCGATCGTTGCGGTAACGAAGGTAGTTTCTTAAAGAGGACTTCACATGAAAGTTTTCAGCAGCTCCAACCGACTCGAAAAGAGTCCTTTTATACAAAATTCTCCTCTACCTCGATAAGTGGCTTAGTAATGACCTTTTCAGTGCCTCGAGAAATGATTGGCAAGCAGAGTCGCTTATAAGTCGCCGGCGTTCGTGAACTGCGAGCGTTGGTGGCAGGTACGGAGACGCGAGAGAGGGAAAAGAGAAGGAGAGAAAAACTGCCCGGTGGAGAGCAAACATGGGAAATAAAGAAGATATTGAGGAGGCGAGTGACTTTGTTAATTCTGTCAGCGGTCGCTTTGGAAACGAGACTTATTTCGGGAGCCGAACCGCTTCGGCGTTTCGTAAATGTTTCGTAAATGTTTCGTAAATGTTTCGTAAATGTAATCCAAGCTTCCTCCGCGAATGTTACCGTGGCGTACTTCCAAGCCGCTTTAAGCGATCCCAAGATTTTCGAACCGCGTTTTCCCATTCGCATCGGCACAATTCACCGCTGCACCGATACTACTCGGAGGCATTTCATTCCCAAGGAACTACAGCGAACGTCCGAGACAAGATTGCACGCGATATCGAACTCATTTACGTATTTTGTATTTAACGATTACAATAAAGACCAAGTTTATCTTTAATTTGTACGGCAAACGCTACGTCTTCTTTACAAACTCCTTCACTCGTAAAGGCAACGAATGCGTGTTGCCGGCTTTCAAGTAGCTCCAACATTTAAAAGGCAAATGCGTTTCGTCATTCATTAGATATTAAATGGAACGCGAAGATGTAAAGCGAAACTGAAATTTCGTTTTTATGTTCGAGGATGAAATACGCGCTAAATGAATTTGCTTAATTAAAGCAAACGTTTCGGATTACGCTCCTTCTCGGTCCTACTTTTTAATAGCCTCGCTCCTCGGACTATCTATCGGAATAAGATAATAAGAAGACTTTGCGAGAGACGCCGCGACAAAAATGCGATAGCTTCGTGAAATATTATCCTTCGAGGAAACTTGAAATAAAAGCGTTGGAAAGCAGAGGACTAACGAGCTAAAAGTTTCTTTGCATTAGTTGTCGTTCGATCGGGTCTCCGTTTAAACCGCGACAAGCATTTCGGCGATATTTCGATACCTCGTGTCATTGAGCAATCGAACAACTGTTCATTCGCCTACGCTTCTCAATTATAAATGCACTGCGTACTTATGTTTCTGAACTTTTACTTTTTGGTTTCGTTGTCCGATACGTTCTGCTGTGAACCGCGAGCCATCGCCGTTACATTTGCGAAATCCTTCTGGATCTACAAGTCAATGCTAAAACGAAAAAGACGCGTCCGTTAGAAACTCGAAGGTTTAAAATAAAACTCAAAAAAAACTCGACGAAGACAAGCACGGAAATTTAATTGTGAAATTTGACAGCCCAATAATACGTAAATTATTCCTAAACGAAAAGACCGCGGCAAAAAAGTTCTCCCTGTAGCTGCTAACGTTGTCGCGTAAAGGAATGAACGCGAAACGACAGCCATTAGGATACAAAGTAAGAAGCCTCGAGTGGAGTTGGATTAAGAGTACGAGAGCTGCAGTCAGCCTCGAGCCCTCAAGGGCGATAAGAGCGTGAAAACAGCCGAGTCCATAGGCGCGACAGGATAAAAGAACCAAGTGAGCAAAGGGGCAGGAGGACGAGGGGAGCGGTAGAATCAGCGACCTTGCCGTGGTCACGGACGAGGTCGCAGCGCGCAGGTGATTGCGAGAGAGAGAGAGAGAGAGAGAGAGAGAGAGAGAGAGAGAGAGAGCGAGCGAGCGGCAAGGGAAGGAGATGCTTCGAGAGAGATACATCAGAGGAGCCGCCATTCCCCGATGACTGAGCGATCCTCGCTGAAATAATCACCGCTCGGTCATCCTTTCTTGCTTTCCCCGTACCGCGCGACTATTCATCCAACGCACCTCCCGTCCCCTACGAATTCTCGCGGCCATTGCACAGTGGCGTACGTTGCTGCATGCCGATCGATCCTGCGAAGAACCGATGCGTTGGCTACGTCCGCCGAATCTTCGCCCGGAGATCCGCTTCCTTTCTCGAGGTCATTCCGTGGCCGATAACCGCCGCCGTGTTCTATCAAAATGACGTTCCGCAACAGACCAGAAATACCAACTTTGTCGCTATCCGCGCCTCGGACACGGAGAGTTTCCTCGGTTCCGGATGAGTTTTCGAATCGGTCAAAGTCTCCAGCGAACTTGGCGCTTCCGTGCGCCAAGGATCTAATCGTCTTCAAGGAGTTGTTGGATCGCGAGTCGATCGTCTCCCGAGAATACTCGAACTGCATTACAATCAGGTGCGTATGTTTAATTTGATTGAACAACGCGTTTAATGTTTTTCGAGTTTAATCGATTGCTCAGCATGCGTTATACAAACAGCGGCACATGAATAATGAAATTTTCGCGCCAACGTAAGCAAGCCAATTAACGGAAATCTCCGGAGAAGATTTGCATATTAAATTACAAAACGGACATTATTATTCCAACGTGTCCTGTTTTTCGTACGAAGGAGTAACGCGATAAATATTAAACTTCGAGATGCGGGTATATTTCGGCGTCGTTAAATTTCATTGGCGATCCGAAAAACGAGAATATTTAATTAAACTAGGCGAAAAGTCGAGGTGAGATTGTAATTGTGAGAGCAGCACAAGGAATCTGCGATCCGAACAAAATCAAAACGCTCGTTTTAATAATATTTTTATTTGTAACGTAAACGTCGATAAAATCGACAACTTCGCGCGCATAACCGACACCACAAGGTGTTTACCCAAACGTTGAGGGAACAACGTTTTCATTCCAGAATTATCGACGCTAACAGACGGCGAACGCGGAGTTTAGTCCACTTATTCGCCAGTTTGGATGACAATAAAAAGGCCAAAGTGTTTTCATCCAAAGTCCCTGTACTTCGTTATGACATTCTGGTCGTTGGCATCGCCGGTGGCATCGCCGGTGGCATCGTCGTTGGCATCGTCGTTGGCATCGCCGGTGGCATCGCCGGTGGCATCGAGTCAACGCGAAACGTCACACGGGAACTTCCGGGGGGAGCGACTCGCGGGTCCGACACCGATGTACACCTTTTCTCCGTTTGCTTAGGTGGCGAAGCATTTTTAACGATCGCGGCGAATGTCTTCTTTGATAATTTGAGGTTGACCGTGCATCGGCCATTGTTCGCTTGAGCGAAAAGCTGCTTCGACGATAAATAAATGCAAAGCGACGTAAACAAGAGCCCTCTATGAAATTGATAAGCGACGATATTCCGCATCGTTACCGTACACGTGCGTATACTCGCATTAAAATCTGTAATTGTATCGTGACGCGCATTCAATGGCATTGTGAAATAAATTGAAGTAAATAGAAACACGCAACGGTGAGCCCAAAATCCCACCACTCGAAATAAAAATAATATAAAAATTTAATGCTCCTCGTAGAAAAAGTCGTTACATTATCCCGGAACGCGCGATGCTCTCTTTTTCGCTGGATTACCGCTGGACATTTGGATTTTTATTATTGATGGGCGCACCTCACGGGCCGCGCGACATTTAATGATATTTAGTGTCGCATAATCGCGCGCATTTTCGGTCGACTGCCCGGGAAATGCGTATTGATCATAATTCGACCGAGCGCCGGCGGCTCCGGGGCGAGGAAATTTAACGGCGCAAAAAGTCCGGCGGCCGGCCTTCCTGGACATTCGATATGCGAAGCCGCACGCCATTGCCACTCCCGTATCGTCCAGCTGTATTCTATTTCCTGTCGGTCCCCGTATACCTAACCTCCATTTTCGGCTTATTGATCTGCCAGCGCGTTTACGTGTATCCGTGGCCCGAGGATACGTGACCCCGGCCGTCCCCTCCTGTCGAACAGCGCGATTGCGAGGGACCACGAGCACGATGCGGTGGTGATGCGCCCGAGGAGGCGCGCGAGCTTCTCTCTTTAGGGCTCGAAGCTGAACCCCATTGGGAGAGGATTTATTGCTCGGCTGGTAGACCTTTGCTTTTTCCCAAGTACGCTTTTGTTTTCCAGCGCGGTTTCCTGGGGCTCGCGCTGAAAGGACCTCGTAAACGTCCAGTGAAATACGCGAGAAGCCGTCGACAAATCGCACAAAGTACGAGCGTTTAACTCGAATCGCGGACTCTGCCCTAACGTACGTAGCGGGGGCTCAAGATCACGGGATCGACGCCAAAAGCCACGAGAGCACACAGGATCGAGTTCATAACGATCGTCGTTCTAAGCTCCACTAATTATCGTAACGCTCGATCGTTGCAAGGCCTTAGAAATTAGCCTCTGATACGACGCGGTACACGACGACCTTCGCCGGTTCCTCGCCGCTGGTGTCCGATTATTCAAGTTTTTCAGAGTATTGGTTCCTCTTCTGCCAATTGGTGCGTTCGTAACAACGATCCTCGCAAAATATACTCGTAAAAGTTGATAAGCAATCGCTTGGCTAATTCCAGGCTTTTAATACCTTGGTTTCGAGCGAAACGAGTCGTTACGCGCGTTAGTTATAAAAAGCCAAGCGCTTTTTATCATTTTACCTATTGGTTATTTTCCACCGCGTTTTTTAGGCCCGATAATTATTTGCGTAAAGATGATGAAACGCGATCTTGGATGTTGTATAAACGAGAAAGATTCGCGATACCGCAGCCTTTACATGTCGTATATTATATCGTGCATTTACACCACACAATATTGCAAAATGTTATTCGTACTGCGTCGTGCTTGTGTCGATTTTTACTACCAATCGATATATACACGCGCGATATAAAATTCTTATCAAAAGAAGAGGCTGGTGCGCGTGAGCCAACGACATGCACGTATAGCAGAGATTAGACTGCATTAGAAGTGCAAAACTGTGCATTCTAAACATACCGACATTGGTCAAAGAAATCGCAACGTAATCACGGGAACATACAATACAACCCAAATCCCAAAGTACGAGGTTTCATTCGTTATTTGGACAAATGCACATTTTTCGCCGCACGGCCAAACGCTTCAAAATAATTTACAATTTCCAACGTATCGGAACGAAATTTGTACCTATTTACGTCATCGAAATTGCAAGTATAAATTTCCATCCTGTTTTATATACCACTCCGATATACTGTGATAATTTGCGTTGTCTTTTTCATGGTGTAAATTATTGTAAATAACGCGCCTCTCTACCGCGATAATATGCAAAGTAAATCTTTAGAAAGAGTAATGAATTTCATTTATCGTTGCCATTAGAATTTAGGGGCAGGCATTAAAATGCCGATTCTAAGAATGCTCGAGCTCCTTGCGATTAGCAATATACATCGAGAGCACGTTAAAGGAGAAAAGGCGTCCACTCGTGGTGAACACCGGATCAATGGTAAATAATTGCTACGAACCATCGCGTCCCATACTTTGTCCCATACCTATATACTCATTTTAACTCGGAGCAAATTACGTTAACGACTGATAACGGAGTAGTCTTGTCGAAGTTGCAAAGAGCTGAAAAAGTGAAGCGAACGCGCGATGTACCGCGTCCCTTGACTTTCAAGGTACGATTCAACGTTGTTGAAAGACACACGTACGAGGAAAAACGTAATTTACAAAGGCAGGCGCGTTCGTAGCAGGTGTGTTACGCTCCGAAGGCGCGGAACGCGTGAATTCGCTCCGCATTAACGGGTTTCCAAGCATCCGCGCATGAAATTCCGCGGATATCGAAGCCGAATATAAATATGTCTCACGACTGCGTAAATGATCAAGTGCCTATTCCTTAGAGGCGCTTAACTTCTTGCGCGAGATTCGGTCCGCTGATTATTTGGCGGTAAAACTTTTTTCTCCTCCAAATCGGTTAAATTCCAGATTTTTTACTTTAAATATTTACTTTAAAAGCGACGATGGGAACGGAGAGACTCGACAACATTGTTCGCAAGAGTCTACAAATATCCGCACTGAATTTCTTCGTTATTATTGCGCTTCGAGCCCTTGAGCGAAAAGAGCGGAGCGCATTTACGGCCGAAACAAAAACACACGCACTCTCGCGGTGCCGCGCTCCGATGAAGAAATAAAACCTCAAACGAATTGAAAATCTATCCGCCGTCAAATGAGTGCCCAAATAAACCATTGCAAGAGCATCGCGTCGAACCTCTTTAACGAAAACCAGACTCTAAAGGAGTCCCTCCGACCGCTGGTGGATGCTTCGCACGCGCGAGTATCGCGGTCCGTGCGTGGTAATGGGGTGCGCGCGAAAATTAAAACGGATTTCATTTAGTCGAAACGTGTGAGACGGCCTCGAACTTGAACTCCGCGGGTACGGCACTCGAGTTTCGCTCCCAACGAAACCACTCGTTGGGAGCTCCTCCCCGCCCCGCCGCCCCCGCCCCCCCCCCTTGTCCACCCACCGCCCCGCGGCATCATCTCCTTTACCGTTCTTCGCTCCTTCGGCCTTATCTTACTCGTTAGTCTATTCTCGGTTTACTTTGGCTTTTTCCTTTTGCAGGTACTCGACTCCGGGCGGTTACGGCGCTTTTCGTTTTTCAGCGTTTCGAATTTTCAGCGATTTCCGCTCCGCCGAAAGACCAATCGCGTACTCGAGGGCTTCCGCGAGACAAGTAACGCGAGTACACGAAGCCAAGCTAATTTCGAATGCAGACCGTAAAATTGATACAAATTAAAAATTAGTATTAAAATACGTTTACATATTTTCTATACAATCCTTGGGGGAGTGTCGTAACGTTACAGGTCCTGCTCTTCTTTTATCTTGTATCTATAGAGACGCGAGATAATTGATTTCTCTCAGTGGAGATTGAAAAGGCACGGAACTCATTGGCAATTAAGCTCCCGGATTACCGCGAATGTTATTTGGGCAAAATAGGCGAGGCGTAGAGGAGGTTCTTCTTTTAGTAAAGCCAGTGTTCCCGTATCAGACTCGTTCCGCTTGCTCCGCGCTATCGAATTTCGTGCCTCGAACGCGTGCTTCGCCCTCGATGATGTCATCTTAATCGTAAAACTCCGGTCTCGCGTATCCTTATCGATAGTTCATCCTCCCCTCTCCCAACCACCCACCCCACCCAGTACCGCGGGAACGCAAAAATTCTGCGCGATAGCTCTGTATGATAAAGTAATAACTAGGTGTAGCTTCGTGATTACCGAGTGAGCGTATCCGCGTTATGCGTTGCATCACCTTGTACACATTAATTTCATAACTAAAATAACAAATACGCAAAGTTTTCACGACTCGCGGAGAAGTTTTCCCGAAGCCCCGACTACGTTAAACGAAATGTATAAATAACTCATAACCGCGATAAATCTCTCGAGCTGATAAGAATTTACACTGTAGCGAAGCGAAAGTTTCCACGATAAATAACAAAGCAATTAAAAGTAAAGCATCGCGCCAAGTGCGACGAGCGCCGCGGAGTATCGCGGCGAAGGAATCGCGCGGCTCGTCGAGGAGCCGCGGAAAGGGAGCCGGATCCTGTAATATCATTTCTCAAAGGGACAGCTAATAAGTACGAGAAGGAGAAGCGGCCGCAGAACAGGTGGAATAGCGCTACGAAACAGGTGTGCGAGACAGCGCTCGTTCGGTAGTTAGTCTCACCCGCGGCTCTCGGAGGTTAATGATTCGCATTTACGACTCTGCGATCGCTTTGCTTTGCTCGCGTCGTTCGCGCCCAAGCACGTGGGAAAAGCTTATCCTCGGTGCGAGGAGATCGGCTACCGCTGCCTGGCCTCGAGCCCCGGGGCCCTTTATTCCGGGCGCGCGGCCCGAGGAAAATCGCCGAGTGAAGAATTACGAGCTTCCCCGTAACGAGCCGTATTTCACTTTAATGCGGCTCTCTCGGACTAAGCGAGACTGGTGACGAGCACGAGTAAGGAATGGTCAATAAGCAGGCAACGGGGATGATGAGCCTGGCGCCGACGTCGAGCGTCCGATAAAGTCGGACAATCTGATCTTGATTTTTCTTTCCTTTGTTCCTTTTCCGCTTCCTCGCTTTGGGTCGGCTGGGGTCCGAGTCCCGTCCGGACACTAAGAAGCAAGCTTCGGATGTCGGGACTTTAACGCGGCCAATCGGGTATGAATTAAACGCTCGTGCGCTCGCTCGTCAAGAGCAAATTGTGGCGATACGCGTTACGTTGACGTTTTAGTTGCGGCGTTGATCAGCGACACGTTGCACCTTCCCTGGGAGTTAAGAAGCTCCGGCTAATGACGCTGTAGCTTTTTAATACGTAACGCAAACACCGATTTACTCGAGAGTGCCCTATAAGTATGATTTTATTTCTTTTTCATCGATCCAGAATCTGCGAAACGAAAAAGCTTACGACTGCAGGCCAGGGTCAATAAGATTTTTCAAACGATGCGCTCAATCAATTAGATAGGTTTTGTTTCGAAGGGGCGAGAACCGAGCGAAAAACGAGCGAGAACCGAGCGAAAAACGAGCGAAAAACGAGCGAAAAACGAGCGAAAAACATTAAACAGCCCCGTATTAAATTACAATAATCGTGCAGGTTCTATTGCGTTAATCATAATTGCTTGGGAAAGGATCGTAAAAATTTAATTTGGGCGTGATTCGCCCGCTCGAAATTGTGCCTTCGCGCCGCGCCGCCCTGGGATAAGAGTTCGCACGAGAGGAGCGACGAGGAGGAGGAGAGATAAGGAGAGGGGGCCGCGAGATCCGAGCGAACGATAGAGTGGAAAAGAGAACGATCGCTCTGGATAATGTAAATTTAAGCGGACAAGTGGATTAGGGCAAAAAATCCTTAAGTAAGAAGTTAAGTGAGCAGACGAGGGCAGCGGCCACGGCGGCGTCCGTACAACAGAGGAGGATAAAGCCACGGGTTTAGTGGTGGTAATGCAGCGTCAATTTCGGGTGCACAATGTCGTGGGCCGAAAAAATCGCTGTAAAAAAGATATCGACGGGAGCCGCCGTGTGTACGCGCGCCTCTCCTCTACGTACACCGGCGGAATCTGGCTCAAAGAGGCAATTTCGTAATTACGAGAGGCGAACGCTCGGAGCTGCTGACTGGAACGAGATCCTATCGGTGAAACAAGGTAGGGGTTTGGGGCGCGAGGGCGGGGGGGGAGGGAGGGAGGGAGGGAGGGAGGGAGGTCGGAGAGGCCAGGCACAGTCGTTTTGGCTTTCGCGGACGCGATCGCGACTCCGACGCTGGATGATTTTGCCTACATAAGAGTCCATATGTGCGCGCCTCTCGTCGTCGTGCCTCTCAGTTGTCCTTTTCAAAGAGGACACTGAAAGAGGACGCTGAAAGAGGACGCTGAAAGAGGACGATGAAAGAGGGCGATGAAAGGGGGCGATGAAAGGGGGCGATGAAAGGGGGCGATGAAAGGGGGCGATGAAAGGGGGCGATGAAAGGGGGCGATGAAAGGGGGCGATGAAAGGGGGCGATGAAAGAGGACGATGAAAGAGGAGCGACTACCTCTCCCTGCTCACTAGTGCGAATTTATTTCAAGGCTTTGCGATCGAGAAAAGCCCCGGAGACGCCGGTGTTACGTGCCCCGACTCTTTCCCTTCGTGACTTCTGCCGGTACGCGAGTGCAAATGTGTGTATACGTATATACATAAAACGGAGTTTATATTGTAAAAGAGACAGTCGGGATATTGCGGATCCCAAGCTTTATTACTGATCCTAATTAGATAACGACATTATGATAGAATTTACGAGCGAGACGCTTTAATTAACTAATTACAACTTCGCCGGTGGTTTTTTCCTCTTTCTACTCCTCTCGCTCAAGTCGTCGCTATAAGGTGAAATTGAAACTTATTTCCTTCGCAATGATTTATTTGTCTTTTCTTATTTATGCGTTCATTTTTCTTTCCTTCTCCGTCCTTTCCCTTTTCTTATTCGTCGTTTTTTCCTCGCGAGACGCGAGGACTTTGAAGCAAGAGAAACGCAACGGGAATCGGTGTCTACTTTAAATTACATTGTTAATAATAGTCGAATTACCGCGCGGCGTAATTTTATGCGTGTGGATGCTTTGTCGCTCTATACTTAAATTTAAATGCGATTGTAACGAGCACTAGTGTACTTGTGTACTTGTCCAAATCCTACACTCGAAATTAATACCACGCCATTACATTAAAATACTCACACGCGTTAATAAATCAATAATCGCTCGAGGTGTCTTGTTTTGTGACGCGGTACTTTACTTAATAAAACGGAAAATAGAATGTAATTACGAATAGAATTAATTTATAAAAATCATCCCTGGCATATTTTGGTAAAATTCATGGATCCAGCGGTTACATGGGACTTTCATTAACGTGGAAACGTATTTCATTCATAAACTAAAGCAAGTGGTTTGGGAGTCCGACCGCCAGCGTCAGATATTCGTTATAAATATTCATTCTATTTTCTTCACTACAAGCCTGCACAGCGTTAATTAACAATCTAGCGTCCAACGAAGAGCTTTTGTATCGCCTTTCGTTTAATTTCGTAAAATAATACCATACTTTATTTGTAATTAATAAAATTATCGTTAACGTTCGTTACGCGTTGACAAATAATTATTAAACTACAGAGTGTCTTTAAAACGAGTCACGCGCACCTAATTTCAGTAAGCGTCTATTTTCGCAAGAGTCTATTTCCGAACGTTGGAATTGTTGTTTATAATTATTACGTAGTGAACAATTGAATGCAACTTCTATTGGAGTAGTGATGATTTCCAGAAGGAAGAAGAAGAAGAAGAAGAATAAGAATAAGAAGAAGAAGAAGAAGAAGAAGAAGAAGAAGCTTGACAATGAATCTTGGTTAGCTTTGGGAGTTTTAAAAATAAGCAACGCGAAAAGGAACTTGAATTGAAATTTATGAGTAGCTCGTGAAAACAGACGATCTCGAGTATTATTAACAAAACTGGATAAAATTAAAAGCGTTATCTTCGCTAAGTATTTCCGTTTTTAAAATTAAATTCTTGACTGGATATTCATTTCTCGGCATTATACGATTAATCCACTCTCAAAGAACGAATAATTTACAAATTTATTTACAAAATGCAAACGTGTTACTTACTAGTGACGCTGTATGCACAAGTTTATCAAATTAAATAATTCTCGCTGCATGCTCTACGAAATATAAGAAAAAATTTCTGATAAAATTTCGGACGACTGCTGGCTCTTGTTCTATAAATAGTTCTTTTATTAATAATTTCATATCGTTGTCTTACAATACGAGTACCGTCGCATTTCATAAGCGACGTACTTTTCAGTAAACAACGCTACACAGCCAATTGGAAATGTAAAACGTGAAACGGCAATTTCGCTCAATGACTGCCTTCGCAAGCCATCGCTAAATATTCATGCGTAATCCTATTAAAACACACAACTATATCCGTGCCATAAAATTGCCCGCGATAATTATTGAAAAATAAGCCAGCGTATTTATCTTTTATCTTAGGAAAAGTCTTCATCGCTATTAAATTTCACTATACAACGCGACCTTTAAAATGCGTTATTACTAAAGTACAATTTAACGATCTGAAAATCATTGCACCTCGTCGTTAAAATTAAGCGTAACCTTGCCGTAACTGTGTGCACTGGCCAATCATTGGTGCGTGTGAAGCTCAAAGTGTGCATAAAAAATGCGAAAACTTGCGCGCTACTCTTCGAAAAGACGGAGCTTACGCACGCGGCCGGGAAAGGCCCAAGGATTCTTTCATTTATTGAGATCTCCCTTGCGAGATAATTAATATTTTCGTCTAATGCGCGAGAAAAACGCACAAAATTGCACGAAATTTCAGTCGGGGGCTCCTAAAAACAACCGCCGCAAAATAAAAAAGTTAATTCGCTCGCATAAGTGGCTCTTTAACGTCATTCACCCATCGAGGCTCGCATTAAATTTCATCCTTCGCCGGTCATAAGCGCGTGCCCTTGAAGAGCGCCAACCATGAGAAACGCGCGATCCTCGTTTCGTTCCCCCGTTCGGGGACCGCGAATCGAAGGCCGCGTCCGACGAGACACGAGACACGAGACGCGAGACGCGAGACGAGAGCATCGCATGGGAGTCTCTTCCAGTAAAACAACGGCGCAGAGGTCGGTAAGTGAAACAACGCGCGATATCGAATCGCGAGTCGCTCGCAAATGAAGAAACAAGCGTCTTTCGGCAACGAGCGCCGGCTACGCCCGAGGATCATAAATATGTCGTAAACGCGATGAAAGCCGTATGGGGAAGGCCATGTAGAAACGTCTTATAGGGCAATAATAAAGTTACGATCATTGTAACGAGGCCCAGGGTAAATTGCGTGCTCGTGCAGCAGCGGTGGTGGTTACCGCGCGGCCGAAAAGGGTGGGAGGAGGCGCGGGGATCTTGTTGGAAAAGGAGGGCGCGACCACCCGCTACGTCCTCTCGACGTATCGGGTCGCCCCGAGAATCCGGGCGAGATTCTCATGGACGGCGCGACGCGGTCGAGCTTTTTCTCAGCGAACCGTGGAATCGCCGAGTCTCGTTCTTTGATTACCGGGGATTCGCCGTGTCGCTTTTTCTGACTTATCGACTTTTCTTGTTTTTTTTTTTTTTTTTTTTTTTTACGCGAGGAGAAGCCTTTCCTATGCGGCGCACCGACGACTCAATTTCCCTTTTACGAGCAAACGTGCCCTTGCGAGTGGCTGCCTGTTGACCGAGACCGCAGAGCAGAAGTTTGTCGAAAGTACGTCGTCGTCGAGCAAACGACGGCGAAACCAGCAAGTCCGCGACAAGATTCGCACACTTCCTAGGAATTTGGAGAAAGAGATCCGAAGTACCGATCCGAAGTACCGATCCGAAGTACCGATCCGAAGTACCGATCCGAATCACGCTATCCGTGTTACAATTGCATTCGTTCGCTTGGCTTTTTAGAGCGTCCAACAGCTCGAATTGCCTTTCGTACGGCAACACGCTTACAGGCAAACGCAATTTTCCATATTAACGTTGCAGGATACAGTACGCATACGTGTTTACCTCTTCAAAACCATCCATTAATTTAAGGTACGCGCGTGCGTGCTCGCGAGTACGAAGTACAAAGCGGACCCTCGCAACAAACATGGGTAACAGTGTAGCGACGTCGAGTCAAGGAACTCCGGGGAAACGGAAACGGAACACGAGCACAAATGGCTTGCGAAACCATGTACATAAGCGGCTGTTCCTTGTGCGAATAGTATATATCGCGCCTCCTCGGTGGCCGCGGTTATATGTATTGTGTCACGAGTGCAGGCGCTCGTGCGTTACAAGCCCACACTCGCGCACGTACTCTCTATGTCTGCCACTTGTAACGCAATCGCTATCATATACCAAGTACTTGACGGAATGGTATCAAAAAGTTTCGGGCGATATTACACGCGGACACGCTCCGGACAATGACACTGAAAAGTATCATGTTCGTTTCACCGCAATTATTGTGGCAAAGTGTGCATCGTAAAAATTAAACAACGTATACGAAAATATTAGGCAGATTCCGCTTGGAGTCTGTTCATGTCTCTAGTCGTGATGTTAATGTTACCAGAAATTATCTTGTATTAAACAATGATTACCGTGTCATTGTGTTACGAGTTACGTTGCGCGATGTTGCGTGCATGACTATAATTTGTCGGTATGGCGCGAAACGACACAACTTTTTATAGTCGCTGCTAAAATTCAAGAATAATAATGCGAAATTGCGCGTCATCGTACGCATTCGTATGTAAATTTTCGAATACGAGCACTAGATCTTCGACTATGCGCGTAAACTCCTGACTCGCAAAGGCTGCTTGACAAGAGCGTGTAAAAGGTAAAAAGATAAGAGGCCTCTGTGGCGAAATGTTTTTAACCCAAAGACAGACGACTTTTTAATTAATACATAAATTACTCGGAATATTTTTAATGGACATCGAAGTCGACCGATCCTTGATGTTCGAAAAAGAATGGAGAAAACGAATCCCACGTATTGATTAAACATGACAAAGCGATAACCAAAAGTAAGCTTAATCAATATTATAACGAGTTCTCACCTTCGATTAAAATGATTTATAAGTGCTTTATTTTTTTAATTGACGAACGAGCGAAAGAATAAAATTGAGCGTTTTGGACGCTCCATTAAAGCATCCATTTAAAAAATGAGCGAAAGGTCCGTAACGTTGAAACGAAGGATGGAGATATAAAGTGCGAGGAAATCGCCGAGACTGATAATTTTCATATTCGCAGATGAAAAAACTCGTCTAAAAGGTAGATGCCGTATTTATTGATAATCAACCGAACAAAAATGTCGGATCAAGGTTCTTGAGAGTACGTTTCAGCTATTGCTGTTTAATCGACGTACCGACGTACGTTGTACTTTTTTAAAATCGCGAAAACGAATTTGATCGTGTACTTTACGACGAAATCAATTCCTATACTTGTATCGTTACATTTCCCACCAAAACCATCAAAAAGTTTTTCCACGACAAATATTTCAATTAAATTGACACTACAAAAAGTTGCTAAGCCTCGATGGATCAAGCATTTTTACCAGAAACTTATTACGACTCTACGCGAATACTCTTATCAACTGTTATCGAATGGTTTTTCGAAATGTAATTCTGCCAAAATCAAACAGCGAACTAACCGCGGAATATTTCGTCAAACACACACTTACTTTGCGCATGATGCAGTTTTCCGCACGCACGCACGCACGCACGCACGCACGCACGCACGCGCGCGCGCGCACAGAATTACTCATCTGGCGTAGCGTATAAACAGTGCAAATCTTTACTCACACGTTATACCCTCGTAAACTGATAACTTTGCAAGCAGACAATAAAGTTCATTTGGTATTAAAATGTAATGGCTGTTTGCATGTACAAAATTGATTCTAATTCAAAAGCTTACCAACGCAAAATACGAATAACGCGCATTAGACTGATTTACTGGTGGTCGACGTTCGAGATGCCCTGGAAAATAAAATCTTAACGCTAAATTTTTTAAATTGTTTAATCCACGCATTCGCTCGGCTTTTAAAGGATACACTCACAACCCGACGCAATCTTGACCAATCGCATCCTTCGAAATGCATTTCCTGAAATTCGTCCGAAGCACGTATGCGCTATAACTTAAGTTTCTTGTTTATTAGCTAATTTGCTCTCACAGCTTGTTTGCCACTCTGCTCGACGAGGGAAATTTCGTCAAGTTTGCCCAAGTACCTGTTCCTTTGCGCTATATTTACGGACAATTCCGAGGGATTCATTCCTTTCGGGTGCAGTTCCGTTAAGTACTACTTTGTATTTCCAATCCCCTATCCTCCTGCTGATCAGCCATCGTGTGTCAAGAACTTTCCCCTCCGTTGAAACCCCCATTTCCGATCAAAATCAATACCTTTGGATTTTACACGCTCTTCCAACTGGAGATCCAGGAAGACAAGGAAGCGCGATCACGCGCGTACCGAATTTGGTAACTTTTCAAACGAACCGCAAATTTCCAACGGCCTCGCGATCCAATGGCAAAAAGCCCGACGTCGTCCTCACGTGCGAGGACACGTTCGCGCGCAATAATTGCGCATCGCCGAAAAGCCTCACCCCCGAAAAGCGTCACGGAGGCACACTCGCGCATTTTCCGAGCTCCGACGCGTCCTTGGGAGTCGCCTAGACCGACCGCTTATAACCATCCATCCGCCCAGCAGGACAGCGGCGATCCCCGCGTAATCATTCGGATGCCACGGATCCTCTTACTCATGCGGAGCTGCACCCGGTCTCGCAATTCATCTCTCAGGACCTTCGATGCACATGCTGGAACGACTCTCGGCGCGACCGCTGCAGAATGTCGATGCACTGCTCGGGAATCGCTACTTTGTACGTTGGCTCGATACTCCCTTATGCCCCATAAATTGTAGATTTAATCGTCCTCTGGGTGGATGGCAATGCTCTGCTATTATCGTTGCCGGGATCGCGATGGTAATTGCAGAATTTCTGGCTCTTTTGAACGTCGACGAGAATGAAGCCCTAATGGCACGATGCGCGTCTCGAAATAGACGCGGAGAGTAGTCTTCTCGAATCTTTCGAGTGGAATTTGGTATTCGTCCAGCTAGCGTGAGAAGCGTCGTATCTCTGCATCGCGGGTCTCGTTCGTTGCAAAGTCGTCTAGATCTTGTTTCAATTAAATCACACGACCATCGCGCGTCTCTCTGTAGCTAATGTCTGTAGCGAAGCATTAATCGCTTTTTCACGCGATGCAACGTCGGACTATCACACGGCGATTCCGCGACCTTCTCCATTTTGCCGTTTCATGCATAATCATAGTGGCTTCGCCTTGTGCCGCGCTTTTCTTCCCCTCGGTCTCGCTCCTTCGAGCGAACAGCGCCACTCGAAGCACCATCCGAACGTCGCGACTTGCTCCTTCGTAACGAATCCATTGTTCAGCGATGAAAGAGTTTCGACGAGTGTTGTGCGAATTCGAAATAACATTTTACCATTCTTGCAATGCCGATGTTTTCTTAAGCCACGCGTCTAGCGCGTCTAGTTCAATTTTCTAAATTGCGGTAGTTTGTTCGCTTCGGTTATGCAGCGAAGGGAGGATAAACTTGCCGTTAGCGCGTGCGACGAGGGTCGAGGTTGACAATTTTTCTACTAGCGATAAAAGTACATGGCAATAGTCGACTTGTGCAGCATTTCGAATAAGATGTCTTCGAAGATCATTTTTCATCGCGCGAAGATGAGCTTGAGTAGATCGTCCACTTGTGGGGGAACGTGCGTTTAATTTCTTTTCTTCAAACGCGTTGATTCGCGCATTTTCAAATTTGAATTAAATTTTGATTTTCTGCGAAATCACGCGCTTGGTATTTTGGAATTGGACAAATTTTTAATCGCGTATTCTCGTTCGCAAGTATTTTTCCAGCGTAGATTCGGGCGTAACTGTATCACAGATTGAGAAACGGTGACTAACTCCACGTAATACGCGTAATGTAATACGTTAAAATTGCTTTATCCTTTGTTACTTCCGTTTACATCGAATTTTAATGTTCTGCGCGTTCTTGGAGTAGCTTCTCAAGGATAAGGTAATTCACCCGGTGATACGTTTAAATATGCGCCGTAAAAGCGACTTGTCGTATTTTGATAAATTACGGAGCTTCGAGGCTCTCGATTCTACCCTTGATACGAACCTCTCCTTATGCGATAAACATAGCTTCCGAGAGAAAATAAAGCTTTACACATCTTACAACTGGTCGATACTTGCGGATGACACTGTCAAGCTTTTGACTCAATGCAGTCGTCCTTTGGTGCAAAGGTTAGTTTTATAGTAGTTCGTTAGTCGCAAAAGGTACGTCTATATTTATGAATATAAAGGGTTTAGCCTTACTTTTACAGTAGTTCAACAATTTCGGTGCCATTTGTATAACATTATACTTTAAGGACTTAGTTACGTCCCGAAAATTTAAAACTCTTGGAAATACATTGCGTATTAATTATAAAACAGACTGAAGGTCTACAGTAAGGAGTCGAGCAAACGCTGGAATGTATGAGAGCGTCATTTGTCACTCGCGACTGCATTCTATCGACTCGGGTAAAGGCGCACGTCATAACGTTATGCTTCGCTGTCTCTCTCTCTCTCTCTCTCTCTCTCTCTCTCTCTCTCTCTCTCTCTCTCTCTCCGTACTGCCGCATACACAGGGCGTTCCTCGTTACGCATACCGTAGTTTTACACGCGAACGGGGGGAAGAAGAGCGTAGAAGTGCGCCCAAAGAGAGATAAAAGGGTACAGACAGACGGACAGAAATGGTATCGACGGTGCGATAGTATTTCGATCAAAGTATTAATCACGTTGGAATGACGTACTTTTCAAGCGAGTATCGTTAACGGGAGCTTAGATAATACGACGACTACTCAATCGAACTCGAAATAAATTCTATAAATCTTGTCACGTTCCTAGTAAATACGCAACCGATAAATTTTAGAAAGAAAATGTTTCGTAAACTATAAGACGTTATTACGATACTTATTCCAGACCACGTGTATACTAATTAAGTTGCTTATTTGGATCATCGTCACACTCGCTCCACGGCCGACGCAGGGTCTAATGAAAGATTATGCACGACCTCGCTGAGGAATCCAAATAAACAGTTCTAGGTCGGAGTTAACAAGACGTGCTCTTTGTTCTTTTTTTTAAACTTAAATACGCGCGTAATTATTTCTTTTTCTTTTAATACGTCGTCAACCACATCTCAATAGCTTGTTAAATTTATCATACGGATTGTTCTTCGAGATTAGATGCCCATAAATTACGGGAAGTTTTCAAGCGACTGTTCTTGAAATAATACGTCTTTTATTAACCGAAAGCGATAACGATTCACGTTCAAATCTTTGCAACCTAGCTGGGCATATTCTTACGTACGTTGGTGTGGCAAATATCGATAACTTGACAGTGGCCAATGGTTTTTCCTTTCGAATTGAAATTAAAGCGACGGCATTTATGAAAGAGTAAAAAGATAAAGAGAGGG
The DNA here is from genome assembly GCA_018907045.1 of Wiebesia pumilae. NCBI lineage: Eukaryota > Metazoa > Arthropoda > Insecta > Hymenoptera > Agaonidae > Wiebesia > Wiebesia pumilae. The sequence goes on along the minus strand of JACCHZ010000163.1, from coordinate 280,143 downwards.
AACGCGATCAATTTTATCGGTTTCGTACGTAAAGAAAGCATTGGAGACGTAAATTCCGCATACATTCAGCTCGAGGTAATTGAAATGGAAGATACTGAATATGAAAACATTTCGACTTCAATTGTCGCTACTTCTTCGCGAAAACAAAGGCACAACAAGGAGTACAAAACGAGCAGTGCGAGTACTCATTGAATTTAAATAAGTGCCACCTGCCGCTTAAATGTTTCACTAAAATCTTTTTTATATGAAATAAAAGTGCTCGCTTTAAAGGCTTGGTAATACGATAATAAATTGTAATATGCGAAAACGTCGCGGTATATAGGCATGGCGTACATGCTGTAGTGTTTTCGGTAAAAGTCTTGAAATGTACATTCTTCGATTAAAAAGGGAAAAGAAAGGACATTACAGTCGTACGATGATTAACGATGAAGTAAGCGACCGTAACTCGGCCGAATAAAATTCAAAAATAAGGGAAACTCATGTTAATAACTCAAGTTCCTTCGTTTCCAAATAAAGGCATGGGAGTAGACCGACCAATTTCCAAATAATTAAACATTATTTTTACTTCTTCGTTAAATAAATAATAACCAGCTGTATGAACTAATATACTCCGACGGGAAGAAGTTAATGAGAAAAAACGGAGAAGCGGTAGAAAGAGCTGTTAAGAGACGCTCAAAGAATAGCAAAGGAAAAAAGAAATGATAAAAAGAACCACATAAAGTAAAGACAGAGAAAGAGCGCGAGGGAGCACGAAAAAATATGGCACAGGCTAATCTTCAGGACAATAAAAATATGCGAAATACGTAATCATATAAAAATTAACGAGCATTTTTAACCTTTAATGTCACAACACAATTTATTCGAAAGTACGGACAAAACGGTAAAAAAATCTTAAGGATTATAAAAATACTTCAAAACGTTCTTGCAGTATTTGACGCGTTAAAATAAATAGCCACTGAATTCCTTTTACGGAACAAAAATCTACTCCGGCACTGCTAGTTCTCCCGTGAAAGTGAAAAGTACAATATTGGAAAACACCCACCTTGCGCAAATCTTACCAACTTGAATTCCTGGTAACTAATTTATACTTAAGGGAACATCCTTCTAACATCCTTCAGTGACAAATGCAACGATACTCCTAGGAGAAGAATTTATTAATTTATTAAGTAAAGTACGATAAAGAGCTTCCAAAAGAAGTCTTTAGTCATTTTGGATAGTTACTTCAGAATTAATAACGTAATGGCTGCTGCGTGTTATACTGGTCTCGTTGTACTCCTTGCACCGATCGATACATTATCGTAATTAAACGAAGAAAATCACATTGTCGCGCTGCTGACTTTCACTCATCGGAAACATTCTCGAGGATACGTCGGCTCTTTATTGCCACGATATTCTTTGTGAAACGAAAGCACTACGTCAATTACTTCTTTCCCATTGGGTCTCGTTACTTAATACTCGTTACTTAACGTTGTAATAAACATATCTGACAGATAAGTATACATTTGTATTATACAAGCATTTGTAGCGGCAATGTCACGAGTAACGGGCTCACGATTGGCCTAGTAGTATTTATTGCAGTCTGAAAGTGCTCGGGAGCACATTTCGTCCCACGGGATGAGGTCGAGAGACTCGTGAGAGTGCGATGCGCGTCAAGAATAAAATTGCATCCACGCGCGAGGAATGAAAGTCGATTTTCTCGGAAAAATCCTTGCTTCCTTCCTTGCTTCCTTCCTTCCTTCCTTCCTTCCTTCCTTCCTTCCTTCCTTCCTTCTTCCCTTCCTTCCTTCCTTCCTTCCTTCCTTATCTTCCTGTCGACGTCCTGATGACCGTTACGGATACTGGACTCGAGCGACAGCGGAATAATTTTCCAGAATGAGACTTTCGCGATAATTATTCGCTAATGCCTTATTGGAGAAGATCGATGTTAACTTTCGAAATAATCGATGACGAAATTGTACGTTCATTCGGCTAAATGCTCTCTTTTAATAAAGCGTGCACTTTGGCGTAGTTGCAATTTAACTTGGTGGTGCTGTGCATTTAAAAGCTGCGAGAACTACTGGTACTTCAACGATTAAACGGGTACGCGTATTTATACGAGAAAGGAATTTGCAAAAGCGACATAGATTTTATAATACTTAAAGGGGGAATTCGTGCTCGTTTGATGCACGCAATTAAACGGCTATTGGCTTCGAAGACAATCACCTTCAATCCCGTATTCCAGTTGAATTATTAAAAAGTAATTTCCAAATAATGTTTGTACGCGCCTTGTGCTTTCGGATAAAAATTTATCGACTGCCAGTGTTGCGATGAAAAGTACCGCATAAAAATTCTTTAACGCTCCTTCACAGTGGTTTGAGAGAAAAGTGGTTTCTTCGTCCGTAAATTATTACTTTCGCTGTATTTAGCGATAAAACCGAAAATTTGTTACAATACTTAAATTGTCACGTCGACGTAACATACGGAGCAAGAAAGAGGACAAGGAAAAAGGCACGACGTCAAAAGTCGCGCGAAGGCGACGACTAATAACGACGTCTTGTCCCTAATTAGCCTGTCAGAATGTACCGAAAAAGTTTATAAAATGGGAAAAAGTAGCTCTCGACAGAGGGGAGGGACGTAATTAAGGCACCCAGCGGTGACTCTGGCACCTCGTGTTTCTCCACCGAGGACGCGTACGCGCTCGCACACTAGATCCTGACGATCGATAAGCAAGGATTCTCATTGTTATTAAGGCTTAACATGCGAATAGGCCTCGTGCAAAAGATTGTTCGACCTCGGCGCCTAATAGCGGAGTCACAATACATTTGAGCACTGAGCGACTGCCCCTTTTTCTTCCCTGACAAATAAATGTACCAGTTGCTTCGTTTGCTTGAAATTCGAATCTCGCGTTACGGAACACAGATTTACGATTACAGTAATTATCATTCGTCCTTATCAAAGAATTCGACTATTAAATACCTAAGCGATTTATAAATACCTTTTCGCGTCGACCGGTTCGAGGAATCGACCGTTGAATAGTATTTCCTTCAACGATTAAATAAGGCAATCAATTATTTATTCACACAGTACCGTACGTAGAAAAAGTTATCCGAACACTTGAAATCGTTAAAATTACAATTCGTATAAACTCAACTTCTCATTAGCTCATCCTACTAATATTCTCGGCATAAATATTTACCTACATTATTCATATCGCGAACGCAACGATCGCAAAACTTGCCTTTTCAAATATCCTCAATTGCTTTCTAATATTTCCATCGATATCCATCGCCAGGGAAACTAATTTTAATACGTTGCTCGATGTACTTTCTTTTTCTAATTGCAAAGGAACCGAGACCTTGCAATAAATCCCAGAAAGCGTTCGTCTCTCAACCGCGTGACTCTCAAATGAATTTCTGATATTTCAGCGCTGGGCTGCGAGCTATCTTTCTCTTTCCACTTAGATTACACACCTTTGAAGTACATAGTATCGCAAAACGTGCTTCGTTTACACCGACGAGCAATGTATACTACAGCTATCGGTGGGCGACTGATCCATTCGCGCTGATATTCGTACTTTTTATCATTCGCCTGCCACGCGGATGATAAAAAGTACGACAAGGATAAAACTTGTCTTGGCAAGTAATCACTACTCAATTTTGCAAGCAACAACGTTTCATGCTTAGAACATTTGAAGTCGCTCGGTTTGACGCCGAGTGCACGACAAACGCACAATTCCTGCCTCGGTAAGTAGCTTCGATCGGCACTCGATAGAATATCTGAGCGTATTCGCTGACTCAAACGCACTTCCCGCCAAATAAGCCTTAACGAGCTCTTCTGCGCCACTTATTCCATGCCGCTTTTCCCTATTTGCGAGAAAACGCGATGATAATCTCGATCGCGGAACAAAAAGACCGCGATTCAGCCACCAACGAGAGAGGAGGTGGATCCAGCGAGAAAGTGGAGGTTGATCGTGGGCAAAGATGCATAATAAGTGCAAGTGAGCCTCGTGGGGGAGGGGCTTTAATTACTGATATATCGGCGACACTCGCCCCGAACGAGAGACGCGTGCGAGCCATTAATTTCTTCGACTGCCCCGAGGTGCGCTGCACTTTTCCTCTCTCTCTCTCTCTCTCTCTCTCTCTCTCTCTCTCTCTCTCTCTCCCTGTCTCTCTCTCTCCCTGTCTCTCTCTCCCTGTCTCTATTTCGCCACACGCAGACTGGCGAATACGTCGAAAGCTATGGCTCGATCATTAACGACTCGTATTTTTTATCATCGGAGAAAATCAAGTCTCGAATCAAGTCGATTTCGCGACCGACGATGCGAAAGATGGGCCTCGAACGCAAGACTCCGTATCTACATCGAAAGGCGTGCATTCGTAATTTAAAATGAAAAGCTTACGTGAGATGAGGTTTGCTTAGAAGCAATCTCGGTTTATCGACAGAGTGCAAGAAAAGCTACAGCCGGTAACGAATGCTCGTCGCGCATTACGTGCAACGAAAGAGCAGCATCTCTTTAGCCGAAGAGAGAATTACTCGTACCCGAATACGTCGGGCACGAGTCGAGCGTGCGCGCAACATTACTTTGAGTTGTTACCTTGACACACCCTTGACCACGTCGCCCGTCCATTCTTTATCGGAGTGCCCGGCGATTCTTTATTGATTCAAGCCCCTAATCGTCAATGTTAATACTTTTCGAAAAAGCCGCTCCATCGGCGCTCGTGCGGAAAGAAAAGCAAACGGTAATTAGCCGTAAATAATACCGCCGGATACGATCTATGCTTCCACACCCAGGATACGGGCATTAAACAAAAGTACCAGATTTACGTCATCGAGTTAAGTCGCGGGATTGGCGAGTAGCTCGAACGTTAATTTATGATCGTTATCGCGATTACTGCAGAATTAGCTTGGGATTAGTCGCGGCTAGCCAGCAACGAGTTGCAATTACGAGTTCTATTCGACTAGCAAGCAGTCGATCGAACGCTACGAGTGAGCCATTACAACCGTACGGGATTCCTAACGCTTTACGCGCGGGTCGGTGTCATCTCGCTCGATAGATCACCTCTAGGACGAGCCAATGTCCGAATGCGCTCCGGTGAAGCGAAGAGTCGGCCACAGCTGGAAATTCCGCGGACGTCGGGTCCGGTCTCGACGATGGGCAACGCGCGCACGAGGTTCCGATGCGAAATAGAAAATGAATGGACCATAAGCGCGAGTTAGCGGTATCTTATCCGGTGCATCGCGGCCTCGGTGCGCATGCGCGCGCGCGCGCGCGAGCGAGCGAGCGGCCAAGTACTCGGAAAAGTTATGAACTGCCTGTTGTGACAAAGCATACGGCGCTATCGAATCAGCCTTAGCTGGCTTATCCCGAAGCGCGTACACGCCATGGCCCACCCACGCGCACCTCCGCTATCTCGTCGTCCGCTAAACTCGATCTGCCATTAAAAGGGACGCGGACGCACGTACTCGTTCTCGCTCCTTTCTCGCTCCCCTCTCGCTCCTTTCTCCCGTGTTTATAATAACGAGAGCCGGCGTCGTCCGCGACGCGTCTGTAATACAATGGGCCACGTGAGCTCGACGCGCGCACGCGTTTTCTGCGCTGGATGCACTCGTGCGCAATTAAGAAGGCGTAAGCCAAGTCGGAACGAGTTGGGCTCAACGTTTATATAATCGTTATTTGCGAGTTATCGGGCTGATACGAGCAAAATTACCATCCGCCGCGACGCCCATCGATAAGAAAACGTTCCCTCTTCTCTTATTGTTCCTGCTCGTGTAGTAACCTAAGTAGTTGAGGTTGAAAGATAGCGGAAGGATTGTTGATGGAACTCGAGCGGTGTTTGACTTGACGTCCACTTGATGAGCTTTGAGCGGTTGCTTTGACGAACGCGTTATCGTGGGAATTATTTTCTTTCGTATAGAACCATCGGGTGCTATAATTATGGACCGCTTATTGAAGATTTTTGAACATTGGGATATTTTGCGATCGTTTGGTTTCTCCGTATCCTTGGTTCGAATAAATTACTATCGCGTATCGTTACTAGTTTCGGCATTACGTGATTTAATATTACGTGCTGTTGCTGGTAAGTTTGTCGAATTGAGTCGCACTCTTTCTATTTTTCGAAATAAAAGAACGGTCTGAATTTGTTGGAATTACAAGCGAGTCACAACGTCTCGTAATGGTTGCCCACCTACGGATACTCAGCGCTTTAAAAGTGAGTCGGATAGTTATCGAATCCTCTGGGAAATCCTTCCGTTCTATCCGACGCTACCATCACCCAAGTAGGAAGTATTACTACGAAAATGTTGTAATCACTCAATTTGAAGGACACGCATCGAGTTCCTTAATACGTATTCCATTCCAACGCTAATTCAACCGAGCATCCGTATGCTTAACACATTTATGGAAACTACCGAGGAAAGATTTGCAAATCATGTGTACGAAAGTAATTTTGGATCAGAAATCACCCAAAATTATCCAAGAATCACGCTTATTCTTCTTCCTCCTTGTAATTGCGATTATATTACCGAATGGGATAAAGAGTCGTTTACTCTCTCTCTCTCCCTCCCTCCCTCTCTCTCTTCCTCCTTACATGTTACGTAAACGTTGCGGAGTTTCGTACTAATGGTCGTTATGTGATTCTTACAAGAACTGCGACATCCTCGTACGATAGCACGTGTACTTAAAAAGCGAATATCCTTTTCTCGGAGAAAAGTGACTCGGTGCAAATACTTCAAGCTAAAGATGAGACGAATCGAAATTTCCTTACCAGGCGCAATTCCTCTCCAACGCGTCACTTAATAACTAGTCTTCCTAATACGAGTATTCAATAAACGCCCCTGTACCGCACGACCCGAAGATAGTAGGATGCTGACCCTTTCCACGCAGACAAAAGCCATGACCCTTTATTTCCTTTTTCTTTCTTAGGTCCATGACTCTTGCTACACGGGCTACTGGGCGCGCGCCATCAGGCGGTTATTGATAGAACTACCGAACAAGAGAAAGAAACCCTCGACGTCGCGCACACAGACGTACTTACGAATAGAGATAGATATACGAGCTGCGCTGGCCGACAAAAAGCTCTTTGGCTCTCGGCCTTACAAGATTCCTGCGCGAATGGCGCGCACAATTATAATCGCGTGGATTCCTCCCATTGAGATTTTCTTTCGGCATGCGATGCTGCTCGTACCACGGAGATCTACCACGGAGATCTACCACCGAGATCTCCTTCCAAAATTTTTGGATAATGCATCGCTTTAATTTGGGGCGCACAAAAGAATTTATACAATGACTTGTCACTGTAACGGGCGTGAATTTCCACTTTAATCCTTCCGCACTCCTAAATTGAGATTAGCTTGAAATGAGAATTTCATCCCGGTTTTAAGCCGATAAGCTCACCTGTAGGCGAATTGTAATTTTTAATTACTATTGCCTTGAAATATTCCGCACCACGTCCTCGCTACAAGGAAGCGGGTTCGAAAATTGAATTCTCGAAGGACGACTAGCCGCGGGAAAAAATTATAAGCTAAGAGGAACCTAAGATCTTCTATTCCTCTTATCGTTGGAAGCTGCGCAATTCGCGATCATTTGAATGTAGAACGAATGAGAAGTTCGATTACGCCAAAATCAAATTGAATTTCATAATTCAAGCGGTGCAAATTCATGTGCTCAGCGGTTACCAATAAACCGACGATAAACCGACGATAAACCGACGATAAACCGACGATAAACCGACGATAAACCGACGATAAACCGAAGATAAACCGACGATAAATTGACCTCGTAAACGAGGTCGACAAAACCTAGACTCCCATCGAGCATTCAAAGTCGCGAGTGGATCCGGTACTCGTTCAACGAATTTGGACCACTTCGACGCGTCCGCCCCCGAAAATCAATTCGCTCCCGCGTAAAGCGACTCCACCGTTTTGTCCCGTGCAAATATTGCAGTACTCGCGTTAGCCTTGAGGAGAGGTAGCGACCTTGGGCCCTGGAGTCGCGTTACGGCACTACTTCTACTCGGGGCAAAGCTGCGGAGTAGAACGAGGGGGAGCAACGTTACGGCCCCGTGCCCTCGCACAATTTCTCGTTGCTGGCGATGCGAGGAGCCGCTCGACAAATGAATCCGACGTTTGAATCAGCTTCCGGCGGCGGTGCGTCCAGGCGTGTACGAACAGGGAAACGAGCGCGAGCTCGTCCATACGTTACGGTCCAATTGCGCGTCGACGAGGGGGTGGGGGCGGGAGGGCGAGGCGCACCGAAAGCTGCAGGAGCTCGAGCTTTCGCTCGAGGAAGGATGAAAGGAGAGCAAGCGTTCGCTGGATTTCATTTGCGGAGTCGTAATTTTTCCCGAGTACCGTGAGGGAGAGTAGGAAGAGTAGGGCGAGTAGGGCGAGTAGGGCGAGTAGGGCGAGTAGGGCGAGTAGGGCGAGTAGAGAGAGAGAGAGAGAGAGAGAGAGAGAGAGAGGGGCCAGACAAGGCGTTATTAGACAGCGGGACGACGTAAGGGTCGAGGGGTAGTTTTGCTCCCCTTATATTAACGACCTTTCTCGACGTAAACGCGCATCGCGCCACTGTCCGGCTCTCGCTCTTTCCTTCTCTTACTCTCGGCGATCGACCGTCCGATCGCGTACGTTTAATTGCGCTTTTTCAATGTACGCGCGGCAGGTCGTGCACTTATGCATCGCTCTGCAAAGTAACTACCCTCGCGCGACTTCCTTTCGTCAAACAAATTTAAGAGGAGACTCTTCGAGGCACATTCGGGACGCCTCGGCGAGTGCAGTTACAAAAGAAAAATCTCGTAAAAGCGAGAAAAGAGAGCGAGACGGAGCAAAAAGCTGTCAACTAGCGACGTCAACGACGAAAATGTTCTTAAAGGGATTTCTGCGCGTCGAACATTTTGCGATTTTGGATCGGACGATGAAACGAAATTGTCTAATTGCGGCTTTTGATCTTTAATATGAGTTGATTTGCTTCCGTTTGCGTTTTGATAAATTTGCTTGCAATCTTTAAAAGTAGAGCGACTGTTAAAACACCAACAAATTAATGCAAAATACAAACCCTTCTTGCAACTGCGCAGCTCAGCCAGTTTCAATGTGCTTTTCCCGCATATTTTGTTAAAGTATAGGTGCAATTGCACTACGTACGTTGGTATCTAGCTTGATAAACGATAAAGAAATTACGTAGCCGCACACGTAGGTGTAGGTATAGAATATCAAGAGTATCATTTTACAACGGAAGAAGATTCTGCCGCCACCTTGACTCGAGGGAAAACGGCAAAAAATTTGTTTATGTTAGAACAACGTATCCGTAAAACTTAAGTACACGTTGAATACATTATCTAAACTTTGAGTAGCCTCTTGTAAGGGAATAATTTAATGTTAGCGTAACAATATTAAAATAATGTATTTGAAATAAGCATCTCTCCTATCGTTAATACCATGAATCTTGTGCACAAGCAACGTGCACGGTAAGTTATGCACGTTAAATTTATTCGTAAGAACATTGCTCCGAGGAATAAATTATTCGACGGCGATTAAAATGTGTTTCCGACTATGTTTACGCATTAGTGACTAGTGTCGTCCACGACTTTATCTCGTACAAGCGATGCGTACTTGCACTTGAATTTTCGTTTTTCGTTCGCGACATCAAGTGCACTTCGTGTGACGATATTCCAATAACTGACACGTTTTAGAATAAAAAATAATTTTCAAAAATTTCTCGACCCAATAACAATGTCGTTTCCTGCGTTGAAAATATATTCGTAATATCTTTGCCAAGTATTTGCCAAGTATTACACGGGCTTAATTGTATTATTATCCGTTGTCAAATGAGGTACAACGCGTAATTTATGGGTTATGGCAAGGGTTTCAGTCGTGTACGACGCCAAGCGAACGAACGATTACTCAAAATATGTCGTTATTCGTTTGGTAATTCATCCGAACGTTTATCTTGGGATCCGTAATGGCTCGTGACTCGTCGTTCTCGTTGGATTTTATAGCGTTATTAGCGTTGTTTGAACGAAATGTAAATGTTAAAGAAAAAGAAGAGATAAGCGACGCACTAAAAATCCTATAAATTCTCGCACGCTAAAATCATTGATTTAAACGATTGCTTACCGCACTGTCCATGTCATAAAGTAGCAAGACCGTGCAGTAACAAATGGCGCAGGGCCTAAGTAGCGTGTACAAAGCCACGCGGCGGAGTCGATGAGGGAGGATGAGGGAGGATGAGGGAGGATGAGGGAGGATGAAGGAGGATAAAGGAGGATAAAGGAGGTCCGGATGTTCGAAAATCCAGCCACGAAAGAGAAAGAGATGGCGAGCTGGAGGGAGCGAACACTTGACGAAGATACAGAGAAAACCGGTGATTTACTTTCGGCATAGACGTGGTTATTTCACCCTTCCCCTCGACCGCCGCCGCCCTGACCCACCCTTTCTCTTATTTCGCGTCATGCCGTTCGCTCGCGCAACCTCCGACGGAGAGGAAAGAGGGAAACGAGGTGGAACGATCTAATAACTCGAGAGCGCCTCGCTGCTGCCGAGCCCACGTGTGGTCCTACGGCGTGAGCCACCCCGTACGAGCCCCGGGATTCCGAGGAGCGGACCCAACGACTTAATAAGGCCCCGATCGACGAGGGCCTGCGGCCACCTTGAAATTTGAATATCGCGCACGAGGCACCGCGGACTTTGTATTTACGATGCCGTTCCCGCGGCGCTCGCCACCTTCATCCGCTTGCGCGACTTTCTACCTCCCCGGCGACGTCGGCTTGTTTGCCTGCCTTCCACCGCCGATCCAAGACCTTATGGCCCTCGCTTCCTTCTCCCCGAGACATTCCGATGCTTATGGGAGTACGGGACACTGGGTTGTGGGTACGCGTTGTCGAGCCTTTCGACCGAGGCGGAAAAAAGCGAACTTTTCGCTTCTCGCGTGAAGCGCGTCGAATGTGTGCGAAAGCGCGTGCGTTGCCCCTGGCTAAAGGATTTTACTCGCATATGCGATCTCGGAAATTGCCCGAGGCTCCTACATTTGACGTATTTCTTTTTCAAGTTGTAATCGTTTGCTAGGTACAGGTTATGCGCGTTGCTTGCGCCTGGGATGTGGCACGGCGAAAAATAGGTTTGAGATAAAAGCATTTGAGCCACGCATACGCAGACAACGTTTAATAATTATAAACAAATGCTTATTTCGCAGTGCTACACCTTTAACAACGTAATGGGCACGAGATCTAGGTTTGCACAACAAACCTAGTTAGTACAGCGACAATTTGGGAATACGTTCTAATGTACGTAACGTAAGTTCAGCCAATCTAACCCAAATCTTGTTCATGCAGTGAACGCATTTAATAAGCGTTTGCTCCTGGTTGTGTCGATGTAACTAGTACAAGGAAATGTGCGTTAAAGCCATGCTTGAAACTTTAGCGATCGCAAGCTTCATAATTATACAGTAAATTATTAATAAACGAGATTGATACGCAATAAATTTGGTATGCGCATACATTGCAGTCTCTGGAAGTAAAATAAGGTCTTCGACTCTCTTCACCTTGTAATCCACTTATACACCATTGGTCGATCGGGACTCTTAACTGGTACGTCACGTCACGTTAGATTTACAACCAATTTAACATAAGCTAATCTTTTATAATAAATGGACGAAACGAATGAGTATTTTCCGGTTATAAAATGGTTGATCTACATTTGTTCACTGACGCTGACAGGAACTTGAATTATATACAAGTGCTTGCTGTATCGAATTACCAACTTCGAATTTCGATTCTGTTCCACAATGTACTACGATGTACTTCTTTCAGAAATCGGCAACGATGTACGAATAAGTTTTGTAGATTTTGTAGGCGCGACGGATTCATAAAGAGTTGCTAAATTATCATGACCTTCGAATCAACGAGATCTTTGATCCTAAGGTCTATATCAGAGCGAACGTGCACTTAAAAATTTCATAATCCGTGGAATCGGTATCGGTAATTATCGAGAGAGAGAGAGAGAGAGAGAGAGAGAGAGAGAGAGAGAGAGAGAGAGAGAGAGATAGAGAGAGAGAGAGAGAGAGGACTTGCAATAACAAAAAAAGCCTTTTCTTTGTACAACGTACAATGCGTCTCTGTTATTCGGTTAGATGCTTCACGTTCCAGCAATGCATACTTTTTCATCGAAGTTGTAAAATAAGTCTTTTGTGAGTAGCGCAAAAGTTTATAGTAGAAAGAAGAATGTAACCTAATGATTGTCAAATTGCACGGGGAATAATTTTCAATATAATTCCCAAGGGAACTTCGTACGTACGAAACTGGATGTACGTTACACTTAGACTCGTATCCGATGCGATAAAAAAGTCATAATTTGCAATTATTACTGGCCATCGAGACCGTTGCACCGTTTGCTGTGCAATAATACAAGCGATACCGAAGAAAAGTCTGTAGCTGAAGAAACGTCGTCGTATCGGTCGTCTGGTAAATTAAATTCCGTAGATAATCAATATTCTTACAAGAGAGATTTCCTTGCACGCACATTCGTTGCCTGGGGTTGATGCCACTGTACACGTAAGTAAGAGGAGTACGTGATTTTTTTAATGCGCGCGATGAAAAATCACGCGTGGCGAGCGCTTGCCTACCGAGATAATTAAATAAAATCGATTACGTATCGCATTGCTTAGCGGTTTTGTTACGTTGCATAAGTGTGGAAGACAAATAAAACCGAAGTTTATAAAGATGTTGCACTGAAATCAGTTTGCTCGAGATTAGAAAGCGAAACTCGTTAGCTGGTTTTATGTAAATACCGCGGGTGTCCACGGTCTCGGGATCCGCGCTTAATTAAGGATTCGAGTAAAACTGTCGGTGATCGTCGGAGGAAGGACATTATGAAACAAAAGCCCGACAACGATACCGTCGCATTGCTTTACGTGGCTTGAACGTTGAACAACCGTCAGAGAAAAATGACCGAAGAAGGTTTAAAGTTAAAATGAGAACCATCGTCTGTCCATTTCAATGAGTATTGGCGACCGTTGAGCCCTCGGCCCTCTCCCTCCTACTCATCCACTCTCCTTGGCTCTTTCTCTGCGTTCGGCAGAAGTAGTCTCGTTCGGATAAAGTAATTAGCCTCGACCTCGGCCCAGTTGAAGAACGGCCGGCGGGGCACGGAGGGGTCAGATTTCTTTTGGTCGCTTCCTACCCTAATTTGGCAATTAGCCTCGCGCGCGCGCCCGCCTATTGATCAGGACCGACACTCGTTATGTAGCCCTCCGTTGATGCTCCTCCCCATGGCCGGTTACGCGCTCCAGAACGAGAGTAAAGGTTGAGTGGTAGCAACGGCATCGATTTTCTCTCTCCGTTCTGCTTAACCTCTCTAACCTTTCTTTCCTTCCATCACTCGGATTAAATTCCACCGGCTGGAGAACAGGTAGGTTGTTTACGTGCATCTTTTAAGAGCAACTACGTCCAGTTCCTTTTTTTCTCCTCCGTCTTCGTTGTTCTTCCCTCTAATACCATCCTTCTTGTTCAATTTGGACGGGAATGTGCGTGGATGTAAACGAAATGGAAATTGTCTTTTAATAACGAAGGGGATGAGCAATTTGTTTTTTTGCCCGAACCGACCCTTTTTATAAATTTAAGATTATCGCTGGGGAACATTAAATTTGTAATTGATTCGGTTTCGATTGAAACTCTATACTGGATACTCTTATAAAAAGTTACGGCATTTTTTCAGAGTGGCTACTTTCGGCTATTTGGAATTGTTCGAAAATCAAAGTTAACGCAGCACGAAAATAACGAAACCTCGAGGTAAAGGTTTATCGCGAGTCGTGGCTTATTAGGAGTCGTTGCTGAATCACGCTATAATTAATCAACGAAACTATGCAATTTTAACGCGCCAAAGTTATCACGGCTGCGCCATTATTTATTTCTACCAAAATCTTCTTGCAGAAATTGTTTATCGTATAATCGAGTGTACACGACGCCGGATAAGTTTAGCGATTCCCGATCAGCGGCTTTACGAGCTCCCATAAGGATTCAAGGAAAGGAACGCAAGGAAGCTTAATACGTCATTTTTGCGCGATTCAATTGTTTCTTCTTAGATCTTAAAGTTTAAAAGTGTAAAAAGTTTGTCCCCTGAGCTTTTACTTGCAACGACTTAAGCGAATCCTACAATTTCTTAATTTAATTTATAAATCGTTACGTATACGAGCGTTTATAAGAGCAGAGTCGTGGGTACAGAAACGATCGATTTAGCAATTTTCTTTAGGTCGCGCATATTGTGCGATGATTAAAAAAAATTGATTAATACTCGCCTTTAAGCCAAAGCTCTTCAGTCAGTGTTCTTCAAACGTAAGATTGAAGAAAAAGATAATTTTCGTGAAGAAACGTGCGTCTACAAGTATAAAAAGTGTTTTCAATTTTGATATCGCGTTACTAAATTCGTCAGTAACGCGATAAATCCACCAGATTTCCTTAGAACGTCCGAGCCTCTAAAAAGCCTCTCTAACAATTTTTATTAATGATAAAAACGAAGCCCGTGAGAACGTTACAAATATTACTCTCTGTAAAGTCTTGAAATATGGTACCGAACACAGTCACTCGCAATTCTTTAAATACTCTTTCTATATCAACTACACCGGCTCAGAGAAACGCACCCAGAGAAGTGCATACGACTGAATCCTCGACGACGACAGTAGCGGCCAATCGCAAACGTAACAAAAGTGGCGCATTATCGAATCGCACCAATTTACTCACCCAAATACCCACTCCGTTAAAGTCGGGCAAATTCGAGTTGAATAAGTATCGAATATCGATGGCGCATCTGGTCAAGAATTCGGAGCTTAAACGCAGGCGTCCGTGCAAGTATACGTGCTCACACATGTACGAAGTTTGTTCGTGCATCTCGGTGCGAGTGACCCGTGGGAGCCACGCGCCTGCCGCGCGCCAGCCAGACTATCCCCTTCTCTCTCTCTCTCTCTCTCTCTCTCTCTCTCTCTCTTACCCGCCCACAAGGCCCTCCCTTTTTTCCTCCCCTTTCTCTCCGGATATACGTTTCTCTTTTTCCATCGCGCTCTTTGAAGCTGCAAGACTGGTGGTCCAGGAGAGAAATCGAGAGTGAGGATAATAACGAAAGAACGCGAGAGAGAGAGAGAGAGAGAGAGAGAGAGAGAGAGAGAGAGAGAGAAGAGCACTGTCTCGTAATACCACTCACGGTTTCAGAGGAGGAGAAAAATCGGCGATTAGCGCGAATGTATCGAATGCGTACGCCGACTCCTCACTGGAGTGAGTTACGAGATTGAGAGAAAAGCGAGAGATAAGAGAATGCATCCGAGATGCATTTATTACGGAAATTTCGATGAACATAGGCGAATGTGCTGCGTTTACTCGGTTCTACGTTTTTGAATTTAGATGAGAGTGCATCGAATAAGCCTCATCGCGTATTTTTCAAGAGTCATCGGTTGAATATCCGAGCACAACAAAATAACTGAGAGATCAACCAGAATTTAAGAGAATTTACTGCAATTTAAAAAGCGAATTTTAGATTTCTGGCTTTTAAGTGGCTACTACTTGCGTTAACATTCGATATACGATTCACCGCTATAGTCATTGTTGTTACTGGTACTGTTGCTACAGCTTCTTTTCTTTTCTTTTTCTTCAATTTTTCTTTTCTGAATGGAAGCATTAGCGCATGCATAAAACATTTCTGCTGCTTAAACCGTACAGCGTACAAAACAATTACAAACGTATATACGCAAATGTCACGTCTGAAAAAGTACTGGGAAGACTAGCATTAAGATAATCTTATAAATATTCGCATAATTATTTACTATATTCCGCAATGAAGAAGAAGTAAATGATTAATCAGGTAATTTGAATCACGACTATTTTATACAGCATATGTTGATATTAACATGTATTCGGTATATATTGATGTAAATACTGAACATAAAGTGCAGAATAAAGCGGAGACCATCTGCGAGAGAAAAAAGTTATTTACCTTCTCCTCGGTCGATATTATTTCAAGATCCCGACCAGTGCATTAAAACCGAATGATTAGAACGTCTGTCGCAATGATACGGAAAAGAAGAGGATAATATTCAAAAACTTGTAACCTGTCAGTCGTGTTAAAGTTGCAATACATCGTACGTTAACCAGCTGCTTAAGCAAATCCGAGTTGTAAAAACTTGTAAATATTTGCCCCCAAAAATAGAAACACATAAGCAGCAGCAGAAGCACAAGAAAATGAGAGAAGAATGCAGGATTTCCGATGCGAGGCGGCAAAGGAACAGCACAATCAATCCCCTGAAACTTCCTTACTGCCCTGACGCTCGATAATTCTCTAACCCGCTGCCTTTGAGGAAGCCAAGAAAGCTCGCAAGTAGAAAAGAACCTCTAAGATGGAGGTGGACAAGGTTCGCCATCCGCAAGAGTCAGACTCGCGCGTCCCTTTATCGGGGGAATGAAGCGCCGACAGGTCGAATAAATTAGATCCACTTCCCTTTTGCGTATACCTCCGACTTGGTGCGCTTTCCCGTGCTTCTCTCTCGGCTACTCGTCCGGGGCGAGCGGAGGAGAACGTACGTACGGGTCGACTTGCGCGGCCCCGAAGAAACGAACGAATCAGACTCGGGGCGAGCAACAACAATGACGTCGAAGTACTCCTCCCGCGGGAGGTGAGGGGTCGGGTAAGTCCGACGTCGTCCCGATGCCGCGCTATTTCAAGGCTGACTGCACCTGCAAAGTGAAAAACTTTCCGTAGCGTCTCCATGCCGACATTTGTTCTCATTAAACACGGTCAGCCGGGGATTTCGCGCGCGTGTCCGCGAATGGACAGCGTAGTCCCTTCCTTCCCTTCCGCCCTTTGACCTCGTTCTCGAGGACTGGCGGACGGGAATGGGCTCGGGCACGTTTCAAGGGAATCCGACGCGACATCGTCCTCGAGAGCTCTCGATACTTTTACATTCGGACCGTGTACGCGGAGGTGAGTCGAGGTGCTCGGGTTTTGCCATGGATAATGAGACGTTGTCCGGTGTCCGAAGAGCGATCCCACTACAAATGGAGAACCTTGCGCAATGACAAATTGCGCAAGTCAGGGTAACGAAGCAATCTTTCCATGTTCTAAGCTGCACTGTCGTGTTTTGTAAAAGAAGCAATAATAATATTGCAATATTAAAACTCGTTGTACGAAAGTACCGTGAATCATGCGCTTTATTAATTAGTTGAAATAAATCGAGTATTACGATTCGCGTTATAACGGTTGGCTAAAATTAATACGACTGCGTCGTAATGATCAACGCGGTTAAATACGAGAAAAAGTCACGTATAAAGTCACGTTAAAACTGCTCGAGTACAAGTGTTGATTAATAAGCTGCGATGATCCGTCGCCTTTATTATACAATACAACTTTATTGGATCTGTACGAAGACGTGAAATTCTATCCGATTGTGTAATGCAGTCGAACGTTGGTGTGAGCGGTCAATCTGAATTTATTAGGAAATGGCAAATTCGCGAGGCACGGGAATGAAAGGAAAGAGGAAATTTAAAGGAAAACACTGCTTCTCAAAGGTAGGAAGTACTACCGCACCAACGCGATATTTTGAAATATCGATCATTATCGCGTCGCTTGTGATGTAGAAGCTCGCAGGTACCGTTACATACTTATAAGCATAATTATCGGATGACGATTTCGTTGCAAGTAAATAAATTGTTGCGTATTAAACAAATCCTAAATAAACGTATAATTAAAACGTAGATAATTACAAGACACCGAAATCCAGATAAGAAGCTCGTGGAAATTTGTATTATTTTATCGTTTTTAAGAGATTATATCGAACATTAGTCGTATATTTTCCGGTAGTCGAGCTGCCTTTATCCGAGCTAAGCTATCCTTATCAGATCATCAAAATCCTCTCTGTAAAGTTTCTCCGAGTCCTTCGCACCGATCGAGCAAAGATCATGGAAATAATGGCGAGATGCCCAGTGCGATGGCAATCGCCGGAGACGACTTTGCGCACCTTTTAAATTCGACACTTAGTTGGTAACTTCCTGCGGCAGTTTCAGTCTTCCGGCTCGTTGCGACTTTCCCTGAAAAAGCCGCGACAGCGCTCGGCGCTGCTTACGCAATCGATGACAATGGACACTGCGCATGACGCACACCGACGCACACCGACGCACACCGACGCACACCGACGCACACCGACGCACACGCGCACCTCTGCTCTCATTTCGTCTATTTCTTTATCTCCTTTGGCTTTCTCGTGCGCTCATCGTTATATAGATTTTCTTGCTCCTTTGCCTCGGTAAAGACGTCCGGAAAGGTGAGGAAGGGACAAGGGTAGTCACTCCGGGCCACCTATTTCCATCAATTTTCATCTCTTTATCTTACTCACGCTGACGAAGAACAGGAAGAGCCGGGGCTAAGTGTCCCGATACACTTGCAGCTCGACGCCCAAGACGAAGTTTCGTTTACTCGATGATGATTACTCGCTTAGTGGCTGATAATGGAGTTTGCGAGTATCATTTTATCTCGATATATCTCACTAACGAGTACCCGGTGAAACAAAGTGAAACGTTACCGTGATCCGGCTTAACGCGTATTTGAAGATTTTACCACCAACCAAGTACCGCCTCTACATTTGTAGAATTATTATGATAATTGCTTTCGAAAGAAAATCCGAGTAATCGGATTATCAGTGGAGATAACAAGAGAATTCGAGGATCGTGTTCTTTCGCTAGAGTTTGATCGCAAAAGGTTTGGTTAAAACAATCGTTATTCCGATAATCCCCAAGCAGTTGTCCTCGTCATAAATCGTGCTGCTCGGTTGCGAGGAATTTGAAGTTTAGGATTTTTGCCCTGAAATTCGGAATTTCAGAAATGTCAGGTAGACCTACGCGAGCTCATCCGATAGACTCGCACGACCGATTTGTTTATTCGAACCACGAGAAGCGGGGGCTAAGGATTAATTTAGCTAGGGCTAAGGTTTCATTTGCAACGAGTGGCAGGATTACCTTTGTCGAGCCTCCGCGAATTTTCTCTCGCTTCACGAGTACTTCACAGCCGCACGATTAATTTTCGGGCGAAAGGAGGAAAAAAGCACCTCTGTCGATGGCGAAATATCGAATTACATTCGAGTGATTCTAAATTTCTTCTTGTAGACTTCTTTGTGACTTGGAAATAACGGCAGGGTGACTTGCCGGCGCATTCAAATGCGAAGTAAGCCAACGTTTTATTATGATTATATGAAGTTCGGTGCTTGGAACCCGAAAAAAGAGCCATGAAAACTTTTCTCGAGGAAAGTGTTGGGTGATATCTTAAAGGGAAGACGCGAGAACACAAAAATCTTGCCACTGCAGAGGGCGAATGGCAAAATGGAATCGAATTCACATTCGCATAAAAGTATAAATAAACTACAACGAAAATTGAAAGAAAGTCGAGCTTCGGTTGGGACCGTCGGCTCTCGTTACTATTATTATCCAATTTCAAAGGATATAGGTTGATAAGGTCGAGTACGTGTACAAAGTAAATAAGAACAAAATTCAAATACGCCGAATTTATCACGCGTACTTTGTTAATTCCGAATCCGAACGCATTCCCCCTCTTTGAAGAGCTTTCGAAAGCTTTACCGTTGCCAATTTATCAATTCGGAAGTTAAATAATTATTCGACGCGTCCCCTCGAAACTTGGAGTTTGTTCTACCTACTTCACTTCTTTGTAGAAAGCGTTTCTTAAACATTGTCTCCGCGTTTTCAACGAGTTCTCCTTACCAATAATCGCCAGAGCAATCGGACACAATATCAGTCAAAGAACAAAGCTCGAATAACCTAAGCGCTTATCAAACGCTTACCCGGTGACGTTTAACAAAGCTCCCAATTCCAAAGAATAGAATTACAAAAAGCGCTGATTCCTCGAGCGCACCCCCCTTTTAAAGCTCTGAAAGTTACTTTGCGAGTCGAGGGACGTATTCGCTCGTTCTGTCCATCAGCGTCAACGCTTTATCCGAGAGCCTCTTTGTTCTCGCATGCGACTCTCTCTCTCTCTCACACACACACACACACACACACACACACACACAGAGAGAGAGAGAGAGAGAGAGACACACGCGGGCGAGTCTCGCACTCTTCGGATTCTTGAAAAACGTCCGGGGCCGATCCGCAAGCACGGGCAATAAAGGCAGCGGGATCGCGGTAAATAAACGCCTTAAGTAGCCCCGGGGCCTGAATTTATAACCGCGGGCGCGCACGTCAGTGTCGTCCGCTGCTCCTCTCCTCCCCCTTGTGCCGCTGCGTCGTCCAGGTTTGCGAATTGACTTGTTGCGTCTTTTTACGGGCGCGAGCGAGTCTTCTTATTTCGCATTTGATTTCACGCCGTGGCCGCGTTGATTCATATTCATTGAACGCGCGTTTGTTTTGCTTCTCAATTCGTCCCTCGTCCTTTTGCTCCTCTTATTTTCGTCCTGCCTCGGCGGCAGCGGCGGTTCAGACTTTTTTCGGCCGGACTCACCAGAGCCGTGAATGCATTTCTATGCAAATGCTGCAGTTTAGGAAAGGAGGATCGGGAAATTTATTTGTTCTTGATGTCGAGCGTTTTAATTGCTGTTACAGCGAGACTGTTTTCGCTTATCGCGGGATTTTATCGATTCGCTGAACTTTTGACAAATTTAATTAAAAATATGTTCAATCTCGAGAGTTATTTCGGCTAAAGCGATAAAAATTGTTTGCAAGACGTTTCGCAAAGTGTCGGTATGCGTATACGTGCGTATGTAGACGTGTATAATTAAACCATATTTTTTTCTCGTTCGATTCGAAAGAGCTGGTGGAAAAATATAGCCGATTCCGTTCGGATTCATGCAAATTCTGTAGCTTGATCAATATTTTACGCAGTTAAGTTAAAAAGGATTTCGTCGCCGAAAACCACAGCCGTTGATAAATAAGTGAATAACTTTTAAGCAGTGGTTGGAAATTACATCTTCCGATAGACGCTGAGATTTCGTATTCGATCGCCGAGTGCACAATGAGAAAGAAAATCCAGGAAAATATTATTCTAGCACTTTTAGGTTCCTTCGAATATATCACCCAATAAGCATATTCTCTTTTAATTCGGACTTTCAAGGAGATACGATTTCGCGGAATACGATTCGCATTGATCGAATCAACCCGTGCATAAACGTTCACAAGTTGAAAGCCATCGAGGAAAAATGTATTTTCACGCACTCGTTTCATGAATCTGCCCAGTTCTTTTCAATTACTAAATATGCTTTTATCTCTTTAAAATAATCTTATTTACTTCAAGTGGATTCGTGTCAATTCGGTTGATACGTGAATTTTCAAGCGGTGGTAACTTCGCGGTATAATGCAAGGCTACAAATCAGGGGATTCGTAGTTTTTCGATTCCATCATATTGATTTTAAATCATCCGTTTGAAATTCAAAATTACAAGATTTGCGAGTCGCTGTCTATTTTAATGAGTACAAATAAGCATGGAATATTTTTGTACCAATGATTTTACAGGCGCAGAAACGTTTAATTTGAAAACCGGTATGCTCGTTCTCGCACTATCGGAAAAGCTCATTAAAATAAGAATTAAAGTAAGAATGCTTAATAAAGCCCAATCAGTTATTAACCGGAAATAAAATTCCACGTAAAGGTAAATTCAATTACGTGCAAACGTAAACTCTCGGTGGAGGAGCTTACGAATCGGGGATGGACGACAACCAGCCACTTAACGTTGTTCTATTATACGCACACTTTCATGATTACAAGTATCCTCCGAACGCTGGAAGCTCTTAAGCAGTTTCACGAAAGTTTAATTTTAAAAAACTTTAAAATCGGCGAGGAGTCTTTTTCGAACGACAGTTCTCCCATTCGATTCCAAGGATGCCGTTGTCCGGATGAGCAGAAATGCGCGGGGATAAGTAATAGAAATGTCATGGACACAGATCGCGTTATCCTGTTCTCTATCTCTCTCTCTCTCTCTCTCTCTCTCGCCGTTTCCCGAGCAAAGACGCTGGGAAGCGAGTGGATTTTTCCTCGCGCTTCCACGTGGTTGCGTTCTCTTGCTTCCGGGCATCGCCGTCTCCGTTGGCTCTGATTTATTCCCCTTTATTTATCGCGGGGTTCGCTCGCGTCGCTCGGAGAGATCGGAGGGCCTAAATTTGTGGGAAACACCGCGGGAGCATAAGCGAGCGGAAAATTCAACATCGACTTTTTACGTCCGATAGAGCCGGCATTAGCTGGGAATAAAGACGACGATGCTCTTCAGGAGGTACGCGCTCGAGTTGGGATGCCGAGTACAATGAAGGTGCTGTTATATCCAATGTTTTTAAATCGGCGATTACGCTTGCGCATTCTAATTCCTCGCGTTTGTCATCGCGTAAAGAGATCCCTTACCAACTGCCGTGCAATTTCATGCGATAGATGGTGATTGCGGCGGGAAAACGTAATGGCGCGAGCCCCTAACTTTGTATTGGTGAAGAAATGCAATGCTAGCAGTAATTTTTGAGATTCTTGTAAAATTAAAGCCCAAGTGGCATAATTTTGGGAAAATGACAAACTCAAGCTTTTCTAAATTCTACTCGATGATGCTTAGATCGATTCAATTTAAAATTTGAATATCTTAAACTTTTCTAAAGTTTGTGCACCTTTCGGACAAGAGGGTCAAATGCCAAGCAGAATTTCAAGTAATTACCGCTGTTGGTAGTCTTACGAGTCTTACGAGCTTAAATTTATGGAAAGTCGAGTATACGTTGAAAACCTAGGGCGCATTCTAGGATAGAAAATAATGAGAAATGATGGAAAAATCCAAAACTGTACCCAATGATGCGTTTCTTTAAAAAATCGGAACAAAAAACATGACATTTATATAATAATACTTATTTGCAATTTCAAAGTGATTTTCCACTTTTCATTAAATACCACGCGCAACAAAACTTTTGTTACAGAAATTAATAACAAGTTTCAGGTGCAGCTATTAAAAAATTCAATATAAAACGCGACTCTCGGAAAATTCTGTAAAATTAATTAAAAAGTTCATTATCATTGACCGAGGTTTTCAAGTAATAATCAGGAGTACACATGTGTAATATAAAAATTTGACTTTCTCACGACTTTCGACATTTTTCTTCGCGCGTTCTTTCAATGCTCAAGTTTCGTAGAATTAATCGCTTATAAATGTCCTTAATATTTATAAAAGATGTATAAGCAACCGATTTCGAAACTTATTTCTTTTATTATCGACGATGATTCCGAATGTTGCAGTTTTTACTTTGAAACGTTTTTACTTATCCACGCTCGACTTTCTTTCAATATCAATTTGTTTATCTAAATTCTTGATAAACTTGATACGATAGCGCATAATTTATTCGAAATTTATTTGCTAATGGCTTACACTCGCTCAACTTAGTAATATATTGGAATTTATCACTTCGCTAAGGCATAAAGAGCCGAATGACGGTAAAGATAAATTAAAAATGCCGTGTTATTTTAAAAAATTTGCTCACACTTTAACGACGCGACATAAGATTAATAGACTTCTGTGTGGTACGAAATTGGAAAAAAAAAAAAAAAAACAAAAAAAAAACACACGATGTCACGATCGCTAATCCGCTATCTAATATTTTTCTAAAATAACCCGAAATTAGATATTCAAATTAGAAATTAAAATAAAATTTCCAGCGAAGCAGTTAATCATCAGGTCTCGTATTCTACGCCGCAGGATTTCCATTGTAGCGAATTATAATAAGCCTACTATTACCGTTATTACTCCTACGTCAACTCGTGGCATCGGTAGGTACAGCTATCGTTAATATTGCAATATCAACGATGCAATGGCGACTCGCGTCGACGTCATTGAAAGGAGTTGTCAGGATGGTTCCGTGCGAACTGAAACGCAAACGCTCGCTCTCTGTGCGCGCAGGGCTGCCAATTTCCAGTTGAAGATTAGTTTTGATCCGCTTGAGCTTCCTGGCGTCGGGACGAGTGCGACCCGAGGAGCGAGGCGCGCGAGAAGAAGGACAGCGAAAGCTCTTTTACCATCGTCGTCGGCGGATCCTGGGTGGCATCGCGCGTGTGTGCGCGGCGTCTTCTACGATTCCGATGAAGGTGTCACGCGGTTATCGCTCTACGTCCGAGAGCCGCGGGCGCCCGAATTGCGGGAATCGAAACGCGCAGTGGACGAATACACGCGCAAGCGAGACGAAGGGTTAAAAGGACTTTGCTATGCAAGAGCGTGGGCAGCGCTTCTCTCTCTCTCTCTCTCTCTCTCTCTCTCTCTCACGCCTTACTTCTAAGCCTTACTTCAGCCTCCTTCTCCTTCTCCTTCTCCTTCTTCTTTGGCCGTTCCTTTATATTTCTACGTCTTCCGATCCTTCGTCGTTCTTTATTGTTCGGCCTTTTATCCCCGCGTGTTTTCGTTCTTTCGTTATCTTCATTTTTCCCTGGTTCATCGGCTTCTCTTTCTTCGGATTTTTTCGGACGAGGCGCACGGGTTTGTTTTTGATCGCTATCGGCGAGCGAGAACTTTTATATTTATATCGATAAGATGTACACGATTGATATCCGACGCCTCTCGCCTCTCGCCTCTCGCTTTTCGCGCGATTAACCACTTGAGTTTTTCGACAAACGGATTTTCGATCTCGGCCGGAAACAGCGATTGCTCGTTAATTTCGCAATTACACCTAGATTCCTCAAGACTGCGTAGACTGAAAAAATATTAGCACCGCCGTGGCAAAAGCGCAGACCGCGATAATTCGAATTTTCGAATTAGCCATCGTAAGTGTTAAGGGAGGCGCCAGTTTTGCGGGGATTGCACGAGGGGGGATAATTTGGAAAAACTCGAGTCCACAATTTCAGTGATAAAATTAAGTCTACTCGAAAAGGAAAACAAATTACGCTCTCCCTCGTAAATCATCGCACATTCGTTTAATTATTCAGGACGCACACTGTTTTATCATAGCAATAATATCTCGTTGTACACGGCTCTATTCTAGTATTTCCATAAGAAAAAAGGAGCGCTGTAAAAGCGATAAATTATGCTGGTGTGTACAACTCCGGGGCCAGAGGAAAGCGAATAAATAAACAGTTTGTTCGGGAGAACGTTTCAATAAAGTTTATAAGTATTCGGATATAAATAACGACACGGTGCAATCATTTCGAAATGCATTAGAGCCCTACGCGTTTCATTTCAAAAGTCCCCCTCGTCGCCCCACCCCCCTCGTCGCCCTGGAGCTACACGTGTGCGCACACGCGCGTGATTTTCGATTTGTGTTTCGTCTGCTTTCTTCTTTCGTGCCTTCTTCGACGCTCGTGCACATAAACGAAGCGCTCGTTCCTTCCCGGGTGTCCGGCTTCAAGCCAGCCAAGTTTCGGCATCGAGTCTCGCTCCTTGTCGCTCTTGACTTCCACTCGACAATTTATGGGTGGCGCTTCTCGAAACGTACAAAGAGAGGTGTTATTTCGTACGGATCTCCGGGATGAGTCTCCGAGTGTTATCTCTCTTTCTTTTGGTCGCGCACACGCTCGCGTTCGCCTCTCCGTTTCTTCGAGCCGTGAAATGGAGAAACGCGCCAACGAGATTTACGCGGTAGAGCGCGAGATTCGAAACGGGCTTTCGATCACCCTTTCTCTCTTTCTCTCTTTCTCTCTTTCTCTCTTTCTCTCTTTCTGCCTTTCTGCCTTTCTGCCTTTCTCCATTCTCACGACCGACGGAAAAATATAGAGCGGTGAGCGAGTTCAGGAAAAACGGCTCGAAAGCTCGACGAATAGGAGATGTTAAGCGAAAATGATAAACGGAGAATTCATTTAATTATATTTATGCAGTGCATGAATATCACTAGAGTTGAAGGACGCGCGGGCGAAACATTAAGAGGTTCTCTCGCATTGGACGCCGAGTTTAACTTGGTTTTTCGTCGTAATCGTTTCCCAGGTAATCTTCTCCAACTCCAACTCTCGAATTATTTATTAGAGTGTATTTACTTCCGTGAAAACCGAAATATAAGGATGCTCGAGAATTTCATTTGAACTCGGTAATAAATTCAACTAACATATCGCGCATTATTATATCAGGCATCGCACCTTCTCCAGTACCGCTGTTGCCAATTTCCTTTATCGAGCGTCCTTTCCCTGCCCGTTTCCTTGCCTTCCTTCTTCAGCAGCTATTAACTACGCGTTAAAAACCCATTCGATCTTTCAAAATCCAAGGACAACATCGCTCTCCTAGTCACGAGGAGAGCTCGATTGGAGAGTTCACTTGTCGTTTTAAGAGGCTCGTTGCAAAGTAGGAGTAAATTCCCA
This sequence comes from Wiebesia pumilae, assembly GCA_018907045.1. Taxonomy (NCBI): domain Eukaryota; kingdom Metazoa; phylum Arthropoda; class Insecta; order Hymenoptera; family Agaonidae; genus Wiebesia; species Wiebesia pumilae. The sequence continues at coordinate 253,906 of JACCHZ010000163.1, read as the reverse complement.
AATGCGAATTCCCGAATAAAATGGACACGAAAGCAACTGGTACAGTTGTTTTCCCGAGTGCCAGCGGAGTCAAGGGAAACGAGTGCAATCAAAGTGCCGGCAAAAGCTTCTGGGCGAACGGTAACGACTTTTTTGATAATTGATAATTTTCCTTTCACTCTTGATCGCCATAATACGCTACTTGATCAACTGCCTTGAGAAACCTTGAGAGAAAAGATGGAGAGTAAATGCGTTTAAAATGCGGAAAAATAAAAACCAAGGGAGAAAGTAGAGTCGTAAAAAGGCCAGAAACAGAGTTGGAAGGCGGACTGGAGCCAAACGAAAGAGGCCGAGAGTCGGAAAAAAAAAAGAAATAAAAAAAAAAAAAGATAAAAGAAAAAAAAATAGAAATAAGCCGGGAGTGGGAGCGAAAGAAGGAGCGAAAATTTGGCGCTGGAACGAGTCATAAGCGAAGTCGATTAGTTAAGGCGGGGGCCGGTTAAGTCCGGCCTCGTTAAACGAAGAAACCGCGTGATTCGGAGCCCGCGAGGAGTAACAAAATTTGGAGTTGCCCTGCTCGTCCTGCGCTCGTCGAGGATAGAGGAAGAGGACCGCGAGGTAACGCGCGGTCCTTCCCCTTTTCCCTCTCGAGCGACTCTTCTCTTTCGCTTTGTTACCCCCGAGTCTCGGAGGTGTTTCGCGTTCGAGATAAGCGGAACGAGTCGCGAGATTCGCACGCCCTTCATCGCTATAATACCAGCGCGATTGAATAGCGTTTTGTTCGATGACTTGTCCGAAGGTGCATTCGCGGGGCGTTCGATTTGCGGTACGTCAGCCTTGGTTTCTCCTCCCCCCAAGAAGACGATATCCTCGACTTATCCCGGAGAAAGCGCGCCGCGCAATTTTGCATTTCTAGACGAAACAATGGACGGCGAACGTTCGGGGCGTACTTTCGCGCGAGCGAACGATGCAATAACGATGCAATAACGAAGCGCATTACTCGCGCACGGGATACGTCACACGGTCCCGCGTGCAAAAGCAGCCTGCCAGAGAAATCACAATAACCGTAACAACGAGTGGTTTTTACAAGTCGATTGTTTCATAACCAAGTGCAGCGCGGAAATCTCCGGCTCGATAATTCTACCGAGGGACTCTCAGGACTATCTGCTGCAAGAGCCTTAATAATTTCTCATTTTTTGTTGCGTCCGAGTACTGGACTATTCTCTGGGTCTTTCTCCGGTGTAATTGATAAAGAGGCGCGATTCGTTGCGCATCCTCGATCGTTTCTTCGCCGAGTGTACAAGGCCTCGTAAGCTTCTCCGCCAGGAGAATAAACCTTCGAGCTTTCCAACTCTTTTGAAATTACCGGCCACCGAATTTAAAAGTGACAAGTCGTTGTTCCTCCCTCGAGGATCAACATCCCCCGTTTATAGCGCACTTTTCCGACGTACTCCTCGTGTGCTCGATGTACGCGGTACAGCAATTGCAAGATCAACCGCATTAATTTCAGCTTTGTAGGCTTAGTTGGCCTTGAGCCATTAAAACCACAGTCGCAAAGGTCGCAATGAAGGGTTGCGAGGAAAGACGAAGTTTTCCTTTTCCTTTTCGTACTCGAAACGGCCGCGCGACTCGCAAACACAACGAAGCCAAAAGAGTACGCGGCGGTAAATTTTGACGTATGCTTATGAGGCAGTCCGGCGCCGCCAATAGCCATTTACGGCAACTACTTTTCTCTCTCAAAGCGACGACTCGCTTACCAAGGCTTAAAAAATTAAAGCTACGCAGTACAACCGACGAGACTCGAGAGGCAATCAGAAGGAATCCGTTGATCCGGAAGGAGAATCCTCGTCTAGTTTTTCTCGAGCGGAAAAAGCGGCGGTAAGAGCGAGGGAGAGGGGAAGAGGTGAGTGGTATAAGCTAGACCGAGGTTTCGAAAAAGGAAACTATTCTCTTTTGTGCTCTTGAAAAGCGTTTACCCGTTTTGCAAAGGAAAAGCGCGCGAGGAATGCGCTTTTGGTGATGCCGCCGGCACACCTTGTCGTTCCTTCTCAACTACTACTTGCGCTTACTCTTACGCTACTACTCTTTACTTTTTCTCGCAGTTTTCTTCGATTTTCGAGTTCGCGCGCTACTGCCTTGCGAGGGGGAGAAAACGAACACGAGAGTTGGGGAGGGTGTAGCGATAAAATGAATTTTGAGCGGGGCATTACGTTGTATTAAGGCGTCTCTCTCTCTCTCTCTCTCTCTCTCTCTCTCTCTCTGATCTGGAAAACCAATCATAATATTGGAAAAGCGTGAGTTGCCACCCGAGCTCTTATCGATTTCCCCTATGTATTCGTCTGCGTATTCGGAACTGCAGACGACGACGTTGAAATAGAATAGAAGTGCAAAGGATGCGAAACGTAAGACTTTCGTGAATTTTTTGTGCGCTTTCATCTCCGTTACTTTTTTGTTTTAAAAATGAAATTAAAAGACTATTTACCATTAATACCAGAATCCATATTTGTTATGATACTGGAAGATCCCACATGCGATTAAGACGAAAGACTCACCTGAAACAGAAAGAACATTGACACGTGAATCATTAATACTTTGGTCAGATGAATAAATCAAGTGAATCGTCGGTGTTCGTGTAAGTTATAACTTTTAAAGACGAGTAGTGCCTGGCAAGTCTGATGTAATTGCTAAATATCGCATAACAGCTGACATTTGAGGGAATATTAAAAATTCTACTTGTTTCGCCGACTACCCTTGAAGAAGCGATGTCTTAGCTTAATGTAGTTTTTTAAATGTTCTATGACTAATGCAGTTGCTTCGAGCATGAAAATTTATATTAACGAATACGAATGTTTAACGAACGACTGACCTTGAACGAATCTCGCGTTATATCAGCATGCGTAATACGTAGTTTCCTTCAAAACCGAAAATGAAAAGGACGGAAGTAAAGAACATTGTTTAGCTGTTATTGCCGACATGTATAAACATGCAGTTTATGTAATAATCTCGTATTCGGCTTGACGTTACTTTTCGTAAAATGTATAGGAATTCATCGTACTCAAATAGTTGCTTGACGATTTTTGTTCGAGCAGTAGCCTGTTTCTGGGAAAAAACAATGAAAAATTAGTTTATTTATCGCGTAATAATTGAGGCTACTTGTTGATACACTGTGAATGTACTCCCGATGTACAATGACAGCGATACAAATATAAATATACGTATGAATAGAGACATCGGGAAGGTGCCGTCGGAATACGTAAACTTTTCAAATTGACTCGCCGAATTTAAGTAAAATGTACGTATGCTTTTACGAGATCTACATTATTCTTTTTCCATCGTTTCTTAAATATTACTGGTGATGTGAATTAGAAAGTTTATTACTTTACAAATATAAAAATGTCCCTTTTTTAAATTTTCCTTAAACGGCAAGACACTCGATAATCATTTGATTGCCTTGAGAACGTTAAACGTTCTCTGTCTATCGAAAAATCTTTTACTCGTCACGTTTCATGATAAATTTATTACGTCTCATTCTGTTGTTTGCCATTTTACTTACATATCCAACAAATCCTAATGTACCTGATTTATTTACGCTGACAGTATTGAATGAAGTATATAGTTCCTCCACCTCGTGAATACGTAATTTCGTACATTATCCGATATCTTCGTCATATTTTATTCAAAATAATTGCCTAGAAATCTTATTTTCGTGTATTATAACTTACGTTACTGACATTTTTTTTATTCATAAGCAACCAACGGTAAGATTGTCGTTTTCCAAATTTTGGCCTTTTACTTGTACGTTGCATGTATAAATAAGGAAAATGTGATTAATTTGTCGACACTGCGAGAACACGTACTTACCAACCTAATGATCCCCGGCGACGATGATACATCGGATTTTTCCCCCAATTTCGTTTTCTATTCCTTAATTTCTAAACTTCTCCTCATAATTTCCTTATTATTTTTCACCGGATTTTCACGCATTTTTCTTTGACTTTTATCTTTCGTAAAGTTCTTGATTTATTTTCTCATAAAATTTTAACAATACATGCCAAAACTAAGGAGAATAATACAGACTATATCTTGTTCTTTTGTTTAAATTATCTACCGAGGCTCTATTCTGACTGTTATTGGCTCTTTTTGTTGTACTTCAGCTTGACACATTTTAGTTCTTGTAACGAAATTGTATATCTTATCGAAGCATACGAATGGTTTGCGTACTTATTGACAAGCTTTTACCTCCTTTTCCACAATGCGCATCGACGATTGTTAATGATGTTTTATGCATAAAAAAAAACAATGCGTATGAACAATGCCTGAAGAAATGCGAATTGCTATTCCGTAAAAGTGAATTGCTATTTTTCAAAAGAAGTCGCCCAATTTTAAAACACTTTCCGCTTAGGTTGATACTTGTTGTTTATGTCTTGTATTTTTTTTTTCTTGTAATTTTTCATATTCTGAACGCTTTGGTCCATCCTTCTTTGTATTTCAAATTAACGGACTGATATATTTTAAAACGCCATGAATCTTTCGATACCAGTTAATCTGCACTATTTCGCTGCTCCATTTCCGAAATTCACAGAGTGTTTTAAATTCATTCAGAACTTCAACCCAGAATGAAATTTTCCTACAAAAGAAAGTGTCGGTAAAAAGATTGCATACATCTGTACACACGCTTTACTTATTCCGTTTCTATAATTTCACCCATTGATTATACTCGCACATCTGAGATCTAGATTAACATTTGTTTTTCTATCGGCTTTCTAGAGCCAAAAATTTTATACACATCCTCTTACCACACGTATAAACTTTATGCTTTATCCATAATTAGTTTGTAACGGTTTCCTCCTGAAAATCTTTCTTAAAATCTCTTAAAAGTAATACTAATCCTGTAACGTTGTTGTTGTTGTTGTTGTTGTTGTTGTTGTTGTTGTTGTTGTTGTTGTTGGTGAGTATTTATTTAGATATTCGAAAAGTCATGTGTAAAGTAAATTCGGGAAAGCAAATAGGCGGAGGTTGCGAAATTGTTGGGGAAAACGAATCGTTAATCCGCACCTCATCCAAGCCCGTAACGATTCAGCGTACTAATATGAGAAATACTCGTGCACCTAGATTCTGAAGGCAATCCGATGAGTAAATACTAAATTTTGCAAATAAACAAACACGTTTCGTTTATTCGTTATCTATTTATCTGCGCGTTCTTGCCTTATTTATCTGGCTTTTATTTAAGAACCTGGTAAGACCGTCCATCTCACATATTCCAAGATGATACCACCCTTCTATTCGCGATCGAACTCTACGAGTAGACTATTAAAAGTTATCGAGGAACACAAGACCTGCGAATTGATAAGCCATTCGTTGATTATAGCGGCTTTAACGAATTTTAAATTTCTCGTCACATCTACAATCATTCGCCCGGTAAACAACGTTTAAGCATTTCATTGCGTTTCGGTTGCATCGTTTCCAGCAGTTTTCTCTATTAATAAGCTGTTTGTGCACCGAGTTCTCAATTTTCGTTTAGATCCGAGTTTCGACGGTCTCTCTATGCAGAAAAGTCTTGGATTGTAAGCAACTCTCGGAAGCCAACAATTGTTGACTGCTTTTGCAACATCGAACGCACGCGATGCATTCTTGTAAAAGAGGCATCGAATCCTCAAAATCGCGTTCCATCCAACGAAACGCGAAAAGTTTGATTGCTTATCCCGCAATCGCCGCCTCCAGCCCTCGCTAATCACAGCAGCTTGCGAGGAGATCAGGAATTTGCATAAAGTGAGTCTCGGGCGCGTCGACGTACGTGCGTTCCGACGCGATTGCAATTATTCGTCACTCACCCGGAAGGCGGGCACGTAAGGCGCGAATCCCTTGGCACCCCGTCGCTGCTTTGCATTCCTGGCTCGCGTCCTGCATCAACGTCGGAGAAAGACTGACGGTCCGTTTCACTGGCCCCCCGCGAACCTGCTCCACTGTCTCAGCCGGGAACGGCTAGGATACTAATTCTACGACGTGGAAATTGATTTTCCGAAAAGCGCTTCCTCGGAGATGCTCCGATGCAGAGACCGAAAATTGTTGAAGTCGGTGCCGCTGTTTGGCGAATGGATGTATTCCCATTGTGCTGGCCTTTGAAATTCGAAGGCACGACGAAACTGGATATTCTTCTGTGTAGATTATTCGACTGGAACTTGTTGAGCATTCAGAGGACGTTTCCCTTTCAGCGAACTCGTTCAAGTATTTATAAGATTGATGAAAATATGTATACGCAGATGTTAATACGACTTGTTTGCACATGAGCATATTAGAAACATAAGTATAGACGGACAATGTTGAAAACGTTGAAGTACGACGAAGTTTGTGTGAATCTTTATTTAACGTACTAGATGTAAACTTTATTAGAAAACGATACAGTACTAGCGATAAAAAAACAGCAAACAGTATACGGCGTGTTATGCAATTAAACGAAGGATGTAACGTTAGCAGTAGTCGTAATGAAAGAGGAATTTAAAAATCAGGGTCACTTAATGAAAACACTTGTGAAACAGTTGCAATTTACAGACTGTAGATTGCGGATGTGGATTGGCAATCGTTCTCGAAGTTACTCAAGTGCGATTGTGCTTTGCTGGGATCCATCGGTGGCCGGCAAAATTTAATGAAATCGCAGATAAAAAATATCCCCCCCCCTGCTTATCATCGGTTGAAATTTGAATGCGCCCTTCTACAACTATATTTCGATAAGAAATACATCTTTATAAATCCATTTTAAAATCAACATAAGTAGATACTACTCTTTTAATCCCTTTTCGAAGCCCTTTTTCGAAAGACTTTTCGTATAATTTGATAGAAATACGCAATAATCCTTTAATTAGACGATAGAAAGATGGAAGAAAGAGTTTACAAAGTTATTTAACCAACAGTGCTGTTACAAATAAAAAGTTACAGTAACCGAAGCTTTGTTCCTCTGACGAAAAACTTCTCTTCGAAGACGATTAACTTTCGTTTGCGACATTCGTTGGATAGACTTTTATTAATCTTTATGCGAATTATTAAAATATTTCCAAACTTGGTTATGTTTGGAATTTTACCTTAATTATCTGGCACAATTATTTCTAAATTGGTTATCTCGACAGGAAATTTGAGACTAAGTTTGATTTCATGTCCATAAATTCTTTGAAGTTATTTTCAGTTGTGTCGAAAAGTTTGACAATAATGTTCATTGCTCTTGGAATTTATCATTACGGAACATGTTTTACTTCAAGGTACTGGAATATTTATCGTTGATTTGAAACCACGTAACACTTGAAAAGTTGAAATTGATTATTTTATGTAGAATTCGTAGCTCTTAATTAATGAATTGTCACTTAAATCAATCTGTATCTTTAAATATTTTTTCGCATGAACAGCAAAATTGTACGCAAAACATCGAATATTACTTCCTACGTACACGTTAATGACTACTTTGTACGAATATGAATAATTTGAAACAACGTATTATTTATTACCTCTCTCTCTCTCTCTCTCTCTCTCTCTCTCTCTCTCTCTCTCTCTCTCTACACACACACACGCACGCACGCACGCGCGCGCGCGTAACTCGGTGTTACGAGATTTTTAATAAAAGATTCAACCATCCGAGTAATATTGTCATTCTGATCAATTTCTTTGTATCAACTGCAAAGGTTCCGCTCCAGTTTAAAAGTCCGCTACCTACATTTTCCCTTCAGGTTTTATCGTCAATTAGACAAGATATTTTTTCTTTGCGATGATTTAACTTCTTCTTCAAAAAGCCAGCGTGAGATAACATTGGAAATAACCCCTTAGAACGGATCCAAACTTACGACTCGTTAGGTTACAGTCGGTGAATACCTCAATAAAGGAGTGCGCGATAGTAGTTTCTCATTAATACCCGACTAAAAGTAGGTTACTATCGGCATAACGTGCCATTCCCCGAGTCCTCGAAGCGAAACCCTTATAACGGAGCGCCAGAGCCCGCATCAGCGCGAAACTGACCCCCAGAACGCGCGAGCACAAGGGCACAGGATCGCAGGATACGGCATTCGAGCGGGACAACGAAATGGCAATGGTTCACAAGGGAACTGACGGTGCTTGCAAGCGCGGCTAAAAGCGCAGCGGCCGCCGAATCGCGGGGAAAAAGATCGGGCGAAGAAACGAGGCCATGCTAACATCCCCGATGGATTCGGGGGAGGAAGCGAATGACTTCTGGCGCCGCTCCTCGAAAGCCAATCACGCGCGTTCGCACGGGGTACGTTTACGCGGGCAAGGCTTCTTTTTCTCCTTGCGCGGTCCTCCCGAGCCGCTCCCGGGCGAACGATTTTACCCTCGATCATGCCAAATTTCAGCGAGCTAACCACGAATATATCGCCTTCGGGAATCGTTCCTTACCGAGAGAACGAGCTCTTGCCTAGACCCACGGGAGAGGGCCGAGTACCTCCTCCCCCCTTGCAGTTTTTCTCATTCTTAGCGTGTACGTACGTACGCTTGCATATGTATATGTACCTGTGCATACTTGCCTCTCTCGCTCTCTTTCTTCTTACGTATGTGTACATAGGTATCCTTTTTGCAGCGATGGTATCGCGCGCGTCTGCCCGCGCCCTTCTTCTTGTATTTTACGTGCATGCGATCGCTCTGTTTTTTTTTTATTTCAACCTTTTTTTCATCTCCTGTTCGGGCATTCGCAGAGACGTTTTACAGTCGAGCAGCTTACGCTCGTTCGCTTCAATTTTTCTCTTTATTTTCTTTTATTCTCTTTCGTTTTCTTTTGTTTTCTTTTGTTTTGTCTTGTTTCCTTTATTACCGGGGGAAAGTTCTTAGGGCTAGAAAAACCGAGAGATAAAGTCACTCGGGCGGAGTTTATTTTTATTCGCGAAGAACGAATCGAGTCTGTTTTATTAACCAAAGTTCTAGTGATTTTAAAACGACATAATGACGTGTATTCAAACTAATCATGTGTATCTTTTATATTATCGATTGTACACGATATTTCATTCAACGAACTACTTGATAAACGTTACGTGTTTCCGTTTCTAGACACGAATCTGTTATCTTTTAAACTGTACTAGCAGCACGCGTTTGAACTTCCATAAATTAACGGACGATACTTCGCTACTTTAAAGATTGGAAATCGTTTCAATATTTGTTCAATATTCATTCGATCGGGCAGATTTTAGTTGTAGGCTTATAAAAAATTTTTTAGCAAATGTTTAAATTTCTCATTCGGGGTATGTCGATTCCAGTTATTTATAATAAATATTTACCATGATCTTCTACTATTTACAAGGATGATTTTACTTTTTGTACCAATTATTGTTCGACGTTTCTGTTGGACAATATCTTCAAGTTCCTATTTCTAAAAAATCATGAAATATACTTTGAAACTTTTACAAGAAAAACACCGCATTCCACTTAGTTTGCAAAGTTTGCAAGTTTAAGATGTTTTTAGAATTAAAACACTTTTATTTTAACTTAACTTTACAGAAGAGTCTTCCGTTGCTTCGTCTAGAAGTTACATTAATCGAAAGCTATATTGTGAAAAAGTTGTATTGAATTGCTTATTGTATACATTATTCTTATTCTTATGATGATTATTATCGAAGTAAAAGTTTTGGATTGTCACTCGATAAATCATTTAGTTGACATAGAAAAGGCTCGTTTTAAAATAATTTTCTGCCCAGTTTGAAATATCATTCGGTTTCATTTCGAGGGGGAAAAAATTGCGTTACTTAATTCGCTTTATCTACGAGGCGAGAAAAGCCTCAAATACATCAGCAGCACTAAAGGGTTTATTATAAATGAAAGGAGTCATTTTGTATGTGTGGGTCTTCGCGGTGTGGAGGAATCAGTTGCAAAACGCTGTGCTACAATATTCATGTTCAGAATAAACCTCGTTAAGAAAATATTGAAAAGTTATTACAAAGCGTACAAATCGATAATTGGCTCTCAAGTTAACCGTAGGCACGTATCGCTGCTTACAAGAAAGTGATTTATTGCATCAATCACGCGATAATTATAAAATAATTATTACACCATTATAACGGGGTGACGTGAAGTGCTCGGATATCATGTATTTGCGAATGCGCGCATGTTTACGCACTACAACGCAATAATGTTAAAATAATATGCTTCAGTTACGCCCGTTACAGATCGACAATATAAGATTCATACGGACAGAATCAATTTCAATAGTAACGAATTTATGATAACTAATATTACAATTGATAAAAACTTCTCTCTTCTTCCTCCATCAAATTTTCACAAACTGCTCGTAAACCTGGACTTGTGTGCTTGCCCACGGAATGAACTTGGTTCCTTTACGATGAACGGATCGAAGGACGCAACGAAGGTGGAGTGACGCAAGAGGGGAGTAACATCGAACAAAGAACGCTGAAAAACGCGTGCAATTGCGAACGTCACTACTTACGCCACGTTATTACGAGCCGCTCGTCTCATAGATTATACACGCTGACAACGAAGCACAAGAATATCGCGAAAAAATCAAAATATCTCCCCAGTCTATATTGAGTTGAGTTATAGTTTCTTTTTTTAAATGGTCTACGGCTCTATCGACCTCAACCTTCCCGACTAATCTACAAAGACAGCCGTTTAACATTCATCGATAGTAACGATGTACCGAGTCGCGTGAAATCGCGAAGCAATCAAATCGTTTGAAACGTCAACTGCCAAGGACGTAATGGCAGGCGAGAGCAGACGCGCCTGAGCCTTGGAGAGGAGTCTCGGGACGAAATTCAAGAATACTTTTACGTCTTTTCAATTTTGTTTCAACGCTTGGTCCAGCAGTCGCGCAATTTATCGTACTCGGCGTTTATAAATTTGCTAGTAACATTTTAGATTCTATCGAGTTGTTAACACGTACACCAAGTAGAGTAGTGTGCGACCTAATTAAGGTAAATTAAGGTAAATAACGAACAATGGTAAGTTACGACTTGGCGAGGAGCGCTTTACGAAAGGCACCTTCTCTCCGCACCCAAAAGAACGCGCCTCCAAATAATGCATTTAATTAAAGGCGCGAAACGCGCATTCGTCTAATTCTTTCGTCTTCTTCTTAAAAATACGCGTAAGAATCCTTAGAATGGTTGAACCTTCGATTTCGCCAAGTCCGCTTATTAATTTGCCAAGACAAATAAAGCCATTGAAGCAGAGATAAAAGTTGACCCTTTTTTAGATTTAATGAAAAAACTGTGTTAAGATAATCAGCTGCATCGATCACGTTTTTTATTCGATTCCTGCGGCCGAGGTTATAAAGAAAACTGTGGTCCCGAACTGTGCGAATCAAAGAAAAAAAGCCTTAGGAGAAGCGCTAAGAATTCGGTAGGTGTAAAGTAAAAAAAAGTCACGGCCAGCTCGACTCTTGGAAAAAGTGTCGTGACAGTCGCGGTGGCATTCAAAAAGCCCGAAACGTCCGATCGTCAAAAAGCCATATCTCTGGGCCGGATTATTCACTCGCCGAGTCCGACACGTGGGTGTGAGAGAATTTTTTCAAGATCGCCATCGTCCGCTCCCAACAGACCAACAACACACGCGCCAAGATAAATGTACGTGTAGAGGCGCGCGAGTGCGCCTGACTATATACGTATATACACTTGAGAGCCATTTACTTTTTTGGGATCGTTCGTCGTTCGTCGTCCGTCGTTCGTCGTTCGTCGTTCGTCGTCCGTCGTCCGTCGTTCGTCGTTCGTCGTTCGTAACGCTGCTAATGAATTTCTGGGAATTCGCTAGTTTTCGAATGCCTTGTTAGCGGATTCGAATAACAAAAATTCTCGTAGTTATAAAACGCCTTTTCATAAATTATGTAAGCCAATTACATTGCCGACACTCGACTCGCTATTAACTTTTAAGCAAAATTAAAATGTGCGTATAAACTCCCGTCGGTAGCATCGGTAGAATCGACGTAGCGCGATTTTACACAATTTCTCTTGGGCCAATGACATTTAAAGAACTGAACATCGTCATTGCTAAGCCAAGCGACAATTCGACTTACCGCGCGTCACCCAACCCAAGAAATTATATTCCATTAGTGCAGAAATGAGCGACTGAAACGAGAACAATAAAACGCGTACCTTCTTCCGTCGGGAGACCGGACGAAATGTCAGTTGGGCGTAAGAAAATATCAATCCAAGTACTCAAGTTCAAATTAATTTCCCACTACGTAACGTGGAAAGACATTTTTCCGAGTATTTAAATTAGTTGAGCCGAAACTTATATAACGAATCATTCGACGGATGTTGAAAAGTCCCTTTACCAGTCGATGCAATCTTTCTCGTTCCTCGCGACCGAAATTCTAATGCAAATATACATCGTTGACGTGTATATTATTATACTCTTATTTATACTTTGAATCAATTTCTTTGTCGAATCGAACAACCTTGACGGCTTATTGAATAAATAGAATCCTTATCAACTCCTTACCGATTATCGCTACATCGTCTGCATCTCAAGCGGATGGCTGATAGCGAGACTGTCGCTCGACCACCTACGACATCCTCGTTTCCGAGGCGAGAGCAAAGAGCCTAACACCTGCGCTCTTTGCCCTAAGGAGCGATGGCTTCAAGATAAAAATACCGCGTGCAACACGTCAGAGATCCGTCCGCGTAATTCCTTATCGGCGGAATCCGACGTCGCGCGCCTCATTCAATTGCCATTTTTCCCAGCCGCTGTTCTAAAAGCGCCCGGGACGAGCTCGGCAAGCCTTTGTGCGACTCTGGAGGCAACGACTGTTCCGTGCCTTCGTTCGTCATCTTTTCAGGCTTCGCCGCGTACCTGCGTTCTTCGAGCGTGCGATAACGACATTCTAAATGAAGAAATCTCAGACACTGAGTCACGTTACGCCAGCGCTGATGCTCCTTGTTCCTAATCCCAAGTTCCGAGTTCACCTACTCCAAGTTCCAATACTAGGAAGTACCGCAAGGAGGTACAAATACAATAACGAACGTGGAGGTAGACGTGCTTTGATAAAAACGCTTTTTGGATCGTTGCTTTTGTAATGCTCGTTAACCAATGTGATTAGGTCGCGCTGTGACTCTGGCTAATGTCTTCAACGTTTCTCTGAGAGGAGCTAAAGTTTTCACACGCTTCCATGTATTTAATACCGTGAAATGGAAACAACTGGTCAACAATTTAATCCGCGCTTAATAAATTAATTGTAGAGAGTTTGTAAATGGGCTTCGTGAAAGTTCAGCGAACAAACGTTTAGTTGACACACCAGATATAGAGAAATGTCGGCTTGGAAGATCTTGGTGCATACGCCGTTTCCTCGCTCCAACGAGGCGAGCTATTTAGACGAATTTCATATTATCCCCGCTAATCCACCATTCGCTACTTGGCCATCGGAGTACCGGGGGCACCCGTGATAGGGACTCCAAAATTAGTCGCTTCAAGTGAAAAGAGAAAGTGTGCCTGCGCGCGCTGGAGCAAGGGAGACGGAGATCGAGGCTGCACCAGCTGTGGTCGACTCGCGCAAACCACGACTCCCGTGCACGTCCGCACGCATAAATAGAACGCGTGCAAGGCTGAACGTACGTCCAGCCACGGGGCTAACGAGCTGACACAGGACTCCGAGCGGAGGTTTTGCGGGTGGACCGCCGCCAAAGACCGGCGACGGATTCGCGGTCGAAACACACTGGCATTGGCTGCTGCTCCACGACTGACCACCGCATCGAGATACTTTGGCAGCTGTAAAAAGACCAGCTTCCATCTCCGATTACGTGATTAGCGTCCGCGTACGTGGCTTCTGGAAGTGAAGCGAATGGGGGAGATCGATGGACTGTGGACCGGATGGACTGTGGGTCAGGTGTATTTAGGCTCTCAAAACCTAATTCGTGATGAGCAACTGGTAGCTTCCTTACGGTGGTTGAAGCAATGGTGAATTGCTTAGAAAAGTCCAGTTTTGTATTAATGCGCAACGATATCGTGGCGCTGGTAATGCTAGTTACATCGACGGAAGTCTTACTACCTAAAGGGAAATGAATTTTCGAAAAATTTGAACATCGGTAGATGTGGGTCTCAATGCAGAACTTTGCCACGCGTTTACTTTCGTTTGTACTCGTTTGCTGAAAGTACTCCGATAGATCAATTTTTCTTCGTATCCAGCGCAAACGGTGCAATAAACGTTCAAGATATAAAGCTGTAAACGTGAATTTATGGACTTTGGTTTCGTTTGCATTTACTTTATTTATTTGAAAGAGCTACGTTGACTTGATACACGGTTGTGCCTCGGTGCATCCTTCTTTCACTAATGCATTTTCTATCGCATCTGTTTCTAAACCACTCGAGTCATATATTTCATTTTTATCTATTCGTTTTATCTATTCGTGAGAACTGTTTAATAATCAGCATCGATAGATTGGATGGTATTGGCAATATCAGTTAACTCGTTTAAACTGAAAAGCTAAGCAACTTGTAAAAACTTATAGAAATGATATTATCGAGACAATTCCTTTGCGACAAGTTAAACTTGGCGACGCGTCGTGATAAAAACACGAACTTTTTATCAGAGTAACTTTTGTAGTCTTATATTAATTTCAATAAGGTCATCTTTGCATCAACTTTAATATTGTAAAATTCGTTCGCTTAAAGATAAAATATTTATCTCGTTTGCATTTAGACCTTTGAATGCTATCGGCGATAAAGAAACCGAAGTACTTTTTCTAAATACTTTGCGAAAGCTAATTTTACAATTGAGGTAATTAAATTAACATTCTTAGCTTCGATCTCACTTATTTTATTCTCTCATTCGCGTAACACGTGTGTGTGTGCTTACTGCTTAGGCTAATGTGAAATACGTAAAATTATTGAATACTCGCAAAGAGGGTTACAACATTCGATCTTTGTTTTGTTTCAAGTTTTGGCGTCGCGTCGATATCATTTTCTATTATTTTAAGTGACGCTGATCTAGAAAATGCGCGTAATTAGTCGCATCCCATTAGCGCGCACAGTCGAATCGTACATTTGGAGACTGATACTGTTATTCGCGAGCGAATGTGCAACCAAGTACCGTGACTTTGTCGTACGGCACTGTACTCGTATCGAAATAGTTGGAGGAAAAAGTGCAAAATTTCAAGAAGCGAGCGAGCGAGTCATGAAATGTTGGCGAATTAACTATTTGAATTCATAGCGCGTATATATTCATCGAACGAACACTTACACGAAGACGAGTGATTCGGCAGAAATAAAAACGAATAATGTTTTATGAATTATTATAGGATGTATTAAGGACGTTATTAAATTCTGCCGGCAAGTCGGCGCTTACAATTCACGCTTGTTTTTGCTAAATCAACGTTACGTTTCAAAATCTTGCCGGCAATCTTTATTTAAAGCTTTCGTCGTTTTGTTTGTACACTACATACGTATGATTGCTCGATTGAAACGTCGATTGAATAGAAAGAGAACACCTTCGCCGCCTTCCTGGAAGGTTTTCTCTTATTTCGGCAAGTGTGCGACCCTCGCGAAAAACGTATAGCGGGTTGCCGACTAATTTCGGCGCAGTTTGAGCCTCAGCGAGTATAGAAAAGATGTTTTGAATAAGTTGCAACTTGTCTCTCACCGCTGAATAAAAACGCCCTGACTCTTTTATTCCGCTTTTGTCCGACATTGCCGGCAATCTCTCGATGATAAAATCTTGGCTTTTCATCAACGCCAAGCGCCCATATCTAAAGAAAAGAAGAGAGGCTTCGGATAAAATCGCTCTCTCCTTCTCTCCCTCTCTGTGTTCTTTTACACGGACGAAAGCTTAAAAGCGAGAAAAGTAGGTTGTAGAGTATAGGATGAGCGCGTATCGTATCCGTATTGAAATATAGAGGAACAATCGTGGCGTTGCGAGGCGGCGATTCGCGCGAAGGTCGTATTATTTCTCTTTTGAACGTATTTTTCGTAGCGAGTGATTGAAACTCGGAAGCCTTCGATTGTGCTGGAGAAGCGAGGAAAGTATCTCTATATGATGTATGCATTACAGGATGAATTGCGTAGAGGAGCGTAGAGGAAATAGTTGGGATTGACTTTACTTTGTAAAAATATTGTTATTAAATCGGTGGAATATCGGAAGTGTGTCAGTGCACCACAGCGCAAATGAACTTTCAAGTGCAATGATAAAAACGACGCTCGCAAGTTCCTCCCTTTTGTAATCTCTAATTACCTCGTGAAAATACAGATAAAAGATAATTTATGGAATATATTTCTATTACTTTACAGGGAGAAAAAAGGATTTAATGAAAAGAATTTTCGTCGAATTTTAGTAAAATACCACTTTACCCAAAAGCGCCGCTGGATAAAAAAGATTCTTTTGTGCTTATAATCGAGGTGGGGGTCTCGTCGTAGAATAAAGAATTAAAAAATCATGATTTGTAACGGTCCTTCTACAATTTCGAAAAGAATTACTCTTTGTAATATATGTCGTGTACGGTATACCCGTAACGTCTCCCATTTATTAAACATCCGTACGTCTACTACGTCCACTTGTAAGGAAGAAAATTTCGAATAATTTCGTTCGGCCTTCGCGTTATGTTAATATCATTTCTGTCGATCGATTCAAAGTTCACCGTAACATTGTACTGCAGATTCGACATTCGACTCGATATGATTTATCAAACTTTCCGTAAGTCCTGTTCGTCGATCGAATCATAATCCGGCCAATCAAATAAAGCTCGACTGCAGCAATTCCATCTTCTTCGACTCCTCGATAAAACAAATAGTCTTCGCTTCTTATCAATCTTTCGACATCGAACACGCGATGCGTCTCCGGCCAATTCGGATAACGAACCATTGCCAACTGTCACAACGGATAACAACCACTCGAATTTTAATTTCAATACACCGTTGATCGAGTGATTAGCTTCGCCGATTATCAACTCAATTCCACTCTTCGAACACATCGAAGTTCGTGGAACCGAAGCATTTGCCAAAAGTCTGCCATCCTGGGTAAAGTAATAAAAATCTCGGTTTAACGCAAGAATGGAGAAGTTCCCTGAACCGTACACTCGAGACAACAACACCGGATTGTAAATGGCTCGAGCAACAATTTTGTCCGAGCAAACCTTCCAGCCATCTGTCCTTCCAATGTCCTTCCGTCGGATGGATCTTGCGGATTATCGCCTCGCACAAGAGTCACTCCTTGTTACACGGCAACCTTGCGTGGCCCCAACGGCGAACGCTCTTGGACGTCGTTCGACTTTGAAAAATATGAAAAACATGCGCCGGACTCGATGCTCAAGTCGGAAAAATATCTCCGCGTATCCTTCGATTCGCCACTTCCAGAACAATGCGCGGGTAACAGGCGACGAGAAAGCGGGTGAAGCGACGTCGGCTACCGCCCGAGCCTTAACGAAGCTCCGTACCCCGCCCCCGCCCCCGCCCACGGGTGATGGCTATCGCCTCCAGCCCACGCGGGCACCGGAAGTAATCGCTTTAGCGCGCGTCGCTCAATATCCGCGCACGCGACTGCCCACGCGCCCATTGTCTTTGAGCCTCGAGGACTCGCGACGAGTCCGTCTCAAGGATTTTCGTCTGGGAAATCGGGAGGAAACTCGGCCTTCGGGAAGCTGCTCGAGTCGATGATTTTTGGACTTGGAGGCTGGATTTTCGCAACGGTTCCTGGCTGTAAGTAGGCGCGCTCGGGCTACTTTTCTCAGCCATTGTGCGTTTATTGTTGCTTAAAATCTCTTGAGAATCTACATGCTAATCGCGGATCACATCGTCACACGTCACACATCTGCCCTATTTATTCGCGGTACTAGCCGTTATTGTATCGCGCGTTACTGTTGCTCGGATGAGACAACGGGAACGAGCATTTTCCATCGCAATATTCCATCTCATCGACGACATATCGGTATTCCGATGCCATTTATTAAATCACAGGAGCGAGTTACGTGAATCCTGTTGCTTTGCCGACCACGATATATCCCTAACGATTATTCTTACAGTTATTAACGGCAAACCGTCAATTCTTGCGATTATACCGAGTCGGCTGTTTAAATCCTTGAAAATGAAACGCAAGATTGATAAATAATGTATCGTACAATGTCCTCGAGTTAAATGTATTTATATGCGCCACCGATTAGAATGCAAGATTACGCGCACAAGAGAAATTGCATTTTATAAATTCCTAGCGTTAAAAAGATTTTCCGCAACCAAGCTACGTAACCGCTTTCACACAATAGCATTACAGTTCTTTAATTTACATGGCATAGGAAACAAAATGCGGTCGAATAACCCGGAAAAAAACGCATTCAAGCGCGCTCTTACGGAGATTTTAGACTTTGGTGACCTCGACGTTACAAAAGGCCATTTCCCATGGCTCGAATGTAATACAGAACGAGAAAACTCCAGCTTATCTATCTGGATCATCATTCGAGAAATAAAAATAAAGTAGACGGACCAGCAATCGAAGGCATTTTTCGTTTCGCCGTTTAACACGATCCACACGAAACGATATCGCTTAGGTATATCACCATCCGCGCAAAAACTTGGTTTTTAAAAATAACCTTATAACTCGCGCACGAAATTCAATTTCGTTTATTGGGTGCGCATTCGTTAGCCGTTGACGGGTGTCGGTGTCGCAGCGCATCTCCCAACGAATCGCTGGATAATTTTCGCGAATAGTAGGCCAACGACGCCTAGAAGTCAAGGGTGCAATATACGCTGCTTAAAGTAGTAAAGTCGTACCTTAACCACTCGATTCGTTACCCAGGAGTCAGAGCGCTCGCAAACCCGTCAGTTCCCGAACGCTCCGATATATCGGAGAAGGTGCGAAGATATTCCGAACGCCGTCGGAATTTCCGTGAATTCGAGAGACAAAGAAAAGAACGGCACAACTAAGCGGTAATTAATTCTAACGTAATTGGAGAGCCGAGCGATTCGCGCGCCCGGAGGATACAAAAGGGAACAGAAAAAGCGAGGATTTTTACGTCATCGCATTACAATACAAGTCCCAAATTCGATAAGATTGTCACGAGACACTCCTTACGAACAGATAAATACGAGGCTCATAACTAACAGAGAAAACTACTCAATGCACGGAGAGGAGGTCAAAAACCCAATCTCCCGCCCCACCGCTTACACGGGGCCCCCAGAGTTATATATCTTATCCGTGGATGTTTCACGCGCGCGCGCACACGTACGAGCCGGCTATGCAAATTCGAGTAAAAAGAAAAGAAGGCGGAGGAGGGAGTAAGAAAAAAGCGAAATCTCCGGCGCGCACGCGCCCGATATCCTCGCACCTATGCGTGCGCGCCTTATTTATCTGGCTTCGGTCATACTCTCGGGCTCCCACGAGAGACAGAGTCTGTGCGGAGCCCCGGTGAATCATGCAGGTTCCGGTTCGACCCACGCGACCGCGGCCCACGCGCGGGTCGAGCGCGCGCTACTCGCATTAGTCGCGCGCGGCGGCGACGGCGGCGACGGCGGCGACGGCGGCGGCGACTCCGCGACATGTAGGCAGCGGAAGTGCGCGGGAGGGCGGGGGAAGGGCAGCGCGCGCCCCGACGAGATAACAGGGACCCGGAGACGCGGACCTGCTGATTTTCGAAATGCGGGACGACGCTCGCTACTTATTTACGAGCCCGACGTCCGACTCTCGGTGCGAGGGCACCTAGGGGAATTACGGAGGAAGTGAGGCGGCAGACGCTCTTTTCCACTTGGCTTTTGCGCCGATGTTGGTAGATGCTCGCTTTCTCCACGAGCTTTCGCTCCGTGCGAGCTGTGACGTCGCGCTTAATAAGGATCGATTTCAACGACGAGCGTCGTCGGTTTTGCAAGAGTAATAATAAGGAGAAGGCATTTCGAGCAAAATTTCTAACTCAATTGGCCCTTCGTTCGGAGTGGTTGGTCATTTGCTGGACTGATCGGTTCATAATTTTCGTAATTTCTGCACAGGCGGACCGTTGACGAAATCCGAGTCTCAATGAAAAGTACGACTTTGCAGTTGAAGGTAAAACGAAGATACGAAAGTTTACAAGCCCGTTGCGTTGTTGCACAACGCAATGTGAGACGTCGTAAATTCTAATGAATCCTGCATTTTTAAGAGAAGAAAATCAACTTGCGACTTTTCAAATGAAATCGTTTGAAACGTTGCGTTGAATAATATCAATATTATCAAAGACTCGTTGCTCGTACTCGAATCCGTTACTATCGTAAAATGCAATAATGACGATAACAATGACGCTTACCCAATGTTTCGAACCTTATGATTTTCTCTAAAAACAATCGGTATTTCAATGGTTTAAGCGTCAAGTTTATTAAAATGGGCGGGAGGGAACATTTAACGTTGCGAAGGTCCTCTCCATTGAAATCTAATACTCGCACCGGTTCTTAGAACTAATCGCCATTTTCCGTCTATCGATCATTATTAATTGGCCCGGTAAACGTCGTGTATTTTCGATAATTTAATCACCCTTGCAAGCTGTACTGGTAAACTTTAATTGCAGTGGCACGTTAAACATAATTTGACGTTTTGCGTCGGCCACAATAGCGTTTCATCAAGGTTAATAACCATTCGACGCAAATCAATGCACGTGAGTAAAGGTTTTCTTCAATCCTGAATAGGTGTGCACTTTCATCGGTAAATCACTCTCCTCCCCTTTCCAAATATAATTACTTAACATTCGTTTAATAAAGTGCCTGTCGAATGCGAATCGGTGAATTTTTATCGCTGAAAATTTAAAAGGCTCCCCCCACCCCTTTAGTGATATGCGCGATTTCAGCTACAAAGTTCGCTGGAGTACGACGAACGACGCGATAAGCTGAAATTTCGTGGACTTTTATTCGCGCCGATTAAACGATTCTCGTTTAATTCCCGATTCAACGATGGATATTAACGTAACATAATTGACGTGCACTCAAAGACACGCTTCCCTCATCTCAGTGACCGATCAGCCATCGACAGATGCGTATTGATAAAGCTTTAGGTCCCTCCATTCCAGTCCTCGGTATTTGTACAACAAACTGCCCTCCTTTTTTCCCTTTCACTTTTCAATGCTTCGAAGCGCAAGGCGCTAGAGTCAGTCTCGCAACCAATCACGCGTACGCGCAACGTACCTAGGAACCTGTCCTCGGGTTCTCCCGCGGGACACTTACGAGAAATTCTCACGGGCCGATGCTGCAATTTACCCCCTTTGCGCCTTGCGCACTTACAATCGTAAGGCGAGCGCGATAAACACTTGGCTTTCCCCGTAAAAACGAACCTGGAGTTCTCGCTGGAGTTCTCGCTGGAGTTCTCGCTGGAGTTCTCGCTGGAGTTCTCGCTTGTACTCGCAAGGACTCGCTCCGATGCGCGAAAAATTGCTAATGTCCACTTTCATGGGAAGTTTGTTTTATCCACTCCTTCGGATGGAGCGCTGTTCCTTCTTTGACGAAAGAAACTCTAATTACCTTGATGCTGCGGCCACGAGCATCGATGGAAATAAGTATCGGTGACCGTACGTACGGCTGACTACAACTTTATAATTAGCTTAATTTGAAACGTGAATTAAAGCCGATGTTGAAGCTAACCTCGTTGCTTGCTCAATTTTTAAGCGACTGGTAATTAAATAAATCCAACAGCACTCGAAGCAAAAAGTATTATTTGCACGTACGTATGAAAAATGCATACAAAGTCATCAATTATGCGGTACACGTACGCGATGGATGACCGTACATACGTACACGCGAATAGCACTTTCGCGTCATAACAAAATTTTGCATTTCTTATTTTCGACATTTATTACAACGTAGACAGTTCTCCTTTGGGTAACCTTTCACTCACGAGTAAAGCTTCAAAATTAACTGCAAACCGCAACATCAAGGTCACGAATCAGCGAACACAATTAAGTCACATTAAATTAATCGGCAGTCAATACGACAACGTTAATAAGAAAAATCTCATACCGTAAAGCAACGGTTACGTAAATTTCCGTGAAAACGTATTCTTGTAAACCTATTCTCGGCTCATTCTCGGGACGTTGTTCAATGCTGCTACACAATTAACGCCAGTAATTAATTTTAATACAACATTCTTTGTAATTGTGTAAAAGCTCGAAAAACCGCAAATTCAAAGTACACGCTGCTTTCTCAACGCAGATTAATTTTCGATACGCGAGTTATTCGTCAGCGTGTACTCGGTGCCCTGAACAAAACAAACGCGGCGTCCGTGTAAGAAGAGCCTTACCGCAATGTATTGCATCTACCAAACGAGCGTCCAGTTAAAGTTGCCCTACCAAAACAAATGGCACTCGCCTGCCAATTAAGTACCGCCTTTCGC
Organism: Wiebesia pumilae; assembly: GCA_018907045.1. NCBI lineage: Eukaryota > Metazoa > Arthropoda > Insecta > Hymenoptera > Agaonidae > Wiebesia > Wiebesia pumilae. Next base: position 231,678 of record JACCHZ010000163.1, on the reverse strand, counting down.
ACATCTATTACGCGTTTCAGCGGATGCAAGTAAACGCAAGCGCGACGCATCCCATGAATAATTCGGCGAATGTAAATTCGATTAATAATGACTCGCGTTAACCGCAATAATCGCCGGACTCGCAAAGACCATCGGATATCGCTTTAAATCCACTCGAGTTGATTCGGGCGTGCAAACCCACCGACATCAGCGATCGGAGCGAAATCAAGCGCGAAAGATATAGAGGACTCTCGTGAATTCAGGTGTGTAGGTGCTTATCCGTGTATACGTGGACAAAACGCAGGCGCGCTTATCTTGTCTTTACGCTCTATCGCGCTGTCGTCGCGCCGCTACTGCTCTTGGCCTTTTTTCCCCGACGCCGCTGCAAGTGGAACGTCCCGATCGTCCGGGGGTGAGCGAAACAACGCTCGCCATTTTAATTTCCCCGGCGCCCCAATCGCGAGACACCCTAATGGCTGTCGGCCCTGTGGAGGTTTTCAGTCTTCTTATCTTAATTGGGTTTGTTTATCGGCGGTGGTCTTTGTTTTGCATTAACGTGGCCTCTTCCGGCGAACTCCGTCGCCCCGGAGTTTCCCCTTGATTTCTAATAAACCAAGTTAACCGCACGCTCGAGCAAGACTGATGCTGGAACCCGAGTTTCTAATACAGCGATCGCGAGTACACGATCACGAGCTCAGGGCAAGTACACCGGAAAAAGTGCGCGCCTACGAGTTGTACGAACGTTCGTTGGCGTCGCGTACGGAAGTAAAAAGCTCACAAGGGTGCTGGAACTTTTTTTCCTTTAACACACCTCGGGTTATTACAATTATTAAAATTCCAACGAAATCAGTCAGTGCACTTTACGAACGTCGATATTTTTAATCAAAGAACCTGTAGAGGTCATTATTGCGCGAGTACTCGGACCTTCCTTACGTATTTCCGGAGATTTATTTGATCACTCGACAAAAGGATGGTCACCGGATTTATTTCTCGAATTTCATCTCATCGACATTAAAGTCCCCGTAAAATATTTCATCCAGCCGTTCGCGTGAGATCGAGATCCACTTTCTTTGGCGTCTCAGTTCCCCTGTCAAATATCGCCATCTCGTGCTTCTAAAAATTACTTCTAAAAATCCTCGTTACTTTGCACAACCTGCAACTGGCTTATAACGAGCGTTTGCTCAATGGCTCAATGGCGCAACACTCGCCTACCGTACTTTCTCATTCGATTAGCGGATGGCACCCAATTTTTCAATAAAAGCACGAGGATCCAACGCAAAGTCTCGTAATGCGCGCAATTAACGGTAGGATCGCGATGAAATTCCTTGGGAGAAAGTAGAGATGCTCTCGTTACCAATGGGGTGCTAACTAACGAAAAAAGTGCAACGTATCGCAGGTACATTTGCGGTACAGGAGGCGAGGAAACCGGAGCTTCCTCGCGAGGGTCGATACGGGAGGAAGGGAGAGGGACAGATGTTCGACCTCCGGGACTATCTCACGGTGGGAATTAAGGGATACTTATCGGGGGAAATAAGGAGCGCGAACGAAGAGCGATGGTCGAAGAGCAATTAATAGAGCGTTGAGAAGTTGCAACGAAAAAATATTGGATTTTCACGATGAGTCGGATAACGTCTGAGCTTCCCAAGTTTGTTTCACCCCGAGCGAACGTGATGCGTGGAATTGGGTGGAGTGGCCGTGCGTCGATGCCCGCAAAGTTGGAAATTACGCGGATGAAGCGAATCGCGAAGGATGGACAAGGGGACGATGCCAACTCTTCCCGTTTTTCTCTTTTCTTTCTCTTTTTTCTTCCATTGTCTAGCGAGGGCGAGCGAATGAAATGTCGGCCGCAGCGGTCAGCATTGAATGCAACGCTAAACTGGACATTAACATCGACGAACAACGATCTTTTAAGACGTTCTTTTGGGGATGAATAATTTCGAGCCGAGACGGAACTCAAAAGTTTACCAGGACAAGGACGAAATTCTACGCAATGAAATAGTTCATTGATTCATTTGTAAAACGCTTACATTCTGGATGAACAAAATAAAGAAAAGCACATTCAAGGTGGGGGAATTTAACACGAGACCAAAGATGATTATACCAAAGTGATCGTACAGATGATAAGTTGGGCTTGAGAAATAGAAAAAGACAAGAAAGTTGTTAAGAAAGAGACTGCAACTATTATTAAAACATCTGACTCTCTGTCTTTTATGAATATGTAACTTATGTTTTCTAAATAACCGACCAAGTTCTGAACTGCAAGATATTTAATGCGAATTTAAAACTTTAAGGGTTAATTGGTTAGCGGTAAAAATTAAAAGTAAACATTAAAAGTAAACATTAAAATTTTCACGTTAATTCGTCTATCACGGGTTTATTTTATTATTAACGAGAGACTGATATAAGTACCAAATAAAGTCTCGAGCGTATTTAAAATTACTTTATTACTTTGTTGTCTATTGCAGTTGTGCAGTGCAGTGCGTCAGCGCTTAAGAAGATGTCAATTTCGAATATTCCGATAAAATGTATGTTGAAACTGGACGAACTGGACTGGAAGATTGAAGAAACAAACGCAATGCTAGAAATTATCTAGACGCGGAAAACACGGAATGTTGGAAATATTACGAAATGTTGGAAAACGGTGAAAAATGTAATCAAGTAAGTGCGCACAGATTCACGGATATTAAATTCTACGTAAATAATTAAAGAACGTACTCAAAGTTACAAAGCAAACGAGTGCTTATCGATGAAAGAGAAGAAAGAACTCAAAGCGCCTTTTCCATGCCGCAGCAACATTCGATCCGCGATACTTAAAAAATATTTACCCATTAAATCGAACGAATTCAACGCATATAAATTTAAATTTATGCCGTACTTCCAATTTACATACAAGCCTTTCCTACCGCCGACTTTCCTGCATTTCGCGCGTGGCTCGAGCTTTCGAGCAAGGACTCGCGAAACAGCGCTTCTTTCCACGACTACACGTGCATTTTTTCAAAGTCCATTACTTTCAACGCCCGGTACTTTCGATAAAAGTGCTACGCGTTCATTTTGTTAAGCCGAGGCGTTAACGAGGCGAAACGCGCACAGGAACGCCGAGCTCAAGGATACTCGTCTTCGCGAGCTTCAATTCCCTCCACTCGTCGCGTTTAACGAAAAATCTCGCGGCGCGACCCGTCATCGGACCCTGGAACACCCTGACTGAACGAGACTCGCGAAAAATGCGCGCCTCGCGTGTCTCTGCCCGGGGACGGACCCCCGCTACACTCGTGAATTTATGTCCAATTCCGCGGCGGATGCGGAAGCGAGTCCACGGCCAACCGGAATTTTCGCGCGGGGATTTTAGTTCCGAAACGGGCAATAAACCTCAAGCGAACCGGACGGGCAACAACGCGAGTGCACGGGGTGGAAGGAGATCGATATACGTAGCGGTGCGCGCACGCACTCGCGTACCCGGACGAGCGGCGGAAACGCAAAAACACGGGAGGAGTTTTCGATCGGCGGCCGCGAGTATAAAGGACCAACGGCTCCGTACCAACCCGATAACCCTGTGCGCGTGCAGGCGACTCGGGGCTAAACGCCTTATTCCTCATGGAGGATTCAGGGTGGCTTCTGTTGCCTCCGTGTCGTTTCGTCAATGCGGGACAACCAGCACACAAATTTAATGATGCCCACGCGGAGGGAAACTAGTCGGGGCGATAGAGACGAATCGGCCAACTGGGAACTCCATCGGTGCCGCGATTTCCCTTCCCCCTGACTTCCCGTCCCGAAACGCGTCGTCGTTTACGGAATGGCATGTCACGGGGCTGTAAATCTTTGCTCAAAGTAACGAGATGCGGCAAATAAAAAACCAGATACGGGAAATGTTTTCGCAAAATCACCGCTGGTAATGTGCGCTTGGCTCGTTCTTGTTGACTTTTCAACGTGGATCGCATGTGTTAATGGACTAACCCAAATGTGATACGCTCATAATTTTCGAAACGTCCTGCTTCTTTTCGTTGAAATGCCTAAATGTACGCGAATGTAGATCGATGGACGTATCAAAGGTAAAAGTCCCATATTATCAGTGATCACTCGAGGCCGAAACTTTGAGATTAAGTTCAAATACCTCGCAATTATCATCCAACGCAAAGTGCGTAAAATATTATCAACCTTTGTTGCATTAAGGGAGCGGTAGTTCACTCTTCTACACTACTTCTTCTCGTCTGCACTAGCGCTTAAGGTTTTATTACAAGTGTTACCAATTTTCATTACTAGCAGCACCGTGAGCGATCGCCAACTTTCGTGCAAAAAGCCAAACAAAGCCAAACAAAGCCAAACAAAGCCAAACAAAGCCAAACAAAGCCAAACAAAGCCAAACAAAGCCAAATAAAGCCAAATAAAGCTAAATAATGGCGGCATCGGCTCGGCTGTCGTAGATGCTCAGATTCAAATGTGCAAATGATGGCTCTTGAAACGGATCGATGGAGAAGTCGTCGCGTGGTATAGAGTACCCGTGAGCTGCTCGAAACTACCGCAGCCCAGTACCTCCCAGCCAACAAATCGAAAATGCACTCGCTCGAGGCCAAGGAGGATTTATGGGGGCATGCAAATTTCGCCGTATTTCATCCCGACCGATGGACGCGGTGCGGAAGCCTCTCGCGCGAAAATGGAAAGGCGCGAGGGATGAAGCAGAGAAAGAAATTCGCGCGGTGGACTCGGAGAAAAAAAAGTTACCTCGCTATCTCGGGAGTTACGAGTGTCGGCAATTTCTATGTTTGGCTCGAGCGCTAAAGGAATGAACAGAGAAATGACCAAAGTAGTGTACGAGTGGAAGAAACGAAAGCGGCAGAGGACGACGGACCCTTCACACGTGAATCTGTCCGTGTGAATTAGTGCCGCCTTTTCAGATATTACGCGTTCCGCGAGAATTTATAGAAAAAAGCGACTTCGAATTTTGACGATATGAGTAGCGTCTGAGTAATGTTGTACGAAACAACGGCGTCCGATTCGTCCTCGACGAATTTTCTTCCGGTGAAATCATCGCGAATGATGGCGTTAAGACGGGAGGAAAAAAGTAACGTTTTTAATTAAAGTGCGACACTAGGGTACTGAGATAGAAATTAGATGCAGGCACGCGGTTCACTCTTAACTCTTCGTTGCGCGACTTTTGACAAGGTGAATTATTCTAAGCGAAAGCGTGCTAGCGTGTACACTCAATTGTGCTAGGAATTTACTTTTACGTTCGACGAATTATCTTATTCTGAAAATTAGACTAACAACGTTTTGCTTTTAGAGGGAGGGAGGGGGGTTGGGTGGGAATTTAATTTGCTGCAGAAAAATTTATTATCGAGATATTTTAATGGTTTTGGGTAAGTCATTGTTAAATCGCGACCCTCCTGACCATCCTGGCTGAACAATTTTTATTTTTGCAGGCAAAATGCTACTTAGCGTAACTGTAACTAATGAAATTACGTAAGAAAAATGAAGCCGCTAACTCTATTTATTTATTGATTCAAAGAGAACGGACTTCTTGATCGAGTGTCAGAGGAATAGTGGATATTTCGGAATATTTCCGGATTGAAAATTTGTGCGTCGTGCGGGTGTCATCTCAATTGACGTACAAAACGTACAAAAAGCGTCGTTAGCGCCAAATGTGATTAGAGCTCGGAATGTTTAGAAGAAGAAAAACAAGAAATACGCGCGAGCTCGCGTAAGTGTAGGAAATATTTACAACGCGGACACTCCGAGGACCGAACGAGTTTTAAAACTGAACGCGCTTTAATTAATCGGATAATAAAAGCGCGAGACGTTTAAGGGCGAAACAGATTGCCCGACCATAAATCCGTATCACGAGGACTCGTCGGGATTAGGGCGCGATATTATGGATCAGCCGTTTCCTCCGGGTTTCCCCATTTTCTAGGCCTGCCAAAAAGTTTTTCACATTTTTATAACGCGACTGTTCGCTGTTCACATGGAACAACCGACGCGTACTTATTTGGGGATGTGTTTTTCATACTCTCGTTTAATCCGACGTATTTGCGAATGCACTCGCCTGGGAATTGCACCGCCAGGGTCATTCGTCTCTTTCCTTCCTTTCGCCGCTTTTAACGTACGCGGCGATCGCACCAGCCGATCCCCGTTGAATGCAAAATTACTTTAGGAACTGCACAAGCTGTTTGTATTCGAGTTTGATGAAAAATTGAACGTCCAAATGAAAGGACCCGTTAACCTCGTTCCTTTACGTTTGTGTTTTCGAAAAATTCCGTTAATTATACCGAGTAAATTAAAATTCCATCGCCTATAAAAGCCATATTGCAGCACTCGCTACTGGTATTAAGGCAAATATTTAATAAACATAAGGGACAGAATTTTAATGCGATTTGAATGGTTTTCGTGGGGTACGTTTTATAGATTTCGAGTGGAATAATAACGAAATCTTAGTGCCCATTGGGGAAGGAACTTTGATTAAAGTCTGGAAAGTGTTTTTTTAGCATCGAAAGTGAAACTTAGTGTTTCTTCTTTAATAGATCTTGATCCTGAAATAGTCTGCGGTATAAAAAGTGTACGTGAAAGTAGTAAAAGTTAATACGTTCTTCGACATTTATTGCTCCGCGATTACGCATTCTACGGTTTACTTGAAACAGAGATGATAAAAATGGCGATACTTTTTTTTTTTTTTTTTTTTTTTTTTTTTTTTAATTTTAGACTTGTTGCTGCTCGCTGTAATCGTCGCGACTCTTGTTGGGAATGCACTTTTAAAAAATATAAAAAAAAAACTATAAGATTAATTAGAATAATTGAATACCCGAGATGCACCAGTTTTAGAAAGTACTGCTTTATTTCGCAAATAATAATTTTCAATTTGTTGTTGAATCATCGGAATAAGTTTTGTTCGGTTACTCTAATCGTCCACTGTAATGAAAAATTAATACTCACGTTTTATCCGTTTTATGCTCGTTAACGTTAATGTTTTCGCAATGAAATATAAGACTATGAATGTGCGTTATTTCGACATATGGAGATAGCTTTTAACACTACTATTACTATCGGCAAAGATCTCACAGAACATGTACGTAATATATCGCTCTCTACAGGTACGAATAATATGCATTTGATATATTAGATCGCTATCACGCAAACACGTTAATATCCTTAATGGAGAGCATCGAAGGTCTGTAAATGTGAAATCGAATTAAGTTACAGTACTTTTATCCATTTCGTTTTCATATCGTTACATATTTCAGTCGAAAAGATAAAAATGTGGAATCGTCGAATAACCAAATCAATAACGTTGATTTAACTGTACTTCTGTAAAAAGCCAAATTGAAGTTGCAACAAAACAGATTTAACGTTCTGATTTACTTGCTAAAAAACTTATCCTTTCTCGTTTCAACTGTTTAGCTATTGTAAGTTAGAAGAATGCAGTGCGAAAATTTTGTTTATTTCATTCTCATAAAGTAAAAAAGACCAACAATAATAATAAAAAAAAAAAAATAATAATAATAATAATAATAATAATAATAAATTCTTCACGTTACAACAAAGCACGTCTACTACGGTCGCCTTTAAAGGGTTACTGCAGTATAACTCAAACAACTACCATAAATTGTTTATTTTTTATTTTGTAAATTTCCCATTGGTGATTTATTGAAATTAACTAGCACATCGAGATATAATGCAATAGGTTAAAACGGTGCATACTTTCGGTTTGTGTAATAATAAAGCAGAGCACGACTGATTTACGATGTACGCAATGAGTTGACGTTTTAAGAAATCATGGAACTTTTCTTTGATGCGATAATAAAATTAAATTGACTAAATTAATTAAAACTAATAGAATTGTTCGTTGCACGTTTTCAACTGTTTCAATCTGAAATTTAAATAATTGTAATAAAGTTGCAGCAAGAAAACTAGCAAATGCAATTTTACAGAATCTTTTATCGGCGTATCCGATAAAGTATTCAGAATATAAAATTGCATCTTTAATTTTTACTGCAAAACTTTAATTCAGATTACCGTCTGGATAGGTAAAAAAATACAGTGACGTATTTTATTTAGCTATAGTTTTGTGAATTACCATGTTCTACGTTTTGTAAACTTTATTTATATTCTTTTGAAATTCATCCGCGATTCTATCATTGTAATTCATTCAACTATTCATATGCAAGATGCTCAATTAATTACTTAACAAAAAACAATATGAAACGCTTTCGTTTGAGAACCCCCTGGGATTGATTTTAGTCGAAATGACTAGACTTAGACCGAAATGTAGATCATCCCGAGCTTGACCCGAAAATCTGCAGTCCGCGAGCGTATTCCAATCCTCGGGACTGAGAATGAATTCAACGGAACTTGAAACCAAGGCACACCCATTTTAAGGATTAAATTTTCAGTAAACGAAATATAGAGAATATACATTCCACTCTTGCGAGCTAGAGATACGGGCCACCCGAAGAGTAATACAAGTGTTGGCAAAAGACAAAAAAGAAGCTTCGAGAAGAGAAGCGAATGAAAAACGAGTACGACGGGAGTGCGGATAAGTAAGCGAAATGTAGACTTGTGGCGTCGAACGATGCGTGTAGTCCAAGGTCCGTCAGTTTTTCATCGCGGATTACGTCCCCGCACCACTCGCTCCTTTATTTCTCTATTCTTTATTTTCCTTTTCTCCGAGAAATTAGAGCAGAGCTTCTGGGCGGCTATTTATAACGCAACGTAGGAATTATATACGAGCTCGGATTTTTTGGAAAAATAGAGAAGGCAGACGTTGATTACACGAGGCGAGACAAGTGCGAAAATGAGCTTAGGATACATCAAGGACTTTTGCGAGACTTTTAAAATGATTTAATAATTAAAAGAAACAGAGACACGTGCAACGATATTCATACTTGTGCAGTGATTGATAAGGGATTAAAGGACTGGTGGTAGCACTAATGGACGTAATTTAAATACGTGCCCTATGAACTGAATATAACTTTTAAATGACAAGATATTTAAGCGTGACATTGTGTGCGCGCGCGTTTTATTCGTTCCGCTAAATTCATTGCGGTTTGTTATAAGGAACATCGACGTATTCATTTGAAAATAGTGTTTGATACCCGAACACACACCTAACGTACGAAGGCTGAATATTACTGTTATAACGTGTTTTTGTAAGCATGGAAAAGTTCGCTGATACTGTAAAAAGCAATGGAATGACGAGCGGACAAATAAAAATTTCCAATATTTTGGAACGCTCTTATTAATCGATGAAAAGGTTAAGTATTGTACAAATTACCGATCAAATTAGCATTTTACAAATATTCCGCATATCATGAACTAGTTGAAGCAGAGAAAAGTTATTACTTGGTACAATTAAATTCTGTCGACAACTGCAGTAAACCGTAAGAGAATATCAGTTTTGGTAATGTTTTCATGAATATACAAGGATCTGTCACATTTTTTCGAGAACGGTTTACTCTTCATAAAATATGGCATCGAGGAAGCATCGATGAGAATATCCTAAATGTAGTCACGTATGACCTAGAACTGTTTCAAGGCATTACAGCTGTTGGTAGATCACGGAATTATGGCTGAGACATCGAAACAAAATCTCAATTGTCTCAACAGGAGTTCCAAATGAACCGAAATCTAAAGCCATAAGTCCGTTTCCAATTATTATAATGTTGTTTTTCGCAAATATTTATTGCAAAGATGCAGAGGACGATGGAAATGTGCCTTGGAGATTTAAAAATCTATAAATTTATGAAAAAGAGTACGCACTCTAATTTTTATTTAAAATAGATCTAATTAGCATAAGTTCGTAAATTTAGAGTAAATCCATACAATTTAATATTTCCGATGAAATTGAACATCGACGTAACGACATTTTACTCATTATCAGCGCGTGAATCTCCGCCTTCGTTGTGTAATCCTGCCGTAACGAATACAAAAGGGCGAAAAACGTCAATAATGTCAACTGAAAAAACGCGGTCACTGGAATTGCTGCACAAGTTCATATTGCCGTTAAAAATATACAGGTTCAAACGAAGAAAATCAGCCCGATATCGATGCAACTGCATTCGAGAGTCTAGTTTCATAACTATTGAGCAATTTAAAAGAGGGAGGGAGCGGGAGAGGGAGAGAGAGAGAGAGAGAGAGAGAGAGAGAGAGAGAGAGAGAGAGAAGAAATAATAGGGAAATGTTGTTGAATTGGTGAAAATGAAGAGAGGAAAGGACAATGGCAAAGACGGATAGGAAGAGACAAAGTACGCTACAAACATTGCGGTGGACTAAAAGAGCAAAAGAAAAGAGAGCAGGATCGATCGACTCGGCGTATTTCGTATTTACAGAACGGAACCTAAAGGGAAATTAAATTAAACCAGCCGAGGCATCGTCCGCAAGCTGCCATCGTCTGGCCACCAGCCAGTTCTCTCTCTCTCTCTCTCGACTTCTCTCTTGCGTTGATTTTGAGCGAACGAACGGACCATCGGCGAGCGCAGCACACTTCCGCTTCGCGGCCCTCCGCAGGGATTGGTCAACTGGCAGAGACGGGAAATTGTTCTAACTAATCGCCAAACGTTACATTGGGTACGTGGCCCAACCGTAAAAACATCAACTACCTACGAGAAAGAGAGAGAGAGAGAGAGAGAGAGAGAGAGAGAGAGAGAGAGAGAGACGTTTGAACGGACCGTTTGATCATGTCAATTACAGGTCCGTGTACGTGCACGTGGAGGCCTGCTTTTTTATTCATTTTTCTTTCACTTCTTTTTATTCCTCTCCACGAATGGAATAGGAAAACTGATATTTTTCATTAGTAGCAAGGCACTGCTATAGGTTGCGTTACGTGCCTGATAATCATTCGCTATTCGCTTATAAAAGCAAAGCTGTTCCCAATTGTTGTTATTATTAAGTTATGGCTGGAGTCAGGAAACGTCATCACCTCGTCGACTTAAAGGCCTTGAATTTTTATTGCTTTTCGAATAAAGTTATGTCGTTGCCATTTCATTATCTATTCACGCTACTTTTTCCCCGTCTATCTTTACCTCCCGGATTGACCTCAGATCTCTTGGAATCACATACGCACGAAATTCTAATTATCGAATTACGCATCAACGGCCGAGATCTCAATAGCACGTCAGCAGAATGGAAAGGAAAAATTTCTCGAATGTACTAATTTTCTTCGAGTACTGCTTCACTTATAGACTCTACAATAAGTCACAATTCGAGCTCTTGCATCAGCATCTCGGCAATTAGTTTTGACTTATCAACACTTACATTGGAGTTTATTTTTTATTCGCTTTTAATCGCACTTTCTTCTTAACAAAGACTTAATGTTTCTGGGTGTACATGTTTCAGGGTTCTAAATTCTCCCTTTTTATGATAACCGAGCGCGAATAATTAACTATAAACTACAATATACTGGAATTTCTCTTTGTGCTAAAGGAGGCCCCTCGTGAAATATAAAATACTAGAGAAAATTTTGTAGTCGGTGAATGATAATGAGGTGGCTTAAGAGTGATTGCAATCTGTTTTAACGTTCTTCGAAAATTAGAATAGAGTCTGCCCTCCTATTTAAATAGTCCTTTACTCCGCCGAGTGCAAACATTTATAAACTTTAATGAGTAATTACTACTCTACTGCACACGCGTAATTCGATATTTAATCCATCAATTTCTGAAACTCCGTTAGCGTTTACTTCCTCAAATATGAGCAAATTTAAGACTTTTTTCTTTATCCGGTTTTATTAACGAAATTTTATTTCATGATGGTTTATTCGGATAATTTCTTCGAGGTCTGAACAAAAAGTTTATGCACACTATTGAATTACTTTTACGCGTCACATTAAATATGATCTGGTTTAGAAACCTTTTTACGCGAAGTTAATTTATACGGACACTTCACGAGTGCTGTATTTATAACATATTATACATCTGATGCGTACTTTCGTTCCGTCCTGCTTTTCAATTTAAAATACTGTTCTTGTATCTTCCCTCGCGTTCCAACGTCCTACTAATATTTTTTCGTTCGCGCATAATTTGGGCAATTGTTGTAGTTTACGGCGCGCAACGCACAATTATGTACTTTTTTCCCTTCATATCTAGCCTTCAACGTTACTCACCAATTTCACGATAACTACCGTTGTAGTTTTCTTTCTATAAGTGTATCATCAAATTGTGTAACTTCAATTGTTGAAAAGAATATTTTAAGACTATCCGAGTTACTTTTATAAGACGCCCTTTACTTTTTCACGGTATAATAAAATTGACCGGAATCCGCTTGTATCACTATTTCTGTAATGATAATGACATCAAACTACTGTTTGATCAAGCATCTTGAAAAGTAACGCGATTCAATCGTTACATTCTTTATGGTAAACGAGGACACATTTTTTATTGGAATTATAAGCTTGAACATAAAAATCACTTTGCAAAGATGCAACGAGGGCTCATTTTTAACTCTACTTTTAAGTTTGATTTGAAAATTCGCTATAAGCATTATTTTGTACGCGTGAATTATGTTATATATCAGCGTTGAATAGATCAAACATTTTCAGAAAAGTACGCAAACGCAACTGAGCAGAGCCAAAGAAATGATAAGATTTTGTTAATCCCAATAAATCAAATATTCAGAATATTTATTGTGCTATTTGTCGCTTGCCTTTTTATTCTTACATTCCAAATGACAACCGTTACACTTTTAACTTATGCGCCACTTTTTATATCAAGATATTCGAGATTTTTATCCTTTCTTGATTTGTAGCCTCGTTTGTTTAATGTTAAGAGTGTTTTATCCGTGGGAATTATATAGAATTCAGAAACTTTGAAATAATTGAAGTTTCTGAAAATTTATGACAACGGCAAAATGTCGAGGGCCTAGTTTTTTCTCGTTGATCCTTTACAGGGGGTAAAAGAGTAACTAATCTTTCGATTCAAATCCTCGGTTTAACATGTTTTCGTATCATTCCGTAACGTATTTTTCTGGTTCTATTTCGCGGTTAAAAAGTAACAAACGTAAAACTCGAATAACTTTGCAGAGAAAATTCAACATCCGGTCCTCCAATGGAACAAGACAATTATCGCAGTCTTTCTCTCTCTTTCTCTCTCTTTCTCTCTCTCTCCATCCATCCATCCATCCATCCATCCATCCATCCATCCATCCATCCATCCATCCATCCATCTATCCATCTATCCATCTATCCATCTATCCATCTACCTATCTTTTGCACTCGTAAATACGTTATACGAGGCAAACTGCCCGTCCTGAAAGCATCCCCTCTTTTCGCTCTCCTCTAGCCGTTTCTTTCTACGGTGCAGCGCGTCGAGATCTCGGACTCTCCGAATGGTCGGTAAACTTTCATGACCCGTCGCAGTGAAATAGAGAAAACGGGAAAATTCGCGAACGCGCCACACTGACTCGTGCTCTCTTTTCCTCCTCGATCTCGGCCAGTAGTCGGCAGGGTAAGAAAAGCGCAGAAGTCCAGAGAATATCAAGGGTACATGTATAGACGAGGGTACTAGAACAGACCGAAGCGACATGGCGTATATTTTTATTAGCAAATGGGATAAATACGAATGCTCCGGCTTGCCCGACAAGACAACGTTGCAACTGAAAAAACTGAGATTTATTGCTTGCTTACGCCTTTGTTGATGAAGGTCTCGTATCGTTTCGTATCTTGGCTCGCTTCTGGATCGATAGCAGCACCAATTTCCTTTTGCCGACTGAGTCAATAAAATGTAATAATTTAAGGAGAGAGCCTGCGCCTCTGACATGTGTACACGTGATTTGGTAAAATCGACGATAAGATTTATCGCCGATATGCTGCAGTGTTTAATAGGCTCAAATCTACCGAGATAATATTTATCCTTTAGAATATCTCAGAGCGCTCTTCTCCATGGAAGCGGATGAATTTTACGTTACTATTTGCGTACGTCTTCCGAAACGCTGTCCAACAACAATCTGCAACGTAACAAACTGGAATACGTATTCAACTAGTCGTTTGCTTCCGAGATATAAGAATAAGAATACCAAAGAATCGTTATTTCTCTTGAGAATGATACATTTGAGAAAGAAAGAAGACAGTATTTAGTGTGTAATTCAAAATCACGAGCAATCAATCAAACTGATAAATCCGAGCGCGTCCATCGTTAGAGATGAATTATCCATCGCGTTTGCTCAAACGTATGCGAAATTTGATATTTTTCGCATCGCTAATTAGAAATCGATAATCGTCTCTGAACTCCTCCTGGGCTCGCACAAGTCCTAATGAGATGCAAGCACGTGTACGCTGCTCACCACCTCATAAATCATTCGACGTCGAGGCGGTCGCCTTAGTGCCGCGATCACTGCATCATTTTATTTTATTCGAAAATAGAAAGTGCGCCACGAGCGCGCATCATTTTTTACGACGAGCGCAGCTCTTCCGTTGTAACCCAACTTCCTTTCAAAGTTCTAAATGGAAGAATCGCAATGATAGCGAATCCGGATTCCGTTTCAATTCGACGTTCATGGCGTCCGTAATGTACTCGATTGCTCACCCCATTTTATTTAGTTATAAACCGAATTTATGGGGCTCCGTTAATGTTACTTGCAACATCAAACAAAAGCAGAGTGGAATTTCCCTTTATAATTCGGGAATAAATTTTGTTGGCTGCGAAAGAACGCGCGTGCAACGGCATAAATAACGAATTCGTTTTGCAGAAATTATAACGAATCATTCGTCAAATATAAATCGCAGCGATCTTTGCGTCGAATAAATATATCTATCCTACGTAGATAAATCTAGGCGCAGTCGGGAGAAACTCCACCGGCGGCATCGATATTCCCCTTTCATCCGAGAATTAATTTCCGAATCATCGTACGACACGGACAAAATACTTGTCGCGAAAGCACACGCACCAAAGGAAAATCCTTTTTCAACGGCTGGATCATGCCTGGGGTCTGTGCAGCGGCATTAATGGATCCAGCCACGCGAGGCTCAGCGCCCCGATACAGCCGCAGGCAAGAGCGCACCGCTGGGAAATTATTCGAGATACAAAGGCATACACCCCCCACCTCCTGCACCCCCACTTCGTTCGCCGACGATGGAACAAAGCGTCATCGGGGAGTGAACGTACGATTATGCCCTCGCGAGCGCGATAAGCGTCGCGGTGCTTCGGGAAAATCTGTCGAGCGTTCGCTGACAAAGGACGGCTATCCAAAGTCGAGCTGTGCTAAGCGCAAGGCGCCTCGTCGCGAGGAATCGCGCACAATCGGGTGAGGCTGCGGAGAAATTCCCGATGGATCGATTATAAATGGACGGACGATTAGGGCGTAAAGGCGCAAAGGCGCAGAGGCGTAAAGATGAACGCTCGGGTCAAAAGTCGGCGCTTCTCTGGCTTTTGCGGCAAGATTATTTTGTCGAAAATAATTGGAGGAGAGATGGGTTTAAAAATAAAAAAAAAATAAAATAAAAATAAAAAAAAAAAAAAATAAAACGAGCTCTACAAGAGCGAAGACGGATGTACGCGAATAATCCGGTGGTCCAAAATGTTGTAACAAACTGCACTGCAGCATTGAGCAGAAGCTGTTCACGTTGGCCAAAGCTGCGCTAAACTATTTAATCGGCTTTGAGGCTTAATACTCATCTGACAACACGTCAGTGATTAAGCGAATGAACAACCTCGCGATTAATGCATATTTTTATATTGTTCAATATTGCAACGTTTCGCTCGGCACAAGGTTATTCTTGTTCTTTTCACGGGAGCATCAAATGTGGCTGTATTTATATTAATTAGTTATTTTTTGTACCGTCGCGTTAATAAAAGAGGGTATTCGCAATTGTAAATATTAGCTTTTTGAATGACTTGATGACCATCGTTGTGATTGATTATGTACAAATTTCTCGTTGTCGTTCTTTTTTTTTTTTTTTTTTTTTTTTTTTTTTTTTTTTTTTTTTTTTTTTTTTTTTTTCATTGCGAGTTTTATTCCAAGAAAACCACAAAATAAACGTTGGTGTTTTAAAATAAAAGTTATCGTCAAATATTAGATCGAATTAAAGCCACTGTACATAGTTGTAATTAATCTAAAGATAAAACGATCGTCATTCGCGCTGTTCCATTTTCGGATAACTATTGTTATACATAATGTTTTTGTGTATAGAAATATATTTTTGTCGTTATGAAATTTCACCTTTACTACAGAGCAAAATACATAACTTAATGACCCCTGCAAGCTCCGGGTGTGTCATATTAATAAGTTAACGCTTTTTCAAATTAAAGCTCAACGATATACGTCTTTGTACACATGGTTAAATTAAAAGAAATATCCTCAACGTTCTAAACACATTTCCCTCGCACAGTTCAGTACATCGACATCCATATCGAGAGATTTAAGACTCAAGGAACTCTTGTATCAAGATAAACGATAATTACAAATTGAAGGAGAATGGAAAATTTGATATCCAGACAGTTTTCGAATGCTATCTCAACGATCGCAAGCAGTGCGAAAGAACGAAGAATCAAGGAAGAAATTTCCAGTCAAAAGATCGCAAGGTACGGTATCGTAATTTAACCCTACACGCCCAGCATCTCCTCGAGTTTCCTCCACTTTTTCACTTTATAAAGCAAGGGATGATCCGTAAAACATCGCGCACTGCCGAAGCCACATCCGATATCCGCGTACTCCTCTTAAAACTGAAGGCCTGTCGGCTATATTTAGCGGATAAGGCATCTTGTCCGCTATTTAAAGAAAAAGGCAAGCACTCGAGGGAGAAAGTAAACACTGTTAGAGAAAGAAGAGAAAGAAGCACCCAGGAAGTTGACTCTCATCCGGCCCCTGCGACTTACGAAGCTCTTGAATGCCACTCGTCAGGAATCCTCGAATCGGTGAGCACTAAAGGCAAGCGCAATCCATCTTCCCCGACTCGGACCTTTTGCAGCTTACGAAAGTGGGTAGACGTGGGTGGCGTCGAAGGCTCGTTACGCGTGCGGACTGTCGATTCGCTAATTGTCCTTCGTGGGATGCGGTTGGCAGGTTTTCGCGTAACGCTTTGTTTTCCGAGCGACGATCGCCCGCAAGGACTCGTGAAACCTTTTAATAGGCAATCGCTCGACGTTCCGAGTGCACGAGTCAAAACATTCTTTCCTTGTCCTGTTATTAGCGTTAATAGCGGATTCGTCACTCGCTCGCTCTCCAACGAATGTTCCAAAAGTCACAAAACAAGCAGTATTTACAAGAAATTGAACAAACGCGTTCTCTCCGCGAATACACCACGACGTTGATAGGATTTAAAGGATATCACCGTCGCCGCGGTGATATCCTTCGAACCACCGAATCGATCACGATCTTACAAGGTAAATTTCTCATTCCTCGAAGTAATTGCTACAAAACGGACGATTAACGATCCGAGCACTGAAGTAAAAAGGCCGGAATTTATGCGAATCCTCGATGAGAAGAAAAGTCTTGCGTCGAGCGTCGAACGGTGCGGTTTCAGTGCAGCGCGAACGATATTTTGAATAATCGATCCTTGCGATGATGCCTTTGAAAAATGCTTCACCTCGCGGACTCAAAATAAAGATACGAGGTCGCGTGCGCATTTGGAAGCGTCACCGAGCTCGACAAATTAGCGTATCGGCAACGTTCGACTGACCTGAAATTACAGTCCGTAAAAAATAAGTAGAGCGTCGCCGCGTGGGCGTGAATTAATTGGCGAGGACGGCGCGCAAAGTGAAAAGAAGAAGAGAAAAAAGGAGGAAAAAGGGAGGAAAAAGGGAGGAAAAAGGGAGGAAAAAAAAGGGAGGAAAAAGGGAGGAAAAAGGGAGGAAAAAAGGCGAGCGCAGGCGAGTCGCCGATCGGCGTCGCCATTTCGTCACTTGCAGCGTCATGCGGTGGACAAAAGTGAAAAGTAACAGTTGTGCGGGCATCCGGCTCGCAACATTCGCATGCGGTGAAACGATTAGTCGTCCTTTCATCGGTCGTCCTCGGCGGATGTTCCTCAACAGAGGAATGCCTATCAGTAGCGCACGCGCATAATGTCGGGAGATTTTTAACGCACTTTCTGGGCAACGCGATTGTTGCACAATTGAATTTGCGCAACGTTGCCGAGCGATCCGCTCTACGATCGTTCGCGCAGGCGCATCCGAGCTAAGGAAGCTCTTCCGTCCCGATGGACTCGTAACGAATGGAAACTCGACGCAACAGTGCCGAGGCGAAACTTTCTCGTCGCAGTGCTTCTTTCGAGGGTATTTTCACCGTTCGAAGCTAAACTGTTGGCTGAAAAGAGTTTTCGCGAATTTTGGCAAACGGCTACTACTCGAGGACGTTGGAGGACGTTGGAGGACGTTGGAGGACGTTGGAGGACGTTGGAGGACGTTTCGCGGGATTCGTTTAGAAGGTTTAGAACAAGTTCACTCTGGGAGCGGTAAACGAGGACAACGGGGCTGACTACTTGATTCAATTTCTTGCTCAAGATGTATTAAAGCGAGTATACTGGAGGCAAAAATAAAGCGAACTGGGAAAAGGTAAAAAGGCAATTTCACGATTCCAATGTGAGACTTATGAAAACTCTCATGCGTCGTACTCCTCGCAAAAAGTAGCCAACCCGACACGTTAGGAGCGCTGATTTCCATTCGCTTTCTCGGAATCGTGCGTGTGAGATGTAACCAAGTACCGAACCACATCCGCAAGCGCACTCAACGATAGCGACAAACTAGCAGATTCATCGAGAACGAGTTCGCAATCGTCTATCGAGCCTCAAAAAAATGAAAACTGCCCGGATACGCGAACCATCGTCGGTCGTTAACATCTGCGTACGATGGGCGCGGAAGGGCACGTGAATCGATCGTCCCGAGGAGGCAAGCGTTCGGTCGGAAGCGCAACATACGATAGATTGAAGATGCGTTTTAATTAAAGGACAAAGGGACGGGAGTGGGAGATTATCCGCAGACTCGCGCGCGTATAACAGCTGTTCGTCGAATCACCTTTTCGCGGCTTCGTATTAACGCACGATCGCGGCGGAAGGTATTTGCTATTCGCGCGGCGCTCGCCGGATGTCCGGCCTCGTCGCGCACGCGTGAAGCCGTCGGTGATGCGTCGACCGCCCGGGCACGTAGGATCCTTTTCACGGCGATTTTATGAATTTCCAATGCGCCGATTTCGTTGCATTTCCCTCGAAATCTCCGGCCTCTCTCCCCTTCCTCCTTTACTCGCGCTTGAGTATTCATTTTGCGTACGCTCGCGCGTAATAACACGGATAAAGTGTAAAATATGCGCGTTGTCAACGATCGCGATCGCTCTGCGCTTGACACGAGAATCAAGATAAAGGCGCGTCCGTAGTTTCGAACGCTGGGAATCGATGGCAAAATGTACGTGGACTTACAAAAGAGAGGTTGATTATTTACCGGAGCAGACGCACCCGCGAGGCAAGACGTTTTTTATCGCATATTTTTCATTTGGTTTCTCAAGGCCAGTGATACAATGCGCCTCCGCCTATTCCGATGATAAGTTTACCGATAACACGGCAAGCATTTGTGTTTACGTGCTTGAGTAAGGTTTGAGTTATCGCCCGACTGAAACAAGTAGGAGATAAGCTGCGATGGTCGTGCTTTCGCAAACTATTGTTAGGATTTTAATTTGAAGGCTCGTTGAGCCGTTCTAGTAGCTGTGAATAATGTGCTTGAGATACGCAGCACTTTCGCTCGCAAATTTTCAACATTACACAACCAGATGCATTGGGATTTAATTAGAGTACGAATCGCGATCATTTGTAACACCGTCACTGCTCATAAAAGAAAAATAATGCTCTACGTATTGTGTGCGTTGAGAAGTCTTATTTTTAAAAGAACCAACCTACATTTTCTAACTGCGAATGGGAAAAATGGAAATAAGAATTAATGAACTTTCGTATCGATTATAAATTTTTCCATTTTAATAGAAGGAAATGCGGATCTCTCTTCTTCCTTAACGAAAAAACAACCTTCAATCAAGCTTTAACGAGATTTTAACAAGATTCGAACGAAAGGTTTTGTGCATAGTACGAACGCTGCCATTCAAGATGCGCACTAGTAATATAGTGCATAGATCGTTTTATCTGGAAATCGTCTGTCCCCGTTGTAGAAGGCAATAGAAGGCAAATACATTGATAATATTCATCAAGAATACGAAACTCCTGCCGTGCGCTTTCTCCGACCAACAGTTGGAAAAAAGAAAATTATTCTTTGAAATATCAACCCAACGATAAGGTACAAAAATTATCGAGAAAATCTGTGGAGCCTCAGAAGGAAATTAATGGGTCTAGAGGTGAAAATAAATGCCAATTATCAACCCGAGAAAGCCTCTTACACATTTCAACGATCGACTCTTCGTACCAAGTCAATTGAAGTCCCCTTGGTGCTGCAATAGTCTTCCCTTCGAAGTTCCATGTATGCGTCACGCGATCCGAAACCAACGAAAGCATCATCCCCGTTGTAAAAGTTGTACGGATCATGAATAATAAAATTTTCCTATCGCGGGGGCAAAACGAGCGCGCTTTCGCCGAGGAAAGAAGCACGAGGGGCGCACCCTGGGCACGTACCCGCTGTAGAAGTATCGCCGATACGTCGCGCAGCTTCCGCCCGGGTGGCAGGAACACGACGACGTGGAAAAAGCAGCCTCTGATATATATGCCGATAGATTTGCGGCCTGGACACGTACTCGGGACGCATCGGTGACACTGTACTGCACAATCGGCGCTTGCCCCCATGATAGAGAGGGAGAGAGAGAGAGAGAGAGAGAGAGTGATAACTTTTACCCGCTCTCTACCGACGCACATTTTCATGGGAATATACAACTTTTATTAGCACGAGCTCGCGACTTTTAGTACTGTGGCACTTTGCAAACGATGGAGCAATTCAAATGAAAATTAAATATTCCGTGCGTTAATCGCCCGTGCGATAATATTGAATTTTTTTCACAATGACAAGGACTAACGAGTGACCGATTGATATTTTACTATTGAATCTGCATCTGGCGAGATTTTCACGCAAAAGTGCATACTTTTTTGATGAGCATGCGTAAGCCTGTACATTGTATTAAAAGCCCGATGGAAATATTTTAATTGTCGTATCTCTGATTTACATTTCAATATAAATAAAAGCGTCCGTGCCACCTGTTTAAAAACGTATATTTTTTCTGTACATTTTCTTTTTTACAATTACTTGCAAGAAATGTGATCGATTTCGAATCATACCGTGGTACCGTTACATCGTTACATCACACTTCGCATCTGATTGATTTAGAATAAAGTTCTCGCACCTTCGTTGGAACCTTTTTTTAAGACCCTTTTTCACGAATCAGAGGATTTTTAATCTAGGAATTTTAAGAACCTTTACTTTTACGGTGCACGTATTGATTCCTTGATAACGTTATTTACATTTTAGCAAAGTTAATGACCACGTGAAAATTATACTTTCAATTAACATCCTTGGAAATTTGCTCAAATTGCTCGGCCATTAAATCCAGTTATGCGAGATGCGCCCCAGAACACGTATCGGGTTATTCAATTATTGGTTGCTTCCATACACAATCTATATCGATCAACCACATTCAAATTTATGTTATTCGCGCACGCGAAATATTATCCATAGAGCAGATTTAACTTTATGTAATAAAAAAACTTGGGCAGCGCTCATCTAAGATTGAATTTTCAATTTTCTCATCGCAGAGATCGTTGCAATACTTTTCGCGTCGCATGCAAAGATAAGGGGTCACAGGTTAAACAAATACGTTCATAAGACAATGCGAAATCTGCCGATCAGCCGAGGGAGGTCAATCGCTGATAAAATATCGATTTCGCTCGACCAGAGTGGCGTCACTTAAATCAACCGATTAGTTGGAAACTGGTTTCACGACAGGAAGTCGCGGTTTTTCGAGTCAATTTCAAATGCACAATGCGCAACCATAAAAAAGCCGTTTGTTTGCTTTCTTTCTTTTGCGCAATTACGTGGAGACGCGCTGCAACTACGAGTGTGGACCACAGTTCGGACTCTGACAATCTGCAGAGCATCTTGTCCGAATTAGAAAGAATCTCTTCCTTCCTGAAAAGCATAGGGCACATCAACTCAAAATTGATTAGTAATTTGCGTGATAATGGGACGCGATACAATTCGAGGAACAAGAAGTCGGAAGAGATCGCGAAACTCGGCTATACGTGTAGGTGTAGAATCGGATGTCACAAGCTCTACCTGTCCAATCTTACGTGGAACGAGGCGAGAAAATCTTGTCGGAGGGACGAGGCTCGCCTCGCTGTAATAAATTCCGAAAGCGAGGCTAAGGTAAATGTATACAAAAGTAATTACGATCTAATTATAATACGAAATAGCGCATTGATCCGTAGCGGAGATTAAGTGAATTTAAGTTTCATGTACGTCGAATCTCTTTCTTCTTCACATTTTACAACCAATCATTCGCTAATCAGTCGTCGGTAATAGGGAAGCGATAAAGGTAACGATCAGATGGAGCCCGAACCAACGAATAATAGAGGCTTTTATCCAAATGTTTAACAATTTTTTAACCAACAGTCGCGGGCCTCTCTTTGGGCGTAGGCAAGCGCTTAACTGCACTTCTAAGGAATTCAATAATAATATTTCGCGAAACAAAAATAAAAATTAATAAACGATTAATTACGATGCTTTTTCATAATTTTTAATCCCGTACAAATTGCACAAAGCCCGTTAAAATTTCCGTTTTTATTGCAGGTACTAAAAAATTTGCTGCTTGAAAATTACCAGTTTAGCGCTTATGTCGGCATCCATAATCAATTTAAAGAAGATGAATGGGTGACTGTATTTGGCGATCCCCTCACCGAAACGGGGTATAATCGATGGAGTGTGGGTCCGCCGAAAATTTCAGAGGCAAACTGCGGGGTGTTGTTTGAGGATGGCAAATTGCTTGGAATTCCTTGCCGCGTTGAACGATCCTACTTTTGCGAAATTTCTGGAATGACGACATGCTAGAGAATAAATTAAAACGATATTTTATAAGAGCTTGCGTAATATTCACTGAATTATGTCCCTGTCAATTTCCGCGCGCTCCAGAGGCATTCCGGTCCCTTTAGACTCCTTTGTTTTTCTTTGTGCCAACTACGGTGCTAAGTTTTTCGGTAAACGCAAACTTAATATTTCGGAATCGCTCAAGCCCCGACGAATTAAATTTCTCCTCCTCCTCCTCCTCCTCCTCCTCCTCCTCCTCCTCCTCCTCCCCCCCTCGCTCTCCTTGTCGCTCTGCCTTGGCCACTCGAGATAAACTACCGGAATGAAAATTTGGGCGGACTAATAGTGATTCGATTAAACCTCGATGCGCCAAGTCTACAACGCGAGAGCATTTATCAGCTTTGCTCTCATTCTCGTGAAAATTTGCCGAGCAAACGAGGCGCAATTATTGCGAAAGAGCGTTTTTTGCCCGCTCGGCACGAAGATTCAGCTATTCGATTGTATTTCCGTCGTTAGTTACGCGACGCACTTGATAGATGGACTCGGCTGCTTCCAAGGAAACCTCACAGCGCTAACTGCATCGTCCCCCGAGAATATCCAGGAAATGCATATCCATTCACACCCACAATTGATCAGACCTTGCGATATTATCTTACTCTGGCAGAACTATCATTGGCACGCAGCTCTGAATTTTTGTTGGATTTCTGTCGAGATAAAACTGAAAAGGCCCATTTCGCTGTTATCGATTCATCGAGCGAACCAGCAGTGAGTATGAATTTTGTGTAATTTGTTATAAATACGCGAGTCACGGACTAAGACATTGTTCAACCTGTTCAACCTGTTCAACCTGTTCAACCTGTTCAAAAGTGTAGCTTCGTAATTCGAAGTATTCTTCCAGATTGTTGAGAAAAATCGAATCGAAGAGAAATTACAATTTTTCGGATGAAATGAATTCTCGCCGAGTAAGCGTGTTCAAGCACTAGTAGCGGTAAATGATGTAAGAATTAGAATCTATATGGGAATAATTCTGGTAGTAATTCTGAAAATTGACAGTAACCGAACCCTTGAAAAGTACATATCCGCTTTAATTTGCATTGCAATACATAATGAAAGAGGAGCAAAATGCTGTGTCTTTTAAATTAATTTTTCATAATGAATTATTTTAGGCATCACGAAACGTAGTTGTGGCCACTATTATCGTCATCGAGACCAAATACGAAAAGTGCTGCGTAGATTCTTTAAGACTGTAGATAAATGTACGCAATGCATTCGCTAGCAAGAAGCATCACCGAATTATATCGTTGGTCAAGAAAATTTGGCAGTTATTAATAAAAAGTGCTGTCCTCCTGCTTAAAATGCGTAAACAAGCTTATCGGAATGACACAACGACGCAATTACTGCTAAGATTAATGGCTGTATTAGTTGAGGAAATATTCGTTAGATTCTTCTCCATTAGTTAAGCAATTGTAATTTCTGTACACGACAACATTTGCCATACGAGATACGCAGTTATACGTTGTCATCATTTTAACGATAACTCGCACCAAATGTTTTTAAGAAATAATCACGAAACTAGATATTTATCATTGAATCAATTATGCGCGAGCAACATAACTGAAATTGTGTATTTTTGTACAGGTCTTTGCTAATTGTCAAAGAAACGAGTAAACAAATTTTACTTTCTTGGGCAATCGCAATTACTCTTCCAATATCTCTTATTACGATTTCGAGTATTTCATCGCGCTAACATTGTTATAATGCAAATTGTAATAAAAATTCTTCAATGCGGTTACGTAAACGTTTTAAGCTTTTATAAAATACTTTGCACGCCATTAGAAATTGACAATAACTTTCATTTTACATTTGGTTGTTGCTTAAAACGTTTCAAACATTAGATGTACTTTAATTTGTGTAAAACTGATCGCTATAAAATGTTTGAATCGCAGCACGAAAGATTACACACACAAGAAATATTTCGATGTTAATACTTAATTCCCAGGGAAATAAAGTTACACTATAAATCTCAATGAAACAGGAAACTGATACCAATTTCGGAGCAATTTTAGACAAAGAAAACATGAACCATACCAAGCCATCGCCATTTTTAAATCAACTTACGCTCTATCGCTCTCGCTATTAATTACATTATATACATAATCGCAGGAGATTACTTACCCCCTTGGTTTTAGTATTATTTCAGAATTCGCACGGTCCATTATAATCGAGAAGATTACAAAGAAGGCTACACACTTTTTCATCCAACCATATTCAGACGCAATATCAAATTTCAATTCGTCCGCGACATATATATGACGTTCAAATGCAGAATTCCGACGCAAAGCCAAAAGAGGAATACGTTCGCTCAAGCTGTAAGAGACAATGGCGAATAAATGACGACGCATCCAGACCATTTGTCGACTAACGATGAATACCACCTGCACGGGAATTCATTAACAACGGTACAAGTCAGCAGGCGAATCCAACTGGCGAGCGCACGCAGTGCACTCGGCAAACCTAACATTACTAGCGTTAACATTAGCAATCGCTGCGTACGCGTCATTTTTGTGAGGTCGGTATCGCGACGAGGAGGCAAGCGGAGGCAAGCGGAGGCAAGCGGAGAAGGCAAAAAACGGTGCACCGACGATTAAATCACGGTCGTTGATCGTTGGATGCAAATCGACAAGGGGCTGTTGCGACCGGGTTCCACATTAACGAGCCTCCGCAAACGTACAACGACTATTATTGTCCACTGGCTGCTCGGACCCTACTAGTCGCATCTCTCTCCTCTACAATGCTGCTGCACGCGCTCGCTCGCGCACACACCCACACACGCGCGCGCGCGGGTTATTGCGTTTGCCGTTGTTGCTGCCGGTCGGGTGCGCGGCAAGGACTCGACACCGACTCCTTTTGTGCGTCTGCCTACAACAATCTCGGCGTTTTCCATTTCACCGCTCCTTTCACGCGAAACATGACATTTCGCTATATAATCTGGGGAATTGGCGCCAAATGCGTTCGCAAGGTTATCGGTGAAAAACCCGCGAATCCTGTAACTTTTCAGAGCTACGTTACGACTACAGCCTGTGTAAGTAACTCAGTGTTACTTAAGACTTAATTAAAGCTACTCGCATCCGCTGAAATCGCGGTGTTTCGTGTTTCATTCGGAAAATAACGGCAATATTCGGCAAAGTTCGGTAAAATGTTGGCTAGCTTTGGGGTTCCGAGTGGGCTTATTATAACCGGAAATTGAATGCCGGCGTGCGACTCGATCGACTCGAAACAATTAAACTCTATGACGCAATAAGCTCGTCTAAAGCAACGCGTCTATTTGGCGGGTCAACAGTCCCGTTGAATTATTACGAGGAGATCCATTACCGGAATGCAATTTCATCGTTTAAGTGGCGCACATCGGATGTGCCTTCGCCGACATTAACCAGTCGAATCGCGTGTATTCGACGCCACCCTGTCCGCCTTCCAACGCAGGCTACATCCATCATCCACGCTTTCTTACGGCGCCTCCCACACTCCGAAGCGCGTGCACGCGTAGTCGACTTCTGCTCCGTGCATATTCGAGTGCGCGTCACTCGCTCGTCGTTGCGCTCGCTGAGTCGCTACTATACGATGTAATGGGTTCACGTGACGCACTCGCGATATCAAAGCGAAACCGGATGAAGAGGGAGAGACCGAGTCTCGTCTCTTTTGTCTTGTCGTCATTCGAGCGCCGAGGATCCCTAGGCTGGGACTCGCCCAGTCTCTCCGCGGATGATGTTTGCTCGAGCCAACGCGATGACGCACCGCGGCTCCGAGGGGAGCGATAACTCGAGTCGCTCTTTCGCGTTCCAGGTCGAGCCCACGAGTCCCTAGTGCCGAAAGAGAAGGCGCCTGCCGCGTGATGTCACGTATCATCCTTCAGCGGGCAAGTGCCACTGTCCTTCCTGTCCTTCCTGTCCTTCCTGTCCTTCCTGCCTTTATTTATTTTGTCGCCACTCGTCGCTTTCGCGCGCACTTTCCTAGTTTCGTAGTTTCGAGTCTCGGATTAGCGCAGGAGCATCACCGTCTCGAAGGTGGGCTTTTCAAAAGATGCCTCGCGCACCGTTGATTATTCCATTGCGGAACTAATGGTGAGCGCCTCGAATCCTAGGATAACGCAACGTCTACCATCGACTATGACGCATTATTTCGCTTTCGTTCCAACAGATTCGGCACTATCGACGATTTACGCAAGGCGAACGTGACGAGGCTGGACGACCTACTTAGTTGGCTGTATTAGCGCCAACGTGCAACCGCGCCTTTTACGTGCAGCATCTCGAAATTTCCGACGTCCCTCGGCGGAGTCTCGGGCCAATTGCCAATTAGTTTTAGCCGCGAAAGGGGCGAGGACAAGCGTCGCACCCGAGCAAAAATTATTGCGCCTAAGAGTTATCGACGTTTTCGGTGCACTTTATTTTACCTCGAGTCGAGCGCTACGCACGAGGATGAATTATCCGGTAGATGTTGATGGATTTTACTGGTTATGGGAATCTCAAAGTTTTGGAAACCGGTCTCTGCTGCGAGTGACAATTCGGTCTCGAGGGACGAGCATCGATGTGCTTTATTTGGATTCGGAATAAATAAATTAGTGGCCTCTGGAGAATTACTCGTCGCTATTTCAAAACTGCGAAATGAAATGTAATTTTTAAACGAGTCGATCGCTGCCTTACAAATAATCGTTTTTTTACGCTTTATCGTTCGTCCTCGCTCAGCTGCAAGGCACGGTGACAGAAATTGACAGAATTTGACAGAAATTGACAGAAATTGACAGAAATTGGTAGGTTTTTGCAGAAAAAAGTTGTTCGAGAAACTCGATTCGTTTTGCAAGGCGTTGATGGCGACGAAAATTCATTCGAACAAAAGCATTCGTCGTATTACTACAAATTCGTCATTTTAAGTAAATTTAACAAGACTCGAGCTTGTTTCGTACTTTAGCCGCGATAAATGTTTTTCGGGAAAGACACATTGGCGGGGGTTGATCTCGTACCTTGAATATACCAGTAGTATTAAAATAGATCTGGTTACATTGGAAGCGTGCGATGGAAACGTGTTGAGAAATATCGCGTTGTCAGGCAATGTAGATGTGTAAGCGCAGTTGTTGTTGTTGTTTTTTTTTACCCCCCCCCCCCAGATTAGAAACTGATTGGACCGATACAGTCGGCACTCGCTTGAGTCCATTTTGAGAGAGAAATTACAGTTTGAACGATATCGTACAACAGCGATACATCATAAAGTTTCGAAAAGAGCGGCATTTAATAAAACTCCCCGATAGATAAATAAATTAATTCTTGTACCGACAGTGTCGATAATCATCTTTAACTTGCGCTCCTTGTGCCAGGCACGAATTTTGACGCAA
This sequence comes from Wiebesia pumilae, assembly GCA_018907045.1. Taxonomy (NCBI): domain Eukaryota; kingdom Metazoa; phylum Arthropoda; class Insecta; order Hymenoptera; family Agaonidae; genus Wiebesia; species Wiebesia pumilae. The sequence continues at coordinate 203,412 of JACCHZ010000163.1, read as the reverse complement.
GTCCCTTTGCTTTTAACGGTGTATTTTCCTAGGACCTCCAGCGCTGCGTATCTCCGAGGGCACGAAAAGGTAGAAAACCGAGTCAGGGAGGGGAAAAAAAAAACGAGCAGACTGCATACAAGGCGGCTGCGATACGGTGATGCAGCGAATTTTTTCTTCCCTTCTTAATAGGCTTTCGTTGCTGTTCTGGCGCCTTCGCCTCTCGAATATCGCAAACTCCGAAGCCGAACGCCCAATAAGGTTTTCGAAAGTCGTAGATTAGATTTTAAAGGGATGCCGTATGGTCCGTAAGGCGTTTAGGGAAATGATGGTACAATTTTCCCTCGGAAGCTCCTCGTTTTTCTCCGCGGTACATTCAGTTTCCTTTATCTTTCGTCAAACAATTGAAAAAAAAAACAAAAATCTGGCACGTGCATCGAAGGACTTTGTTGACGACGCAATAGATTCCGCGTAATTTATAATTTTGCTGATTCGGTCGATAAGTTTCTGTTAACTAATGGAATGACCGCTGTCCTGCTCTCGTGAAATTTCAAGACTAACACATGGTTGATATTCTATCGACTGAAGAGACCCGCATCTGCCGAAGCGATTTTATTTCGTTTCTTTTAATTTCGGAGATTGATATCACATAATTTGAATATCACGTTAAAATATCTCGCGAATAAGATAGACAAGACAAAATACTGAATCGGAAAATCCAGCAATTTAATTATCCGCATGTGTTGCGTTGCAAAACGAAGCGCTAAGAGAATAAATAATTGGTGAACAGTTGAGTTGTACTACCTTGATATTACATAATTTGCGATTTACGACAACATGTAAGATAGTTTAAATTACGTTAACTTTCATAATCCTCTGGGTTCCTTTGTTAAACGACGAGTTTCCTTTGCATGAATTCAATAATAATGATAATTAATTATCGTTAAAAAGGATTTATATATTTGTTAACGACGCAGAAAAGGCATTCCATGTGTTCTATCAATGACCTTCCGTTGAACGATCCTTGTTTATCCCGATTAATATCCAAAGTGAAGTCTCCACTTCGATGAACGTATCTAGCGGATAAGGTCACGTCTGCGAAGGTTCGCAAATGATTACGGAGAACTGAAGTAGAATCAGAACGATGGAGCAACCGGTCCATCGAAAGAGGCAATCGAAAGCAGGTATTGTCTTAAAGGGTATTTCACGCTTTTGCGAAGAGGAGTACCAGCAGCATTAATTATTTGGCTTCATCCACGACGCTCATTCATTGACGCTCGCGCGAACGAAGATCAGTCGAGTGAGTAAGGGAAGCGGGTGAAGACGAAGGTTTTTCAAATAAAATGACGTGCGAGGGTGGGATCGAGCTCGGAATCAATGTGGATCGAGGTGATCCACGCTGCTGCCGCTCGCACTTGAAGGATTTACCCGAGTCCTCTGCCTCTCGACTACAGTCCCGATTTTAATGCGCTACGACACTTTGGGAGCAAATTCGCAAACGAATCAGTGAAAACGTTTGAACCAAGAAAAATCGTCGCTCACACATCGTCATCACAGTTGAAAACTAGCGAAGGTCTCGCAAACGGATCCCTACCGCGTCATTTGTGATTACGAATATGCTTTCTTTCGCAACGGAATTAGCGAGAAAATACGTGCAATTACTTGAAATCATAAGGTATTGGTTTCGAAGTAATACATACAGGAAATCTTACAGATATACCTGTACTCGTAAGATCCAATCGTTTATTTAACCGTTCGGTTATCGAGACCATAAGCTGCTAAGAAACGTAAAGGCAAAAGTAAGTGGGGTCGTACGTTGAAGCAAAAACACTCGAGTTTTTTCGACGAAAAACGCGAATCAACTTAGCGAGCTCAAAGTTTTTGCCTCGGTAATAGAAACGAGTACTTCCGCAAATAACATCGCTTTTCGCCGGTGCGCCGCGAGACGCGACAAAAAAGCAACGACGCCATCGAGACGAAGAGCACCTGCACGCGGGCCTTTTTCTCACCTTTCCCTTCTCGTCGCCGGGACGATCGAGCCCTAGTTGCTCGTCCAAACACGAGTACAACCTGCAAAGTCGCGCCAAGACTTCGGGAGGAGAGAAGAGGTAAGCGACGAAGATTCGCTGGCTGATCGGGACGGGAGCGCAACATTTATTACGAGAGCAGAGAGCGAAAGCACGACTTATCTCGACGATTCGAACGAACCGATGAAATTACAAACGAACGATCGCGATTTACCTCGAGTCTTCCCAACGACTAAATTATTTCCGAGTCACCCTGTCGGAACGAATAACTCTACGAGTGAGCCCTTCGTGGGTCGCTCGTGACGATAAGCGAAATAATAATAGTTATGAATCAGGGTGCGCTATCCTTCAAAATGCAAATTCCGCGGCACGACGTGCCGCGACTATTAATACAATCGAGAATCTTTAGCCACGTGCTCCGGACAAACAACGAACATCCTCCCGTAAAAGCCACAAACGCAAGCAACGCATCAACACTCGGCACTTACTAACCTTCCGCTAAGCTTCCATCAAATGTGGCATGCGCTTCCTAAAATTACGAGGCTGTCCGAACAGAAGCTGGAGTCCAACAATGCATGCCCGTACGTCGCTTAAAAAACGCAAATTCTCGAAAACCTAAGAATCATTACGATGATTGCATTGGGTGAGAAAAACGAGGAGCGAAACGGGTGCCATTTACTTAATTAGTACCGTCGAGAACTTAAAGAATACAGACTCGCATTGTCATCCCGCGCATCGTTTGGGCGCCTTCTCTTTTGTTATTAAATACGCGACTGCGGCCCACGGTAGAGAATTAGAAAAAAGCGTGGCGAAACTCGAAGAAATTACGCGAGAGTCGATCCAAGGTGCCGATGATCCACTTTGCCGTTCGTCCGTTCTCCTGCGCGCGTGCACACATAGGCGCGCATGAACGGCCCGCGACTGCTTCTTCCCGACGCTCGTTGCGTATTATTCTTATTGTCTGCGGTCGCTCCCGGCGCTGCATTCGCAGTTTGCAAATTACAGGGCCTCGCAGGGCCTCGCAGGGCCTCGCAGGGCCTCGCAGGGCCCCGAAAAGGAAAGCGAAGAAGCGAAAACGGCCCGGGGCTAGGATCGTGAGCGTGGAGCCGCTGCTCGTGGACGATTGTCTCCCCCCGGATCGATAGTCGACGCGTCGTCCATTTTCAACACCTGTAAGGGAGCCTGGCCCCAACAATGGCCGAGGCCACCGCAACAACGTCCCTATTATCTTTCGCCGGCACTTGCCGAAAGGTGCGCACTCGTTCGCCTACCCCCCAACCCAACCCACCCCGTCCCCTCGCCCCTGGCACCCTCCTGTCGTCGCCAGGCGAATCGCCGAAACGCGGCTCCTACGCCCGTGACGTTGGAGGGCTCGCCCAATAACCCGAGGTCGTACCCCAACCTCCCGTCGCTGCGGCAAACGAAGCTGCGCGCGATCGCCTCGACTGCAGCCGTATTTTCCGTCGCTGATCTCGGCCCCTTGCCCTTCCTCGATGCCGATCTCGCCGAGCAGAAGCCGGCGAAACTGGTCTCGACCCACCTCCCGGCCCGCCCGCTGACCCTCGATCGGAGCTTCCGAGAAAGTAATTACTCGTGAAATACTTATGCGGGGTCGGAATACCCAGTCAGGCGGAAAATGGCAAGCAACGCCGAGAGCAATCGGTATCCCGAGTTCGTTTCTGGCCTCGATTATACATTAGCGCAAGTACCAAAGAAGACATTCGGCGCGCGCGATCTCTTGGGGGACCCGCGGGAACGAAAATTGCCAGCCACCGACGCCGCATCCCCGGGTGAATTCGAGCGCACCGAGGAAGCAAAGAGCGAGCCACGGCTCGATAAATAAGCGCGGTTGCATTTATCTCCGCTGCACTGGTCTCGCGAGCGAGCGAGCGAGCGAGCGAGCGATCGAGTCTGTGAGAGTCTGGGGCAGAAGGCCAAGGGAGAGGTAGCCGCCACCGCCGGAGGCCCTCTTTCTCCTCTCCGAGAGATAAATTATATCCAATCCCAAAAGGACGAGGAGACGGATCGCGTCTAGAGTTTGGCTCGTGAGCTCCAGCGGCGCTCACCACCTGTCGGCCACGCGCCTACACCTGGACGGAGAGACTCTCTCCGTCCTTCCTTTTTCTCCGTTTTCGTTTCTGCATAGGCGAGCGACCTGGGAGTCGAGGTGCACGTGTTCGTTCGCGCGAGTCCTTTAAATACGACCGGCTGCTGCCGGTGGAGTCCGACGCGCAACTTTGCCGTCGCCAACGGCACCTAATGAGGTTTCATCGATCTCTCGCGAAACGGGAACGACGGAGGCGGACAACAAACTCATATCGAGTATCCCCGACCAACGAGGATCGAACGCGCATTTTCATCGATTAATTAACTCGCGCCGTCATTGACTGATCGCATCCTTTAACGTCGCTGAAACCTTGAGTTATGGTTCCTCGGTGCGGTCAGTCGGAGAGCGCGCGAGAACGAGTCCGGGACTTTGGTACCTAGGGTACCGTACATCCGAAGTTCTTGGGCTTTCGAAAAGTCGAGACCCGGCGAACGAAAAGTTATTTGCCGCGAGTTGCGCGATTTCGATTTTCGCCGAGCGGCTGTTGTACGATAAGAGGCTCGAAGAGGAGGCGGCGCTCGAGGTGATTCCAAATGCGTAAAAATACAAAGTTAATCGAAGCGTCGAGGGGAAGAGCGTATTGTTGCTGCTGCTCGTGAGAAAAGAGAGAATCCGAGTGACGCGATCGAGACGGAATAATATGGAGGACGAGCGAGGGAAATGTACGCTCGCGTTATTATTTTAGCTGCTTCTTCTTATCGACGTTCTTTTGGGCTCCATCTCTTTTAGCGAACGGCAACGTAATTAGAGTAGAATGTGCGAGTAACAGTCGTTTGACTCGTATTCGTTTTGACGTTGACGTTCTTCGGTGGAATCGACACTGGGATGACAGGAGCACTTTTTTTCGGGTCGTCTGCTGTAATTCTTTAGGCGCACGTGCATTATTACTAGACTTTTAATAAGAATGTTAACCCAAGTTAGTGCACCGAAAGCGGTATTCTATCGGCCATCCAGTCGTCATTTTATAAGGATAAAACAAATACGAAAATTAGTTTTCCACTAACATGTGCACGATTTTTCCTCTTTTACACGCAATGTTATATCCATTTACTCCGCTACAGTCGCAATCTGAAATCTTCTGGTCTTACTTTGAACTTATTTTCATACGCACTGTACAACTTTATCCGCGTAAGTGATTCGCAATTGGCGAAACCGAAGATTGTAACATATTGTTCTATGGAATTACTCGTATTACAATTTTTATGTTTGTTAGTAGCAAGTGCGCGGACCGAATTTTGAAAATTTGTATAATCCGTTGGCAGAAATTACACACTGTACGCGACTCGTCGAGACTCAACTCGCGATCAACTTGAAAAACTCGTTGAAACTTCATTTAACGTTTAAAAAATCATGAATTTGACTCAGATTTTATTGGTAATTAGTTTTCCCGATTGATTTCTGTAATTTAATCCCTGACCAAGATCGAAGATGCAGAAGTAAGTTAATAGGCGATCGGCAGCATTTCGTGAGCAGCAACGTTATTCGACAGTTATTCGACAACCGTCCGAACCGCAGCACGACAAGCCCACCGAAATGCTCGGCGACGACGCGCCCCTGTCCAGGGCAAACATGAACTACCAATCTCGCGCCGTGAGACGAAAAGAGAGACAAAAAGACGTCGTTGCGCGCGAGGCGTTTACGCTCGAACGCGCGTGTACCGCGTCGCGTCGCTTTAATATTCTCGATCGAGCGATGATGACGACGCGTAAGCGGGTCAGAGTCTGGCGCCAGGGTCCCATTATCCGATGTACCAGTGCGGGGTGGCTCGCACAAATTGCTCGCGATAGGATAATCGCCGAGGCGCGTCTGCTTCGACGATCCGCTTCTGGGAATCCGACGCCGAACGACGCGTGCCGGCCCTCCTCGGGTGCATGTCTCGGGGAAAGCCGCGGCTGGATCGTTACGGATGAAACGCGATTACAAGGTGACAGAGGGGACTCGCGAGCTGCTGCGAGCGGTAGCGGGACGTTGGCTCGGCGACTTTGTTTCATTCGATTGTGACCTACTTCCTGCAGGCGCATCGACGAATATTCATCTCCGTTCGTCCAAGCGATCGTGGTGTTCCTCCGTGGTACGCGCTTGCGCCACTGTACCACCATTAACAATGGGAAAACGCGCGCTGATGGACGATGCGATGTCGCGACGTCGCATTAAGCTTATTATTTGTCAACGTGACAAGGCTGCCGTATTAAACATTTAAGCGGATACGCGGGAGAGCGGAAGTAGCTCGAGTGATAAACTGGAGCCGCCAGTTCCTTGTGAACAACTGTGAACAAGCGAAAACAGTTGGGCACGACACCCTTGCAAAGGCCAATAATTTCGAGCAACAGTTGCCGACTGCGATTGGCTCGATAAATGCAAGGTATCATCGTTGTATTGGTATAGCGCGAGGACGCGCTACTCGTTATTTAAAAGCTAATGTAAGTAATTCGGAGTGAGAACATCGAGAAGGCGCAATTACGGCGATACTTCGCAGGTAGTAAGGTAATACTCGCACGGGTAATAACTCAGAGGCACAGCTGCAATGATTCACGGAGATTATTAGCAAATAACTTTCTTTATTCTTATTAGAAGTAATAAACAAAGAAAAGACTCGGACAAATGTGCATGGGGGCGTTATCAACCCGCATGCTTGCTCAGGACGACAACTTTTTCCAAAGTAGCCGCAGAACCATGGCAGAAGCATGGCAGAAGCATGGCAGAAGCATGGCAGAAGCATGGCAGAAGCATGGCAAATGGGAGTCGCTTTGCGCTTTCTCTCGGCGTGCAAAATAAGCAAAAATTCCGTTATTATTGGAACTCCCGATACGATAATGTTAATGGTAACTCGATGAGAAATTTCGCGGAAAGATTATGTGGGTAAAGTTCTCGATTTGGTGGAAGCCGTTGGAGAATGGGTTGTGGTTGGAACCAAGCGATCGGGATTATAAAATTATTTTCAATTGAGTCGCGAGTGAATGTCGACGATTATTTTTCTCCTATTTCTCACGTGACTATTTATCAGAGGTAATGCAGGCTGCAAGTGTCAGTGAGGAAAGTTGGTAAAAGAATTAAACGTGAAATATTAATGCGATCTAAAGTTCTTGCTCCCGAACTAACAAAGTTATACGTTTAATAGAAAGTCTCTGGACGTCGATAAAAATTGTGATTAATGCGATGTGCGAGAAAATTGCAAGCAATAAAGAGGCTTCATACACGTGTCATTAATATTTCATTAGCATCAAGTATACGTATACACTTGGTTTCCCACGCACTCGAATAACTTGTTGTCCATCTGCGCCGTTGACTGTACTTTGTGGTACGTACATTTTCTTCGCGTAAAATCACGAGTTGAGCGTAACCATATAAATACGATTACGTAATTCCCGAAAGTAAATTTAGGCGATTGGTAAACTTGAGCAAAGCCTCGGTACCAGCGCTTTCAATAAAGCAGCGGCGAACGTCTTGATCGGCGCTCGCGTCATCGCAAGCGAAAGTCGAGGGAAAAGTCGATCCCCGATAAAAGGAGTCAGGACGCATCGGGGCTTTTCCTCGCTCGTCTCGAGCGCGTAATTTATGCAGCGTTCGCACGCCGCCGAGTTTTACAACGAAAACCCGATACGGATCTGCGCGGAACGCTCGCGCGATCGTAAATTATCGGAGGAGCGGCATTCGGTAATATCCGCGTGCCCGGTATAATTAACGTATCGCGAGCGCGCGCGTCCCGTATTTTTAAAGCTGGTGCACGAGATATCCGACGAGTTGTAAGTGCACCGCGCGACGCCATTATTGCGCACCGCCGAGGCGGAAAAAGCGGAACTGACGCTTTAAGTACGTTGGCCTCGTGCTTCTTACCAACGGAATTAGCCCCGTTTTTTATTTCGGCACCGTCGCCTCAAATTCGGTTGCAGTTATGCTATTGTTGGCGAACCGGGCGGGCCTGGTGGGGGGAGGGGTGCACCTCCGCGCACTCGTAAATATTAGCAATACCGATATCGGATGGCCCGACGCATAAATTATTTTGCTAGTTGTGGGGGCCACCAGCACTCGTGCCAATAGACGTTTTACGATTCATAATTAACAAACGCGTTTTAGCGCTTTCGCTAAAGGTACATATTGCCCGCACCATTGAAATAAATGAAATAAAAATCCATGTTTCGCCAAATACCCTTGATGAGCGATATTAACAAAGCATCGATATTTAGTGCGTTTTTAATTATTTTCTCTTCCATTAGCCTCTGTCGGCCAAATGCTCGCAGCTTACGTATTTAATGCCATTAAATATTGTTTTTCACGTAAAGCTTCCGCACGGCTCTAGAGTCCGTTCAAAGGCAAAGGCTAATGTACGTTTTCAATTAATTAATTACATAGAGCTCGATCACTTAATAATCAATGCATACTGCAGGTGCATTCAGAATTTGAAGTCTAAGAATTTACTGTAAAAAAATGGATAATGAGTAGGAGTTGCGGTAAGATGCTACGTCTTGTGTATCGGAAAAATATAGCATTCACCAGTTTTGGAACCTGAAAGCGCAACAAATTCGTCATTTAAGGAAAAATTCGTTTTTAGGAAAAATATTTGTGTAACGATGTTACTTTTGTTATCCCCTTCGTACATGGCATTTCGTTACAACGGAGTATTAATAACTCTCAACTACTTAGTCTTGTTCAGCAAATAATATTTCTTTTGCGGAAAACAGTGCGTTACGTACCTAATTTATGATTTTAATGTTAAAAATTCACAAATAGTAATTTGAAAGTTGGCGCAATTTAAATTAATGAAAATATATTTGACCAATGATTGTCCAATCATTTATTCATATTTCTGCTTGTGTATTTCGTATATAAATTTGTACATAAATAACTGATAATAATTCGATTCACACGTTCATATACACATACCCATATAAGCGCGCGCCTGTATCTTTAATTGCTCATTAAACATATTTAGTATAAGTATGCTTTTATGCATGCTACTCTAATTGCTTATTAAACATATTCAGAATAAGTACGCTTTTGTATGAGCTCGCGGGTACAGCCGATAAGATATAGCCGTTATAATGAGCTCGGGACATATATATAGCTCGGGCAAAAAGTCATCTTAACCGACGCAAATAATCATCGTAAAATTCGCTCACCGCTAAGTCCTGTTCCACCGAAACGACCGTCTAAACTAATCTGGATTGATCATTTCTTTAAAACAACTCTTTTGCAAACGATTTACCGTTTAATCGTCGGATACATTCCATAACCTATTTCAGCTAATAGAAAGTATCACCGTACGCGCGAAAAATACAATTCCCAAACCGTAAGGTTCGCGTTGTTTGTATGCGCTATAAACTCTTACGTCAGCGCGAGCTCGAACGACTCGAGTTGACCTTTTCGAGTCAACTTGTCCAGATGCAAATCGTCGGAAAGATAACGTCGATGAGAACTTTGGTCGACCTCTCAAGTACGCGTCTCGTCGAATTGAAATTTCCGCGATCGGTCCCAGTGTTCGTTAATATAAAAGATCGCCGTCACGGACAAAAGCTTCACACGGGAATGTTTTCTTCGAGCCCACGCCTCCCCGATATCAAACGCGTGAGCTGTCGTTGCTGCTGCTGCTGCTGCTGCTGCTGCTGCTGCTGCTGCTGAACTCGAATTCGAAATTGAGATCGTCCCGCCAGACAAATTGTCGCGACGCTTAAAAATTCTGACGATCCACGCGATCGTATCTGCTGACATAAACGATTTCACGGAGAAATCGGAGCCGCCATCGTAATTCTCGGACTGTCCTCGCGCGATCTTCGTGTTCGTCCCGGAATCTTCTCCGTGGGTCTTCTTCTAGCTCCTACCTGTGTACCCGCTTGATTTTTGTTCTTTTGACTATGATCTCTTCTCAGCCTCTCTTCCTGGCTTTTTTCATATTATTTTCCTTTGCTCCATAGGCTGCTGAAATTCTTCTCCGCGTTCTTTTACATCGCGCTTTATTTTTACGCTTTGCTGCTTTTCGAGGTTTTACTTTTTTCTTCTCCCTAGTTTCGGCTGCTCCCCGGGCATTCTTGTTTGACTTTCTTTTAATCTCTTTCATTTTTTACTCATAGCCTTCGCTATACCTTTATTCATCCACGATTAGCTCGCTCGCTCGCTCCCCCACCCCCGCCCCCGCCCCCGCCCCCGCCCTCGCCCCCTCCATTTCCCGTCTACCTTGAATGCACCTTCGAGCATTACAGTTTATCGGGGAGTAAGAACCACGTCATTCTGCAACGAAAGCAACCGACTTTCCGTCATTGGGGAATGTTACGCAATTTCATCGGGCGATTGCGATTCTGCCTCTCATTTTGTGAAACTGGCTGATCCGTTTCAAAGCGCTTCTTTCAAACGCGGTTAATAAGCCGACACTTATTCAGCAGCGTCTACAATGCCACGAGACTTCTTCCGCATGCAACGAGAAGCAGAATCTCTTGCGGGCTACTTTCACATTCAACAAAAGAGGCCTATTAAGCTCAGGAGTGACATTTCCCAGGTGGAAGCGCGCGTAAGGCAGTCTTAGCGGAAAAGGTATCGCTGCTGCACGGAGTCCGCGAAAAGGAAATTATAAATGCGTTTGCCCATTCGTCAAAACGGTCGGACGCTCGGATAATAAAAATGAACAAAGAACTCGAGCGCACGTCCCGGTTCCACGGATGCGGTAGCGACGACAGCCACGGAACGACCATCAACGTTTCTAGGACACTCGAGGTGCCGCTGCAGTTTCGCACGAACCCAACGACGCACATTCGTTCTCCGATCCCCCTCCAACCCCCTTTCGCTTATTCGTCACCGTTAGTTTTTACGAGGGCGGCGTCGCACCGCCGCGGCACGTTCCATCTATTCGTAAGAATCGCGCGCACGTTACGAGGTGCGCGCGGCGCCACGAAGGTAATTTACCGCGATATCTCGATCGCGGGGGCACAAAGCACCGCCCGGTCGCTGCTGCCAACGCCTCTTTGCATGCGCTCGAGCGCACCCCGACGCGAGATTCATCTTAATCGAGCGCGGCCTTTACGGCGAACGCTACGCGTAATCACGGCAAAGGCGCAACGGCGAGCCTTTGTATTCTAATTTATATCGCGGTCCGGGGATCGCGACGACGCCGACCGGGATCACGTGGCGCGCGGCTCCTGCGATATCGTGGAACGCTTTCGCCCGTTCGCCTTTTATCATCGGCCCGCGTCTGGCGCGATCCACCACCGAGCGCTCGTAATTAAGAGTCAACGGCGAACGCTCGGGACACGCGTGTCGATGTATTATCTCTTAAGCTTTGTTCGCGTCGGGTGCTTAAGTTTCGAGGGAGTCGGTAGGGACAAGTTGTTCGTCCCTGCGAGGAATACGTGATGCGCAGCCGGACTTTTCCGAAATTTCCACGAAGAGAAAAGCTGCTCGGTGGGTGAGGTTAATGCGTTTCTCGCGTTATCGGATTGATACCGCGACCAGACAATGGTATTAAAAGCACTTTAGCAGCGCACTAGTTGCGCAAGTAAGGGGCTCGTTAAAGTTCGACGATGCGTCAATGGCTTATGCACCGTGAAAAACATTTTTTCGAACAACGAGACGTACTTGGATGCACGAATCGTGTGCGGTATTTTTTTGTTAAAAGATATTCGAATCTGATAAGTTTACAGGGTAAAACAAAAATTATTAAACCGCAGCATCTCTAATTTGTTTTTATTCGTTGAAAATGCACTTGTAAAGTCCTTGAAAATATACGTCTATAACTTTACGAAAACCAAAGTATCTCGTGTCTTCCAGAAAAATATCATTCTTATCGCAGATCTAACTGCGATCTCATTAAGTGCAACAACATTTTTCTGGTAATTCAATACATTTGTGAAATAATATTCCGCTCTAGATTACGGAATAGAAAAATGTGGATTTGGTCAAGTTACATTCACCGAGATTTCAAACGCGTGAAATATCTTCGTAGTCAAGGATACAGATTTTTGTTCAATGCGGTCATCGTGCGAATCGCAACACGAATCGTGTACATCGCGTTGACTTTTCGCGTACAATTCCTACTATTTCAAAAGACTTTTGAAGAAAGGTTGAGTATTTAAAATGAAAATGGTACCTTTTGTAATTGACGAATAAAAATAACGTTAAACTTAAGCAACCGTTAAATGCAGAAATTTCAGCGTTGTTCAAATTTCATTGTCCGTGCGAGTGCGAACCGAGATATTGCACGCAACTCTTTATCAAAATATTGTTGCAGTCCGCCCCCGCCCCCCCCCCCGCCCCGCCCCTGCGGCTCGCTGCGACGGTCACTGCTCGCTGCTGTCAAAGTAAACACCCGAAATCCGAAGGTATACCTCCTCGTCAGCGGCGATGCGCGCGATCATTTACAACGGATCTTCCTTTTCTCCCTGCAGTTTGTTCCCACCCTATTTTTTACCTCTCCTTCTCCCTCCCCTCCTTCACTCGCTCGCTCACTCTCACTCTCTCTCTCTCTCTCTCTCTCACTCTCACTCACTCTCACTCACTCTCACTCTCTCGCAAACCAGAAGAGAGCGAGATGCAGAGAAGATGAACTCGTTTCGAACGTGAATATGCTCTGTGCACGCAGTCGAAAGAGCGAGGGAGAGCGAGGGAGTGCGAGAGAGAACGAGAGGGGGGTAGACATCGAGCGGGAAGAAGGCCGGCAGGGAGGAAGAAGAAATGCAGACTCGCACGCGCGTTATTCTAATGAGCGACGAAAATGGCGGTCGCGCCAAACTCTGTACCTTCGCGTGCGTGCGAACGGGTGCACGTGTGCGTTTGTTTGCATGCAGGACTCGTAAAGCTCGAGGAGAGCCAACGAAAGAAACAAGAGAGGGAGGCGCGCGCGCGCGCGCGTGCGCTCGGTAAAATAAAGAAACACGAGTATAACTATCGCAGAAGAGCGAAAGAGTACGAAAGAAAAGAACAGGGGAAAGGAGGGCCGAGAGAAGAGTCGCGACGCGAGACACATTGCACAAAGCGAGAGAGCGCGAGCGCGAGAAGGAGGGAAGAACGAAGGAAGGCTCTTTGTGTTTCTCAGGTGAGAGTTATAAATGAGCTTCGGGGGGAGGGGGTGTATAGTAGAGGGTGGCCCCCGCGCGCACGACCACACCTATGCTACCAAAAGCCAGACGCGACCACCGCGGAGTCGAAATCCTCCCCCCTCTCGCTCGCGCTCTCTTCCTTTCTTTCTTTGTTTCTACCTTCCTTCGGTCCTTGCCCCACTCGTCTCTCTAGATCTCAGATGCTAAAAAGTTAAAACAATCCGACAAAACAATGAGATAGATCACGCGAGACCTAGTACTAGGTGCACAGAGGGAAAAGGCCTAGTACTACGAGCGTTAAAAATTGCGCGCGATAAAAGTAATTCGCTACAAGGGAAACTTTTTCTCACCGTTGCTTAAAACGGAAAGAAATGTTTACCCGCGCGTACTCGTGAAAAAAAGGGCAATTCTCAAAATATTCCCCGTAGTTTATTTGGATTCTCGTTGCTGATTGGCGGATGTTAAAGTCGGATACTTCGTGCCCTTAAAATATGGGGTAAGTTATGTAGAAGTCGTACGAGGAACGTTTTTTAAAGTGTCTGACGCAAGGAACTAGCGAGTGCAGTGTTCACGACAACATTAAAGCATAGATAATAGAGTTGAGTTGCGACACGTTTGCAAACCAATAGTGCAAACCAATACAAATAGTACACCAGTTGACGAATCTCGTTTTTAAGTTGGTCGCTTCGTTGGTCGCTCATTTGTCCAACAATAACAGTTGATACGAAATTAATGTATTACGTCAACTCGTAAATTGTAATAGCTGACGCAGCTAAAGGATAATTCATTAACCGCTGTAGAACTTTGCGTTGAGAATTTGTAATCTTAGACGTACTTGTGCATCGACTGTAAAAATGATTCATCAAGCCACGCACAATGTTCAACCGCAATATTTCTAAGTGTACGGGGTAACTTTTTAACAACAACTCGTTTTATTCGGAAGTCCAAGTGAGAAACTAGACGTTATACCGTTTATATTATCGGTCATTACGTAACGAGAAGTTCGAGACGGCGATCGACTAAACGAGTAATTGCCTTGGTACAGTCTCGCCTTTTCGGAAGCTTTTGAAGAAGAAGAAAAAGAAACGCTTCTGCAATTACGCAATTTAAAATCCACATTATGTATCAAACCGTAAGTACGGAAGGTGCACTCGGTATAATCCACGTCTCCTCCGAGCGGAATCGGCTCGAAGGAACAAAAGAAATATGAATCGGTTAATCAAAGAATTAAACGAAATTCCTCGGCTCCGCGGTCGAACAAAAGCGAGTTACAAAAAGTGCGTACACGTCCCTATCATAAGTCTACACACGTCATGCGCCCGCGTATATCGTGCTCGCTTCCACTCGGTGTGGCGAATTCGAGAGCAGAGCGAAAAACAACAAGTTCCGAGGACGAAAATAAAGAAAAACAGCGTGGAAGAGCGTGAGGGGGTGGGGCCGGGGGGGGGGGGAGAGAGAGATCCTTATAAGAGGTAATCGTCGACGCGGTGGTCCGGGCCTGACGCGATGCTTCTGTTCCACTCCTTCCAGCCGTTCGCTCGTATGTTCGTTCGGCACAAGTTCTAAATTGCCACCGCGGGCCATTATATTCGCGTCAGCAACTCGCCGCCGTCGACCGACTCAATCCGTCTCTTTCACTTTTCATGCGCGAACTCGAGGTTATATCAGTCGTCGTCGTCGTCGTCGTCGTCCTCGTCGTCCTCGCCGTCCTCGCCGTCCTCGCCGTCCTCGCCGTCGCCGTCGTCGTCGTCGTCGTCGTCGGCTCCAGGTACGAGACTGCAACCCACCGGTCCAAGGGAGCACGAGTGAGGCCAATGTATTGAATGATGATCACCTTGGACAAATTGTGTGCGGATAAACGTGTCGGTGAATCGAGGCGTTGGCCTGTGAGCTCCGGTTCATCCGTCTCGAGCGCGTCTTGAAGGCAAAGAGAGAGGGAGAGAGAACGAGTAGGGACGATTCCACCTTTCAGTTTGGTAAGCGGATAATCCCGTTGGAGAGCTGCAGGTAAGTCGATGTGGGCTTGTGTATACATGGGCACGTGCTTAAGCCAATGCTTTTCTCGCTCTATCCTTTGGGAAATGTTAATTTAAAGAAAGCCTCGCTGGCTGCAGGTATTTTTTTAAAGCAATTCCGTTTCGACAGCATTTCATACTTTTTCAACTCCTACCTAAAGAGTAATAAAGAGTCATTATTATTCCAATTTCGGAAAAGAACAACGAAACGAGCGATAACAATTATGAACGCCTTTTCCATTCTCTTCTCCTATTACAAAGTTATGCAAAGTTATAGCGAATCCTTTACTAGTAAAACAAACTCATCTTTCTCATATACGAGATATCGTTAACGGCTATCGATTTGAATTTGAAATACGTACATAAAATATGCGTATCTCCACTTGAGACATCCTCAAGTGGAGCGATGTCACGGCACAGTACAAATGGAAAATAAATTTCTTAACTCCTTCGAGGTTTTTGATATGCTAATGTGAGACCTCTTTTATTGGATTACATTTCAGAATATATTATTGCGTTCGCATAAGAGAATAGAAATTCCCCTTTTCGGAACAGTTTAACTCTATTGTTCGAGTGTGCGTGGCTGATATAAATCTGGCAAAATAAACCAAGATAATACAGATCCAGCATTTTTTAATAAAACCTTTAATAAGTTTCACGAATTAAAGCCGAATACCTTGGTGGCATGACAACCAAGTATATATACGAAAAAAACCGCAAATTCCAAAAAATTACATTCAACAAATGTATGCGTTTACCTTCCTTTCTTCTTCTCAAGCAAATTTAAAGTTTTCGAATAAAGTGCTCCAACAGATATCCAAGACAAATAGTCTCTAATTTTAAAACAGAAAAGTAGAACAATTATAATACATGACATAATGATGAAATCAAGGAATTCTACCACGTCACTCGGTACCGAATGTAATCGAATTGCGTAATAAATTAATGAGGTTTGGGTATACAGATTTTACAGATTTACAGATACTTATTAAGTAAGTCGATAAATGAAAGATTGCCAAGTGGACCAAACGAACGCGGGAAGATAATATATTATGGTCGATTAAGTAAGCGAATTCATAAATATATTAGACGGGGTTATTTATGCGCCCTTCGCGTTGCACGAAAACAAATGAACATTTACCCAATACCATACGAAACCAAAAATAAAAATTAATTTTTACGTTACCTTTTAATGTGAAATTTGGCCGTGAGTAAAGGTACCAAAAGTGATAAAATAAGAAAGGTGACGTCGACAATGCAAATTGATTCCGTTTAAATAAGACGTCAATTTTTTCATACTTTAAATGTACGATCGATACATCCGCGCTCGAATACATGATAACATTAGCGACTGTAAATTAGCGATAATAATTACATCGAACGAGAAAGTTATTTCGACTATGAATTCCACTCTAAAATATTTGAGCACACATTTGTATTTGGATTAGGAAATTTATGATATTGTGATCAAACGAAAGCGTGGCAATGCTAAAATCGTGTTAATTAGATCAGTGATGCTTTTCATTTCTACGCATTTGTCAGAATTACTTCAATACTTCCCTCTAAATGCAAACGTGTATTTTTCCTATAATTATAAATGAATCACTCGGTTACTGCAAGTTCAGAGATGATTCTCTTACGAAAAAGTATGGGTGCGTATTAGCTCGAAAAATTAAAGTTTCTCCATTAATGGATTTCGAATAATCTTACTTAAAAGAGATTTTCCTTATCAAATCCAAGTCGTCCGAAACAAAATAAAAATAAAACTAATGTTAAAAGTAAAAGCTAAAAGTGCACGTCCCAGTTAGCGCTCGAAAATTAACGCAAATGTAAGCGAATATCATTCTTCTTTCAAGAACTAGTTGTTATACTAAAGTTGGATAACGTAGTAGTAGAACGAAAATCGACTCTCCTCAACCGATTTAGGTTTACATAAAGTACAAGCAACACGCGTGATTCCTTCCGAGTTCGGAGATGCCTAAACCCAATGAGCTCGAAACATTCGTAACCGGACCAAACCTACTTTCAATTATTTCATACCTATTCTTGAGAATATTCGCTGACCGACAAGACCTTCATTAGCAGTTATCGAATAACATTAACCGCGCGCACACTTGAGGAATGCGAACAACCCGTTCCTATCTTACGTGTACCTATACTCTCTAATCATCCCCACCCCGTGATCGATTTAGTTTTGTCAATATAGCCGATCGGGCCTCTGGCAAAAGAGCCGATCAAGCGTTCATTCCTTCTTTCCCTCCGGTACGTGTCGGCAAACGAAGAAAATTAAGCCAAGTAAGCTTCGGTCATGCGTGTAAACATAACTCCGAACGATCATCTCCGCCGGGCGATCCTCGAAATCGACACAATGTTTCGAAAGTGAAGATCGAGAGTAGCGCGGTTGGTAAGGCGGTGACCCGTAGACGGATAATTCGAGAGTCGTTTTCTTCTTGATTGCACGTCGCGCGGTACCTTGTTTTCGAGAAACATAGTCCGGGGCCCTACAATCCCCGTTAAATCCGATCTCCCCCTCAGCCGAGGCTCCCAACCTGACGCGGCCGTCTCTCGGACCCAATTCTCGAGCGCACGAACGCAGGTGGCGGTTTTCGCACCTAAGGGAGGGGGATGATGGCGGCGGCGGCGGCGGCGGCGGCGACTCTAACGCGATCGGATCCTGCCTATTTTAGCCGGAGCCACTGAACCGCCTCTCGTAGTTACGCTCGTGCGCAGCCTGAAAGTTTGGGATCGCGCGCGATTTTAAACAGGATCTGCGTTTGAACTTGGCTCGAAATTCTTAAATTCGCAGCAGACGTCCTTTAATTGCGCCGCTCCCTGGAATGAAAGCAAAAGTTCCGACGCTGAGTTTGAATGTATTTCTGTTCCATTTAAAGCGAAAGCTTGCACTCGCCGATCTCGAGAAAAATTAATGTCCAAAGTCCCGCTGTGAAAATGAAACAACTGTTGGAGCAGCGATACTCCCTTACTCATGGATTTTACTCGGATAACAGACTCATGGTCGTTGTTCAAAATATTTAAAAAGTTTTACTCGTTAGCGGTCCACGATCGCGCAACAGAGGTGCTTAACATTGCAAATATCAATACAGTATTTGTGTTCTTTTAAAAAAACTTCATTTGTGCGTATGACGTTTCGCTCCACGATCGATGGCCTTGAAAAACTCACAGCGAAAGATTGAATAACCGTGGTATTCCTTGAGAATCTGCGAAACTCGTGATCGAAAAGAACGAAATGCGGCGTCGATTTTATCAAGGAGCAAAAGCTACGAAATACGCACAGGAAAGAACAAGGGAAGGTCAGAGAGGAAAAGTCAAGGCGCACGAAAAGGTAGCGGACAGATACGTTGTAAAAGCGGAAAGAGGACGAGGATGAGGGAAAAGTCAGTCACAACCGCAGTTGGTACAGAGTAGCGCAACCCATAAAAGAAACTTACATTCTTATTGAGGATCTGTTTTCGGGTACAAGTGGCGCAGTAATAAAGGACGTTAATAACGAGGATCTTAAACGACGATTAAAACAAGTTTTCAATGCATCGCTTATACCGAAATATTTTCGCGTCCACTCTTAAGTCTTGTTAATAAAGTCCTTTAGGCTACATAGTCAAATTCATAACTCCCGTATAAATTTGAAAAGTCCCCGATGATCGTAAACGATTCTACGCCGAACCGAATCACGGGAATAAAGCAGCCGATCGCGGGTAAAATAAAAACAATCTCGTTCGACCGAGATGGAAAAATTCCAAGTTCGTAAGCCGATGTGATTCCGAAGGAGAGGAAGAACGTCGGAAGCGACGTTTCCTCCATTCCCGCGTGGGAAGTCGGTGCAGCTCGTAACGCGCGCCCGGATTTGTAAATCCACCGGGAGCGCCTAGAATTCCGACGCCACGGATGCGAGGAGAACGAAAACCGGGGCTCGTAAGACCTCGTGCGTGCGCATTCCGATCGTGCGGTCGCGTGTCGCGTTCACATACGATAGAACCCCCGATGCACGAGGCTCTTCCTCTTCTTCCTTTTATCCTCGGCGCTCCTCCATCGGGCATTAAGAGCGGCAGGGCTCGTACGCCTGCATACTTTAAGCGCGTCCTCTCCCTTGTTCCTCTCTTCCCGAAAACGAGAGCGAGAGATTGTTGTACTCCCCGTGCGAGAGGAGCTGACGAATGAACGTGCAATCTTCCGTGAATGTTGATGAAATAGCGCGGCTGCCGTGATACGACCTAATAGAGCTCTCAACGAAGAGAAAATAATTTTATTTTACATCGCGACATTAGTCGAATGGCGGACTGTGCGAGCGCATCGCGCCTCTAGAGCCTCTCTCTTGAAGCGCTGGTGTAATTAAGAATTGGGATGTAAATAGGTGTTTTTCAGAAGCCTGCCGGTCGAATTAAAGACTGATTTTAAAGTCTAGACTCGGTTGCTTGTACTTTACTATTGGATTCTCATAATGATAAGATCCGCGACTAGAGTGAACAGTTATCGTAAAAGCGATCTACTGAATCGGAGCGATGACCTCTTTCCCTAGGATAGCGAACTCTTACTATTTTAGAATATCGTCGTCGTCGTCGTCGTCGTCGTCGTCGTCGTCGTTATTATTTTTGGTCCCTAGAACTGGTCCCTAGATCGTCCAATACACTTTCTCCGAGCACGAGTACAGGAATCTCTACGTTATCCATAGAATTTAATTCTACGGTGGAGTACTGTAGTGTAATTTGTGTACGAGCTTAGCGTGTGGAGAGCGCAGGCAATTTCGCACGCTAGATTATGGCCTAGAAATTTATTCCGCATCTACTGTTGCGGCTAAACATTTGGACCATTTGTTACCGTGGACTCCCAATTTTACGTTATAATTTTAAAAAGCTTGCCTGAGCATCGCCTTAACCGGGAAATTCAGATGGAATTAGTCCGCTTTTCGTTCGGGCGACGAAGTATCACTAGCGAAAAATATTTCACTGTTTAAGCTACTCAATACTAAATGAAGTGAGCAACTGCACCTTGTTTATTGTTAAAGAGCCTTCGAAAGTATTGCTTCGGCAGATATTAAAAGAATACAAATTTCTTGCGGTGACCAATCGGTATCCTAAGCTTCTTTTTCTTTTCTTCCCTTTAAGGTCGACGACACTGAAGTTACGTAGAGCCAACGGGCATTTTACGCCATCGTCGAAACTAATTGCTTCGGAATAAATAAATAATCATAAACGAGACTATTCGTTACCGAACTTTGATTGCGTCCACCGTAGCGAGCACTTTTAATAATTTCGAGGTATCGCTAGAGAAAATGCACGAGTAAATGTGTGCGTAGCTGCTAGCGCTCTGGAACTTTTCACGCTTCTTCGTATCGAAACTGTAATCACCCAAAGGAAGAGTTCACGGGGTCAAAGATCGACGTGTAAAAATGTGCTCACACACCGACTGTCGCAGTCGAAAAATTGCACGAATCGAACTGCGAATTGATTTCTATTCGTTCTACTCTGCAAACTTATTCTCAAGTGCTTTCATCGTATTAATAAATTTATAAAGTCCCGTGGAAAAATACCCGTTAATTAATGTTGCTTTGAAGGAAAATTTATTTTCAAACAGCCTGGAAGAAAGTTGAGGCAAACATTGAAGTCATTTTGTGGAATAATATTTATATTATTACTTAATTGGAATATCGATGCCTGTTAATGATTGGCTGGTGTGCTTTCGGTCACCGAAAGAAATATCTGAAAATGGCATAAATCACCTATTATAAGCAATATATCTTATAAATAATAACATTTCTTCTTACTTTGTACAAGTTCATTGGACACGAGCGATCATTTAAATAAACGTTCACGCGTCGTGTGACGTTATGTATCCGATAACTTTGGACATCCGTCGAAGAGTAATTCCATTCATCTCATCGTACAAAAACGATTTACAATTGTTTATAACATAATGCGTAATAAAAGGGTTTTCTTACGTTACATCCGACCTTAACCGTAACTAATTACCAGTTCTAGACTTCGTTTTTAAAAAATGGAGGGGAAAAAAAAAAAAAAAAAGGAAAAAAAAACGCGAATTCTTCTAAAAGGAGAACCGGATTGCTATTTACCGCAAGCTGATTTTATCGTACTACAAAAACATTTTTCTCCTTCGGATTATTCGTTTCACCTTTGCTAATCATTTTTCTCGATGCAGCGCTAGTGCCTTTGTCTACTGTTTGAATAGTTTGCTGAATGAAAAATAAAAAGCTTCTTGAATAACTCACTTTTTTACTGTAGGCCATAGAGGTGGCACCTACGTGTTATAGCGTATTAATTTATTTTCACTTAAAGAAATATGATAATAATTCGGGCGTATCTTATATCGCGATATAAAGTAAAATTACTGCTCGTAATAGTCTATTATAGTTAAATACCGACGACATTGTATTAGTGCAATTACATCCTTTTCAGTAAAGGATCGATCATTGAAATACTTGTGAATAAAAAATCCTCCGATTCTACAAGATGAAAACCAGTGGAGCTGATCATCCGAGAATAAAGTGAACAATCTATGACAATTTTGCAGAACATTTCTAACGGCGTTATTAAGTACAATTTCTGATTAAGTCTCAATGTTCGTTCGCTTCATTTACAGACATCACGTGTATCGTTAAAATTTGTATGTAAAATAAAAATTCCTTTTACGCACCTACAAGGATAAAAATTAAAACATGTCAGCCCGCAGCAATTATTAAGGGAATCTACCCCAGGCTTATGTTCAAATCTACAATGCTCTGATGTTTGTCGTCGAATCGAGTGATTTCTCGCGTGACTTTCATACTTCACATTGTGAATATTTTTTAAATATTTTTAAATATTTTTAAATATTTTTAAATAATAACGCTCGTAAAGTACATTGTCATTAGAGCAGCACTCGGGAAAGTCAATGTGGCAAAGCATTATTAAAACCAAACCTTTGTTTTATAATTGACTTTAAATGTTAAGAAATTTCTTCATTTTTAGGAATTGTTTACAGTCTAAAGTTGACTGTACTATCAACGTAGAACAGAATGTCAAAATAAATTATATCATATCTATATTTACGTTCGTAAGAAAAATGCTCGGCTCGCATTCCGAAAATTGTTAAATACGCAGATTCAAGACTTTCTCCTTCAGTTTATTGGAAATCCAGTCGCACTCGATCAAGCATTTTCCTTAGACGCGATTTAAGTAAACGAAACCCGCTGATCGCATTCTGCCAATAATCGATTAAAAATGGTCACGACACTCGTATCATATTTCAATTGTAACAAAGCCGAGAGCGAACATCGCTAATAACAGGATTTACCAAAAGACCTTAAACATTTCTTAGTCGTTCGTGCACTCGTCAACCAACTGGCCAACCTGCAGAAATCCTACCTAAATGCAAACAAATTGTAAAACAAACTCTACCGAGTGCATCGATAAAAGGAAAAAGGGAAATAAAGCTACTGTTAAAGGAGATCGGATATCTTCGGACAGGTAGCGCACACGGAAAGTCCAGAAGAGTATTTTTTCTATACTCTTCGGCGGAAGCAGGTGGCTTGTACACGCTCAGGCGGTTTTCCCGTGAAAAGGGCGACTTGTGCCCCGTTAAATGACGCGAAGCGCTAACGCGAGAAAAATGCACACGGACGCGCATTTGGCTGGCAAGGCGACACAACGAAACGTCGGTACGCGTATCGGGAAAATGCACGAGGATGAGCGAAAGCCTTCGGAAGATCGAGTCCCGAATTTCCTCGCATTATGCCGCTACGTGACTTTACGTGACTTTACCTACCTTATTACCAGATTCTCGGGTCGGTGACTACCGCACGCCTCGGCGCGTCGGTTTTTCATTTGACGGAACGTCTCGACGAGGACGACGCGTCGAAGTATCCAAGAACAGTCAACGACCTTCTCCTGTTAAATGCCGCGGATGCACAGCTCGCTCGGATTCGTCGGTCGAAATGTTTCAGGAGGGCGAAAAATTGGCGGTTTTTCGCGACGTTTCGGCGACGTTTACGCGATTTTCACCTTTTGGAATTGCGCGCAGGTACCGTTACTTTGGGATTTCACGGGGATGTTTTGGAGCACTTTTCCCGTATCTTCGTACGAGCCACGACGAAGGTTTGAAATTTCTTTCGGCTTCTCGAAGCTGCTCCGGCTGTTGGAATTGTTTGTTAAATACTTGTAACGGTAGCGTTCGAACGAAGGTACGAAACGATCGTCGCAATTAAAGATCGTCGATGGAGTGCGCGTGAAAGAGTTATTTTGCCGCCTCGCAGCGGTGGAAAAAGGGCACGACAAATATACGTTTTATCCAGTACTTTCATGAACTAAACGAAATGGAATTCAATAATTTAATACATTTTTCAGCGCTTCTTACCACCGAACGCATAAACATTTCAGAGTGATATATCGCAGCAATTTATTTCGTTATTCGCATATTAAGCGCTTATCTTTATTTTGCAAAAGTGCATTGAAAAAAGTGCAATCTTTGATGTTGAAATTATCTCGCGCCTCTCGTACGCGTGCGTGCGTGCGCGCGTGTGTGCGCGCGGCACCCGTTACCGATCGCTTCCCCCCGGGGTTCTCTTCTCTTCTTCTTCTTCTTTATTTATCGTCCGTCAAGATGAAATACGCACTCGACCGCGAACATTCAGCCGGTATCTTCGATAATTTAATTACAAAAAGCCCGAGATGTCGCGAGCCCCCGCGATAAAATCGCACGACATGAGCACTCGCGCGCGTGACTTAGCATCGACTGAAAAAACCTCCCGCGACTTTTTCCTCTTTTCCTCGTCTCGGCGCGCGAGGCGATAAGCGTATTTCAAAGGCCAGGCTGCTGCTGCTGCTGCTGCTGCACTGACGCGCTGCTGCTTGTCAATAAGGCCACTTTACAGGTTTACGTAAAATGTGGACCTTCTCTTTCGATGGACTTTTTGCGCGATTAAAATAAACGCGAAACGCGACGTATTAAATGCCAGCGGTGAATGCCAACCGGGAATGCCAGCAGGGAATGCCAGCCGGGAATGCCGTTTTTTCCTTTGTCAATGTAATACGACGACGAATTACGTAAGCACCGAGACGGCGAACCAGTTTTCAAAATATGTTCCAGCGCTAAAATTAGCGTTTTCGGTTTATCGGGGAACGCGCGTAGGAGAGCGAGGAATAAAGGTTAACGTCATGCGAGTTTGACGTAAGATTTATGCAGGCGAAGCGCTCGGCTCGGTTTAATCGATTTAATTGCCGATACCTAAAAATCCAAAGGCTGAATCTTCCTGGAGATTCTTGAGCTCGACTCGAGCGAGCAAGAAATGTTTTGCAAGATTGCCCTGCCAAATCTAACTCGATATTTATTAATACTCTGCGAGCCGACTTGCGGACTGTGTTTCCTTTTTCGCTTGGATCGTGATGTTCGATGCGCGTAATAAGTTTGAGTTTAAGTTTAATTTCTTCAAACAATAGAAGTTTCAACATCAAAGTTTCTCGAGCTTTGTGCCGTTGATTCCATCGCATACAACTCCTCTCCTTTGAGCCACGGACTCTTGCTCTTTTTCTTTATTTTTATTTTTTATTTGTTTATTATTATTATTATTATTATTATTTTTTTTTTTTATTTTTTTTTTTTTAATTTACTTTACGACGTGCCTTGGAACATTTTAGCAGTTCGCTGAATCTGCCAATCCGTTTTAAGTAAGAATTTTCAAATTGGAATATTCAAATTTAATATTGTTGAATAAATTGAAAAATTTAAACTGACTCCTGATTAACCGTACTCTGTGAAAACTGCCCTTCTTGCACGAGGATTTTAATATTCCTTTGGGCGAGGAGTCCATTTTATTCCCGAGTACTTTATTAATCTTGCATTTAAATTAGGTTATTAGGAAACGCGACGTATTTCCCGACGCATTACGCACACGCGTAACGCATTTGGAATAAGATTACGACGATACTGCGTTCGATGGCTGTCGTGTGTAAAAAAATTCATCCGCAGCGGCAATTGGTTAATTAAAAATTTCAGCCAACACCGCATTTTTTTCATCACCATTTTTTTCCACGCGAGCACGCTTTCTTCTTCGCTTTAACTCCTCCAGCAAAAGCAACCAAATTAATTATTATAAATGCTTATTCGCGTACGCCTTTCAACATTCAATGTCCCAGTGGGCCGAACATGAGCCGAACTCGTTCATTAACCAAAGACGAATCAACTTGTTACGCGAACGTGCACCGCTCGAAAAAATGTCCCTTTACAACGATTTCTCTCGAGTGCACCTTCCTTTACGACAAATTACTATACGGCACACGCACAACGTCCGCGAAAAAGGACCACCTCCTTATCACGAGCACATTCACGATGATGAATTCGTTAAATTGCATTTTATCTCAAATAAGATCTCCGAACTACGAAGGAACGAGTCCGAGCCTCCGCCTCCGATCCAAGACACGACACGTACCAACCGTAAAGAAACGTCCATTCCGCTGCTATCTATCGAGTCCCGATAGATAGCACGACTCGATAGTTCGAGAATCGTGCAGGGTGCAAAGGAAAATTCGCTCAAACGAAACGCAACTTGGCATTAACTGGATTTTCCATTGCCGTCAAAAGGAAACCCGTTTACGTTTACGGGCGGCCGATCCTCTCCCGGCGCTGCTTATCGGGTCCGCGAGGTGCCACGACTTGCATCTCGCGCGTGCGCAAGTAACCGCGAGCAAGCGCGACGGGGGCCGACCGCGAGGAAGGTCGCCGATAAACGATCCACGCGGCGAGGTGGGCAGGGGGCGACAGCGTCGCGTGCCGTCGCGGCGCGGGAGTGATTTATTCGCTGCCGAGCGCCGCGATCGATTTCAGCGCTTTACGCGCAGTCGCAAGGACGAGCGAAGATTAACGAATCGGTCGTGGGATTCTTGGCTTACGCACCAGCTGCAATTTATCGACAAAGAGACGACTCTCTTGCTCTATTGGCTGGCGGTCTCGCGCACGACTCGCGTAACGGTATTTTGTAATTATCGCGCTTAGAAGACCGTTTCCCGATTCACGTGTACGCGTCGACCCGCATGCAATAAGTGCATAAAGCACCTCCGCGTTGCCCGAGTTCATTTATCACCGAGGCACTGCTTATGAGAAATTATATCTTTTCGAGTGGCAAGGTAGAAAAAACAAGGTTAACGGATCGTACCTGCGCATTCATATTTCAGGAGCGGCGTTGCACCGAAAATGGGTTAAATATTTTCATTTTTCATTGCTGCTGCAAGCGTATTTCATTCCGATACGGGCAGGCGTGCTCCTTAACGATAGACCGACTGCATTTTGCGTCTTTTCGAAATCCGAGATGACAGTGAGAGCCTCATCGGTGCCTCACGATGCAGAGGAATTTGATTGTTTGCGGTCCGAATGTAGGTGGTAGTTAGTGGTAGTTATGCGATAGTTATACGATACAACGCGAGCAGTGAATTTCAACTGAATTAATTTTGACTGGTTATCGATGGATGAAATAGAGTTCGAGAAGCGCGCAGGCCGATGATCATTGAGTTAAATTCGTCGGCCGGGGAATCGTACGGCGAAAGGCACTACTCTTGGTTGATATATTTAATTCACTCCTTGCGTCTTTATCGAAGCATACTCTTACCGAGTCCTGCAAATTTACGTCGCTCCTGATAATTTCCTCCCATCTGCGCGAACGCGCGTTTCGCCGCGTAGCCGAACATGTCCTTCTCGAAACAATCCTCGACATTACCTATCAGTCGAGTCTACATCGACGACGGAAAATCTGCAGCTCCCGTTGCCGAAAAGAAAAGCAACGCTCTGCGTTCAGTCCCGGTAATTCCAGACGTCCATCCCTTGTATCGCGCGCGTTGCACGCCGAGAGCCGTCAATTCGTGGGGATGGACTTGCGGTAACTCCGACCCCACGAACGAGGAAAAAGCTTTTGCTCGGTTTCGTGAAAATTGTCGCTTCGTTTGACGGATCGCGGGGTTGGCTTAACTACTGGCGCAGATTTCTCGCAGCTTTCGAATTAAAAGAGCCGTTGGTCAGTTGTTGATCCAAATTCGAGATCAAGCGTTGGTATTGGTTCGACGAGTTCGCTTTAAAACCAAATGATTTTGAAAATTGATAAGACCAAACTTTCTCGCGCGTCTTCATCAACGAATTTGCACGATCTGCGATTGCCTTAAAATGTTTCGTTGTCGCGCGAAGAAAAGCCCTCGCGAAGCCCTTACGCGACAAATGCAATATCAGGTTCGAAAGTTGGATAAAAGTAAAAGAGCTGCAGCAAAGAAAAGACACTCCTACGGCTGGTCGTCATTCCCACGCTCTCGAGTTGGAAGCGCCAGTGAGTCCTCCGGCAACGAACCACTGCGCAGCTCGTCCACGTGGCCAACGCTGATATCTGGACGATCTGGAATTTCGACGACTGCGTTCCCGATACCTATTTCGCGCACCGGAAGTTCCATTCCAGATGACTGCGTCCCTTCGCTTGAAATGGGTACGTGGATGTCGCCTTTGTTGGACCGTAAGTCAAGGTTTACCATAGGCTTGTTGGCGCAGATCTCGATAGACGACGAAAGCTCTTATTACCGAGATGTAATTGGCATTGACCTCTGCCTTCAAATTACTAGTCTTATTTCTTAAGGTGTAGCGACGCGTTTCGTTCCGACGTTCGGCGATTACTTTCCGTGTTTTAATCGCGAACTAATGGCTATCGCATCGGTGGTGTTGATCGGTACGTATTACGTTTATTACGTTTATTACGTTTTCAAGAGGAAAGACAATTGCAAATACTCTTACTCCTCTCCTCCCTGTTCCACTGGACATTCCTGCTAATACCTAATCTCGCTCGTCACCCGAGAGAAGTGCAGACCAGATCCGCGAGAAACATCGCGATTGCGGTAAATGACGATGAAAAATATGTCCCGGGGGCAAATGATCGAGCCGCTTCACCCTAGACGCATTCCTGATTCGCGATCCCCGACTCGAAACGCCCGCAGCGGAAAGCGAAGCAGAAGAAGGCGCCAGTAATCGGCTGGCGGTCTTGTGGCTGGTTGGTCTGGCTCCTGGCGGTGACTGCTCGCGTCCTGCATCCTCGTGTGTCAGCAGCGAACGCGTGCCGAAAGTTCGCTAAAGGCTGGAGAGAGAGAGAGAGAGAGAGAGAGAGAGAGAGAGAGAGAGAGAGAGAGAGAGAGAGAGAGAGGGAGCGATCGCTAGGAATGTCGCCGCCGCTTATAACCGGAGGCGGTGAATCTAGTCCGCGCCGCTCCTCGACGAGGTGGGAGTGTCATTTCTCCCGGAATCTCTGGAACTCCGATGGGATATTCCGCGCCCGATTCATCCCCATTCCTCGCGCGTGCCTTTGGCTGGGCGCACCATCCGGGACCAAGTGCTGATTTGAAAATGCCTGCGGCCTCCTCCCCGGGTACTTTTTTCTCGGGGCGCTTTTCGTGCTGCGTACGTTGCCCCGGAGATCGTTTCGGAGCATCTCGTTTGGGAAGGGACGATAAACGCTTCAACGGGAGTTTACTCCTTTTCTCTTTAATTCCCGAAAATAATCTAATTTGTAATCAAAGCTCCAATCTGAATATGCATTTGAGATTTTCAGCGCAGGGTTCTTCACAAATTGGTGTCGAGAGGGAGTGAATTTAATAAGACGCGGGTAGATTTTTTACAGGCGCGATACATCCAAATTACTCTACGAATTCATGTATCTTGCATAAAGTGCTCGGAGAAATTACACTTGCATCAACGGATATAACCGTTGGTTCCTTATTTCGAGCAAAATTATGCGCTTTCTGCCACGGATTAACCCAGCGAGTAGTTCTAAGATCCTAGTTTTTCATTTTAACATTCATAATTGAAGAATCCAGTCTCGCTAGGAGCGAAACGTTATTGTCAATGCTCGTTACTTTACGTTAAACGGAAAAGAAGCCTTCAAGAGACCTAACGTCATATCAGGAATTAAATATATATTCGCTGGCAAATGGTTGAAACTCTACTGTGAGCGACGTTACGCAAGTAATGCAGCATCGCGTGATAGATGGAGTGAAGTTCACGTTGCAACGTCGTTAATGAAAATAAAGTAGTCGAGTGCTTACTTAGCGATGTAGTGCACGAATCCGTGCATTTTTTTCCTCGCTGAAAAGGAGCGCCTTTCAAATTTTTGAAAGGTTTGTTAGATTTGCTGTTGATAAAAAAATATTAGCCAACGGATGCTCGTATCTTAGAAAATTGAAAGAATGAAAGAATGAAGAATTGAAACGTATCGAAATCTCAGATGACAATCTGCGATACAACACAATACAACATTTACACAATAGTTTCGAACTGTATCGGGTCTAAATACAGAGTGACTAATGCGTACGCTGATTGGAAAGAAAATTGCGCAACGCAAAGTTAGCTTTGCGTCATTAACAAAGCACTTTGTCAATAAGTCTGGCGGTTGATTCGATAGAATATTCAAGTTACGAATGGCTGAGTAGGATGCGCGAGCGGTAATTTTCAGAAGCTCGTGTAATTTATTCAAGTGAAATCCGCAAAATGAAGCGAACCGAGCGAACCGAGCGAACCGAGCGAATCGCTTGATAGCAGCTGCTAAATAATAAAAGCCAAGGAGAAAAGATAACAGCCGCACGGAGAGGTGCGATTGTTATCTTGCCTGTAATACAAAACCAGAACAAAGGTCAGGGTGGATTTTCATTAACCCAGGAGCAGGGAGTGTGCGCCTATGAGCGATAGGCGCACACAGGACCTAGGGGCGATAAAATCGAAGTAACGCGGGGAGATTCCTCGAGAGTTGCTTGCGCGACGCCGTCGGTCTCGAGGTCGCCGACGTCCTCGCGTAATGACATTTTTTTCACAAGTCGCAGAGAGGAGTGTCGCGACCGACTTGTGCTATAATAATTTTTCGCGTAAAATTTGAATGTTGCACTTGGATGACACTTTGAGCACAGCGACGTCGCATTAAGCGACACTTGCAGTACTGCAAGCGTTTATTCACTATGAAAGCAAACTTTTCGTACCTCGGTAATTCAAGAAAATTCCGTATCGGCTTACAACTTCAACGATGAATGTGCGCGTTTTCTTAGTAATCGTTTAATGATCCACTCAAAGTCCCAACTTCTTATGCCATTGTACAAATGAAAGATGTACGTTTCGCTTGTAGCTTGAATAATGAATGTGCACTTTGAGCGCACACCGGATATGACTAACAATTAAATCAATGTCCGGGGAAAAAGTTTGCTCTTAAAGACATTGATAGAGTAGTTTTATATTTAGAAAAGAGTACCTTGACTAGAGAGTCGCACGCGTCTAATATTTACTAGATGTGAACAATTTTCTTTATTATATTCAATAAATTGCACAGTTGTCGGTTAATTCGAAAAGTGACGTCAACGTTAACATTTATCGCGTACTTTTCCCATACGGTAATATTAATAAGCACCGAGTAATAGTTAATCTTTTTTCTAAACTCGCGTGTTATTCCCGTAACGTCGAAGCTTTTCCGATCGAAAAATCTTGAGGTCGTATCCCGCTTTCAAATGGCGCTTTCGCATCACTTATCAATTGTTTCCTTTTCGCCTTTGCAACGCGAGATGCACTTTCTATAAAAGAAAAAAAAAGTAGAAATCGCAGATTTATATAAAAATACCCCGTATAATTAATATACGTGAGCGCAAAACGCGATCAATACTGTTAGAGGAAACGAAGCTAAAAAACGATACCAACCTGCGAAAATTAATGATTGTTTTGTGTTTCGTGCGCTTTACGCGAATAAATGTATCAATCATATCGTAACGTTTTCCCTTCCGTTAAGTACGCTGAGAAAAAAAACTAGGGGTTTGGCGAATGTATAAGAAATTCACGCACAAATTTGTACAACGAACGGTAAGTAAATTAAAGATATTAAACGTTTAAAGATTACTTTTATAAATGAATTTAAAACGTTACACCGCGAATAAACGCGATACAATTTTTAATACGATTGTTAAATAATGATCGTACGATTCTTCAACTTTGCTCAATATATTCTCGACTGTTTTCCAAATATCGCTCGAACGGACGTCTCATCACCGCGGAACAATGAGCCGAGCTATGCAGCGTAGCTCGATTAATTGAATTCAAAATTAATTTCAAAGACTCTCGCGCGACTGACTCGAATCTAATGTTTTTCGTACGCGTTCCATCGAGTCCACGAGGCGACAAGTGAATTTGTCCCGAATCAGGGTTTCGAATTCACCCAACATTTACTTGAACATTTCCCCGCTCGATTTACCTTTAATAAATCAGCCGTGGCTGCAAAGTTGCCGCTACGACGATGGAGTCAGGACTCGGGTACGGACCGCGAGCACAGTTTTTCAGTTAAAATACACTCGTCAGGAGCAAATACTTCTCTTACACCGAAATCCATCGGAAGGACCGAGGAAGGAAGAGAGGGAAAAAGAGATCGGCCTGCGGTATCTCGTATTCGCGACAAGAGATAGAACGGGAGAAAAAACGAGAGCAACGACGTTCGCCGGGCACAAACGGTGGGAAAAATTATTCACGAGAGGTGCCAAGGGTGCACGAGACGAAACGAGATTCTCGCGGCAGGTTGAACAAGGCGAGAGATACGGATCAGTGCTAATGTTTGGCCCATGGGGCGGACTGTATACTCTCGCGCACTACACCCACTCCGTGTGGAATTTCAATGGGAGAGGGAGGTATAGACAATAGAGACCGCGACAGCAGGGAAATAAATACGTAAATTAAAAGAACACCGTCGTTAACGCGACGCTCGTTAGGAGGTCGTCGTTCTACTTTTCGGCCGATGCTCGAGACGGAAAATGAGCCTTTTATTTATCAACGGCGATTCGGTGTGCAATATTGAGCGACGCGTGGATCGACGCGACGCAGTTGCGCAGGCAACCAACAAAAACTGAGCAAACTCGCCCGATTAACCTCCGAGACCGAGTCGCGAACATCGCGCACTACCATCAGTGGTGGTAAGGGAAACTGGCATCGTGAAAAAACTCTAGATTTTCCGAACGCAATTTTTACTCGCGAGCTCCGTAAAAGTACGGAGCACAATCGGCTTAAGAGTCCAGTAACAGCTCCCGGTAATTACGGTGGCGACCTAAATCCTCTAAATTTCGGAGGAAGGTGCGCTCCCGGAGCGTCTGGGTGATCCGACGTCGATTTGACGCGCGAGCGGCAACGGCGATGACGACCGGAGCCAAATGCAGAGAACAACGCGAAAGGCTCGACTCTGCCCGGGGACTCGTAACGCGTCATCGAGACTATAAATAACTCGAAATTCCATAACAGTTGGAAGCCCTCGTTTAACGATGCACGAAGAAGGGTGCACGCGTATCCGACGTAGCATCTGCCGCAAGGACGGCGATAAGGGCGCGGGTCCTTATTAGGTTGGACACGGATTTAAAATGGGCCGCACGATTCGCGCGCGCGGGAATCTACGCGCGTGCTTTTACTATGCGCCAACGGCAACTGCACTTTTCGGGGAAGAGCCGCGCGTTAAATAGCGAGGTCCGCTGGTTGCCCGGTTTTTGGTCGTTTTCGGGAGCCGGAGTTTCGTTTGCGGCTTAATTACGCGCGGTCCCGCAAAAGGTGTCTCGCATATATTTGCCGAGCGTCACCGGGGCCTCGTATTCTTCCTTTCCTTTCGTGGAAAGCGTCGCGCCTCGAGCCGAGATACGATCGGGTCGCTTTCCAGCCGCCCTTAGGCTCGACGTCGAGCGCGGGCGTCGAGGGTGGACCGTGAAATATGTATCGGGTCGAGGACGGACGTGACGAAAAAGTGTAACGAAATATTCGAAATTGTGAGGTCGACATGCGGCTTGGCTCATCGATCGGTTGGCCGCTTCGCGATCATCTGGAGTCTCGATCTTCTCCGACTTTAACGAGTAGATGTGGATTTTGTTCGAGGGCCAAGCACTTGTGAATTAGCATAAGTGGCGTCAAAATTCTTTTACGAATTTCAAAGTGAAAGGAGGCGTGCCGATCGAGCGACGGTTTCTTTCTTATGTAAAGAGCATCGGACGCGACGGGGGACGCCTTCTTCGATCGCGGTTAGTTCTCGAACGAAAACAAAATCCTTTCAATTCGTTAGATCGGTAACTGCGTTTCTCCGTTCAACCCGAGACAAACAAGCCTCAAATAACGCATTTGATGGTGACAAAAGCAATAAGTACACTTTTGTACTGAGTAAAAGAGCGGGGAAAGAGCGGGGAAAGAGCGGGGAAAGAGCGGGGAAAAGAGCGGGAAAAGAGCGGGAAAAGAGCGGGAAAAGAGTTCACGTTAAATACCAATAACGTCGGTTTCTAGCGAATCCCAACACTCCGAGGATTATTACTACCGATATTATTATCGCTAGCCTCATAGTGATTATATTTACAAAGATCTACGGCCCGACGTAATTGAAGTCTATCGGGGGGACAACGAGGAGTCGTGCACACGAACGCACGTTGCCAACCGAAGCAATATAATGCCGTGGCTCGCCAGGGTCGCGGAATTGAAAGAGTCGGCGGATGTCTCTTGTCTCCTGGATATTCTTTGCCTCTCCAGCTGCGCGATGCGCAAGGATTCAGTGGCTACGACGCGTAACGCGCACCGACAATGTGTGTACCAGATGGGATAGAAGAACCGACCGCGACTCTTGATCTAAGGGATTGAAATGGTGGATCGATAAGGGCAGCATCGCGTCGTTACACTTAATTTTTAAGCGAATTTTTGTCGCTTGGTGAAAAGTGCACCCCGTTGCGCTACTAACACATTTCGAAATTATCGATAATTTCACATTGCTTTGAAAACTGAAGTGTTGTAAATACTTTTACGTAACCTTACACCGACGTAAATCCATACGTAACTCTTGCACATTGCCGAACTTTGTAAAAATGTCGTACAAAAAGGTAATGCGGATAAAGATGGATTGTAGGTATTAGAAAGCTCACGGTGTGTATAAGAGTGCGCGAGATTATTGCGCTTAGTGGGTCGGTATAATTAACTTAATTATGAGTAATAATAAATTTCTCGAATAACGATCGGCGAACGCGAATAAAGTACAGTTAAACTTTGATAAACTACGGCTAATTGAACTTGAAAGTAGAAATGCTGCGAGACAAAGTAATAATGCAACTCTCATCTAATAAAGATGGGAATTTATTTGGCCGCGCGTTTGTATTGCCATAAATTTGAGATTTTAACGAATTCAACGCTTGCATCGCGACTGTCGAATAAACTTTTCAACGGTATCGGAGACCGATAATAAAATGAAATTGTTAAGACGGAACGGTAATTTAAACGTGAACAATTTGATAAAGCGTATTCGTCAATTTCTGCTCGGTGTTTAACGTTGACAAGTACGCGAGCTTTGGCGAAACATACGAGCGACGCGGAAACTCCCCGCGCAAAAGAATAATTTAGCAATATATACAATTTCATAGTCGTGTTTCACATACAACATTCACAAACATCACTTCGAATGTAGGTTCGATTAATTAAATAGGATGCCGGAAAATGTTAGTTAGCTGCTGGTGTATTCCAATTAAGTAAATTACGTCCGTGGAAGCCTGTGAGGAGTATTTTAATTTACTAAAATACTAATTTACTTCATTCCCTTACAGCCAATGTTAACGACATTTTTGGATCTCTCGACTGCGGCAATGTAACGCGAGCGCACTGCATCTTTAAATAATAAGTAATAAAAGGCTATTCGTAAAGAGCATTGATTATCGAGCGAATACCGTCGTCCCATCCAGTTGGACTTCTCACGCAAGCGAACGCCGTTACAAAAGCCATTACCGAAAGACCGGCATTACGAAAAACAATTTGAATATGAAAGTAAAATACGAAATTATAAAGATGTGACCTAGCTCGCGACTATTTTTGATAATCTCCATAACGTGTACCCTCTTCTCTACATTATAAAATTCACATTAATGTACAGCTATAGGCATACTTTTTCATCGGTTAAGTATATTTCACGAAATGCGTATGCGTGCATACGTGTATGGAAGCATACGCGTGGAGATATAAAATACAATGCCACAGCACAACGTGAGAAAACGTTCGCAACACGCCCCCAAATTATTAGCTATACGTATTCAAATGATCGCTGGCTCGCATAGTACCAGTCGCATAGGACGGCGTGGGCGGGACAAAATTTTTATGGGCTCTTTCTTTTTTTCCTCTCCTTTTTCTTCTTCTGCTTATCGCTTTCTCATACACTTATAGCGTTTACAGGCGCGCGCGTGTTGGCACGCGCATAGCATTATCAAGTAAATTAAAATGTACAACTTTTTCAAGAACGGAAGAGCTTTAAGATTGTATTTAACGCGAAAGCTTCGTATCGTTAATTCTCTCCAAGTAAAATGTTAATTTATATTCGTTGATTGTTGATCGATAGAGTTGCTTAAAGGCACTGCACAATTATGTACGGGCTTACGTTTTTTAGGAAATCTCTACTTGGATCTCTCTACTTGCTCGTACATACTTTTCTACGGTATTTACAACACTTGCAAATAACCTAATTGAACGAATAGTCGCACGAAACAGTTTTCTTCTACAAGATTTAAATATATCGTTTAAATTGTGCTCCTAAAAAGAGAGGAGTCTCGAAAGTTTTCTTTTCCGACATATCTAAAAGTATTACAATCGTCATAATCGTAATTATCGCCTGCAAATGTAACACCTGAAACTAACCTTGAGAGGTGTATTGAGTTAATTACTAAAATCTAAAATAATTCTATTTACAATAGTAGTGAAAATAACGAAGAATCTGTCAAATTATCCAGTTAATGGCGGTTATGAAATTATGAAAATAAGGAAAATGTCATCCACCAACGAATATTTCGAGCATTAAAATACAAAAATTCGTTGGCGGATGGAAGAGGAAAGTTCATTAAACGTAGACGAGATACTGACTGTTTATCTGTACCACGTATAGTACAATATGAAGTAGAATACACTGCAAACCTTTTCTGCACTGGACGTACGCGTATCTAGAAGACAGTGGAGCGATTATCAAACTCTTGGCGATTTTTTCTTCTAGTTTGCCATTTTATTTATTCCGCACCGCAATAGGCCAGACAGTACTTTTATTTTCTGCGCTTGGCTGACATCGCACGTATCGAAACTTGCGAACAAAGGCAAAAGGGCAAGAGTAGCGATCGAGTAAGAGAAGTTGGCCTGAGATAATAGCACGAAATGTACATCTGCGACATTTTTTACCAAACACACCAGCAATAAACGAGCTGAAACTTAGCTTGTCTATACGTATATACATATTCGCGTAGAAAGATCTTTTCGCATGGGTGGGCTCGCTAAGAAAGATGTCGTCGAGACAAGTTAAAGAACGAAATTTATTAATTTCTTTTAATTCTAAAAATCGTAAACATCGACGACGCATGGACAAGGTGCGAACGATACGTTCGATTCGCAGAATTAATGACAAAAATTTCAGTATCCCCGAAAATTCTAAATTGTAAAGGAATAAAATTTGAACGTTTACCGTGGATATCGATATCAAGAATTTAGCGTTCAAATGTGCGACAACTCAACTCGTGACGCGACACACCCAGAGACATTATTCCAAAGAGGATGTACCGTTCGTTAACCTCCCCTCGAACATATCGAAAATTTTTCACACTCGGAAGACTTGACTCTCGTCTTCTCCCAATTTCGCGTCGCACTCGGGCCGAGGCGAGTCCCGAAATACACCGGGACGCGTGGGCCCACCCACGCTTCCTCGAGGACTCGCGGCACGCGTCCGCGGACACCCGTGAGAGATGACCCGGCACGTCGTGTACCCACCCCCGATGACCCGCCTCGACTCTATTTTTTGACAAATAAGTTCGGCGGCTTAATTATCGAGGAGCGCCCCGACGCGCAACCTTCATTATGCCGTGCATCGTCCTCGAGCGAGCGCTCGAAATTTTTCTCCTGGTCGCCGAGGGAATGAGGAAGGGCCGGAGGGAAAGGGTTTATCCCGCGCTGCAACTCTCTCTCTCTCTCTCTCTCTCTCTCTCTCTCTCTCTCTCTCTCTCTCGATCCTTCGAGGTCCGCAGTCCTCCCTCGAAATTGCGGCTCGAGAGGACTTGGTCTCGACGGGACTTCGCGCAGACGAGCAAAAAGAGCGAAAATCAATTTCACCTCAAAGTCAGACAGATTTCGAGTGATTTATCATAAAGGCATGTTATCGCAGGCTTTCTGAAATATTAACTTTCTCCTTCTAATATTAACACTCTCCGCGAGTGCTGCATGGGAAATTTGCATCGTTGAAAGGGGTACTTTTTTTCGTTTTCGTGGGTCGGCTTATCGTAATTACTGCGCGATAAGAACGACGAACGACGAACGACGAACGACGAACGACGAACGATGTTGCAACGTCGATTCTTTCTACAATGAATATTAATTTTAAACGACGCCGAGAATTTTATAAGCTGGATTTGCCATTGAGTCCCTTTGAGAGATGCGATATTGTTTTACGATAATTATCACGTACGCGAATGTCATCATTAATTGCATTCTGGGAAGAAAAGTCGTACTTAATGATCAGTTTTGCGAGTAAGGCACATTGTTAAGAAACTAAAAGTCGCTTCTTTGCCTCTGCGATCACGTTCCATTTAATTAAATGTTGTTTTAGAAAATCATTTTAATGGTAAAATGGTCCTATCGATCGTCCATATTCATTTAATACCAAAGAATGCAATACTTTTATAAATAAAATAAAATTATACATTTTTCATTGCTAATGAACGAAAAAGTGCGCAATGAACTTAAAAATTGGCGTATTATTATTATCACGAATGAGTTTACGGACTCTTTTTACTTTGGACAAATTATCAAACGCCATTGTATTTTCGAATTAAAGGCATTAATATTGACTTGAAATTGAAATTGAAATTAAATTTGAAATTTTCAGTGGTTCATGAATATTTCCAACACTCTGTATCCTTTTAACGTACATAAAGTTTATGTACTCGTCTAGAATTTGTTCGTTGAAATGTCAAACTTTAATCAAACTCAAATGCTGCTAACGTTGCGAAGATAAATTCTCTTAAAGTAAAATAAACGTGCATTTATCAGTAGTTATTTAAGCGGGAAGTAGAGGTCAAGTTTTTCAATTTCTGCAGTATCGTATTTAACAAATAGTCATCAACATTGTTGGCACGTCGTCAAGTATTCCTTTATTCCACAATTAATCACGAATACATAAATTTATCTCGATCACATTTTCCTGGAAACTGGGTCTTAAAAGAAGCAGTTGAAGTAACGTCACGAGCAAATTTGTTTTTACTCGGGAGCGTGGATTCAGATATGCGCGGTATCGCTTTTCATTGCTTTCCTCTCAGACATCTATTACAATCTTTCGCATAAATATAAAACTTAATTAAAAATATATACGAGCATTAAAGTACAGCGATTAAATTTAAGTACTTTATAAATGTTTGCGCTATTTTTCCTCGAACTTCTCCGTCCCGTGATCCATTTAATCGTGTAATTTTCAGCCTCATTACGCAGGTCACGATATCTATTTTTCTTCCTCGGTAAATAAGGAAACGCGCGTGCGCTTACGAGATATTTATTCACGGCTGCCTATTAATAAGAATAAACGACGAATGACTGTTATACGAAGCGGTTTGAATTAGTCGTATAAGGCAGATTAACATTGCCGTATTCTCGATTTTGTTTTTCAGAAACTAATTATCGTAAGGTTGTACGCGATTACTCTTGCACGCGCGACAAGACGAAATAATGCGCGCGTGAACGTACGCAAGACTCCAGCGAAAATTTTTAATACTTCCCCCGGATTATCGAATGCAGCTTAATAGCTTAATAAAGTTTTAGCCAACAGTTTGCTGCCTACAGCTGCATAGACTGCTACAGGCTGAGCTCGTATCGATAAATTAGGTTGTACATCGGGCGATGCGTGTTGCAAAGTCGTTGGCCCATGACAACGTCGGAGCTAATGCCTGCGACTGTTTAATATATCGACGCACCGGACATTAAATTCCACACCAAGTCGTCGATGAATGCGCGTCTAATGGATGCGCTTAGAGGCGCTCTTCCAAGAGCGAAAAGCCACTCGGGGTGTCTAGAACCATCCGCGTTTATCCGTGGACGCGTGTTTACGGAAAAAGCGTGTAAAAACGCCTGACATTTAGCGCACGATGAATGTCCTTTAAAATCCTTTGGAGGAGTTCGAGGGCCTTGATAAAAGAGATGCTCTATGCAATAAGCTGACGTATTTCGAGAAGAATCATTTCGAAAGGATGTGATATGCGTCCAAATGCGACCGCGTCGATGGATAATAACATTTGTCGAGTCCGAATTTGAATTGTTTATGCAAGTGCAGCTATTAATCAAGATTGGATGTTTGACACATCGTACAAAAGGGGAACGTACGTTGCTTACTTATACGTTGTCACGTCGATAGAACTGTCGGTGCCACGCGTCGCTTAAATTTACGTCGAAATTCAAAAAACCAGCGGAATACGCATGATTAAAGAAAAAAGTTGTCGATTTAAAATGCAACGTCGGTAAACATTTCATTAGATGACACGCAAATGATTTGATTTTCTGTTTTTCGAATTGCGTCGACTTATGCTGGAAATGCGACGTCGATAACGCTCCTCTTTAAAAAGGCAACTTGGTTAAATGATTAAAATCCCCAATTTTAATGGTAATTTTCCTAAATGAAACGGAAACAAGGCTTAATAATTCATCATGCGATATAATATTGACAGGTGCGTTTGTAATAAATTCGAGGATCGCTGAATTCATTGCGAACGCTGACATTTGTACAAATTGAGCTAAATCCACCGCACATTTATTTGTAAATATTTTATTTATAAATGCTTATCTCCGCTTTAATTTCGCTCCTAATACACGTATATTCTAGAACGTAAGTTGAAGAAATAAACTCAAGGAAATTTAAGTTTAAGTGTCAATGGCAGACGTGCCCGATTAATCCTTCCAATTAATTAGATAAAGAGTGTTTAGCGAGAGTCTTGAGTTTTTGCGTCTTATCATCCGATGAAAGTATTGCTCAACCGTTGACTCTGTTGAATATGATGGAACGGACTAAGCAATCGAGCGATTATTCTCACGCGTACGGGCACGGAAAATACCGAAGGGAACCGTGGAAGGGCAAAAAAGTCGACACCCTCTCGGGTATCCGTTCGCGCGTTCTCCGAAAAAGAAAGAATGGTAAAGAAAAGAAGAATAATAAAAGAAGGAAGAAAAAGAAAGGACACCGGGTGAGCCGGAGTCGCAATTTCACGCGATCGACTCTCCGGTAAATGAAAAACTAATCGCTTTTCCCGCGCATCCTGCTGCGTAGCTTTTGCCGGCTAAAGACAACGGAAAAAGTGAGAAAGAGTACAGTCGAGGATACAAGGCGGTGTCTGGTAGCAGCATCGGTCTATCGATTATCCGGAGTATTAACGCGCACTAGGTAGGCGCCTTGTTCTTCGGGGGCCATCGATCGCCGGTCTTAAATCTACAATTTTTCCCATCGCGCGCTCTCTCTCTCTCTCTCTCTCTCTCTCTCTCTCTCTCTCTTACATTTCTTCACAATTCCCTCTCCTCCTCGCCCCCCCCCCGCCAACGCCACCGCGCGCCGTCTCGCTCTACTCGCCCACTGTCTCTCTCCTTTCTTTCATTCGCTCGTTCCTATTTTCAATTTTCATGCCCGGGATATTGGACTGCTTTTTTTGCTTCGTCAAGTGGTGTTCGTTTCTTTTATCAACAAAGGTAATAGAACGAAGTATAATACGCTGAATGTTTTTGAAAGAAACGAGGGATGGAATCGAATGAGCCAAATGAAACATCGCGTATCGTGTGACGAATTCGAAAGAAAGTAACTTGCTGTTTTCGCGTCAGGAATTTCTTTTACCTCTCCTGTCATGCTGAAGAACTTCATTATCGTAAAAACTTTTGTGAAAATCCGGTCAATCTTAGGTTTTTGATTTTTCACGGAAAATTATTTATCGGTAATAATTCCAAATCAAACGGTACGCTACCGTACATACACACGGCCGTACGTTCGTATATTTCCACGCGAGAACGTTTTCCCCTCTTTCCGCTACAACCAAGTACGTACTCTTCTAATGGTTAGAAAACAACGAGGAATAAAATTAGAAAATGTTAAACTGAAGCAAGTGGATAATAATGACGTTTAAAGCGTACGATTCAAAGTTGGTAAAACAACGAACGAGGCCAATTACATTTTAAATAAACTCTGCGATAAGTCTAGAGTGCATCAAGGTCAGCTGAATTCCCACATTATTCACCAGTTATTTCTAAACCATCTTCTTGTTCGATGAATTTCAATGATCCATTTCTCCCGTAATTTCCTTCCCATTCGCGGTTGCTTAGATAAATGACGTCACCGGAGCTCTTTCCTTAACACATACGTCAGTAGCAACGAAACCGTTTTCTTAAAAATGAAAAAAGAGAACGTAGGAAAGAAAGGGACAAACACGAAGAATCACCGCGTGCTTGTACTCAAATTTCCAATAAGCAAGGAAAGTTGACTGACGTACACACTCGCACGAATTTCCGATTGGCCGACTCGAAAGTGCAGAGATTCCGCCCAAAGCGGCCGCTCGCGCATACAAGGCCAGAGCGCAAGAGTTCAGGGGTCGCGATCCCGGCGACT
Organism: Wiebesia pumilae; assembly: GCA_018907045.1. Taxonomy (NCBI): domain Eukaryota; kingdom Metazoa; phylum Arthropoda; class Insecta; order Hymenoptera; family Agaonidae; genus Wiebesia; species Wiebesia pumilae. The sequence goes on along the minus strand of JACCHZ010000163.1, from coordinate 161,632 downwards.
CGTCCGGCACGTGGAGCACGTGGAGCAAGAGGAGCGCGAGGGGGTCGACGAATGGTTCCGCCTCTCTCGGCGGCGCGCCAGCAAAAAGAGGACGAGGCTCGCGCCGAAAAGCTTGGACGGCAGAAAGTCCAGCCGAAAAGGCAAGAGGAGCGGAGGACAGCCGTGGCGGGGCGTTAACGGCATCGATCCGCCAGGGCGTACAATGACTCGTCGGGACGCGCGCACCTCGTCCTCGGCTTTTGTGCCGCGGAGGCCCCGGGCCCGACGGACACGCTACATAGCGTGTCCCCGACTCGATCGACATGTGCGCCCCCGGCCACGAGTGCCAATTGCCGGACCACCTTTTGTTCGCTCGAGGACGCGCCGTCGACTCCGCGGCCATATGCTAGGCGACCCGTGCCCGCAACGGCGTGCGCTCGGGATCATCCGCGGCGCAGATCCGAGTTCTGCCACGGGAGGACGCGTGCGTCCTTCTGCTCGAGAAGGACTTTTCAAAACCCTTCTGGAAAGGAATTATCCCCATTACGGAGGAACGGAGAGGCCGACTCTTGGGAATCGACCGCGAACGCATCTCAATTTGCTTTCAAGAATTACAGTGTTGCGCATCAACGGAGCGCCATTACTCTGCCTTAATGTGGCGGAGAGACATTTTAAAAAATAGCAGCGATAAATAAATTAACGAAAAAATTAAAAGGAAAAAATGAATAATGATTCGCTTCATTTTAATCGAGAAGAGTAATCATCGTTAAAAAAGTTCCATTCATTTTTCAATTTTAATGACTTATTAATGACTTGGTGATCGCTTTTCCTTTTGTACACTTTTGATTAATCATACCGCGGTACCAAAATTAAACAATTTACGCTCTTGTTTTCGATTATAGAGAAGACACTCATTGGTATTAGGTTGTAAGAAAAGTTGCTGCGTTATGGCTAAAAATTACTGGATCGAACGCGCAAGCGCTTGAAAGATAAATTTCAAAAGCTCAAGAAATAAGGCGACGAGTCCTCACGTGCAGAGCTAAACACCTTAACCTACCTTACGCGTCTAGGATAACGATAAATGAATAAGCTTGATAGGCAATCGCTAAATAAATCCTAACTGACATTTAAAAGTATTTTTATTACGCTAGTCGTAAAAAGTTGAAGGCGAAAACGTAATCATTGAAAAGAGGCAGCGTTCGAACAAAAGGAGAATAAAGGTAATAACGTAAAATGAATACGACGTTGCAAATTCATGTTTTACCAACGCGTCTACACCACGGGAAACTCCGTCTCCCGATCCACTCCCGATCCACTCCCGATCCACTCCCGATCCACTCCCGATCCACTCTCGATCCACCAACGGCTCGACTTACGAGTTTACGTAATGCATCCTTTAATGCATCGGGACAAAACAAACTTACCGAGACGTTAGCGTTAGGAGAACCCGTTTCTTCGTTTCGCTGAAACAAGCGGCAAAACTAATATCCTTGTTTGTTCCACCTACCGTATTTCGGGCTCCTGGCTCCAATTCCACAGGGAAAAACATCTCAGAGGTGGTGCCCGAGGATCTTGCTCACTCGGTGTAATACAAAAATATCACAATCGCGTAAGAGCTTAGCCGGCCAAGTCGCCCCGGTCGTCGCGTTATCGGGAAGCGCACTTACCTGGAACAAAGATAGAGACCAGAATTACGTCGGTGCCACAGACGCTGCTGTTATCCTTTTACAACGGACAACGTTGGCTAGCGGCCGAGACATTTTTCTCCGAGAGATCGGAAGGCTCGAGAGACGATTAGAGGGGAGATAGGATGGGCACCGGGAAACTCGGAGGCGAAGGCGAGACACGCGTATTGGCATATTCCTGATAAAAGCATCGGAAATAATACTGGAGTAGTATTTTCAAGAAGTCATTGGCAAGTCTTTTCTCGGGAGACCGACTCACTCTCCTTCGCTCTACCTCGCTCTACCTCGCTCTACCTCGCTCTACCTCGCTCTACCTCGCTCTACCTCGCTCTACCTCGCTCTACCTCGCTCTACCTCGCTCTATTTTTACACGTAGATGCACTTTGTACGTTTGCAGACGTGTAAACGTATATATTTAGACATACGCACACGTACCTTTCGTCCGACTTTAAACCGCAATATATTAATCGAATTAACAGGACGTTCCTTTGATTCCTCCTTTAAATCTTCGCAGCTATAGGCACCACGATTACATCAATTATATATCATTATATTATCAAGCACCGGGTGACTCTTCATTGTTAAAATGCGAAAGGAGATTCTTCGCTCTTAATGTTACAACAACGATCGTTGCTCGACCATTAACGTTTTATTAACCTACTAATCCACGATCGCAGCGTCACTCATCATTTGCGACTGCCAATAAGAATGCGTCAAAAGAGTTTCCTTTCCTCTTCTCCAAGCGCTTCCTATCGACGTCCAGCCATCGCACTACCTTGCATTAGCTTCGTATTTAGGGGCGAAAGAGGAAACAACGGAAGCATCTCGCGCGACTACCGAGGATACGACGTCGACCCTCACCGCGGGGTCACGTTGAGTAACGCGTCGGACCGCCAAACCTTATCCGGAGGCCTCCACAGATGCGAGCTCGATAATTAAGTTATTAATTATGGTCGCGACCGGGAGTGCGAGGACCGATCTATGGAGATGCGCCGGCCGAGATAAGGAAGCCAGACACGCGCGGAATCCTCTTGCGCACTCCAAGGTGCTAACGCTTCTAACGGGCATAAATTATCGAAATTATCACAAATTAGCGAAAGTTTATGCGATAATATCGTAAATATATTTGTCAGGAGAATGAAAAGCCAGGAATGGTAAACGTTCGTGTATACACCGTCACAGATGCATAAACATTACCACTCCGACGAACGAAATAATAATGCACACGAAGAATGCAAATGTTATAAAATAGCCCGTAGCTTAGGAATAAAAGTAAAAGGATTTTACGTACGGAATTCATAAACAGCGTACAATGAATATTCGATATTTCAAATGTCCTGTACGCTTAACTCCACTGATATTCCACGTATTCGAATAGTCTTGACGTATTCGTGAAATTAAAACGTGAACTTAAAATTTAAAACGCGAAACAGCGTCAAAAGCTTGTAACGCGGGTGGATGTTTTTTCGACGTGCTTGGTACCTTTCATCGTAAACGTAGTACGCGCGTCCATACGTATATATTAATGATTTCTCAGGCAAAACAATCAGGTATTCGAATGCTTTCATACTCGAAGTGCATCCAAGTCCCAAGAAATGCTCTCTCCGCGATTGCAGAAAACGCGAGTGCCACAATACCCGAATAAATAATGGAGATGAACTCTTAGGAGATTGAAAATCGGAGACACAAAGCATCGCCCACGAGGCGAAAGCTCATCGCCAAGAAGGAAGAAGACAAAGCGAGCTTCCGGAAGAACGACGGCTCCTTCTTCCACGCTCGTGATAATCGACAACGTCGTGGTGCACGAACGCGTGACGCACGCAGGGCGCGTGCAACCGATGCGGCTTAGGCGCGTGCCATCGTCGAGAAGTCGCCCCCATTGTGCCCGTGCCGCCACCTGCCGAACCACGCGCGATCGTCGGAATTTTCGGGAGGAGGCGGCCGCTTCTCCTTTCCCCCCGAGGGGGGAAGCCAACCGTGAAGGGACACATGCGTAGGCCCTCGCACTAATTACCGGACTTGAGTTATGGAAATTATACGGCTCGATGAGTGGAGGCTCGGCGCTGTCCTTGTCTACCACCGGGTGTGCGCGCGTGCGTTTGCGTGCACCTCCGAGATCGAGGGAGCTGCTCGGGAATTTCGGATTGCCGAGCGCCGATCGTTCAATTATAAAGATCCGAGTTTATTTTTCTCTCGGATGCGCGCGTAATTAAAGGATTTACGAGCCGCTGCTTTCGTTCCGCTACCGTGGCCTCGGCCTACGATCGCTTCGGGCGCGCGTTTTAATCGCGATGTCTATTAATTATTCCTGGAGCGGCGGAGCGGCAATTGTCGCGAGCTCGCAAGGGAAGGACGACGGGCTTTCGTTTTATCCGGATCGCTCGAGGATGAAAGGAGAAAAGGAAAATGAGCGTAACTGGATACGCGATGACCTAATTTCCGGCGACGACGCGCGACGACAATGGGAACATCGCGCGTGGACCGAGGTCCACGATAAATGACGCAGCCTCTCTCTGCCCCCTTCTTCGACGGCATCGGCCGAGACGTCGATACTCCGGGCGATAAGCGGCGACGGTCGGGGCGCCTCTTTGGGATCGAATTGCCCGGGACGCGCGACGTCCCGTCGCGGCGACACAATGACTCCGCGCGGACCACCTGGAGGAAGTCGCCAAATGCCTCGGACGCTGCGACCGCTAAGGACAGGAAAAGCGAAGGGGGAGTCGGGGAAGCTGAAAAGGGACGGGCCAAGGGAGGGAGGCGGATACACGGTGGTCACCTTCCCTCGGCTCCAAAGACGCGACCTCTTCCTTTCTTTTCCCGTGTATTCTCGCTGCTTGTGTAAAAGTAGCCGCTCCGAGGCTCGAGTCCCGCTGCCACAAGCTTCCGTTTTTTCACTTGCGCAGTGTAAATCGTTTTTCAGGGCGTAAGCCTCTATTCCTCGTCCGATATTCCCTCTTCCAATAGCCTTTTCACCTCGAATAATGGAATCGGGACTTGTTTTCTCGCTATTTTACGTGCCCCCAACTTTAGGGATATTCGGGGCTAATGTTTCGTAATCTGTTCGCGAGTGTCGACTTACATCTACGTGACTACGAAAATCACAGTTTCGTAGTAGAGCGAGGGATGTCCAAAAGTCCGCTGACGAGCGATTTATTTCGAGGACGCGAGTGCGCACTCGGAATATCAGGAAAAGCCTCGCATCAGCACGATCGATCCCAAATGATCAGCGTAAAATCATCAACAATGGAAATCAATAGAAACTCGTCTCTTTATCGCGTAATTTTAACTCCATTAACATTATGCCGCTATCGCAGCGAACAAAAGCCACCAGAGACACGGGAAAAGGAAATGTCTGACGTTCCGTCGCAGGAGCGACTTCTGTACGAGTTATCCAGCCGCGCGAATAACTAAAGGATCTCCAAGTGAAAGAAAATCAACGACAAAAGCTACACCCCTATGTGCCTATAATCGGGATAGAAAATAAAGGGAGAGAGGAGCGCAGGAAACGAGCGAGACTCTCGAAATAAGGAGGGTGAGGAATAAAGCGAAGTACTACGGCGTACTCGGAAAGTTTGACAGGCGACGAAACGCCACCTAAATAGGCGAGGGTCTCAAATCCGTCGGAGGAGCCGCGACGGCGTTTCCTGACGCGAGACCAAGTTGTCGAAAGAACGAGCACGAGTCGGCATTGTCTTTTCGTTATTTTTATTATTTTTCGTCGCGCCCTCCTCCTCGACGAATCTCGCGAACAATGGGGAACAATTCGCGCCGCGTTCGCTGGCGAATAGCTCTACGATGAGAGAAACTAGGTTGTCGTCCGTTGGTTTCGTCAATTCGGAGGGGCGCAAGATGCGTCTAACTTCCGCGGCTATTCTGTTTTGCCGACCTCGAGGAAGGGGGTTGCATTCTTTCTAACGGGCTTTTCTCGCTTCTGCAAGTGCAAAATCGTCGTGACAAAATCGCACGAATATTGTCGCGCGTTCTTTAAGTCTTTTCAACGCTTAGAAAACATTTGTCCCACGGTCCCCGTCGACCCAATCACGACGAACAAAATTTAAGCAAGCGCAACCCTTCGGCCACTCGAAAGCTCCTGACGAAAGCAGCGGAAGCCACGGCTCCGAATTGCTCTAGTCCTTGAGGCGAAGGAAGGAGGCCGGGAATTATCGGGAACGAGGTGTGCCCGGACCCCCAGCTGCTTCCTGTTTCTCCACCCCCTGGAATGGTATTATCGGCCGGATCTCACGGCAACCTTGCACCGAGCCTCTCCTACTCGACGGCTCGCCATCTGATCCTGGAGCGAAAGAAACTCGTCCGCCAGTGAATGTGCCCACGTTGCGCGATTCTAAAGACGCGGAGGACTTTGTTCGCCCGAGGACGCGAAAGGCGGAATGCGGAGTCTGAAGTGGCGTCGTTCGCTCGTATCCGTGCAGTCGTCTTGAACAACGCGATCAACGCGAAAAACGTTGCCTTCGTAACGAACTCATCCCCTTCATCCTGACATCTTATTAAAATTTGCTGTCAATTCGCGACGTTGCGAGACAAATTTCCGTACAAAAGGTTACGTGCTTCTATCGAATGGGTAATCTTAAGATAAAGCGTAGGGTGTACTTGGCTGGAGAGAAAAATACAACGATAAACATTCCGACGAGCGAGAACTTCTCTAATTGTACGGTAACGATGCGTTTGTATTCGAACAAGGGATCGTTTAAAGCACATTCGATGTAAGTATAAGAATTCCACGAGCTCTTGTCTCTTTGCTCCGTATAGACGTTTCTTTTCTTCAAAAATTACTGGAATTGACGATGTTTGTTGTGCTGCTGTAATCGACTTTTGAAGTCCCTTCACAAATATCGTATCCTTTTCTTAATTAAGCATCGGCGTTTGGTAAACTGCGTTTGGGAATCTAATTTCAAGCGGTGCAATTCCCATTTAAAATACCAATTGAACTCGATGAACTGTGATGCACTTGACAGAAATCTCGCCGCGATTAGAAGCTTGTCAACTATAAAATTGCTTTGATACGTCCTTGATACGTTGCCTTCTTCAATTTCTTACTGCTCCAAGTTTTTCCTTATTTAACAATTTAACAATCGCGAAATAAACCTTACGAATTCATGGCAGCTTAAGAAGTCGATGAGAGTAATAAGTAACGAGACGTAATAAGTATTCGTATATTCGTAGGTATGAAGTCCCTGACCCCTGATCTCGTGAAAGAATCCTTTGAAATTCGAAGGAGGAGGGAAAAGCAAAAGCAGCGCTCGCACCGCGTACGCGCGTATATCCTTCGACCACTTTTTCTCTCCCGAGGTTTCACGTAAACCCCTGTACTTCCCCGATGTTATCTGCTATCGAATTGAGGTGGCGGTAGATGCTCGGTACGGGGTAAGGAGGGATAAATGGAAACGTATAGGCCCTCGTTAGAACGGCGGGACTGACAAAAGTATAAGGAGGAAGTGAAGGGCACGTGTCTAGTCGGATAACCGATGAAATAAGAGACCGGAAGCATATGGGGAAGCCGCATTGTTTGTTCGGGCTTTATTCGGTATATGGCCATGACGTTGTTTCTCTCGTTCTCCCCCGCCATGTATTTGTTTTTTTTTTTTTTTTTTTTTTTTTTTTATCGCTTATCTTTCAGGAGAGTGCTTTGAACAACGCGGATAATCTTTCCGGGTGTAGTCCGCGGCAAAAATCAATTGAATGAAAATAAGAATCACGAGGGCCTGTTTGATTGAATTACTCGATGCCATTTGACGTTAAATCACGGTGTATTCTAGTTATCATTTTTTTAATTTATATCACGATAATCGGTGCTTGGACAGTGTCGAGGGAATTTATATATCTTTACATCTTTATATGTAAAAGAATATGAAAAGGACCGATATGAATGTTCATTGTCGAAAGGTAGAAGCAATTGTTTTACCGCTTTGGTAAGTGTCAATTAAAAAACAATTAGTGTATGGCGCTTTTCTCTTAATTACCCATGACGATGGTCCTTCGCTTTGGATAATTTATACTATTCGTGAATTCGTTCAATGAATATTTCCCGACTTTGAAACCTTCGTTTACTCTTTAAAAGGTAATATTGAATGTTTCATAACCTAAGGAGTTTTTATCGAAATGTTTTTACAAATATTTATTCAACTGCGAGCACGTACACGTTACGTACCTCTTATAGCGTCGGTGATTTGGCGAATAAGTTACGAGAAACGTATTGATCTGTAATAAGAAACAATTCCGATAACGCAATATAAATATTTGCAACGAAGAAATATATACCGTAAACTACTACGTCTACAAACACATACGTCTATATTTAGTAAATTTAATTACGATACAAATATCTTTATATTCCCGAGAGCAACCCAACAATTTCTATTAGAATATGAACTTTTCCATATTTTTCAATATATTGATAAAATGCAACTCTTCACAAAAGAACAAACTACTCGGAATCTCCACTTTCAGATAAGTAGAAAGCAAATAATGGTACAGATGTTCAATTCGAGAAACGTAGCAAATCAAGCGAAATATTTACTTTCTTTAGAGAAATAGATGCTTTGCATCAGTTTATGAAATGGTTTTCAAAACGAACATTAAACTTCTCACAAAATTGAAAAAACCGAGTTGCGATTGTTGCATATACAAATTAACATAGAGTACCGATTTATCCGCAATTCGAATGAAAAATCCAAGTATAACCTCGGACGATGTAACCTCAACGACAACCCAAAATTCTCACTAATTCGCAAACTTACAGAATTTACAGTTACTGGACATAGAGCCTTAACTCGAAGCCTTGACCTTCGGTGCCCGGGGCGAAAAAACTTGATTCGAGCATTTCAACAACAAAACAAATGCAATTACTTATCTTTGTATTGTACCACTGATAATATTAATTTGTGCAATCAATTCGAGTATCAAAATAAAAGCGACCGTAATCGTTCCCTTGCACAGTCTACGCTAAAATTAGTATTTCCATCGATCACAGCGGTGATCAAGAGTCAACCCTGCGAGTCTATTAAAACTACAAAATCCGGAGCCCCAACATAATTAACGAATAAAAAACTAAATCCGACGCGCAATCGTAAACTTCCCGAGATTCCAGGCGAAGTAGGACCCCGAGGTCCGACACCCTTCGAGGGGAAACCCAAGCGCCTCCTGTGCCAACCCTATCGCGCTTCTCCATGGTCGCGGGGGTGAAAAGTATCTTCCCCGGCGGACCCTCGTCATCGTCAAAAGGTGACTGCGGGCACATGTCGCGATCGCGTGCCGTGGGGGTTCGGAAAAGCGCAACTAGATACGGGGGAGAGGTAGCGAGACTTCCTGGGGCGCCCCGAGATGAACAGCTGGTCTTGGTGCCAAAGAGTACGCGGCAGATCGAGCACACCCCCGTACGCGTGCTGCTCCCCCTCCGCGTTTTTCTTTTCTTTCTCATTTTGCTTTTCTTTCGCATTTTTCTTTCTATTCTCTCGAAAGGTACGCATTAACGGTGCAGCCTGCGATGCCACGGATTCAGGTACACATTGTACGAGCTTAGGTCCAGTCCAGCACCGAGGTTTCTCAAAATTCGTACGGGTCCAATGGGTTACGGGTCTCGTAGATTAAAATGCGTGACTGATGAAACGAAGATATGCGCGTTCCTCGAAGCTCCTAGAGCAATGAAATTCGATGAGCCTGAAACGCGGTTAACACTACGTTGAGTTTTATTATGATTGATAACCACGGACTGAAATATGAAAGGTTTAATTTGCCTAATATTATCGTGTAAGCGTCCGATGCTTCGAAGGCGCGCACACACGCACAAGGCGTCTTTTCAGGCAAAAACCGAAGCCATCAAAGTCGATAAACAATTAGTTATCTTAATTAGAACTCGAGTAATAGAATGGCGAAATGGACCAATCAACTCTCGGAGTCGGAAACGTTTGATTGTGGCGTTCAAGCGAGAGTCAAATATATTCCCGCAATCAAGCATGTCCGCGTCTGAGCGCTGATTGGCCGCTTCCATTATTCCATTGATCTATTTCTCATTAATATATCTATTTTAGTTTATATTATCTTAGCGCGGAAAAAACGAATAAATATGAATTTAGACGAACGAGCGCGAGCAAATGGAAACTAAATTAAAAGAACCTGTTCTCGTTGTGAATCCGATCGAAATAATTGACAACTACTTTGTACCTACTAGAATTCACTTTCAAAAATATCATTTGTAATAGAATAAATTTTGTTACGAACGACCTACCGACAAACGGATAACTTTTGTCATTTATTTTTTCTTTTATTGACATTGTAGGGCGATACTTGTAGAGGCTAAAATTTTTCTTACATCCAGCTTCTTACGTTTCTATTCGGTTACACAGATGCGTAGGTATAGGTTCGAAATTTTTCGATGTATAGGTTTGAAAAGAATAGTTTTAAGTACTTAGAAATCTAACGGTCGTTCGTTGACTTGTGCACTTAATACAACCGAATTAAGTGAAAGGTGAAGGCGAATGTAAAATTACATTTTTCTTGGTCTAGTAGGGGTGACGAACGTGTAACACAAATTTAATTCGCGAATCAGAATTCAGAATTCGTAAACAACTCGACGGGCTAATTTTCGTTATTACCTTATTTCGTTATTAATAATTACGAATTAGTTCTTTCGCGTTCTTTCGCGTTCTTTCGCGTTCTTTCGCGTTCTTTCGCGTTCTTTCGCGTTCTTTCGCGTTCTTTCGCAGCACTAATGAATGCCAAGCCGCTTTTTATTCGCCGCACGCCATTTTCAACTTTACGCAATGAACGCGTTTGCGTTTTTTCTTTTTTCTTTTTTCTTTTTTCTTTTTTCTTTTTCCTTTATTTTCAAATTTGCGTTCTACGCACAGTTCCCTAGGTCTCGGTCGTTTGTCGCTGAATATACGTAACGAAGACCGCAAGAAAAAACAAGAAAAACAAAACACAGAGTTTCGAGTTCCCGTCGCACATAATCCCCTAAATTTCCCGCCACCGTATCGCGTTACCTGAGCGCCGTCCGGAGAAGGACAGAATTGGTCGATTCACCTGGCAAGATCGTCCGCAAGGGTTGCCTGCACGGCTACCGAGGACGGAAGAGGAGGGAACCAGTGGCTGGGTTAAACAAGAGGGTCGCCGACGTCGAGATACAGGGGTGGAGGGATCGGGGCGCGTGCCCGTCAAAAGTGACATCCTCCAGCATCCAAAGCGCCCTTTTACACACCGGAAGCACGTCACAAGCTTGTTGAACAGCTTATTAGAGTTTGACGCTCTCGAATCGCTCAAGTTTTACGCGCTCCAGGGCCTCTTTTATACACCCGTACACCCCTTTCTTTTCGCTGGATTACGCCCTCGATCGCGAGAGTCACTTCTTTCGTAATGGGACGTTAAAACGACCGTAGATTTTTTTTATTAATCGACGATCCGCCGGCTTGATTGATGAATGAGTCTCGTTAGGAGCAAGTGTAGGTATTAACTTAAGGGTTAAATGTGTCGATCGGGAAAACTAATCTAGCTATTGAGGTGCCGTTTGGGCGTTTTAAAAAAAATACCATTGATCGTTACAATTATATTCTGCCTCAGACGGTGCAGTACATATATGTTCACCTAATTTTCATTTGTTTATAAAACTAAGTACATTTTTTATAATTTATTGTCGTTTACAATTTTCGTCGCATTTTATCGTGCATCCCTTCGCTGTTCAACGAAATGATCTGTCGCAATTCTTCCGCGGGTCTAATTGTAAATGAAACGAGCTTAAATCGTGCTCTATTTATATTTTCATATTAATTAGACGAATCGCCCGATCGTATTCGATTACGTTTAATTCTCGATGTGACACGAGAGGACCAGTACCAATATCTCGGATTCCAATTCTATCGAGTTAAAAAAGTGTAATGCGAGTACATTTATCGTCTCTGCCGCGATAAAACGAACCTTGTTTACAGTGTCCGCAAATGCTCTGGATACCGTTTATCGTTCGATAGAGCAAATGCAATTCGCACTGATAATTCGATAAAGTAGTAGATTAAAAGCACGAAAAAAGTCGCATCGATAACCGATGGAGGAATAAAGTACGTGCGAAGTATTACGTTTGGATTCGCGCGCCGTCGATCGTTCGATATCGTTCGGCCGTCGATACAACGAGTTTAGCGCAATTTTGTCAACAACAAGTCGCGTGTTGCGTGGCTATATCCTTGCAACTTTACCGGCATATTGCGAAATAGCCGTTGAAATTGGAAATCAGTAGGAAAACCACAAGCCGTTATCGCCAATCCTGCTTCAGCTCGGCTAGAAACGATTCGGCAACCAACTGCTGCGAGACTTAACCGTCCGGAAATTCATAAAGGAGATTGATCTTTGTGCATTGCTCGCCACCACAGGAAACGGTTCTTCGTTTTGCCCAGAAATGTGCACATAAGCGCATAGCCGTATGCCATTATGTAGGAGTAGTTGGGCGTATACGTATATCCTTGAAACTATTGCTTTGGCGTTTGTCGGTGAATGTTCCGTTAATCACATTTGCGTTGCGCGCGACGTTGCATCCATTGGATCATTCGGAAATTTATCAAAAGCAATGGTTTCTCTTGATACCGCTGAGGCTACGTTGCAGAAAAATTGTACCAGTGCAATCGATGAAAATGACTCGAAGGATTTACGATATTTTATGCGTGGTTCCACACGCGCGGTCTAATCGAGTGGATTTACATTTACACTTCTATCTCGGCTAACGGTGTATATTTACTTCGTCGTGTACGCGCGCACTTTCTTTTTTGCCTTCAGCCCTCTTCCCTCTACCGATACTTTCCGTCGCTTTGTTCTTAGACTTTTATAAATTTTCACAAGGTTTTGTGAAACCGTACGTGTCGTCTAACTCGCTCAGGCTTCCTCGTTATTTGGAATACGTTGTAATAAAAAAAAAAAAACGAGTCTCCCGGTATGAACGTGTATTACGTTTCGCTTCGTTATTAGCTTCGTTACGTAACTCTGCATTGTGAACTGATTTGCAAATGAATTTTACGGGGATCTTGGAGCATTGAGAAAATTTAGATTCGGTGGTACGGCTCTTTAATAAAAGTGCTCTCTGTGAATGTGACTGTACTTAATTCTTATTCCGAAAGCCCTATTCCGTTAAATCTATAGAGAAGTAAGTAGGTTTTCTATAGAACTACATTGACGGGGGCACTTGAAAATTCCCGAGCCGTGCGTTATACGAGCGATCAATTACACGGAGAAGCTTTTTCTTTTCACGTGCTCGTGCACAATTAGGTCAGTACTTTTAGGAGAAAGATACACTTCGTGCTGTATCACATAATAAGCTAATCATTGCGAATTTAAGAAACATTTTATTTCATAAAGATTTATTCGGCATTAAAATTAAGCTGGATTTTTATTATCACTCGTTTCTTCTTAATAACCCCCTTTAAAAAGAAGCGCGCAGTCTAGTAGAACGGGCTAATTGCCATTAAGACTTTCTTTAATCATTCCCAATGGATACTGCTACACGAGACAATTAATATTTTCTTATACACGGAATGTGAGTTACTCCAGAACCTGCAATAAAACTCAAAGGATTTATGGTTCGTTAAAAACTGACAAGCCGTTCGGCAAAGGTAAATAAAAATTAACGATCTTCTTTAAAAGATCGTTTTACTTCTCGAAAGCCTTTTATATCGAGCACTGCCAATATTATCAAACGCAGAACTCAAATCATCACTTCCAATTATTTCCAATTATTCTTCGAGCATTTCCGTTTCGTATCGCGACATTAACGTTTTCCACCAGAAGAACCGGGCAGCCCAAATTAAAACACCAATAACGTTCCAGCGAAAGAATTCGACTCCTTTTTTAGCACTAACATCCTTTAGCAAACTCCTGATAATCCCGAAATCAAACATTTTATGCGTCCATTTTTCATCTCATCGTCTGTAACGCAGCCAAAGGGATGGAGGACTCGAGTACCAAATATCCTTCCTTCCCCGACTTTGCTCCTCTTTCCCGTAGAACGTACTTAACTATTTTTATCTAGCTTGTAGGCAACTCGTGCAAATGAGCCGTCCGTATCTTCCTTATGAATGTTCGAAACCGATTCCGCTGCCAAGTTTCCCGTACCAAGGCTTCCGTTTCGCGACTAACTCTTGAAAAATCCGTTGACCCTGCAAAGTAACAAACTGCGTTTCCATGAATACGCGGCACGTTTTATTCGAGTAAAAGTTTCTCTCGACTCGCAACATCTCCCTTTTCCATTCGATATTTCATTTAATCGCGTCGAGAGAATGCTCGCATTCAATTCGCCCGATAAAGAAAACGAAGAAAAGTTTGTTTCGCATTGGAAGGTGCACTCGAAACTAAGATAAGGGTAGTGGCGCACGAGCGAGAGCGACGGGGGTGGAGGAGCAGCGAGAAAAAAGCAAGGGAGCGGCTGTAAGGGCGAGGACGAAAGGAAGCCGAAGGACAATGCTCGCGATTCTCCGATGGAGTGGAAATACCTCGAAGACAAGCGGATAACTTCTCGGGCGTTATCTAGTGGCGCCGGTCGACTCGAAAAGAATAATATCCCAGAGGAGGTCCGTAATTCCACGACGTTAACGTCAGCCGCGAAAGTTTCGACGTCGGGGACAGGGAGAGGGGCAGTCGGAGGTCGGGGAGGTTGAAAACCGTATAAAAATCCTCGCCGTCGCGGCGGAGACACTTTCGCGGGGTGGAAAGTTAGCGGGGGTCGCGCTCCATTTGCGCTTGAAAGCTCTCGGTTCCTACGAACTCTGCCGTGAGTACGTAACTCGAGGTCGCGCCTTTCTTACGCCCCAACGAGTCCGACGAAAGACCTCGCGACACTTCGCCTCGGCTCGTCCGAGACACGCGCTTAATCGCTCGATTAATGCCTTTACGTGCGAATCCCCATCGGACACCCCCAACTGGACTCGCTTTGCCGTGACCTGGTGTGAAGATCTTGCGCGGGCGTGTACATTAATCACTCAATAATTAAATCTGTAACCCGACTTACGCATCAGAATTGAAAGTGCCAGCGTGTTTTATACCTTTCTTTGCCTCTGAGAAATGAGAACACGTCTATTATTATTATTATTTTTTTTTTTTAAATCATTAGAGGCGGTGAAAAGTACTTGCATTGGAAACAAAAATTCTTGTAATTTGCTCATTATCCATACCGTAGCTGTCGGGATTAAAATGGTGTACGAGTAAGCTATTTTCGATGAGAGTTACGCGTTCGAAATCGATAACGACGTTTTTCGATATTTTATCCGCGTCAACCACTGGTGCGTTTTATATAAATATTTACGAATTAACATTTGTGACGCTAGTCACAATTTCCTATAATGACAGGTATATAATGAATACGATAACTAATAAGCGTGAATACTTTCTTATTCCAACTCGACAACACACTTTGTATAAAAATATAATGACGCCTTTAATTGTGCAAAATTTGCTCATCTGCTTAGACTTCAATTTTTCTTTAAAAAAACCATTGCGACTCAGCACTGATTACGTCGCTGTACAATTATGCAGTAATTATTTATAAAAAAAGTAGAAATCAATTGAGAACGCTTCGCTTAAAGAGTGCAGAGTGCAAGTATAAGGTAAAAGCTTCACAAGCGAAAGTTACGTAGTAGTCCATATAAGAGAAGAACGAATAATACCTCATTATTATTTCCGTACGTAAAAAAATGTCATTTGCAAACCGACGTAATGAGAATCTTGTACGTACTTAACTACGTAATTCTGCATGGCTCGAACTTGGAAACAACTTCTTTATCTGGAAATGTGAAACTTTTTAAAATTTTGAACATCCAAGTTGGCTCGCGACTCACCGACTTGCATTTTATGCACTTGTTTATCTTGATATTCTCGATTGCGCGTCGCGTACAATGAAAGTGCGTCGAAGGGCAAATTTTAATGAAAATGCGTATCATCGTACCAATGACTTTCATCGGTCGTTAACTACAGACCTTGAAAGGAGCATCGGGACGTACAAGCAGGATTTAAAAAAAACTCATTCGAGGGTGTAACGAAGAGAGCCAGTGGCGGGGGTCCGTTATCCGTCTTTTCTATTTGCCGTGGAACGCGTGTCGGCACGAGCAGATTTTCCCTCCCGGCACTAGACATTATTTGGTTGGGACGCTGACGAACCACTAAAAGTTGGCTGCTGGAGGTCGATCCGCAGCGACGGTATCGATTACCGATATTAATTGCCGGCCGTGGGATCGGAGCCGCCCATCTTAATTAGCCCCGGGTTGTCGCAGGGGTCGCGAAGGGCGGTGCGACGTGAAAAGGGGGAAAAAGGGAAGAACTCGTTACCCTGCATCGAGCGCCAGCCATTAGACATTTCGAATTTGCTGAGTGCGAATATATGGGAAGGGTGTAATGGTTCGCCTGGGTTGCACGTCTCCGTGTGTGTTTGCAGTAAAGGAGCAGAAGTTCGATCGTACCAGCAAAAAGTCGAGAGAGAGAGAGAGAGAGAGAGAGACGATGCGCCGATTCCGCAGTAATGTGTATAGGTTGGCTCGATACATCCGCCGGTCGTCGGTACCTCCTCTAGTGCGCTCTCACAAGTGCCGATAAATGCGATATTCTTGTCCTCATTTTCCTCCCGCTGGACCAGGTCATCGCGCTTTTTCCCACGCAGGTATATAAAAGCGAAGAGCATTCCGCTGAGATGCGCTAAGTTTGCGAAAAATTAGGAAGGATTTTTGGACCGCAAGTCGCTAGAGGGAAGGTCGTTCCCATACGAGCGAAATCTCTATTTCGCCTCGAGAGATGATAAAAGCGTGAAACGGGCGTTTTACGATTCCACTTGATCGCCTTCGCTTAGCTTTTTTAAAAGAATATAAGCCAATACGAGTTCTTGTTCGCACTCTACTTTCATACACGCCGGACTCGCATTAGACGACGAGGTCGCAAAGATTTAATTTTCTTTTATCATTTTCAAGATTTTTATAATAAAGTCATGGTATTACGTTAACTAGTCTACGTGAAAATTAAATTGAGATCTGTAACATATTATTAACATTATAAGAAACACGTGTGTTTTCGCACTGCTTCTGCGAATTTTATTCCGTAATAATTTGTAGAGTATATTGTGTCTAACAAGTCCTTCTTGTGCGGAAATATTTAAGTTTAATAGTTACTCGTTATAAATAGTATTTTTGAAAAATGGATGTGAAAACGTAATTTCGCCTATTTTATGTGCTATTTTGATCCAAGAAACACGTTATTAATTCTAATTGGTTTATTCATCATTTTGTCATTATCTACAGATTCAGCATTTCATTCCTTTGCAGATAATTGGCGAATAAAAATTAGCTTGAAGAATTTTATTTAAAAAGAAACACTTCAAATTAACAAGATTTATGAAAGGGCTGAACAAAGGAGATATAATTCATTCGTATTATATCGCAAACAAGTCCATATTTATGATCATCCGACTCGAACATTGATTTCAGGTTGCACTTTATAATATTATGATGTACTTCATCCTCTGTTAATACTGTTTCGTAGTTAGAGATAACAGTGGCGCACAGATATTGCATTTATACATTAGCATACATTTTAAAATCTCTTATCAAATAAATTGTCTATATTTTGAACGTTTTTAGCTGCATCGTTATTATAAACGTAATTAAAACGAATAAAGATCAAACGCTACCGCTGGAATTAAACCATGTAAATGTATCGAATCCAAAAGTTTTTAGCCTTTTAAAAAGATATTAACTCGCTTTGCCTAACCAATAATTTAAACAATGCGGTTTTAAACATATACTAGAATAATTGTACGTGCAATCGCTTGGCGCCTCTCCACCCGATCAAGAAATGCATCCATCGGGGATAAAGCGGTATAACCACGTATAAATTAATCCCTCCCTTACGTTCCCAATGAAAAATTGGCACACGTTCGACTCACTAAAATTAAGATGTGCGGCAGGGATAGCGAAAGGCAGCATCCTGACCCAAGAGACTTCAAGTGTCCAAGTTCAAAGTTCAAACCGCTGCCGTCGATTAAGTGACTGCGGCTCTATCCAATCACCACAAACAATTTCTTAAGAAAACAATTAAGTCATTTTCCAAGTTCAATTAAACGTTTCAATTCAGAATTGCCAATAACAAACTCTGGCGATGGTAACATCAGCCAAATCATTGATATTAATATTATCAGAAGTAAAATTATGTTTTACAATCATAGATAATCTGAGTTATGCGATCAGTCTTCCTTACAATCACAATTATATTCCTTGCAATTCATGAATTGAGGCTTTTAATTAGTTACTGGAGTTAATTATGACAATTAAAACCTAAAATACTACTACCATTAATTTGTTAACCTATTTGTTACCAACCGAATCATAGAACGAAGAGGAGCAATGAGAGTAGCAACGAGGGGATTCTTTCCAGTAGGAAAGAATCAATGCGTTTGTTGTATAAAATTCGCAAGCTTGTTAGAGATTGCTAATTACTTTAATAAACGAAATTTGACGTTCGTATTAAATGTGTGAAACATAATTTATCGAGAATAATTTAAATTAATTTTAAATTATCCACGTGGGTAATCCTTTATTTTTACCTTTTTCAACTAAGTTTGCTTTCACAACCCCATCCTAAATCTATTATACAGAAGAAAAAACATTTATTGGAAGTACGTCAGACCCTTCCATCGCTGCATTTACACATTAAAACACAGGTCAAAGAGAAGTCACAGCTTAAGCCATTCGGAACGTATTTTTCCCTTAGAATGCTAAATTTATTATATTTTTAGAATTTATTTGAAATGTTTGCAAGTAATAGAAGTAAACCGCGAAAACCTTTCTCTACAAAAGCAAACGAAAGCAGAACGCTTCCATGTATATGTGAGACATATAATAGTTCGCCTCCATTATAATATTTTAGTAGCTTTAATACTAAATGTATTTGAAACGCTCGTTATGAATTTTATTAGTTTCTCCGGGATTCTCATTATAGGATATTCTAGAAGCGATTCTACATTCGTTAAATTCTCTATTATCAAAAATTGAATTTACAGGGAGTGTCAAGCGATAATTAGAAACGGATGAATAATAATTAAATTGAAAATATGCGTTTAATCAGAAAACTTGGAAGATAATTAACCGTATTGTAATATAAAAGTAATTGAAAAATCATAAGTATTTTTCTAAATATAATTGAGTCGCGTAAATTGCAATAAAGTGTGAATTACGTGTGTGAATTACGAAGGTCTTAACTTTGTGAGTGGAGACTAAGATTGAGAAAATATCAAATACATTTAAAAGAATCAAAGAATACGCGATATTTACCATTTGACAATATTAGAGGTGACTATTTCATTTCTCTTAACAGAACGCTTTTTCAAATTAAGCTCGACATTAATAATTTTATAGCTTTAAACTGTAAAGTAGTATAACGGCAACTAATATAAGTTCTTCATAATTAGTACACCGTAGGTGCATCGAAGGTACGCCACAGTTATTGCATTAATTGCGAGCTTGGCGATTGTTCTCGCATTGCTTACGCGCTAATAAGCCTGTGTGAGCGACAATTACCGTGATTGGCCAAGTAAAATGGAAGGAGCATTCGCTCGAAATTCGAAACCCCCGCACGGAAAGTTCACGTAAAGTTCACGTAAAGTTCACGTAAAGTTCACGAAAAGTTCACGAAAAGTTCACGGATTGTACAGTGAATCTACAAAAAAGCTTAGCTCGAAAATTTCCCTTCACCGGGGGCCACGCGAGAACCCGTGAAAACCCGTGAAAACCCGTGAAAACCCGTGAAAATCCCTGCGCTTTCCCGGACACCACGTAACGCAGTTGGCGCACGTACGCCGTCCGTCGCGCAGCGGATGGGCAAAAGCTAGTCGACGCGTTCCGCTCGACTACGATTCAATCGAACTGCACTTGGAAAGGGCTGCACGCACAAACCCGTATCGCCTCGGAAACTCGGGGAAAAAGGAGAGACACGCGCCCGTACCCATGCAAGACTTACCACCCGGCGAGTACGTGCGCGCATAATATAGCGGCGCGCGAAAAATAAAGGGAGAATGGGCCGGGGTTGTGCGGAAGAAGAATTGAATTCCGGGAGCAAGGGCCCCACGGGATCAAAGGCCCGAGCGGTCCGCACGTTTCGCCCGAAAATCCGATCCACCAGCCGTTTATTGAAATGGCACTCGCAGCTGTTTACGATCTTTTCTCCTTCTCTCGCTCGGGCAGCACTCGTGCACCTACGCTCGGCACAAAGGGTTTACCGATCCCTGCCAATTTCCTTCAGCTTTCCGCGGTAACGTGGAGGAAAGAGCGACGAACAAGGCGACGCGAGGGGAGCGGAGAGAGAAGAACCCGGGATGCAAAAAGGTGCAAGCGCTTGCGCGAGATTCCTGCGAGCGACTGATTTCTCATACCCTTTGTCGCTTTTACCTGCGAGCGAAAGGCGGACATTCTGAGCTGTTTTTATAAGCGACGAGGAGAGTTTTCGTCTCGTCGTGCGGATGTTTTTCCCGGTCGCTTCTCTTTTTCTTCCTTTCCCCCTGCCCCCGCCCCCGCCCCCGCCCCCGCGCGTCCCTGCGCCGCCCGCGCCGTCGTGCCCCTCGTAGCCGGAACCGTTTGAAAAATTAAATCTCTTTCCGGCAGCAATATGTTTGAAAAGGCGATTCTTTTGTTTGTGCGGCTGTTCCTCGACGAAACTCTGTGTTCCAGGTCCTATGTTCTAGGTCTCTCATTTTTTAACGTTTTCGTCGCTTGAGGACTCAACAATAGGACTCAACATTCCTCCCTTGAAGCTCGAATGAAATGAAAGTTAGCGTCTCGCCTCTTGCAAAGGCGCAAATCGATCCACTCCTTCTTCGTTTCTAATGCAAAACATTTATGGCCAAAGTAATCGCAACGCGAGACGAGTTGAGAACAAGTTGTCGCGGTTCTTTACAGCGCGAAACGCGTGCGTTCGAACATCAACGTAATTTGCTCGCGAGCGAACGGGAAACGTACCACGAAATTTAATCATTTTCAATTATTAAAAGCAATATCTCGGTCAATGGACTTGGACTTGTTCGCTCTAATGATTTGACAAAACTACTTTTCAACAGACGCGGCAAGAGGCTCGTTTTACTCGAAGATCAGAGTACAAAGTGAAAATGTGATTGCGAATCGTGCGCGTACCGCATATACCGGCAAATCAAATTGTCTCCCGATCCTTTTACCGTTTACTTTTTTTCCTTGGCGGCGTACTGCTCTCGTACGTGGCTCTCGTACGTGGCGAATTTTCATGCAGAACCCGGCGGATATTGCGAGCAAAGTAAGAAGAAGAGAAAACGCATTTTCAAGAGCAAACAACGGGAAAGGCTAAGAGAAAAATATTGCTCGTGCGAAGCGCGCTTTGTTTTAATTAAAATTGCATTCCCGTAGCGCCGTTTATTTCTTGTTGCGAAAGGGGCACTTTATAATTTTTTATTTGAATACACTCGCAGCTGAGCACGAAGGATATCGTAAAGAATTTTTAATATCCGCAGGAACCGCGTAAGAAATTCGCCCATCGAGATGTACAATCTCTCTAATGTTGTTTTACCTCGTAATAATGCTTTTGCTCGGCTTTTGCTCGGCTTTTGCTCGGCTTTTGCTCGGCTTTTGCTAGCGTATACGAAAGGTGTGCGGTATTGACTGGTAACTTAACGAGAGCTAGATATGATATTACAAGGAAATCGATCGAATCATTTCCAACGACTTCGAGCTTAAATGTTTGAGTGATAACTAGGCCAGCTTTCCTAACAAACTTCTTTCCGCTCGTTTAATACGGAAGCAAAAGTACACGTGTAAAATGTAAATGAGCACCGCAATTGGCTATCCCTTTGCAATAAACGCATTACGCTAAAATTTCATAACTTTTTAAACAAATGCGTTTAAAATTTACCCTCTTTGGCGCAGAAGCGTGACCGACATTTTTATTTACACTTAAAAATGCGTATAGCGTATTGCTTATTACAATTGCGGTATAAGCGACGAGAACGCTATTATTTACCAGGAACTCCCGCAGTTTACAAGTAAATTCGCTTCTTTCGAGTGAACAAAAACATTTCCATAAATTTAAATTTTCTTTCGAATTAAACTTATTCGTATCGAGACGTAATTCGCTGCACTAATTAAAGCTACTTCGAGGTGATGAATAAAAATTTTGCGCAAAATTTGCTTGTGTAAACAAGGCACCAAGAGTTACTTCGTCAAATTTTTTCAAATTATAAAATAACTCGAAAGCAACCTGTACGTAAGATCCACTTATACACGTGTACGCTTGTGTTCTTAAACACAAGCGTAGCAATGTTTTGTGGTAATTAGTATGTAGTTGGCCCTGTTTTTCTGATACAAACAGCCAAACTCTACTCTATTTGAAATGTAACTTTAATTACATCCGAATCAAAACTCGCTCTAATTTTAAGGTATTCGTTTCATAGTGTTGCCCGAGTTTAGTAGCACTACCGTAGTTTAGTAGCACTCCAAATCCTAAAGTTTTCCATGGAAAATCTTGTTATTCTAATTTCGAATAATTGTACCTTTGCGGCGGAAGCAATTAAGACTCACCAAGAAGTAAAATACATTCGCAACGCGCGTTCTTGCCAGAAGCTTAAATATTAAGGAAATTCCTATTATTGATATTACGTCACTGAAACACTACCTGTACTGAAATACTACCCTGTACCATATTCTGATTCACAAAGTAAAACGAGCATTATGATTATTCTCCTTTTTTAACAGCGGTATTTGCGGTGCAAATGATGCAAAATTTCTCATCTCAAACGATGGCTGATATTTTTGCATCGAGGCTAATTACATGCAAATGTTTGCGTAAACATACGTTAAAAATGAAAGCAAATGTAGAGCACAGTGTATTCGCAAAGCGAAGGAAGGTGAACGAATGGAAATTTAATAAAAATAGAACTTGAGGCAAATCGTTTCTTCCGATCAAGCCAACGATTAAATGTCGCTCATAAAGTAGAAAGCGGAACGCTAAGTACGCTTACGAACCCGCGAAAATCCATAATCAAGTACGTTTCCGTGAAATTAAATGTGAATTTTCAACAAATTCGATTTTCTAACGCACCCTATTTTCTAATGCACGAGCATCGAGGAGTTCAAAGAGAATCCGAATACAACGCAACCTTTCCGTAAAAAAAGTGACGCATTTGCGTAATTTTTGGCAGCTCACGGTTGCGATCAATAATCGTGAAACACTTGGTATGCGAAGGGGTTCTCTCGTATTGCTTAAATCGAGAATCGAGGCCCTCCGATGTGGACGATCCACGTATCTCGCGCAAAGAGACTTGCATTGTCCGTAAAATTAGAACTTCTTGAACAGCGGCTTCTTACGAAGCGCTCGTGCGTTAAGTTTCATTTACAACTGCCGTTTATCCGAGCTTACAATAGGACAAGACAAGAATTCGCGAAAACTCTTAACGCGGCTCGTCTGGCCCAAGAAGTACTAACTTTACCGGTACTAACTGTAACGCGAGACTCGCAGGTGAACAAAAGCTTTCCGACCAGTGCACCCATGAGAAAATAGATGGATTCCTTGTAGAAGGTGGCAACGATGAACAAAAGTGTCGCCAATCATTCTCCTAAGTGCGTGCAGCGTGACCGAAAGCAAACGTCTCCCTTCGAGAACCACGAACCACGAAGTCTACCTCGCATCACATTATCGACGCTCCGAGTTGTTACGCGCGTAAACTCGCAATCCACAAACAACCTGCGGCTTATCGACATTTACAGATATTCCAACGTTTCCCTCGCCTGTCCGCAAACGTACCACCAAACTACTTCGCCAGCGGCCCCAAGAAAAAAACGAGATCCCTTGGGGGAAGAAAAAGAGCCCGAACGAGGTCACCAACGCCTCCAAGTGCTCTTGCCCGGTGTTCAAGTGTAAGCCAAGAGATAGAGCAGACAGCGATCGCTCTGTGACGGGAGACAACTGCTGCTGCTGCTGCCGCGTTTTATGCGTAAATCCATCCAAAGACCATTCGTTTCGTTTTTCCTCTCGCGGTGATCGAGCGAGCGTCGATGCTCGAAAGAAGTCGCATTTTTCACCTTTACGCGTCAAGGTGAAAACTCTGGACTCCGAATTCTGGAAATTTATTCGCGTTTCGAGGTACGTGGGAAGGTGGGTGGCGCTGTTGCATTTTCGTTTGATTTATCGACGCCCGCGTTTATTAAGAATGAGAGAGTGACAATCGAACGAAGAGGCAAAGGTCCTCGGAATCGGCCTTGCAAACCTTACTTTCGAATACTGCCAAAAGCCAACTTAGATTTTACTGCCTTCAAAGGCTTGCAAGGACGATTACAATAGGGAAGCGTCGGTTTCTCGTTGCAATAAGCTGCGAGGCGCCCGACTCCCGGAATAACGTGACACGGTGACACCTTCTCCGCCAAATAAACAGAGAACTTTGTTTTTCCAAAACGCCCGGAGCGCCCAAGCCGTTTGCGTAATTACAGAAG
Source organism: Wiebesia pumilae (assembly GCA_018907045.1). Classification (NCBI taxonomy): domain Eukaryota; kingdom Metazoa; phylum Arthropoda; class Insecta; order Hymenoptera; family Agaonidae; genus Wiebesia; species Wiebesia pumilae. The sequence continues at coordinate 137,502 of JACCHZ010000163.1, read as the reverse complement.
CGTGCGCGAGCAGATGCCCTCTTGGTTGAGAGCGCGAGTAGGGGGAAGAGAAAAGACGACCGGAAAAAGAGAAAAGACGCGTTTCCTGGCTGGGCTCTTGGTCCAATCGGCGAGAGCTCGCCGCACCGCGCAGATGTCCACGTGCGAGCGGTCCGGCTCCTTTTGTCTCCGGTTCCGCCGCAACTTCCCTCCGTTGGCCGATACGCGCCCCCGTGCACGTCCTCTGTATTAGAGTAACGACCCTCGGCCTCTTGGTTTTCTTACTTGAATGTTTCGTCTCCGTCTAGTCTCGAGGGCCGGTCGCGCGTCCGAGATCATAAATCCGGCCCGGTGATAATCGTGTAATTGCCTGCGACGAGCAGGGGGGCGAGGTTACGCCGAGGTTACGCCGAGGCACGATGGGGACGATTACTCGTGCAACGCGAAAAGTGCAACTGGGAGGACGACGAGGGAGGAACTGATACTGATTAACGAGGCCTTGGAGATATTGCGGGCTTAGGTAACAGCTCAAATTACTTATCAAAGTAGAATTTGATATGAATCGCAGATTAGGTGGATTCCGTCGAATGTGCGTTGGAGGCCGCGAGTACCGACGAGTTCGATCAGCTTTGCGATCGTAAGGTAATATAGTTAAGGGGGAAAAATCGGTCCGGATTGCGAAGGTATCACGTTTTAAGAAAATTTTACAAACTTTCCATCGTATTGCTTTTAATGCGTTACCACACGTAAGATTTCTTCTCTTCGACCTCGTTATCCTCTCTGAATAAAATATCTCTGTAGGCAAGGACACGTTTTGAGCATTCGCACATGCAACGGCATGTTAATGTGAATATGCAGCGCAAAGAAATACGCGCGACGCGTGAAAGTTCATTCGGTACAGAAAAGTGCATTTTAAATAAAATGTAGAAAAGGATTCTCCTTAACAGTAAATTTTTAGCTACGCATCGTTCGGAACTGAAGAGAAATACAGTTATTAATTTCAATATTGACTTGAATTGCGTAAAGAAATTGTTCATTACAGGGACTTGTTATCTAAGACTTTTTTGTTGAATAAGAAATGAAAATTCATAAACAGTAAGCATTTTCTTAGATATATCGATGTGCAGCGAACCAAACTTGGTGCATCGCAAATTTTTCTGAATGAACATGAATTAGAGTATGTGTTTTTAATATTTTCGCAAAGCACACCGACCCTTGTATTTCCAATCGATTACGCAATAGAAATCACTAGCTTAATAAGTGTTATAATCAACGAATGAAAATCTTTCAATTACGCATAAATATGAATAATAATAAGCACGTACGACTGGAAGTATTTTTAAGGGACGCGATAAGTAAATTATATGGACTAGAAGTATTTCTCTTAAATGTCACAACATATAAAACGATTCGGTTGAAAAATAATAGTTACGTATTAGTATAATAACCAATACGGACTTCTTAACAAACGTAACTTCAATTTTGTTGGACTAAATGAATACTAGTACAAAAAATATTTTGTAGAATTTAATTTGATTCGCTAGCTTAATGCTTATTAATTTTCATAATTGTAGAAGAAAATTCTTTGATGAATCACGAATTTCCATACATTGATTTCCTTGCTTTTTGGTATTGAAAAAAATGAATTTAATACAATTCTTGGCATTATCCTACGTAAAAGAAAATTATTTCAATTAATTATTTCAATCAAAAATAAAATTCAACTAATTTTATGTTACAAATTTAAAACTCGATTAAAGGGGAAAAATTTTAGAGAAAAAAAGCAATTTATTGCGTCGTTATATGTCTATGTAACGTCATTATATTTGGCTTGTTTTATCATAAAATTGGCAATGTCTTTGAAATCTTAATTATGCAATAAAAAATATTGAGGGTAACCTATTAAATGTTTTCGGTGTGAAATACCGAAAGTTTATTCTTCATTCGTTTTAAAACAAATAAATAAACTGACTCCTTCGACGTAAGTATAAATACAAAACTATTCTAAAAAGCTCGTTCAATTAAATAATAGCGTTAGCCGTAAAATCTAAACATTCGTCAGTAAAAACAATTACGTACAATAAGGAGAAAAATTTAAAAAAAAAAATAATGCAAAAAGAGAGCACATTGTGATTTTCTAACAATATATTTGAAAGACTCCGGTTCCATAGGATACAATTGGTAAACAAATAAACTTATTGTATTCCTTGGCTCGTTGTGCCATAAAGTAAGATAATGCAAGCAAAAGTCAAGGTGCACAACGTATCCCAACCCGATTCCCTCTCTCTCTCTCTCTCTCTCTCTCTCTCTCTCTCTCTCTCTCTCTCTCTCTCTCTCTCTCTCTAGCACCTACAGAGCAAGCACACATTTCCGATTCTTTGAAACTCGAAACTTGAAGAATATTTTATGAAAAATTCTTTTTACGTTTATTCTTTTTTTTTGAAAAATTGTCGAATGTAACAATCATTTACGGTACAATAAAAAAAAATGAACTCCTCATCGGTATTTCCCACCATAGAGAACATTAATTTCTGAATATAAAAACTTTGTAAAAGCTACGACAGAGAACATTTTTCTACCTTTAATGCGGAAAAGTGTGAGATAAATTGTGAAAGATAAATAAAAGGAATTAGGAAAAAAGTTATGAAATAATTAAATTAATAAAATATTGCACATGCTTTTTCACGTGAACAACTAAAACACGCGCACAAGTAATTTTGAATTTCTCAATTACAGAAATTCGTGCTTTCGTTTTATCAACAAGTTTTCTGCTTTCACTTTTAAAATACAAATAAATGTTTAAGTTATTAGCGTCTCTTATTGTGAATCGTTATTCATGCAACGAATAATAATCAGATCTTTAAGAAGCATCAAACTAAGATAACGGATGTACGTCAAATCTGCTAATTAATACGTTTTTAATTTAGTGGTCTGTGTAAATGTGGTAGATTGAGTTTGAAGAGCAAATTATTAGAATTAAATCGACGCAGCCGATAACCTTAAAAATGAAATGCTGCCACTCCAATTTCCAATTTGTTTTAAGTGATTAGAACAAGGAATAAACTCTAAGTCTCTTTTCGTGTAACTTATACTCGGAGGAAACGACCGAGATGCAGATAAGAGCGCAAAGGGATGCGTCGATTGCATCGCTGTCGTTGTCGCTGACGTACAAGCTTCAGATGTTATAAATGTTTGAATCCTGCAAGTGTTCTTAAGGCGACATCGTTTGCTTTGAAAGAAATCGTATCGCGTGATTTTTCCCTGAGGCTGTACATATGCATCACGTGCGCTCAAATCAGAGAATGTAAGGGTTTTCGTGAGATCGTGCCACTGGCTGATGCTAGAGTGTGTTTAAGAATTCATGAGGTTTCTTTTGAAATGGTGCTAATGCATTTCTTGGAAGAACGATATCTTGCATTTGCTGCTGCTGAGAGCGGAGAATGATAGCGACGAGTAAAATGGAAGAGGAAGAGAGACAGCGGAAAAACGTTCATCTTCTTAAAGTAAACAGATTGTAAATTATAAAGAATAGATGAATGGATAGGTGTTACAGATAAAGAGATACAAGAATATATAGAGGGATAAATAAAGAAGTGAATTGAAAATCAAACAGACAGTGGTACAATGGCCAAGAGCGAGCGAGCGAGCGAGCGAGCGTGTGTGTGTGTGTGTGTGTGTGCGCGCGCGCGCGCGCGCGTGAGAACGAGTGAGAGAAGGCTAGCGATAACAAATATTTGAGAATCAACGAAGGAAATCAATAACAAGTATGAAGTCGCAGACAAGCAGTAATTGATGATTATTAAAATCTAGAACACATGCCAATCCACTTCTAATAATAAATCAACAACGTCAGCCTTTGTTTATTATTTTGTGATTACATTATAAAATGAATAAAAGATAACCGAAAATTTTAATGAAACACTATTTTTAAATCATTCTAAATTGCGAATCGTTTCAACGCATGAGAATATATTCATGAAATTAATAGCTAATAATAAAAATTTAGTACAACAACTCTCGTTGATATTGCGCTATTATTTTCTTTTAGCTTATAATATAATTTTATTTTGGTAAATACAACCGAACATATATAAAGCAATTGTGTTATTCATAGTAAACTCGATACACGATGTTTTTGAATCCATAAGTAATTGCGATTCTCTATTGACGTCGCGGACAATCGATCAAGTTTGCCCATTATATGTAAGAAACGCATTTAAGCTTTTTACAAAATACGAATTTTAAACGGTATAAACATAAATAAAGAAATATACGAGATTAAAAATAAAATTGCACTCTGGAGTTGAAATCGACATCAACGCCTTAAGATAATTATTTCATTATAATTTACTTCAATTTATCTGAAGTTTCGTTCGGATAAATCGTTTTTATCACTGGTTCAACTGGAGTTCGACTGAAAATATGTTTTAAGAGATTATAAAAATAAAGTTTGCAATTCGTATCGTAAGCCGATATCAATAGGTACGATATCAAGATAATTTCCAAATACAAATTCATTATTGATTAATCTGTAAACTTTCGTATTTAAATATATTAATTGCTCGTAAAAACTTTCATAGACTTCAAATTAATACGTTTCCCTTCAACCTTAACTGCTCGTAAAGCCTGACATCTTGTTTGTGGCGAACATCCGTTTAAAGCCATATTATTCCACCCCAAGTATAAAAATTATGCACTTTGGAAAAAGGTCAAGCGACTGCCGTCCTCATTGAAACTCGACGCACGAATTAGCCGGGGAACGCACCGATGCATCATGAAGAAAAAAAGAAAAAAAGCCGGCAAAGCCTTTCATGAAATTCAAAATTCGAGTTTACACAGGCAAACCCTCGCGCGAGGAAATAATAAGTCCTCTTGAAGCGAGCGAGACAAGAGAAGCATACAGTTCCTTGCACTTGAAGGGATGCGTGCGCTTCCGTGAAAAAGCGCTCCTACGTTATTTAAACGCACCCAATATTTAAGTCCTGGGTATCCTTCCGCACGAATTCAACAGCGCCATTTTTTATTGCATAAAAATAAGCGCGCGCGCGTGTGTACGTGTCCTTTGTTGACAGGCACTCGTTTGCACTTAATTTAGTTTAAAAAGTTGTAGATGAAGCGAAATTCAAAAAATTTAAATTTCAAAGGAACTCCAACTCTGCGAATTATTACTTTTACGCATAAAACGTTACCCACGTAAATTGGAATCGAACGAGCAAAAATTGAGGTATTGATTTATCGCACATTTTTATTTACTCGTTGGAGTTTCCTTGGCGTGAACTTGAATTAAAATATGATAATTCAAAATAAAACCAATTTTCATCTGCAGTGTATTTATGTATTAACCGTATTCGACGTAAAAATAAATCTCTCCAACAAATTAAATATTTAAACATTTTTTAAAGTTACTGCATATACGTGTAATGTAATCGAAATATTAACCTCGTCTTACACGAGATATCGGATCCGTTTTCCTCGGATTAAGTTTAAATTAAGCTAATCAACGTTAACTGGTGTGATTTTTAAAAGGTACTATATACTAAAATAAAGATTATATTTTACACGGGAATACATTTTATCGGAAGAAAATGAAATTCTTCAAAGGCTATTGTATTATTTACTTGTGCAGGGAAAACAGTATCGCGTCTTAAAAAGAGTAAATCAAGCATTAGATTTATTCCACGATAATATCACCTGTAAGGTTGTCAACATTGTTTCTCTAAACTTTCGTAACTACCGTATAACCTACGAGATACGCGAAACGCGTATTAAAATAATAATAGAAAAGGGATCCTCGTAGTACCGAAGAACAAATGGAATATTAAGAAAAAACGGAACGCATGTAACGAGATTAGCTACTTACAACGAGTATTTGTACGACCTTGTGGAAATTCAATGGAGTATTCGGTATAAAAAGGCTCGAGAAAATGCGAGATCGAGGTTTGAGAAGCTTTGCGGCGAATAAAATAAATTTACGTAATTATAAATGATCAAATGGAGGTGCATTACCGGATAATCTCAAATGATAGAGGCTAGCAATCGATCACGAACAGATTTAACGTCAATTTTATCGCTAAAATAGCGTTACGTTCGACATAACGTTCGACAGGATTTCAAATGTTGCTTTCACACGAGTTGTTTAAGCTTTATTCGAGCGAGGCAATTGATGAGAAAAGAAACACTTATCGGCATTGGAATGTAACGGATGATTGAGCTGGATGACAACGAGTGGCCACATACCGTGAAAACAATCATAGAAATCACTCGTATCGTGGCTTAGAAAATTCTCCCTCTAGATCACATCAATTGGCCGTTGTTGCACCACTTAATTTATTCCGATACGAAATCTTCCTTGGAGATCGAAAGAAATCGAAAGAAGCATCACTGACTTTGTTGAATCAAAAGCATCGTGTCGTGTCTCGATGTAATGAGATTTTCCAGTCGTCCAAAGATGATGCGAATTATTTGAGATATAACAGAGAATTCCCAATGTAACACCCATCGATCCTGGCACTTACGGCGCATCGTGCATTCGCAAACGTAACGCAAGCTCAAATATACCTCGATATTATTGCTTTAATTTGAAGGCTCGGTTTCGCATAACGACGACTAGTTACGACGAGAGCTCGGTACGAGGGTGAACTCGTGCATCGCGTAACGAACGGCTGTCGAACCTCCAGCAAATGAAGTACCGTAGCAGCGAGACACACTTATTTATTATCCCAACGTGGCGAATAAGCGAACGACCGATAGAGCGAGAGAGAACGCGAAAGGAAGAGAAATATTAGCCAAAGAGCCAACCGCGTAATCCCCGACAGCGTTTCGACGGCACGGACACGCGTTTCTTCCTTCGTCCTTACTTACGCTCGAAGGCCAATATTCTCACGAGTCGCAGGAGTGTAGGTGCGCCTATCGTCGTCAGGTGCAAGGGAAAGACGAAACGACCTTGGCTGGTGCATTCGCTCTCCACCCTCTGTCGGACCGCTATTAAAAACATAAATTCAGAGGATTACGACGAGAATCAACGAGTGCGTAGCAGGAGTCGCTCGTGTTCTCGAATAAGTTTGAGCGATTTTCAGGGCTCGTTCTCGAGGCCCTGTCCTCTCATGGGGTCGGTAAAATGCACGTGAAAATATGCCTGCTACGCCATCCCCCGGAAATTTTCCAAAATTCCTAACTCCCATCAGTCTCTACTCGTCGTTTCTTCCCTCTTGGCCGTCTCGCGGGTGCAATATCGTAATACAGTAGAATATGGAAACTTGCACACCTTAAGAACGGCGAGGAGTGTGAAGCAGGTGCACGTTGAAGGAGATTGAGAAGCAGCTCGTAGGGTGTGACAGTGCAAGGCCTAAAATAGGAAACGGAAGGTCATGTGCAAATATGCATTCATACGGACCCGTGAAAACATAAGAAATAATGGTTCTTCACCTGCTTTCTGTAACTACACTTAACAGCGGCACACTGTTACACCGTTATGCGTTCAAGAGAATTCTAGACGGTGTTTGTTCGTAAATAAAGATAAGATACGATTTTCTGGCGATTCGATTTCGAGTCTCTCCGAGCCTCTTGGAAGATCTTCGATAAGGACAATGTGTATAATACAAGCGACGCTTGTTGAAGGCCGGAGTATTCAAATTGAACAACTTTCTTAAGCCAAAACATTTGAATATGTTTAGATGCAAAGGCGCTTTTCATCGCTTTTTATCGCTTTAATCTTTTGCCGCTACGAAATAGCGAATTAGTATTAAAAATCGCGTAAAATGTACGTTTGAGCAGAAATCGGGTAAAAGGTGCGTGCACATTTCCATGAAAATGTGCATTACGAAAGATTATAATTGGCGAAAAACGTGCGAAAAACGCGCGAAAAACGCACGTTTCCTCGCGCCTTACGCGTACGATACGCAACGTTTTCGATGTAATTGACGTACCACGAATAGAAAATCAGCGAATCGTCTTTCTATTTTTAATCGCCTGCTAAATCGCCTTCGAATTCAAAGTGAACATCGGAAGCATATAATTTCACTCCGATTTCCTGACGTTTTTGGGGAGGAAAGCAAGGTTGTTCGTCTTAATTTCGTAATTTCGCAATTTTGTAATTATCTTAATTTGGCGTACTTCGATTCTCACGTATAAATTAAAATATAATTTCACATAATTATCGAGAAATCGAGGAAAGGAAGCGGAAAATAACGACTTTTAATTGTTTTCACCAAACAAGATTGGCACGATTATCTCCAAAGAACCAAGAATTTCCACACCTTTTTCCGCGGAACTGTTCTTCCTTACATCGAAAGGAGAAAAGTATCCTTGCTTTGCTTGCTGATTATACTGCGTGTGGAAAGGAAAAAAAGCCTAGAAACCATTGGGATGAAATGACTCAACGTAGCGGTAAGCGGTACCTGCAAAATTTCGGTGGATGTCACGCAAAACAATGCGGTACAAAGGACTCTCGTGTACACGCAAACAATGGGGCATAAACTGCGCCGACCAGATGGGAATATTTACTCTTTGTCGATCGGTCGATCGGTCGATCGGGCTGCAACGTTACGACGCTCCCCGTGACGAAACTCGGTGAGCGGTTGGTAACACGCTGTTAAGACGCCCGGAACAGGTAGAAAGAGAGACGCAAGTGCACGCGGATCGTAAAGATCCTCGACGACGTCCTCTTCGTGTTTACCCGGCCCCGCGCGAAGAAACAACAAGGAGGGTAGTTCACGCGAGGGTGAGAATGTGAAAAAGCCGACGCCGAAAGAAATAGAAAAAAATCGGCTCGTTGCCGAATAAGCGGGAGGAAGCATTAAAGAGCCAAGTACGTGTGCTTCTGGGAATCGGGTTCGGCGATGCGTTCGCTCGATTCAAATTAGTTCCAAGGGAGGGTTCTACAAGTAGAGAAAAAGGCAAGACTCGAATCTCATTAGGGAGCCCGAAAATCAACGAACTGGCGTCTGGCAAATGGCGGAGCGGTAATTTTCGATTCTCTCCCTCTCATTGGGAGGATTCGCGATCGTTGCAAGGGCTAATGGTTGCCCGCGCAATCACCGGGAAAAACAGCGAGCACCAATGATAACGCAGAATGATAGTGCAGACGGAGCGGATCTTGAATTTATGGGCCACTGGGCGCTTTGTCTTGCGTTTGCCACGCACGCGACCCACGTGTTCGACCAATCGCTTCTCGTTTCTCGTTTCTCGCTCTCGGCACGACATTCTAATTGTTGGAGAGCAAAGTGCTACCTCTCTTGATCCGGCATAATTTAATTATGTATTTTCGAATAATGCCTCGGCTCGGTAAAATGCATAACGGTCCCTAGTCTGCATCGAGATTAGAATATTGTATAATGGAGTATAATGCTAGGAATACAATGGAATTATGGGACGGAGCGCGAATTAATTTACAGTAGATTGATAATGTCACCGACTTTTGAATTAATAATTTCCAATTCAACTGTTGCAAAGCCACGCAGAGGAATACCTCTCTTTAATAATATGCAGATTAATTTTATTTCATGCTATGCCAGTATTATTAAAGGTAAATAATTAATGATACTTGATTCAGGTTTTAAAAAAAATTAAAAAAAAAGAATAATAGCGATTCCACTCTAGTCGTGTGCCGTTTATTTATTTCGTTTCGTTTCGTTTCGTTTCGTTTCAAGCTGAAAGTCGCTTCATTAATAATTGTTTCATGAAGAATAGTTTAGTTTATGGCTACGGGGGAGACATATTACCTCAAGATAAATATAAAATATGGTTTCCGATTCGTGTAAGCAAGTAAAACAGAAGAAACTTTAAATTATAGAGTTCGAGTATTAGCATATATAAATGATCTAGATCGAATGACAAATAGTAGGTGTACATCGTTGAGAATAAAGAATTTTTATTGAAGATAGAGGGAGAGAGGTGAGGTGAAATATAAGCGAAGTAAAAGTCACTTGTACGCGTAATTACTGATAAGTTGATGCCGACTAACGTGCTTTTAATAAGACCTTTTAAAGATATACGAATTTAAATGTCCGAATAAAAGAATCGACGGATAATGCATGATTTACCACTTGTCGGAATATATTTAAATGCCTTATTTATCATGTAATTTGAAATTTATCAGCCGCAAAACGGTGATGTTATAAATAATTTTAAGGACCACGAAAACTCTCGGCACACAAAAATGTATAGAGAAAGAAAAGGCAAATACGTAAAATAATAATAATAATAATAATAATAATAATAATAATAATAATAATAATAATAATAATAATAATAATAATAAGGCAATTAATCTCGTCATTTATCTCAAAATTATCCGACGTAATAAAAGATAGAGTTGAAAAATAAGAAAATAATACACTGCTCCTCTATAAAAGCCAAAAGAAAACTCTCGAATAAACTGCACACAGAGAAAGAGTAGATGATATAAAAATTCGATTTAACACGAGTACATTAGCGGTAAACTCTGGACAAAAGTAGCTCGGATCGAAGAAAATTATCGCGCTCTTGCCTAAAATTAGGAGCACTCGAGTTTAGAAAAAACCTAACAAATACCTATTCGACTACCAATCGTACGTCGACAATAATATCAGTAATAGTGAGTTAGCGTTGGGCGTAAGCGCCAGTCATGTTTTTTACGTCACGGAAATCGAATCGCACGACGAAGGGAACAAAGTAGAATTTTACGATGGTGAAGCCTTCGTAATTTCCTGGAAAAAGCACGAGATCACGGTTTTCTTCCCGTCCGACACACACACACACACACACACACACACACACACACACACACACCCCACACACCCACAACCCAATTCGGCATTTCTTTATATACCAACGTAACAAAAGTACCCGACAAGCAACCCGACGCAGTATTGTCGCGCAACCAGCAAAGCTAGTAACCGTCACAGCGAACAATAACTAAAGTAACCGAAAGAAATACGTTTGGTATAATTTGGAAATATAATTCGGTACAGTTTTTATAAATCAAAATTTATTTTACGCGTTTAATCGATACCGATAAAACTGTAAATTTTGGTTTTTGCCGCATTATAATAAAGCATTGGATTTCGTTGTCAATTTTTACCGAGATTATTCGACGAGTAAATACGTCCGTTTTTCAAAATGCGAAGATGAAACCCGACAAATTCAACGGTTATGAAAATAGTATCATCACACAGTGGGACGAAGTTTTGAAAGATCCCGTTAATTTCTTTTCGTAAAAGTTTAAAGATAAATGATAACCTTCGTCAACTGATAGTTTTAAATGTAGCATCTAAAACTGCATCGTAAAACTTGTTTCTTTTGCCGCATACGTAATTGCGTGCCCCACGCAATTACTTTGATATATCTTGATATCTTTGTATCGACATTTCGATATCCTTAACGTCTACGGAAAATGACGATAGCGCGAGTAATATCATGCGCCTTATGTAACAAATAGCGGTATTTCTCGGATTTAGGGCGGAACAATTGAAAAGGTTCAAACTAAGTCACGGATGGCGATACCGATGACACGATGACGATAAAATTAATTTGCACTTTTAACGGCATCTTTGCAAAATGTTTAGAACTCGTCGTTCTGCAAGAGCGCATATATCCTGTTCCGTCAACCCGATCAATAAGACCCTAAGCGTCCAAAATCAATTATTCACAAGAGCCCTGCACTTTATTATTTTTCAGATACTTCTTTTCGATACTGGTAAATAATAAAATATATTATTGTACGATATGGAAGCTTCGGAAATACCGCGAGCGTTTGCTCTCGCAGTTTTTGCAAGCACTGTACACTTTCCAAGGATCCCACACGAGCGACTTGCCCATGCCTTTCTAGAGCAAATCGAGAGCAAATCGAGAAACACACAAGCCCGAGAATTCTATGGAAGAAGAATAGCTTCGTTCGCTCTCTTTTCAACCAACGACGGTAAACAGAAAAGCAAGCCGGGGAGAGAGAGGAGAAAGGAAGGAAGTCTAAGGATCGTAGGCGTGGGGTCTGTAGCCTTTGTTCGGGCGCCGCTCCAAATTACGTCGGACGGAGTCCGCAATGACCCCCGTCCGGTAATTGCTGCGAGAGCTGTTTGTTTTGTGTCGCTGGCCGCCACCGACGGTCATGCCGACAGATGGTCCACGCGAACGAACCTCCTACGATATCAGCGTTGCGAAAATGGACCGATAAATGATGGCGGTGGGGGGCGGTGGGGGGCGGGGGTCGGGAGGACGGGGAAGGTCCCCTTTCTCGGAATTCAGTTCAATTTTAAAGTCAATTCGACAGTTGTCGCATCGATCGACTCCGCTCTGATTTCTCCTCTACGGGGCGCGATTTCGTGTCCCAGTCCCACCTTTTGTCACGGCAGCCGAGCCTGGATAAATATTTTGATTTTTCGTTGCCGCTCACCGATCTGAACTCCTGCGACCCTGAGCATCTCGAGGTGATTTTCCTCCTCGAGGCAAATTAAACGACTTAAGCGCGTGTCTTGTCGAATTCCGTCGTCGACGGATATTTTCACAAACGTATTAATTATTTGTACTTTACGTTGGAAATTGCAACGGATTTGCGGAATCACCTCTTTACGAGTAATAAACGTGTAAGATTCGTACTAAAAATTATACTATTAATGTACGGAGGTAAAGATGAAAGTTTCTCGTTCGTTTATTTGGTAAACGTATAAGTATAAAACTTGTATCACTTGTCCGATAAGTCAAACTAAGCACCAGCTCTTCGAGTAATACGTAATGACTTAGTCGTGGCAATAATTTTTCGTCGAGTTTTACCGGCAATTTCGCTCGTCCACGTTTGTATTTACCTAGGCTCACAATACTTGCAACGAAAATGTGTAGAAACGGCAAACAACGTTAAGAATGCAAAAGAAAATAAGCCTTTTCCAAAATCTTAACTTGAAATGTTAACTTGGTTATGTAATTCAATGGATCGAGAACTAATTGTTTCGGTGCTCCTTCTGGTTGAAGGCTTTAAACAACTAGTATTTGAAAGTTAACGAGTGATAGGAAGCCATGCAATTATCGTATTATCATTTAAAGAGTCTCGAATAAACCTAAAATCTGGAAGAAAAGGTTTTCTTTTCTAAAATGTATTGGAATGACTTTAGATGAACGAAGACGTTATAAAATTTTCCGCTGAAACGATATTTAGCTGGAAAATTCCAGCTAAAATCAAAGCGACTCTTAGAAAAAAATTCATACCAGAGCAATTGGCAAAGTACAAGAACGCCTCCATATATCGTCGTCGTCGTCGTCGTCGTCGTCGTCGTCGTCGTCGTCGTTGTCGACGCTTCCATTCGCGTGTTCCGCGGCCCTGGGCACATCTGATTCATGTCCGGGAGTCGATACTCCGCTGCCCAAGAGAGCGTAACGCACAGGAGGAAAAATGTAGGGAGCGAACGGATAAGAGGGAAAAACGACACGCCTCCCCTGCCTCGAAGGGTGTCCTGGGACGAGCTCGCGGGAACTTTTAGGGGGTGTCGTTCTTTACGGCGTCGACGCGATGTGGCCCGCTGGCGATGGGACAGCGACACGGGAGGCCCGACTCCCGGGGACGTCGCGTTTGATTTTTTCCGAAAAAATCCTGCCGGCAACTGCCGCCACCCTCGTGCAGCTCTTCTCTTTCTCTAGGACTCTCTAGGATTCGCGTCTGAGAAAGCCGGGCATTTTTCGACCGACGCCTCCTCTTTTACGGGCGAAAGCTTTCGGTCGTTTCCAAGAGCCGATGACGCACCCTGAGATAATAGAAATTCCCTCGTCTTTTTGGTTGGTGGTGCGATGAATTATTGGACCGGATCACCGCGGCTATTCATTTCCACTGTTGTGCCCTGCTACTGTAATTTTTATGCGAAGAATGACGAATTACGCCAAGGCCTCAAGGCCTAGAAAAATAAGCACCGGCACGATCAACTGACTCGTAAATTTTCACTTTGAACATCGTTTATGTATCGTCATTCTGTAGGAGCAACTTCTGCACCAACATTTACACGAATTATGTTTATAATAATTTTCTTGTCTAATTAATTTATGACGGAATTGATGGTTCTAAGGAAGCATGATGTATTTCCGATTTTTACACTGTTATAGCGATTTTCAATTTTATTTTCCGAAATATTTACAATTGGTTTACCTTCAAGCTTATAATTAAAATTGTTTTAACTTTTTCGTTGCATTACTGTCGATATAAAAAGAAAGAAAAAAAAAATCCCGTACAGATAAATAATTAATTTGCTTAAATGCACGCATCTTATTGACTGGATGAAAAGAAATATTTTTGCTCGCTTACGGAATAAGATCTTAAGTTATAAAAGATTTAAAGCTCTGGGTGGACTTTATAAATCACTTCATATGTAATGCTTCTACGATAAGAAGGTGAAGTAAAAAAAAGTTCCACGAGTTCCACCGCAAAAGATGCACTTAGTTTTGGACGGCATTCGATGCTCAAATAAAATATATCCACTAAAGACTATGCTTCTTCTAAATTTACAAGTTAATTGAAATTGCCGACATTTACTTTCGACAGAAAAGTTTAGGGTCGCTATTTCTCCCGCTATCGTATGCTCTTACTCAATAAACTGTAAACCAAGTTTACGTTATTTTACATTGATCTCGTTTGCTTTCGAGTTGCTCTTACTTGCAGTCCTTGAAAATTTCGTACCCCACGCTGATCAAGTAAGATTACCGATAGCTCGAAACTATCCACATTGAAAGAAAAACCGTTTAGGCCATTTGCCATTAATTAGGAAATACTAGGTAGTCAAAGGAAACGTATACGAGAATATATCGTTTTAAACGACGAGATAAAATGTACGCGTAATTTGTACCTATTCACGGGTAGGAATGTATCAGTCCTTCGACCACGAGAATCTTTTTAATCCTGATAATATTTTTTGCTTTATTCGGAATCATTTACACAAAGAGGGAGTGCAGGGAGTGCATGGAGTGCATTAAATAACCCAAAAATAGAGTCTCATTATCGTGTGCAAGGTCTCTTTACCTTGACGCAACGCTGCCCTTAATCCCTGTTAAACGCTGTCAAACAAAGATTGAAATTTACAATTTAAACGGATTATCCGGAAGAAAGGAGCTTGTTACTCTTTGTAGCGCGGATAAACCGAGGTATTTAATGCTTTACACACACGGTAGCCAATAGCGAAGAGCACATGCGCGCCCCAGAGAAAAGAAAATCAAAGGTGATCGATGGAATCCGAGGAAGAAAAAAGATGAAACACTCTGTCTCCATTGAGGACGAAGAGAAACTCCGAAGAGAAGACGACGTGATCGGGCAGTAACGAGTCGTTTGTTGGTTTCTCACTTTATATTTGCTTTAGCTCGTGAAATCGGTTTACCTGGACACCGAGAAGGGAGAGAGAAAGAGAAAGGCCACCGCTTAGCGGATAGCAATACAAGCTCAAAGGCGGTTATTAGCTGGACAAGGAAAGCCACCGTTTTCGCCAAAACGAGGAGGTCTTTTTCCCCTTCTCCTCGGCCGCGCCGACGTTTTCTCTCCCGTGGATGCAACGGAATAAGAAGACGAAGAAGAAGTAGCGGCGAAGAAGCGGCGAAGAAGGAGCAGCAGTTCGCTTTGATGGCTTTATCGACCCTCTGGGACTAGTCTCCGTCCGGATCTTCTTGTCTTCGTTCTCATACTTGTTACGAGCTGCTTTATTCGGAATTGGACGCGTACAAGCGCGCACGCGCTACCGGCATTCTTGCTCTGCCCTTGGAAAGGAGACTTGCAGCTTGTTATGTCACGTCCTTTGAAATATATGCGGAACTTCTCTTGGTGCATTTATGAATGCGTCGCTATGTAGGCCGCGCGCGCGTTCATTCTCTACTCGAGATTCGAGGAAAAACGAATTGTTACGAAATTCTTTATATGCCGCTTTAGAAGTTAAGTCCCCCGAATTCTACGGGGAATTTAACGGGCGAGATCATCTGTCGTTTTTATACACTGATTTTAATCGAATTATCGAAATTTTCATTTCTTTTGGAAACACTTGGCGTCGCTATTGCTCAAGCCGGTACACTTTCATGCACCCAAGTACACACGAGCGTTATTTAGGAACCTCAAGACTCTACCTATTGGTACTGGTGACGCAAAGTTGACGCGCGTTTTGCAAAGATAATAATTTTCCGGAAATTAACGCAAGATTGATCGTTCGAGTCTGCTCAATGTCGTAACTCCATCGTGGCATTGATATCAATTTGTTGGTGATTTCGCGACGTGGACGTCATTAAATCTTTTAATATAGAACAACAAACCTTTGAATTCGGATGCCATCGATCGAACGAACAAGAATCGTTAGTAAACTGACACTGCAGGCTACTTTCTTTTCGTGAGTTTTTACGCTCCCGTTAGTTTACTCGTAGTTTTCCGCAAAAACGCAAAAACGCAAAAACGCAAAAACCGCGTTGTTCTCCTTTCAATTTGGTAAACTTATCATTTTTCACATTCAACTGAATTATTACCCTCCGAATTATTCCATCGACTTTGAAGGCAAGCCGCAACACGCGTGCGCTCGTGTCTCTTTCGTCAAAACCACCCCCGCGATCTTCATTGCGAATGTCGTTTGTCTCTAGGCGCGACAAGGCGCCTCAATTGGAGAAAAACTGCAGCGGTGCGCGCGATACTTTTCGCCAACGAAACCCAACAAACCCCCCCACGAGGACTATTCACAGTCTCGCGCTCGCGGCCGGTTCAACGGCATACAAAGCGACTCGCGATGTAACAACGACCCGATCGAAGACTACTCCCTGGGACTTTTTCGACTGGTGGTTATCGCGGGTTGCGCCGCGCAAATCAACCCGTTCGTTGCGACCGAACGAAAAAAATAAACCCCGACACGGGAACCGAGGCTCTACTCGGCGTAACCGTCCTACCACCGGGTTAAGTAAATAAAGGTAGAGTCGAGGTGCTGCGTATGTACAATTGCAGGGTTGCATTTATCGGAATACGTTTCTATTGAATTCGTAGTCAAGAGGTGCGAGCGTACGAAGATAAGCGTTTCATGCGAATCGGAGTGATATCAACCCCGATATCAATCGATTTCTGCACTTAATTGCTTACACTTGGATACGATAACGAAATTAAAATGAAAACAGATTGTCACGGACTAGTCGTGCTCGGTTCGATGTTTTTGTGTTTTTGTGTTTTTGTGTTTTTGTTTGTATTCGTGAAGTCGAAGAGCGAGAAGAAGGTCGGGACGGTAAAGGTCACCGCTAGCGATCAAAACAAAAGCAAATATCTCGATATCTGGACTTTGGTATTTAGCGAAAAACTGTTCTCGATTTTATTCTTAGAATAGCGTCTAAACGAGGCATTGTTTACAAGATATTGTTAGTAATGCGTTGAAACAAATCCTTATATACGACGCATTCTCAAGCATTCGAGCAGCTGACATTCTTTCCAACCGAATTCGAAATAAATTACGATTCGCTCAACGTCTTGCCACTGCAAATACGTATTTGCGGTGTAATGTTATCCGTTGCTCGAGAGAAAGTTTGCGCGCGCACGAGCAATTTCCAGCCGAATTAAAGCCAACGTACACAGCAGCATGAATTTAAGCGGCGTAAATCATACGTCGCGCAGAAGGGAGGCTCTCTCATTTTAACGCAATTCACCGTCTAAGTACAGCATTTAAAAAGTATCGAATTCCCAGGGTGGTATTACGAGCACTTGCGCGCATCTCCGCAAAATCAGCGATTCAACTTCCAGGTGCAGGCGCACCTGCTGCGCATATGGGAAACGCGTTGCCGATGTTATTTATGCGGGTAGTCCTTTCCGTATCGTCCGCAGTCGGCCACTAGGACTTCTCTTTACAATGAACGAACGATAATTCCCGATACTAATGAACTCGGCAATTATCGATTGGAAAAATGGACGAGACCGCGAATATGCGAATTTGAGGAGAAGATCCACATCGACATTCAAATGGGAGAAATGAAAGGTACTCTATTGTGCACTTTACATGGAACAGCGCGTTACATTTCTCAACGAAAGCCGCCACCAATGACAAAAGGTCAAGTTGCGGTATTCGATGAGAAGCACAACGAGCAAAGCCAGCAGCCCTGGACTCCATTCCTGCAATTTATTCTTTCTCCGCGTGGAAATTGAATTTCTGCAATATTCTAGAATGTTCGACTTGTAATCGACGTCAATTACAGTATTTCCAAATCCACTCGAAAGTTATTCCGAACTTATTATTATTATCATCGGGATTAGCGGCTTATAAAACGTTGTTCGGCGTTACGAACATTCCACGCGAAGAATTTCAAAAGAATTAACGACATTTTTCAAAAATCTCGATTCAAAAATCGAACGAAAAGGTACGTTACCTTTCGGTTTCGTCAAGTCCCGCGGAAAGTCACGTTAGTCGTCGAGTCCTGGGCCGCGACTTCTGAACTTCTGAACGCCATCGCGGTAAATTTAAAAAAATGAAGGTAATAAAGGCGCGCATTTGAAAACTCACCGTAGAAAACGAAGGGGGGGGGTGTCCTTGCTCGCCGATTAGTCGGATGTCCTCGCAACGGTGATCGTCAACGTGTCCAGTGTAATAAACCGCGCGATACCCCGCGTGCACGCAAAAGTGCATCGCGGATGCGAAAAAAGCGGGAACGAGACAAATGGCGCGTAACGCGCGACGGTGAAATTACCGATGAGAGGAAAAGGTTGATTTCCCGCGGGCGCAGGCGCGCGATCAGCCGTGGCTCTGCTTCCGGTCGACGGGAACTTGGAACTTGGACGAGCGGTCGAGGGTCGGCGCCACTGGGACAATCGCCTCGAGGTTCGCAGGCGGCAGCACCGACCGACGTCGCGACGCCTCTTATCGAGCGTCTCTCATTCCTTCTGATAAGGGCGAGCTTTTACATTGCCTACGAGGCGTCCCGACGTCTCGATGGTAATTCAGGAAGCGCCTGGCAAGTTAGATCACCGATGCGGCTCGCCTTGTTGCCGGCGACGCCAACTTTCCGTTGAATCGTTGAACGTTGCGGCGTTCGATAGTCAGTTCCGAGGCAACGAGTCTGTCGCGAAGAATCGAGGATTCGATCGTTGAGTGATAATCGGTAAGCGAAGCTGATGATGCGTAAAGGAGGTCGAGAAATTAGATGCCCGTGTAATCCGAGCGCAATTTTAAGGAAAAAGTGTTCGCGGGACTTGATTCGGGGTATCAAAAGAACGATACTCAAATGAATTAAGGGTCGTCGGCAGAACCTTTTTACGCTGTTTGTGCGTCGTGGAAAGCAGTTTTGCTTAAATAATTCGATATCTATGAGACCGGAAGCCGCCGTGAAGTGATGCTCCTTCGTAATGCGTTCGTAATTCGTTCGTAATTCGTTCGTAATTCGTTCGTAATTCGTTCGTAATTCGTTCGTAAGCTCGACTACTGCAATTCTTATCGAACGATAAATATCACTAAACCTATACACATATGCGTATACGTGTATTACAAGCCAAGTGCTTTTAGGCGTTTGCAAACTTACCGTGTCGAATAATTTACGTATTAATAACGATACTCTCTATTAACGTTGGAATCAAATGTTTTTGCCCACGTAAACGAATTTGATGAGAAACTTGAAATGAAAAACCCGTTAAAATTGATTTTCTTTATTGAATTCGTTTTTTAACGGATACTCGGGAAATGATCAGTGAAGGTCAAATTTATATCGATGGAGGTATTTGAAAAATATGCGCGATGCTTACGGGGATGGCCAAAACATTCTAGAAAACAATCACGGAGTTGAACAACGCATACGTACGTCTGTGCAAAATTGCGCTAAAATTACATTTGTTATCGCACTGTTATGGCCTGAATATCTCGTTTGCATCATCCTTATAAATCATAGCTCCGAATGGAATTTCTCGCTAATTGTATGGATTGTTGTGTGAAACGAGTTTCCTCGGCGACCGTTATTTGCACGATTCGCGAGGTTTACATTTCTTTTCATTTAACTTTCATCGGGTCGAAATTAAGATTAAGCTTAAAGTTAGCATTTATAATTTTCGGAAGAAAATTAATTGACGCATCTTTTGATAGATATCCTTATAATGGTCTTATAATGGTCGAAGCTTACGGTACTGTAAGGACATCCCGATGCATAAAAGCGTCCGACGAATTTGGTCTCATTTTACGAATATTCTTTCTCTCGTAATCCAACGCACATCACAGTCTCAGCCGTACTCGGTCGGACCGTTCGCGTTCGACCTGCATCCTGACACTCGGAGATTTAAAGTCGGCGTTCAACGGCACCGATGAACGAACCACCGGGTCGACCGTGTTCCTCGATTCGATCGTCAGCGTTCTTTGGTCGACGATAAACGGAGCCCGCAACGCGCTGCATCGGAGATGGGGAAAAGTCCAGGAGGCCTGTTGTCCTATCCTTGGGAGAAGCTGGAAGGCGACGGAGGTAAGCGAGTAATTAAGAGTGACCTGTCGGAGAGTGGATGAGCGGTGCGTGACGCTGGAACGATCGCTGCTGGATGCCTCTCTTTCCTAGGCGACTGTCTTCTCTCTCTCTCTCTCTCTCTCTCTCTCTCTCTCTCGCTCTCGCTCTCGCTGCGTGCGAGCGTGGGTACACGCGCGCGTGTCCCAAAGAGCGAGACAATGCTCGTATTCGTCGCAGGCGTTGAAACGAGGCAGTGGTGGCTAAGTATAAGGACGCGGAGCCTCGGGCGACTTCCAAGTACACTATTAAGACACACTATTAAGATTTATGTGTCACCAAGCGATTACGTTGCGTACGTAAAAAGTTGTTTTAATTTTCGGAATACGACTTTCCGAGAAAAAAGTTACGAATGGTTCAAACAAATGATACAGGATTTCGCATTCGATGCCGAGGCGAAGTTAAGTAGGTGTGATGCTGGCAGATATCGATGTACGAGAATAACCATTGTTTATGGGTTTTAATTAAAATTAGTGCTTCTCGTTGCGTTTTTTTTTTTTTTTTTTTTTTTAAGAAAAATCGTAGCTCGGTATTAAACGCGAGTGTTTATTGTCGTATCGATTAAGATTTGTTTACCCACTTTTGGAAATTGAAGCTATTATCGTTGTATGTTTGTTGAAGAAAATCTGATAAAGGACTACGATCGAGAAAATTTGTGTCCGCTATTCGTTACCAAATATTGTCACGATGAATTCGGATTTTGACGTTGAAAAACGGATTCGTCCGATTGTCGGAATTTTTTTATTGGCGACTAAAGAGCTTCCAACTGATGAAAATGCCCGAGTCGCTGTTTTTATTTTCATTCTATGAGTCATAGACAAATAGAGAATTTACTCGTGGCGAAAGAAACTTCATTCTCGTGAAAAGTTTATATTTATACGGATGTATAATTGAAAGTAAGCGAATTCATCTCTTTTACATAAATTTGTCATTCTAATTGAAGAGAGGAAATTGAATATCGTTGAAAAAGAATAATTTAGTTAGGCGTGGGTATTGAATAATAATACTAAATGGTATTGAATAGCCTTGTTGTAGAATATTGAAATATATGTCGCGTACTCGTTTTTCTCCACTTGGATGCAACATTTATCTCACGAAGGAAATTCTTCTTTTTGAAAGGGGAATCGCGAAGATTTCGATCGCGTACAAAACAAAATAAAGAGCAGCAGGAAGTTTATTTTGAAGGTTTAAAGAGATTTTAAAATCTCCCGAAGAATTTAAAAACCGAAATTCGTTCGGATGTGATTGTTTTTATTTTCTCGCAGTACGAGTCAAGACGAATAAAGCGTTACACTTGAAGAATTAATGTTGCTGCATCATACAAATACAAGCATGAAAAACAAATAATGTTTTAAAATAGTACGAAAGACAAAAGGTGAAAGCGTCATTTTCTTCTCGATTTATACGTTCGATTTATCTGTAATATCTCCTTCCATATTTTGTAGCTTCGGAATTTCAGATCGTCCGCAGTATGATTAATTAGAGAACCGTAGAAACATAATTATGGCATGAACTTGTTCAATGATAAAATTCTTGCCTCTGAAAAGCCGTAAGCAAGATAGAAATCGAAGTTTTACCATAAAAGAAACTCGTTGGTCGACGTAGGCATACAACCTTTTCAAGCTAGCGAAATGGTGCAAGGAAGGCAAAGACAGAGACAAAAGAGAAGGAAAGAATAAGAAGTATACGTGAAAGTGAAGTGAGAAAAAATTGTTTCAACCCTTTTCTGTAACGCCAGAATTCCAGGCTCATTTATCTCGACAAAGTCTCTTTCTCCTCCTCCTCCTCCTCCTCCTCCTCGTCCTCCTCGTCCTCCTCCACCACCGCCACCACCACCACCACCACCCCCCGCCGCCGTTGCTCGCACTCGCTCACCCTCTCCCTTCTTCGCTCTACGTCTCTATTTCATTTGAGCAGCGTGCCATGCTACAACGTCCAGTCAGCTAATTTACGACGCGATTTGACCGAAAATGCGAGCGAACGAGCGAACGAGCGAATCGCGCATCTTTGAATTTCACTCTTTTTGCTTCGAGCGGCCTCGTACGCTTTTCTCTTCTTTTCTTTTTTACATTTCGTTACATTTACCGCGAGGGGCTTTAGTTTTTTTTGGCCCTCCTTTTCTTTTATTAAACTCTTGAATTTTTTCGATACTACTTTTCCAATCAACGTTTAAAGCACGCGTTTCGAATCGCGGTCTATTACCTCCGAACCAGAAGGAATTTAAATACTCGATTGCGTTAAGTACGCAACTGAGCACTAACAGCTGTCTTATCCGGCGCGGTTGTCGATCGATGAATTATTCTTATAAAACTCGACGCGAATCTCCCTTGGCTATGTAAAAAATCCCATAAAAAATTCTTCTCTTCCCTCTCGTTTTCATTAGAATAACCGTCCGACGGTCTTGCTCTCGCTCCTGCTCCATTCCTCCCACACACGACTTTGCGATCCTCGCTGTCCTCGACTCTGCCGAGGTATGCGAACCGCTTGTCCTTCTCCTTTTCCTTATCTCAAGTGTTTCGAGATTGGTCATGTTTTCTTTCTATTGTCCCTAATTAGATGCCGTTTAAAAGGCTTGGACTAACGAATCGACCGGTTCGCCCTGCTTTACTGCGCGGGCAATCCTGGCAATACCGGCGAGCGAAAAAAGGAACGGAGCCACGCAGAACGAGACGAAATCGAAGAAGACTGAACGACACGGGGACTTGAGATATTACGGAGGAGTGGGAGTCGAAAGAAAGAAACGCCGATGAAGGATTGCGATGGCGTTTCTTTCGGCGCGGAGTGGGTGGGGGCTTGAGGCTTGAGGGGGCGAAAGGAGTAATTTGGTCATTCTCTCTTATACGCTATCCGGGGGGTAATCTTTATTTACTCGTGACATTATTTCACCTTGAATTTATGAAACGCGCGAAAAATCATAATGTAAAAATACACGCTTGGGGAATTACGTTTTCCATCTCGTAAGTACGTTCGCGTGGATTCATTAATCTTGTATTTTTTTTTTAAATACACGCAATCGTTTCATTTCGATAACTGCACTTACGCTGTTCGCATCAGAGCAGATAAGATAGTGGAAATTATGGCAACTCAATCTATGCCGTGGCCTGCGCATTTTGTAATATTTCCTTCGTTGAAATGCGCGCAGCACTCGCGTAGAGCACTTGCAATCGAATGTCGCGTATCGCAGTAGAAGTCGAAGAGTCATTCTTTTTATTGAAAAAACTTCCGGCACCTTGTAATTAATTGACGCTCCGTAGTAAAGCAGCTTACTTTTCACGTATATTGCTTTTCTGGAAATACATAAATTATTACTTAGACGGCTTGTTCGATATTACACAACGTGTACAAGTAACATCTATCGGGACCGATACTTTTCTCTACATTTATCGCGCTTATTTAATCGTTGGCGATTAAATTTTAGGTCAAGTCCATCGTGTCCTCTTTTCTCCGCTCTACGTGATACCGAACTGTCCGTAACTCGTATAATTTCTTTCGTAATACGCTCTGTTAATTCAGCGAAACGGACGGTATTTAAGCTTGAGAGAATGACGTAGCAATTACAACAATTACGCGGTAATTACAAGCCGCATTCGTCCTTGAAAGTAACACAGACTGAGATTTTCTTTTATTTCAAAGCCGATAATCTAAAGGTCAATAAAATTACGATCATTGACCGTAGCCAGGAATGTTGCAGATCTCTAATAGTGGCACTTGCAGTGAGAAATAAGTGCATAGCGAAGCGCACGCGCGCAATCAAGGATTGCAATCCGACGGACAACAACGTTCTTGCGTACGAATTGCACTACTGACACTACCAAGTTTACGATGTACACGCGTAAACGGTACATCTGACACCTAATGTTCAACTTGCAAAGGGAATTGTTTCGAAAGAAAGTCAGCGACCCCGCGTAAATCTCGTACAAAACTGCCAGTGATAAGAATACGGTGAAATGGAGGGAAAAAAGTATCGATTTCAAAGTAGCGTTCGACACCCGTGTCGTCGGGTCGCTTCAAGTATGGCTTTCGGGTGTCATTCGTCTCGAGGGGGAGGAGAGGGAAAGGAGCCGACGCCGACACGAGGCACCACAGGGCACAAAAACACAAAGTGCACCTGGCCGCACACGGACTGTTTCGCTGAGATCCGCCGGCATTGTAACCTCGTGCGAGCGCTGCTAAGATCAAGAACTTTCGTCCTTTAGGCTCGCGGGAGTATCCCTGCTATCCTGCTTCGCTCGCTCGCCCGCGACCAATTCACGTATCAAGAGCCTGCTTAGAGATTTTAGCGAAGAGGACATGGAGTTGTCGCTCTTCCCGCTCGCTTTGCGTCCTCGAGCTAATTCGCGTGCAGTGACGCGCGGCGGCTCTAATCCGTCGGAATGGTCGCTGAAAGCTGAAAAGATTGCCATGGGAAAACGCTCGGGATTGAGCAAGCGAGCGTTGAATTTGCGCACTAGGTCGACGCGCTTGGGAAAGAGACCCAAACCGAGATAATTCATTTTAGAAAAACATCAAGGCCAATCTACGTTCGCTCGCTTACTTATGCAAATCCTGACTTAACTTATGCGATTTCCCGAACGGAGCTCCGATTACAGCTCTTATCTAGGCTTCGGGGCTCGTTAAAAATTTCCTGCACGAATCCGTACCAGTTCGAATCCTTTGCTTTGGACGCGGAGTCGACGCCTTCGTTCTTCTTCGTCGATGTTTTTTTTTCGAAGGTTCATTTACAGCTTCAAGAACGTCCTCGTAGCGCGTGTCTTTTGGGGGGTCTAGGGGCCAGGGGGTAGGGGGTGGGGTAGAAGCGAACGCGTATAGAAGCGAGCGTCCGAGAAACGCCGAGTTTTGCGGGAGGGACGTTAAAGTCGAAAGGCATTCGTAGTTCAACGAGAATCGATTCGAGTGGATAAGAGAGCTCGAGGATATTCAAGAATGCTTTTAGGCGAATGGTCGCGCGACCGTATTCGCCCGGCCTAATAGACGGACCGTGTCAGGAGTTTGGGACGACTCTCCTTCTCTCTTTTTCCCTCCTACTCTCGCTGCCCGTCCCTTTCTACCTTCTACGCCAACCGGGCTGACCAAATCTCGTCGCTGGCGATTTCTTCTGCCCGTGCAACGCCTCGCGTATGCGTCCAGCCCTCGTACTGCTCGCAATTTACATGGTTTCACGCGGATGACCCATCGAGTGCGCTTTTCCGTCGCGCGAAATGTGGGTTGGCATCGCTAATTTTCGCCTCAAAGTTATTGGCGAAGAGTACAAGATCGAAGGCGGTGGGGGATACACCGAAGCTCAGCGGTGCTTGCGCTTGTACGTTTATTGAATCGACGTATGCTCGTGCGAAATGTTGCGTTAAAGTACGTTGCATTGACTTTAATATCCGTTCTTGTCAATTAGGCTGAAAACCGGGGCAAAACAAGAGAGTAAACGATACAACGGCAACGATACCGCGGACGTTGTTGGCCACGCGCATCCGTTACTTAAAGCGCAGAAAAAGCGAGCATTAACCAGGTAAGAAATGTAATAATGCGATGCGAGACGTTCATTTTCTCCGGTTGCGTGTAGTACCCGTGGGATTGTCGATTAATTTTATCCACGAACGAGTATAGACGTTTTTACAAAAAATTTAACGCATAAATTTCGAATTTTGGATAAGATTTGCGGAACGGTTGGTCGGTTGGTAGAGTAATTGAGAAAATAACTTGTCATCGGTAAGGGAGACTCGCGGGACTGTGCAATGTAATCGATTGCCGCGTCACAGAGTAAAGTAATCGACAAAAGCGTACAACGACGCGATAAGCCTAAAGTTGGCGCCCAACGAGACGACCTTAACACTCGTGCTCTCGATAATGTCGGTTCCACTCTTTTCTCCCGTCAATTTCGCTGCGTTATTCCATAAGTTGAGCAAATAATTTTATCGTCGAAATAACTCCCGAAAGCTGGCTAATTAATATTTAAGGAGTAACCCGTCGTCTACCTTCATTACGTAATTTATCGATTTCTCAGAATGGCAAAAAACTCGTCGAGTCTATCGTAAAGTTTAAGGCTGATCGTATCCCCTTCCTTAGAGGCGATATGAAAAATTATCTACGTCTACCGACAACGACGGGAACGTCGATTTTCTCTCTTTTAGTTCTTTGTGTTTTTTTGTCCTATCCTTCTTCGCTTTATCTTAGCTTACACGTTCCACGAAAAGAGTTCTTGTATAAGGTGATAGCGAGATGGGTCTCTGGTTTTTATCTATAAATAATCGCGACTCGAATGTTAACAAGTGATGGTCGAAATTGAAATCACTGTCGCGTTGATAGCGGATTCTTCGGAAGCTTTGGAATTTGGGTCCACGCGTGGGAACTCGCATCGAAAGACACGGCGAGGCAGCTTTTTTTATATAGGAACAACAAAATCAGTTCTCTTGGGTGACGACTAAACTTATGGGCAAATTTTTTGCACGGCTTATCGAAAAAAGGCCATTTCCTTCTAGTTACGAGCCGCGCTGGAAAGCTTATGAAATCCTCGAGGTAGTTAATTACATTTTATCGTGTCCCCGACGTCCCGCTTAAGGACGTATTATCCGTGTATTCGATGAAATTGCTCATCGGCTAGGATGAAGTATTCGATTTAATAACGGGCAAATCTCTCCTCCATGGCTGCTGTCGTTATGCGCCGCTGAAAATTTGCATTTAACAAGTTTCTTCTCTTGTCTTTGGTCGTTGACGGAGCAACTCCAATAGCTTAATAGTACTTACAAGGCCAATTAAAAATCTTTTCAGGCGAACGTTGCGCCTAATACAATCGTCAGTGTTGGCGCTAATACAAGGTCGGTGTTGGCGCTATGAAACGAAACGGAATTATTCCACTTCGTATTACAGGTCGTGCATTACAAAAACGAGCCACCCGATAAAAATATCGCACTCGAGTCTTAAATCCAAACGTGTGAACCAGACAGCGAACGGGGCGCGCGTCGTACATACGCCTGCTTTGGAAAAAGATTTGCCAATGCAAAAAACAAGAGGAGGAACACGATCGGCGCCGATTAAATTCGAAGCGTTCGGCTGCAAGTGCGGCGGGCGGGGGTGGGCGAGGAGGGGAAGCCCCTCCGTGCACTCGTGACGCTATCGTGACTTGCAGCGTCATTGCGATCCAACTTCAATTCGACTATCTCGCTCGTTGTTGCGTGTTTCCTTGTTCATTCTCTCTCGCCTTTTCTGTCGCTTTATTTTAGGCATGTGGGCACGAAAATTGAAAAACGCAGACAGTGAAATATGCAAGAAATATGTAAATAGACGTCGAATAACGAAGAAACATCGTACGCCTAATGGGAATTAATTAAGTCGAAGGAAAAAGTTCTTGGTAAGTAAAGGGCAGTTCATTACCGTAGACTCGCAGTTTGCGTCCTAAGGAGCGATTTGCATACGGGATGCACGTTATTAAATTGGCGTCTTGGTTAGCGGAATAGGGTTAATGAAATATTATTATAGCGAAACGAACTTTTTTCTAGAGTTGCACGATGGCACCTTGTAATCTTATCCTAATAAGCGCTCGACGTCAAAGTACTTGGGGAATCTCATTTGCCCGAATAACAATTGCGTCATCGCTCTGTTAAGTTCGCATGGCTCCCGTACTGACGTGACTGTCAGTACGGGAACTTTCAAGTGACTCGTACAGAGTCATTGCATAAGAGGACCGAACACCGGTAACCGATGCGACGCCTGAATTTTGAATGGAAAAGGCACGTAGGATTTTGAATTACAATACAAGGATTAAATATTCGTAACTCGTGCGATGCCACAATCTTTGTAGCATCACACTCGTATAATTAAAATTATACGAGAAGGATTAGACGCTGGCAACAAGCCTTTCTCCTAGGATTAACAAGACGTGTAAATTATTGCGACTAGCTGGTTGCGAAGGAAGGAAAAATCAATGTTAATCAATTTTAATCAATTTTAATCAGGCGTCGTCATTCGAGTTCGATTACAAATGCCCCGCTTGTTAAGGGAAGCATATACTTTTCAAATTTAGAATACATTAGCAGTTTGAAAAAGAGTTTAAAAAATCACCGAGTCACTGTCGCTACAAGATCTAATTCCATTTCAAATATAAATGCGTTCGCCAGCATAACTAATAACCAACGAGAATGGCCTACCAATATTAAACTCTAATGCTTTACCTTTCATTTCATTTCATTACGTGCGCTGACTTTCTTCAATTTTTCCTTCGATCTAACAATTGGAATTGGATATAACGGAGGAAGCAAACGTTACGCGATGTTACGTTGCGTCAACGACAATCTACCGCATCGCTATACGCCCGCAAGAGAAATAGACCGTAAACTATCGGTGCGCGTTAACGAAGGATGCTACCGAGTACGTTATTTCCAACGGAAAATTATTCGAGCGTTGTTTAGAGAGAGAGAGAGAGAGAGAGAGAGAGAGAGAGAGAGAGAGAGAGAGAGAGCGCGCACAACGACCTGGTAAACAAACGTAACACGAGCGTGTGTTTTCCGCGTTCACAGAGAAACGCAGGGAGGCTTAGCGTCGCTGAAAAAGGTTGGAAAGAGAGTCGGCGGCGCCGAACGAGCGGTGCGTGCGTGTCCAGGCGCGAGGGGATTAAAAGATCCTGGGAATCGAGAGGAGGTCCTCCGAATATGGAAATCGGAGGGACGCCTCGGCCACGGGATCGCGCCGCGCCTCTCGTGTCGTCGTCGTCGTCGTCGTCTTGCTCGCGTTGCAGTCGGCGCCACCGCCACCGCCTCCCTGACGCCCTTACACTTGTTCCTCGTAGACGTACGTGCGACTGTGAGGGAATTTAATGGGGAGACGCGGCGAACTCGAAATCAGATGCAGCTCTGATAAGGTAGGGGAGGGAGGAGGTGCGAGCTCGCTTAAATCACGGCGCATGTGGACGGTCGACTGGGAATTTCAGAGGGAATTGACGTGCCAAGGTATAACAGGATTCCAGGACAAACTTGCAATGGAAGTTATTGATCTTTGAGCCGAGCCGAGTGATCTTCCCAGAAAGTAAATGTCTCGTACTTAAGCGCGGCCTTAAACGAACGACACGATTTATTAAATGCTTCAAAGATCACATTTTCATCTACAATCTCGTTTCAATACAATTACTCTCTAATGTCGCTTTTCCTTTGCAAATGGGTGTTAATAAATTCGAGCTTTGGCGTTCATCCTTTAGTCGGGATATTGAAAGTCGGGAGAAAAGTGATCGAGAGCCACTAGCCGTCGTTGTACAAAAGCAAAGTGAATATTTTGCGAGTCACTGCGTTAGAAAAGTAGAAAAACGTGTAGAGTAAGAATTACGTAGGCCTGCAACCGTCATCACGAGGATGAGTTCTTGAGCGTCAACGTCGGAGCTCGAAAGAAATTTGTTGCCAATGTTGCCATTGTTCCGCGAATCAAAGCCGTTTCTTTCTCCGACGTAATGAAATACTCCAAAAGATCATGCAGGACTGCCGCCGCGAGCCCAGCTGCCAAATTCTACGAGCCAAGGATATAAAAGCCAAGATAAGCGAAAGGCAGTTTACGATTTGCATTATTTGAAAAGGACGAGTCCCGAGGAGCCTACGCGCCATTATGAATCACGAATATGCGGGTGTGGACGTGCGTAGGAGCGGCCGCGAACAGAGTCGGGCGAGGTCGAAGGTCGAAACTCCTCGAATGCGGTACCACCACTCTGCCCTTGGCCCTTTGCACGCTGCGGCTTTTTCGTTATCCTTTTCCGTTCGACATCCTCGCGCGAATTTCGCCGACAACGCGCGCCACCGGGACGTTGATTAATGCCTGATTGTTCGGCCTCTGTGTTTCAAGGAGGGATCTCAATGTGTGTGTGTGTGTGTGTGTGTGTGTGTGTGTGTGTGTGTGTGTGTATACGTGTTGTATATATATGCTAATGCGATCGAAAGGGTCGCGCGTGAAATTGTTCGTAGCGGATTGTCGCGTTGAATAATTGATCGCTGGGAAGTGAATTTTCATCTTCGTTAATCAGGAACTCGTGTATCTAAGCGGCTTATTATCGGTGAAAATCGTGTCTTGCTTCCGTTCATCGCGCAAGTTTATAGAAATATTATAATATTTGTCCGACTACGCGAATCGAGGACGTCGACGAGGACGAGTGTTGGGAGGATTTTACGTAATTTTACTTGCACCGCGTCAGTTGGAAATATCATTTATTCCGTGGAATTCGTAAGTTAGCGCACTTTTGAATTGCACGCGGTAAAAAGGGAACGATCGCAATTATTCAAGTATCCGGGCAAATTTTTCATTCGAGATTTCCTCGTTTTAATAAACATCATTTCAATTTAGGCTCGCGAAAGAGTCAGTCGAAGGGAACGAGTACGAAGGTTCGAGAAATCATTATCGTGCAGCCTCGTTTACTTATTTAATTGGAAATTTAAAGCCGAGAGAAAATGTCCCCCGAGAAAAACTCGAGTTTTAACAAATTTAGCCGATGATAAAACTGATGAAAAAGTGATAAAACCAAGAGATCCCCACGATCGACAGCGAACCTGATCAACCCGACGCGCGGTCCCACCGACGAGGCCGTGTACAACACATCGATCATTCGGCTTACGAGGACACCGAGGTAATTAAAAGTACGGCTAAGTGTTCCCGAAGCCGAGGTACGGCTCGGTATCATTTATTTCGGCCAGTAGCTTATCGATGTAATATGTATTTATCGGTCGTTGGCGCACCGTTGACTTTGTACCACTTTGGATTACACACTTTGCCGCTTAAATCCAAGTGAGAAAAAATAGAAAATTGGACGCTAGGCTCCATATAAAAGCAACGCACTTTGGTGCTTTAGTTGCGAGGAGTTTTATCGCGGGAGTCGTTGGGATCTCGGCCTCTTGATTCGAACCGTTGCGTAATGTTCGAGACTTTGCAAATAGCAAATTGGATGCGCGAGCGATCGCTCGGGGCAAGGGGAGAGACTGGCAAAACTCGACACTTTGTAAAATTTGAGCTCGTTACGAGTTTTTGTTCTTCGGAGCTGCTCCCACCCCCGCTCCCACTGTCTTCTCTTAAAAGACTCCGGCTAATATATACACGTACTGGCGAAAAAGGAGGCGGCGGTGAGAAACAAAGGACGCCGACTGCGTTGTATGTTTTTTTCAGTTTAAGTACGAAAACGATCGACTCCCGGCTTCCGGTGAGAAAGGGGAGCAGCAAATTTGGGGATCGTCGTCGATCGCCGCTGCCTTGGCGGCTAGTGCGCGAGGCATGTAACGCGCACGGCTATAATTAATATCTCGGAACGAAGGGGATGAGCGAGCGGCGGCGAGTAGCCAAATTGTTGGTATTGCACGGGGTCATGGAAAACAGCGAGAGCCGCCGACGATTCGCGGTGCTTGCCAAAGTGGACCACCGAGAGCGCGTCCGAGATTGAATGGGCAACGCGCAACACTTTGTCGACTTGGCCGATGCGGTGGTTTTCTCTTTTTCTCTTTCGGTGGTTCGCCGAGGAGCTCATTCGAGCTAATTAATTGGGATGTATGCGGAATTTACTTAAGCCCAGTCGACATCCATTCGTCACGTCGAGAAACGGCGAGAGTGAGCGAGTGAGAGTGCGAGTGCGCGAGGGTCGAGGGGCGGGGGAGAGCTGACTTTTATTTCTTTTGGGTGCGTTTAATTTTCTTTTTCCAACGGTTAGTCGCATTGCGTTGGTTGCATGCGCGTATGCTTTTCAGCGCTGGTGGAGCAATCGAGTATCGAGGATTTATCAAACGTTCGGACAAAGCAGAAACGACAAATTCAAATGCCATTCTCAGAAATGAACAAACGAGCAGCTATTCGGTCCATTGGTATTATAGTTATTTAATTAGGCTTATGTATTTGAAACCAAAGGGATAAAGGGTATCGATGGTTTTTAAAAGATTCTTTCATGACATACGCGTTTTGTGTAAAAATTTCCTTACATTCTATTTACACAGATTTTGTTGAGTGTAAATGACGATGTAAAGATTTTCTACAAAAACTTTCAAGGTGTAAGCGTGAGTAAGGCGATTCCTTGCTCATTTAAATATTTAATTCCATATAATTTACAAATCTAGTGAAAAGTGTCTTCAGAGCTTAAACATATTCAAATTACGACATGTTCTCCGTTTAAATCCCATGTGTACCGATTACAATTTAAAAGGAAAAAAACATTAACTTGTATTCCTCATTAATCTAAAAGTTTGACCTTTTCAACGATACGAATATACATGTGCAATTTAAAAGGAGAATTTGAAAGGCCCGTTACCCAAGTAAGAGGTTCTATACAACATTATACGAAATATAAGGTTGTCAAATTTATTATCCACCAATTTATAGTAATTACGCGTGCAATCTCATATTTCCAAACGGTAAATTTCACGAAATATTCCTTTGAAAGCGTTCATCGCACGACACAGACTGTCTTCGCTGAAATAAAAATGAGTTCCTCGAGAGTGCAACTATAGTTATATCGGTCATGCAACTTCCGTGCTTTTTTCGTTAAAGCGAAAAAACGAAATTCCGACGGCAGAAACAAATGAAGCACCTGTTCGTGCAACTGACACAGTTCCTTATAAAATAGAGACTCGAGTCAAGCGTTAGTTTTAGTCAAGCAAAATTAATTAAATTCGAGCATTGTAAAACTTTCGTAACACACCCATTTACATTTAAGCATTCGAAATGATGCTCAACTCGAGTGCTTTAGCTGCTGTCGGTGACATTTTATTACGTATATTTTTCAGGCGCAATATTCATCTGACTTCCATTACCTTAATTGGCATCGTAATCGGTTGCCTGTGCCCTCCGAACATTACGAGCAGGATTGTTCCCCACTGGCACTATTATTAATCAGTGTTAGTAAAACTCGAGTACACTGTTTTTCCTTTAGAAAATGATGGTCTGTTGCGACATTTGAGAAGATGACAATAAGATGCTTCGCCGCTAACAAAAGAATGAAAATCAGCGTGAAGTTGAAGTAGGCGTACCCGGATTGACCGCCTTTGAGTAGCTAAACGGTCCGGTAATCGTCGGGTCAGCATCGCTGTGCAAACACCCGAGGTACCACCGACCTCCGTCTAAGCTTAATTGCTGATCACCGCTTCGCTCTCGAGTCGCTCGCTAAACGCCGTTTCTTCGCGATCGATCGTCAAGAATTCGGGTGCCACACTTTGCGCACTTTGCGCATTTTCCTGGATGGCATTGACCAGTAAAATGTGGCGTCAATCACATTTCGCATCGTTACAATCCGATGGCCGATGGCCATCTTGTATTTAATAATACCAACCGTAGGTATTATTAAAATACCGTGACTTTGAATTTGAGTCTTTTGGCTGGCCCAGGGAGCAAATTTGGCTATTTTCAATAAAAGGCTCATCTTAAAAGTTTAAACGCTCGTTTGAGTGAGTTTTTCATTTAATGTACAGTACTGATTCGCGCGTAACTACCCACGGCAATTACATCGTGAAAATATCGGGACAAAGTTATCGCCCAACACCGCATCAAAGGAAACGTAATCTCAGAGTAGACGAAACTCTTTTGGTAGGGCGATGCCTATTCAGTTGTAAAAGGCAATGTTGCAAGGAAGTATCGCAACGCGCAAGGAACGCCTGACTTTCCGTATTAGCAATTGTAAATCGTATCGCGTAAGCTTTCGCAAGTTTCTTCCGAAACTTTTAACTAGTCCAAACGAAATCCTCGTTCATTTGGCCGAACATCGAGTTTCCTTCCAGCCTTTTGCTTCGGACTACTCTTTACGAAAGAAGACAAGCGTTTTATTTTGCGTGCGCATTTTAATTGGCCCGACGCGGACGCTCTAGGGAGCGCTCCCTTGTACGGTTAATTATAAAAAATGCGGTCGTGAAATAAAGAAAAAATCAATCACGGTAGGCGTCCTCCTCATCGGCTTGTACGTATCAATCAAAAGCACGAGAAACGAATTCGCGCAGAAGATACAAACACGAGGACTTAATCGACTTGCGCGCACTAATAAATCCGCATGTCCAGGAAAGCAACCCATAATCTTCCTAATGCACATAAAACACGGACGAAATCACAAAGCGGCGGCGCCTCTGTAGAGACCTCGAATACAATCGTCTTTGTTCGGGTGGAGAGAAGCGAGATCCCGTGAGGAGGACCGGATAAGTCTTGGCGGGTGATTAGCTGCCGCCCTCGTCAGTCCTCTCGTGAGCGAGTGGACGCGCGGCGAGATGCGAAATTAAAGATTCGGAGAGGACGATCGGCCGAGGTCGCGACGCGATAGGGAGTCCCGCGCAAACGCAGGACGATCGCGTGCGCCCGGGACTCCCGAACCCGACGCGCGTGCCGAGACCCGCGGACCTTCTTCGGAGCGGCGCGCGCGGACCTCCCACTAGGCCCGGAATTACCGGCGAATCAGTGACGCGCCCTGTCCGCGACTTTCCGTTTGGCGCCTTCGCTTGGAACTCGCTACTCCGGGTGATCGCGGCCCTCGACACCAGTCGACAACGGCTTTTCCCGATTGCTCGCACATGTACCCGTTGCTTTGGACGTTGGGATATTCGCTCTGGCGACGACGTGCGATAAATCACACGCGAGAACGAGTCTATAGCTGTATCGTGTACAGTTTGACTGTCTGATGTTGAAGGGAGATCACCAATTCCGGGGAAACCCGCGATAAGACGCGAATTAAAATTAAAATTAAAATTAAAAACGCGAGAAATTATTGTCATTGATATTTTTGTCGTTTTTCGTCGTAAACCTTATTCTATCTCTCTTCGTAAGGGATTTCCAGTTTTGGTGGTACAGTTGCTTGTGCACGCGGTTTCGAGTCTTACTATCTGACACTTTCGTTTCGAGTGAATCTGTTGGTCGCGTTATAAATCGTTAGAAACTACAGTTTTTGAAGGAATGCAGTCGCCAAGCTGAAGGCAAACAATAATCTCCGATCGGTTAATGCGACGACTTATAAAATGTAAAAAGAGCGCGACACAGGCGCTGGACCACGTACAGAGGGGACCGCGTCTTTCTCCAACCGAGCTAATTCACCAATAATAAGTTACGAGTTGTGTATGCTGTGGTTATTGCAACGGCCACGTGAATCACGTAAAACACAAAGTCACGCGTAAACGACTCTCGAAATAAAAGCAATTGAGAAAATAAAAGTAGGAAATAGTGGATAATTTCCTGCATCTTGAAGTTAAAGAATTACAGATTACATCCACGACTGTAACCTAAAATTAAAATTAATTTCAAGTCGGCCTTATTCGTTCACTGGAACATCTTGTGTGCGCCTCCCAAGAAGTACAATAAAAAATTCAGCATGTCATCCTGAAATTGATCAGCTTCGAACGTTTCCGAATTCGAAATTAAACGGACGCGATCACTGACGAGTCTCCAACTCGACAATTGTCATCGGTTATAAAGATCTTCGCACGAGAAACAAGTCCACGCAAGATGACGCCTCCGCTCGTACTCCTGCGTGAAAGGATGCGGAGGTAGGACATTCGGAGGAAATTCGGAGCGCGTTAATCTTGGGGTAAATTCAGCGGTTCGCCAGGTAAACCAGATAAACGGATCAGGCTCTTTGAGTTGGGTGTCGCTCCCTCTCGCTCTTTCTCTCTTCTCCCATTCGCCCCCCCCCCTCCCTCGTCCAGCGGGGGAAAAGAAGCGTGCATAAGCAGATTCGGTATAACCTCGCGCCTAGACCACGAACGGGGTTCACTCGTTGTCGCAAGCGATTCACCGGGTGCGCACCGTAGTTTCGTTTATATCCCTTTTTGTCGGCGCTCGTGAAGAAGCTTGGAAGGGATCTGCTGCTCTAATCCGCAGATGCGCTGCATTCGGAAAATTAACGGCTAATCTGACCGTAGTGGCGCGATGTAAGCAGTTTCTCATTTTTCTTCCCGCGCTTTGTCGATATTCTTGCTCTGCCCCTAAATAGCGGTCCTCCGGATCCCATTGGGAGACGAAAGAGTTTCGCGCGGAAAATTCGTCGACTATTTCTAGTAGGAGGCGCACCGAAATACAGGAGCTACTCGTCCACATCGATCCCAAATGTATTTGTAAGGCGTTTCTCGGTAGGAATGAAGCCCATCGCGTTTGGGCCTCCGTTTGTGTTGCATACTTAGCGACAATGAAAGGAAGAATGTATTACTCGTACGTCTTATTTCAAATGTAACGTCTACCCTGTCCCGTTAAGGCGCGATATTTGTGCATTTGTGCAACAACCAGCTTACACCTTAAATTATACAATTGTTAATGCCTTATCAAAACGGACGACATTTCTGGAAGAAGAGCCCCATCCCATTCCGAGTACCAGAGTGAATCTGTCCGTTTGTCCACGATAAAGGATCGGACTTCGAAGTGAGTCGATTGGGCGTACAGTTCCGGCAGATTTCACCGAATGCCGACGCACTCCAGTAACGTAACCATCCAGTTAAGTCTTCATTCGCGGGTGAAGAGTAGGTGCCGAGCTCGGTATTAGCAATTGGGCCACTAGCGGATGTGGCCCAATATTCGGTTTGCATCCGAGTCGTACCGTTCCACCCGCGCAGCCCGCGAAAATCGGTCCGAGGCTGGGAACTCGCACGCACGACGGGACGAGCGGAGCCACGGGCAAAAAGTGCGAGGCAGAGAAGCCTCGAGGGCCATCAAGGGGACCACCTTGTTTGCGCTCGTAAATCAAGGATCGTTCTCGCGCTTCGCGCCGGAGGCAAAGGATGGCTGGGCGCGGCTGCCGAAAACGGACGACGCCGGGCTCGCGCTGCGGTAGGTGTGGGAATGTGGGATAACGCGGCCGCCTTTCCTTTCCTGGAATCGTCCTGGTCGCGGCGGGCTCGTGTTATCCTCCTCCTCCTCCTCCTCGCTCCCCCCGCCGCCGCCGCCGCCACCGCCGCCGCCCCTCCTCGCCCCCGACGCCGCGCTCCAGACAACCGTGTATAAATTTGCGCGGAGGCCGAGAGCATAATGATAATGTAGATGTAGGCTGGCTGTCAAGGGCCGAATACCAAATGCCCAACGACTACGCGCGGAGATTGACGAGGAGTGCAAGGATCGCCTTGTTTATTCGTTAATGTTTACCTTTGGCTCCTTGGTTTTTGTCGGGTGTAACGTTTGAAGGATTTTTACGCAAGGTCGGAAGCCTGAAATGGGCTGTTTGTAATTGCTGCGATAATTTTGTTCTTCAACTTTTGCCGCATCGAAAGGATCGAATCGAAAGAATCAGCGATTTTCCCTGCCTTTGTATACTGTATTATATTACTTGTTTTCGACAATAAGGATGCGTTACATCCTACGACGGTTGGGCTTTCATTCGAGTGATTTTTAACTCGATCAAGAGGAATTGGGTGAATATTACGAATACTCGTAGAATATCGCGAAAGAATTTATCATTTTACTTTTCAAATATTCAGCTTCGAATGATTTGATTGCAGGTCTACGCGTTCTTGTATAAACAAATGTATTCGAATTGTAAATTATAAAGTTATAAACAAATGTATTCATTATGATACGGTACCACCGTTTCTTTGATCTGCGAGATAATTTCTTCTACTATTAGAATCCAACTGTTTATTTTTGCCAACTGACTTGTGCATCAATGTAAATACTAAGGCAATAGAATCTTTAATGAATAGGCATATCCAGAGGATTTCAAATAAAGCATGAAAGATGGGATTCAAGTTTGTTTTACCAGTAACACTTGGGGACTTTAGTTTAAAAGATGCCAATGATACTCTTCCTAAATATAACAATTAACATATTTTATGACTCTTTTGATCATAATCTTAGGTAGAACGTTTAAATTTAGTACCATAGAGCGTATTCCTATTTATTAAAGCTTTATA
The DNA here is from genome assembly GCA_018907045.1 of Wiebesia pumilae. Lineage (NCBI taxonomy): Eukaryota > Metazoa > Arthropoda > Insecta > Hymenoptera > Agaonidae > Wiebesia > Wiebesia pumilae. Next base: position 99,310 of record JACCHZ010000163.1, on the reverse strand, counting down.
TACTTTTCCAAGCAAGTATTTTCTGCAATAACTTTCAATCGTACATTATATTGCAGAGTCTATTGTTATTTCAAGTTTTTAACTTAAATTTGAATCCCACGATAATTCAATTGGTATAAAATGCAAATTGACGAGAGTCATGAATATTCGAATTTTTTTATTCTCCCATAATACTTTGTTCGCTGATTAAAATAATTAAAAATGTATATGAATATTCCATCGAGTATTAGAATTGTACTGCTTTTAATGTAACATATAATATTAATATGTTATACATAATTATTGGCTACTCGACCAAAATTCATAAAATATATTCGATGCCAATTGAATATTTGAATGTAATAATAATAATTCATTTGGAAAAAAGAAAATTATTTAAATTATTCAATTAATATGTATTTGAAATATTATCCAAATAGTGGAAGCAGAATACACGGAACTTGACACATTCGACAAGATTTACTTGCCTGCTTTCTTATAGTATATACACGCATACATTCGAGTGCATGTATTAGAATAAATTGTGCATAATAAATATTTCGAGACTTTAGAAATTTAAATTGTTAAAGTATCTCTCTATTAAAATCTCGTCTATTTAATTGATCGAAGTTACGACGCTGTAAATTTAAACTATAAATTTAAGTTCAAAATGCATATTTCATGCTAAGCACGTGAAATTGTATGAAAATGATAAAAGCACGTTTCTTATTTATTTCTTATAATGTTCGCTTTGAAAATACCGATCACGCATTGTGCTCAACGAATGCATCTGACATTTTCTAAATTACAACTTATGAAATAGGCAATAAATAATAAGGTTTTCTTTTTTCTCGCTTTTTATTACAAATTAAAAATCGATAAAAATTCTGTTTTCAATGAATCGAACAACAATAGAGTGAGCGTTTTGTAATATTTATTAACGCTAATTACCACTTTCGGTCCCGATTTACAATAAAGCCCACTCTGGTAAATTTGATTAAATCGAATATATTTCAGATTCGATAATAAATGAGCAAGTATTAGGTGTCTTTTAAAAATTTGAATATCGTTTTAATACTTATGATTTTCATATATTTCTTGATTAAACGGAGATTACATATTAAGACGTATTATTATCTAAAATTACCAAGAATTTATATATCAATTTAAAGATAAAAGTTTGACTTGCCATTGTATTTTTAATTGACTATGTGTTTTAGTGATTTACTTACGCTTTCGTGAACAACTTTTTACATCCAAACTTTAAGCTTCTTATAAAATATTTTATTCACACACGCTACACACGCACACATATATTATTAAAATACCCGACCGAATGATTTAAACACGAATTGCAACATTTACGTTGACAATAAAACGTGCTCGAATTGCAGTGATATTTCATTTATCAATTTAAGAAAAGTATCGTTCGTTACTGCGCATTGAAAAACTCAAGACAAATTAAGGAAACTCATTATTCCACTCAGATTGACTGAATTACGAAAATCGCATTCCGTACTTCCCACAGGACTTTTTACGGCTCCGTTGGTCTGTCGATCCGCAAAATGTAGCGCATCGACCCGAAGGGATTTCCATCCGAGTGTAACAAAAAGCCAGGACAATTTTCCGCCACTCAACGTCAAACCTGTTCGTCTTGGTGACGAGAAAAACGGGAGAAGAGCGGAAAAAATAGGCAAACGAAGGGGATGGGGAAGTTCCGCAGCTCGTGTGCGAGCATAAGGACAAACAAAGAGCTTAGGCAGTCTTTCTCCTTTCTTTTCTACGTCTGCTTTGGAAGTAGATTCGAGATCGGCAATTTATTTTCCCGTAGATATTTATCTGGCAGTTTTCGGACGTGCTCGGCTTCATTGTCCGACAAATTCCTAGCTGTAAGACATTTTCTTTTTTTTCTTTCTTTCTTTTTTTTTTTTTTTTTTTTTTTGTAACGGGTAAGGACACAATACGTTCGCGATGGGAAAGTAACTCAAATAAAGTAGATTGAAAGTACATAATCCCTTTGATTTGGCTTACACTCGAGTCTTTTTACGTTTCTCGATCCTGGCCGATCGACAAAGTTTTTCTCGTAACCTGTCACCCGATGCAGAAGTGCTACTATCATTTTTACATTTTTCTTTTCGATTGAAAAGCTTGGCGAAGAGCTCGTACGACGTTGTTATCGTAATTCATCTCGTTATAGGTTAAATCGAGGAGCACAATGTGCATGCTTACGAATTAATACAGATATTTTTGTAAATAATCAGCAATAGTTACACTAGTTACATCTAATTACTGACTTTGCCAATTGCGTAATATGATATTGACAAGTTTTAATGCATTCTTGAAAATTGTAAAAAAGATAGTTAGGGATGTTAGCTAAAAGTATGAATTAGTAATGGGTGCATGGGATCCTGGAGAACGATCGCGCTTCTAAAACGAATACAATATTCACATATTCACGTACTTTCCAAATTAAAAACTTGTAGCTATAAAATTCTCAAACGTAATTATTAAAATTCTACAGATATATTCATTTTAATTCATTTAATTAAACAGCCCCACTGACTGGAGCGAAATTACAACATTGAGAAAGTAAAGTTTTGCGAAATGCAAATAGCAGTAATTGTTACTTACAGTGCTTGAATTAACAAATTGCAGTGTAATATTTAGAATAAGCATAAGTATAAGATCAGAGAGCAACGGATAGAATAACGACGTTTTATCTGTAATTCTTATAATTATATAATTTAAAGGCTCATTGTAAAAAGAAAAGGACCCAAAAGTGAACGTATGCCCTGTACGTATTAAGAAACGTATTAATCGAACACAGATTACAATTGAGTTTATGATGCCTAAATTCCGATACAACTTTGGGCAACTAGACAAGATTGTAATCGTACATTCGATAATACGCTGGATGTTAAAAGCATGAATTTATTCACATTAAGTGGGCTCAACAGTGATGAAATTGAGACACAAATTTTAGAATTGAAAAATCAACAAAATCGGCAAATTAATAATTTCAATGCGAGTTTGAAAGTATACATCCCATCACAACTCATGGTTAAGTGAATTCTCGGAAAAATCGCAATTCCTTTGGGAGCTAAGGAATTGCGATTCAAGCGAACAAGAAACAATAAAACCCCAGCTTATGATAAAATCTTAAGCTTCATTTTAAACAAGGTTGTAAGGATCAGTATCGATTTACTTAGCGTAAGTGGCAGTAAGTGAGCCGGAAAATGATTATGCTTTGTCAAGTAATGACAAACTCTTGTACTAATGTGGAGCACCAATCCAAGACAAAATCTTATAGAGCCGACGCTCCAACAATTCCATTGACTTGAAGCTGGAAGAAGCATCGACGTTAAGAAACGTACAAGCTGATGGAGAAAATCTTTCGAATGAATTTGGACTATCGGTTGACTTCCAGTAACGGAAGGACAGAAGCGTTTCAAAAGGTTCTAACCAATTGGATTTCTAACGAATCACGTGTCGGATTTGTAATGGGAAGGAGCGCTTGCACTTTTGCCGACGATAAGCTTCTCCTCGGATAAGTCTGGGTTCTTCATATTTTTTCACATTAACGTGCTATTCAACTTGTTAAAATTCAGAGTCAGAAAAATGGAATTCTAATTTAATGTACAAGTTGCTATTGGAAATTATTGGCGCAGGAAAGCTTTAGCAGCTTTCACAAAGATAATTTATATCGAAATCAAATCATATACTTAAATGGGTATTCGACTGGGAGATCTTTAACAGTGTTCAAATAATTAAAAATTCGGACTAATGAAAATGAACGAGCGCTAAAATTCCCGACTAATTCGTTTAAAATAATTACGTATCTAAGAAGTACTCGTGTAGCAGCTTGACAGGAAATTTGGTAAGCAAATTGAAAGTCTGATAAGGTATTAGAGCCGAATTGTCAAAGGCTATTTACAATTGAAATTATGCGCTATTAATTTGAAATAATTCAAATATCAGTAAAAGAATGCAAGTGGGAAATTGACAAGATATTATAAAAGTCTCTACTAGCAGTATGAGCAAATGAAATCAAGAAAAACAACGACATTGCCGAGTAAAAACAACGCGATTCCTCCTTAAAAGAGGAATCTCGCTCGTAAGTACTCCTCTTCTGAAATATCTAAATATCTCAGTGTCTTTCGACTTTGAACTAATCACTTCCGCGCATTGCTACTAAGTGCAACCGAAGCATTTGAAAGGCTGACGTATTTATACACATCATTCAACTACTTCCAACTACTTTCAACGACTTTCAACGACTTTCAACTACTTTCAACTATCCCTCGCAATGAGGCGTTTAGTTTGAACGACGGTCAGCTCTACTCGACACCAGATCTCGGAAATAGCCTACTTGGGTTGCAATCTATCAATGCGCAACAAGCTGCACCCGAATTGCTCGCAGTCGAGCCTCTTAACAACACCAGGAAATATCTTCCTCGTTTTGCTTTCCCAAACTTGATAAACTGCCAATAAGGAGCGAAAATAAAACCGAGAAAAACTCAATATACTTTATTTTAAGGTAAAGCTAAGAATGGAAGTCTTTTAGAAGTCTTTTACGAGAGTAATTAGATGAAAAGAAATGTCTCACCAGTTGGCGTTTATTGCTATCGAAAGATTTTCGAAACCAGATATTCGTTATTCTTTGCTCGTTAAGTACGAGCGTTTTTAAGGCAGCTTTTAAGATTTTATACTTTTGTACCGTCATACATAAATTACGTTTATGAAATTTGCCGCGCTACTGCGGTTTACTTTAATAATTAATTGAACTACACGACCCATACACGTTTAAGCATATATTTAAGTACGGGATTCCAGTAGTCCTTCATTTTAACAGAGAGGCAAGAGTTTTTCAAGTTGTAAGAACATATTGCTAATGAATGTAACGTGTCTATTCTTATTTATTGACGTGGACTTAAGAACTACGAAACTGTAACGGCTTTTTTATCAGATCATCGGGGAGTTTTTAAAACATAATGAATTGATTTTGCCAAAGGATTAATTGCAGTATGAGGACTAGGCCGTTTTATATACATTGGTGATGTATCATGGAGCAATTTGGGTTCATAATCTTTGATACGAAACTTAAATGTATTCGATTACCTTCAAACGTTTTTTTTTTTTTTTTATTTTAAAATTGAAGAAGGTTTTTTCTTTAATTTCCAATCGATAATCTAATAAGTTTAATACTGATCAAGCTCATTCATATTCAAGAAGATTTGCCTCTTTTATTACTTGCTTTCAGATCCTTTTATAGACTACGAATTCATTTTCTTTCCGAATACATAATCCTAGAATATTTTTTGTAATTTACTTTCAAGTTCTTCAGCTACTATCATGACTAAGGTAATTTGTCCGTCAATAAAGATCCCACTTAATAATAAAATAAATTAATCTTGGTTTACGAAAGGTACTTTTTATTTTTATGTGCTACTTCATTAATTTTCTTTTTAGCTGTTTACTTTAAAAGCCAGATTTGAAATCTTGATCGTTAAGAGTAGTTTATTTTTTTGTTAATTTTATGCAGATGTAGCAACACTTTAATGAATAATTGAAGAATAAAACTGAAATCATGCATTAAAGCAACAGTAATTCTTTAGAAATTTATAGTTGCTTGACTAATTAGCCCGATTAATACTATTAGTTTCAGATATATCGTTAGTGATTAAATTACCTTATGTACTTCGGTCGCCACTATACCTATATTTTGATGACCATCCATTTTATTTCTTTATATTTTATTTGAATGAATGAAATTTTATGAAATTATTTTTTTTTCTATTACGGTTTCATTACGAGCTCGTTTATTAATGTAATCAAGAATGGTGTCTTTTTTTTAAAACACTCGATACGCGTTTGACGTTTCGAATTTTTGTTTATATTTCTTGATATTATTATGTTTAATTTTTCCATTACTGTGCTTTATTTTAGTGCTTTATTGTCTTTACTTGGATCCATTGCACACCCGATGCATTTTGGTTTTTTTCAAGTAGCAGATTCAACCTTTTAAATAAGACGGTTACTTGCAATTCTAAATGAAAATAAAAATGAATAATTACCTTTGCGTAAGTCATCAGTTTCTTTCCTTTGATTAATTATTGCTAAAGAGTGATTATTTTTTCTTCGTTTGTCGGCGTAAAAATCATTAACTTTTAATATTCGATACCTGTTCTAGATAGAAAAACTGCTGTTTCACGAGAATTTTAACTTCTTTTCTTCAGACATGTATTTACGTCAGTATAGATCCTAAATGGTGGCACACTTATTGTGCTCTTGAAAAATAAAAGAATGATTAAACGTAAGGAAAAATTAAAAAAATTGTACAAATTATATATAAGCATTTTTAAATAAAATTTCCATACACCATTAAAAAAATACACTCTCCTACATTACGTGTTCTAACATGCTCTACGTTTCATTTCTAAATACATAATAATTTAACGTAAAATTATTGTAATTATGAATCGCAATAAAATTAAATACAAGCATTCTATAGATATCATAATATTTGCAATTTAACAAAAGAATAATTCATTTTCATCTACAAGTACTACGTTCACGCAACAATAAATAGAAAACGTACTATTATAAGTTCTCCATTCGCACTGTTAAATTTAAATTACGAATAAATTATAAGTTCGTAACTATTAATAATTTTCAGCTTTATAAATCAATAAATGGAAGTCCAGTTTTCATAGTACTTAATTATTTTGGTTAATATAATTAAGTACTTAGAATGTCTGGTAATTGCAATTGTGCATTTTATATCCGTTAAAAAATAGTATAAAAATCCCTCATGTAATTTGTATTTAATTTTCAACAAAAGAATATTTTAATGCTTAAGTATCCAATGTTGCTAAAACACGTGAAAAATAGTTGATACAATAATTATGTTAAAGATATGCTAAAAGCTTAAATTCTATCTGTGACAAGTTAGCGTGCAATAATTTAAATGCAATTATAAGAATAAGAAAAGCTAATAAATAAATTTACGGAAGGAGATTTTTATTCGCCCTTATTTTTATTCAACTTTCACACGAGCTAGATTCAGAGATACAAATTAAAATCACGAACGTTCAATTAATAAAAAATGTTTATCTTGAGAAACATTGTGTTTGTTATGCTAGGACTACTACCTCGTGTAATGAAAGTCTAAGGCTAATAAAATTATAAATTAAAAATTTTACAGTCTGATAGTACATTAATTTTATGTGGAATTTCAAGTACTAGAAAAGAATATCAATTTATAATTTATAATCGATATAATAACGAATTCAGTGCACTTCAAGTGCAAAATTACATGCACGTATCACTCGTAAGTTAAGGAAAATTAAAGTAAAAAGGTATTTTCATATTGTACAAGTAAGTTCAAATAAAATTTATCGCGTTTATTTTCATCTTCTCAATTTAAGCAAGTTCCGAGTTATTACGAAAGGATGTAAAGCGTTTTCTCATATTACTAGTTAACCCTTATTTGCCTAACGTGGAGTATACAAGGAATTATTAAACTATGTCAATCGATTTGGTTATAAATTGAGTATTACGCGACATGTGCATCGCCTTCTGCTTGCAGGGGCCAAATGTTTTTCACGCACAGGCGTATGGACGGTTGCTCGTAGTGCAGGCGCCGACCTTTGTAATACTTGACAAAGTCGTGCTTATAGCTTAAAATTCGCCCAAAACTTAGATAAATTGAAAGACAAGCTACGAATGCAATGATCTTTCGTTTAAAGTTAATATCCTCATTCTCGGTACATTTTTGCAAATGATGTTATTTATAATATCTGATAATACATTCGTATCGTAATCGAAATGCATCGTATTTACCACATTTACGAAGTCCTGAAATGTTATGGCCTCGACTCGCGATTCTTTTGCTCTCAGAAGAAGAATGTCTCTTTTGTTAGTCGGGATCTCACTTAACCAGTCAGGACTCTTCAGAGCCATTAGGAAATCCTCGACTGGAATCTCCCCAAAACCCTCGGGATCATACTACAAAAAATGCAACATCTTTCATAAAATTTTCAGAATCCTCAGCTAAAGCTGTTTGAACGTTTCGTTCGTTTCTTATTCAAATTGTTTCTCAAGAAAAATTTCTTCTCTTTAAGAATAAGTATTTTATGTTCTGTCGTTAGTTTTTAGAGTTCCTCTTCATTGAAAAAAATAATTGCGATATTTAATCGTAATGTAAGTTGTTATCTCGGAACTTCATTTTAGAAAAAAGTGACGTAGTTCATAATGTTTCAGTTATGATTTTCTTTTTCAAGCAATAATTCTCTTTCCTATACAACGTATTTTATTATCAAAGTACAGTTACAATATACGCGAAGTATCGATGAGTGATAACTCGAAAGGAATAAAATCCTTAAGCAGAATGAGTTCTTTAAGCTCAATTGATTTGCAAAAAACTGCGTCAATATATTTTTCTTGTCTAAAAAGAGAAACTGTATGCTTTCCAAATGAGCTTCGAAAAATACTGAAATTCATAAAATTGTTCATTTGGGGCGGATAATAACGATATTTGAAAATCAAACTCTTACCTTGTCGAACAGTAATCTCCATTTCTGAAAGAATTAAAAGTATATTTTTTAATAAGAAGTTGATCGATTTCACTCACTGATACTAACTAATATTGTCAATATTATTTGTCTACAAGACATCACGAATTCTAGGGATTGAAATCTGCTGCGAGAACAACTGTACAATAATACGACGATTAATCATGAACTGATATTATATTTTCGAATTTATTTAGATTATTTCCAGATTTTGAATTAATTTGAATTAATTAATTTTTCGAATACGATTAATTTTCTGCTGTTATAGTTTTCCGGTTATTTCTATCGGGTTATTTCAAGTAGTAGTACATTAAAACAGTGGCATATTTCGAGTGTTTTGTAAAAAATCTCTGGAACTAATTTTTGTACCTTGATGCACGTCGATGAGACCCAGTTGAGCTTATCATTTCAGCAGAAATATCCCCGACAGTTATTCGCAAAGGATTTCGTTTCTAAATCGTGTCGTCTCGCGATTAGGACAAAGACGTCGCTCGTAACTACCGAAATTCATTAGCCAGGCCAAGTTGAAGCGCATTCTGGCATATTCGACAAATGACTTACGTCGTTGAGGAGTTCTCGACGATACTCCGACTCGTCGACATCCGAAGCGAGATCAGTGTGATCGGTAAGGTAGTCATCGCAGTGACCGCTATTGGCTTCGCTGTTGGCGTATTCCTGCTCGATGGCGCCGGTTATGGTCGGTATCGATGCGACGCTTGCCAACAGCATTATATCTCAAGGCACTTCGTCACCGGGTAAAGCCCCTCATAATTATCCGCGAATCCTGCAACGCCAATTAAAACACTCAATTATTATGGGCTTTCGCCGTAATCGTTATCCATCGGTTAACGAACTTCCCAGTGCAGGTACGTGCATGGAGGATGCAAACAGTTGAAAGGCAAAGACACTTATTAATGAAAAGTTTCATTCGAGGTAACGTTTTAATTTTGTCCTTTATTTTAATCGACAGTGTTCGTGCAAAATTATAAAAACTACTTGGTAAAACTCTCTTGTTATTGTACTTTCTTTTTACAATTTTCTCGTCATTTTGTAACATAAATGTGGGGCAGAATAATTTCTTATATCGCCATGTTGCTTCTACACATAAATAGCGACTCTAAATTTAACCTGGATTATGAAGAAAGTTTGATAAAATTTATAAATTTAAATTACACTTCGAGAGGAATCGATTCCCTATCGATTTGCTACATTTTTTTCGAGTTCTAATAAATCAATCGGAATATGTACGCGTGTGAGCGAGCCTTTTGCGTATTTTAACTCCCTTGGAGTCAATTTTTTGTTAAAAAATATTATGCTTCACTTTTTTTGCTCACAATTTGCTGCTCTTTTTAAGTATTACTTTTACACGCTTTTCAAAACTTCAGGCGTCAAACGCCTTAGAAATTTCTTTTGCAAAGGTTTTTCACAGATTTTTACACACGAGACATACGTACACACAATCTTCTTTTTGTGGGAAAAATTATTTCATAGAAAAGGACCGAGAGCCTAGACAAAAACTCTCTCGACTCTAGACGCTCTACCGTTGAAAGAAAGTTTCGCGCATGCAATTGCGTACTCGACGTCGGATCAACGTACCCTCAAGAAAATGCCTTCGATGAAAAAGCACACCGTCACACGAATGCACACCGACAACCCCATTATTACGTTGCGTAAGCGTATAAATATTTAGGTAAAACAATGGCGCGTACGGCTTGATAAATATTACATCGGAAGCTTTTCAATTGGATGGAAATTGTTCGGTAATTCAGCATTTATAAGTATGTAGATGTTAACGCTTTTATTCTATAATAAGTGAGGCAGGTGTAATATTGATTGGCATTATATAAAAAAATGCAAGATTGCCAGCGGAACTCAATATTTATTTTAAAAAATATCTTTCACATTGAAACACCTGCCTTTTACGAAGATTATAAATAAGGAAATATGTGCGCATACTTTACAGAGGTAAAGTGCTTACTAATTAGCTTCTGCAAAATAATTGCATGCATATTTGAACATTTAAGTTAATATGATGTATTTGGTGAACAACATCACTGAATGGTGTTTTTTTATATACGACAAACAGTATTGATTATTTTCGGACGAAACAACATTGTAAAACTGAACGACGGTTATATTTAAAAAAGCTAATTTTATAAAGCACCTTGGAACTGACTTTGATTACTCTATTTTAGATTAAGAAACTACTTGATGTTAGAAAATCAATTTCTGCGCGATTATATTAGGCAGTGGAAATACTAGTATAGTTAACTCGATCTTATTATTGTATTCACATGTACATTTGTCGTTTAAAAGTAAGTAGTTCTTTCTGAAAGGTTTCATTTTTTGTACGCAGTTATTTAAAGTCATTTTTACTACTTGTTTTATTTGTTGATTGCAATAAATTTCAATCAACCACGAGTATATATTATTATTATAATTCCTTCTACATTTGAGCTGTCTTTATTGCTATTTATTTACTGCGTATCCTTGGATTGTGGATTGAGAGAAGTTTTGCCTTTTAAATAAGCGAAGTTGCTGCAAACATACGAATAACAAGTCGCAAAAAGCCGATGAGCAATAGCCATATATATCGAGTCAACTTTTGTTAACTTAAATTATTCAGAAACTCGCAAGTTTCCTGACGAAGGAATTTCTGATTACTTAAATAATCCAGAGGTAAACTAATCCATTTGAATTTTCGAAAAAGGATTACTCGTCATAAATCGAAAAGTATCATTAAGGATGCCAAATCACTTTTATTTTAATGAAAAATTTCGTTAAAGCTATAGCCGAAGTAGAGGGTTTGATATCACATTAATTTAGAGAATTACGCGTTATTACACATTATAAAAAAGCAACTTCAAATCAATTCAATTATTGATATAAATACTTTTTTTTGCAATGGGAAAACTACTTTAGTATGCTTCAAAGGCATAAGAGTAACATTCTGCAACGAATAGGATAAAATTCTCGTTGGTTACATTTCCATTGTATAATTCAATTTGAAAAAATATGTGTAATACAACAAGCATAAAGAAAATCGTAAAAACTTTAGAGTCTGATAAAGATTGATAAATTAATTCCTTACAGCCAAGTAATATCTTTTAAAAAATTCGTTTATAAATTTATAAGTCTATAGGTCCTGCAGGTATTATTGATAGTATATTGATTACAATATTAAGCATAAATGTGAATCATTCCAGAGGTTTAAGTTTTATAAGGATTCCTTTCAAGTTTTACGGATTAAACGAGCAGATTGAACGAAAAGGTTAATCTCAGAAGCTAAGTATGTTATATCGAATGACTACGTTTAATCGAGCATAAAATTTATGCGTTATTATTGAAAAATCTATTATTATTATTATTATTATTATTATTATTATTATTATTATACATTAAAACGGAAAATTATAGTAAATTCTGTAATTATTGTAAAATTCTGACGTCTGGCGATTTAGTCTTAAATAAAAGAAATATTTCTAAATAATTTTAAAAGTGGCGTCGAAAGTATATAGCAAAATTAATTAGCTGGGATTTTGATTAAAATGAGGGTTAAAGCAGGATTAAGCACTTGGCTGAAGGACAAGTGCTAAACATTCAGGTCGCATATCGAAAATTTTCGGTGAAAAAAAAAGAACCGACGCAAAAATTGTAGAACAGAGGACTTTTGAAAAGTGCTTGTAACTGCTAGTAAACGTTCGCTTTGCTTCATAAAACAAAAAAACCGTAATCATTTATATCCCTTTCTTTATTCCCTACTTGTGGTATTGTTTGTTAGTTTTCCTACGTTGTACATACGTGCATAGATTAATACAAATTGCTTCATATATTTCTCTCAGCATTAAGTTTTTGATTATTCATTACATGTAATTCCATTTTTTATTAATATTAAAAATAATTTATAATTACGTAATCGTGTTTCGCAAAATGAAATTAATCTAAACATTTACAATTTAGATTTTTTAAGAATTTTAAGAACAACTGTTTGTTTATAAATACCTTAAAAAGCAGCGCATCATTCGTCCATCAAGAGAACTCGCGGTTTTTTAACGTAAAAATCGTGACCTATTTTATTGGAATAATATCGAATCACGCAACAGTACTTGAAGGATAAAGGGACCCAAGTATCATTTTAATCTTAAAAAAGTCATAAAGCAGATTCCGACAGTTACAAAGGCACCTGCCACGAAATTCTATCTGAAAGTTAATTAGCAAGATTCATTTTCTCATTCGAAGATAATAAAAACATTAATAATGTACATTGTGACACAGCAGATCAAATATACAATTTTAAAAGTGACACGAAAAAAGTTGGTATTAATTTATAAAAAATTACGTAATCGTGCAAAAGAGCTGTTTGATAGTCCATCGTAGATTAAAAGTGTCATTAAATTACATAAATTAGTATCGACAAAGTATCAAGCTACAAAGGAAGTAATAAGGGAGCATATGATGATCTGGTTATAAGATAGATAGAAAAATAATGGTAAATTGGGTTAAAAAATAGTAAGGTGGGAAAAATTTGTTTTTAATTATTATTTATTATTGGGTAAATCGAGTACAAACTGGTAAAACGTTGTTCTTTTCTAATTGTAGCGATAAACTCGTGAGTTTATGTGAAAGTAGATGCGAAGTAGTTTAGTGAAAGCAGATTTTTACGGTAATTGATACAAATTGAATTAATTTGAAATAGACACAATAATTTTATTGTTTCTCATTAATTGAAAGCACAAATTGTTGTATCGTTGAACAAAATATTGTTAAATTTACTTTTTTAAATAAACAAGCTTTGAAACAATTAACAGATTATTATTTGGTACAGGTAATTTCATATTATTTGTATGAAATTTGAAATTAATCAGTATAATTAAATATTTAGACCTAAGTTAATTCATATTTATATAGTTAATCGTGTTATATTTTCTACTTAAATATACAATCCCCTCAACGTAACAGTGCCTGTATGATTAATTGAAAATAATTTTCGTAATTGATTATTTTCAATATTTATATAATTAATAATAAATATCTACTATTATCAGAGATAAAAGTAACTGCTGAAACATAAACGATGATGAAGTTTTAAGCTTGAATAAAATAGTTTATGTCGTCGTTGCTAACTCGCTGTCGGGGTCAATGGTAATCAACCTTAAATTACGAGTAACAGGGGGAACTAACAGTATTAACTTTTAAAAATGATAATAAACTGTACTAAAAATGTAACGATCACATACGTAATAGTTACATTTTATAACGAAAAGTTATAAAATTACAGATAAATTAATTAATTTGCATAATATTCATAGTACAAAGCAACGTTGTTGAAAAATGAGTTTATTTGGATTAAAAGTAAACTTTTGTTTACTTCGAGTTCAAATTACAAAGTACCTGTGAATAGAAATACGTTTATATTTCACATTTGTTACTAATGTTAGACTCGTTGAACATCTTGATTGCTACCCTTATTTGGTATTACTGAAATTATTAGGAAGTCTTTACAGATTATTAATCCGGATGTAATCAATGTAATATAACATCTATATTTGGTATCATTATACAATTGAATTGTTTCCCATTTTAATTGTGTTTAAATAGTTTTGTAAATAATAATAATAATTTAAAAATAACAATCCACGCACAGAAAATTATAAACGATTAACTTTTTGTGGTTTAACCCAACGAAAAATACTTTATTGGAGTCGATAACTTTTTTCTCCGAACATTGAAGAAAATAATCCGACACTTGTGCCATGTACAACTTCCGTACAAAGATAATAGTGCAACTGTAATATTTTCGAAATTATTATATCAATGAAAACGTGAAAAAATTGGAAAAATCGTGTTAAGTTATTTTAGAATAGTACTTAAGTTCTTATATTATCATACATCGCTATGCAAGAATAATCTTTTGTAGATCGTTGCAGTTGTTCCTTTTTAATTATGGTATTTTTCATAGTTTCAGTAGAAGACACTCAGTTTTATACTTGTCGCACAATTAGATTAAAAAGTAATTGCAATCGACGAGCTCGTTAAAACTTTGTCTATACCCATTTTTCCACTTGAATGTCGAGTGCTTTTGTCAATAAAGGCTTTTTAGATGTAAATCATAAACCAAAATAACCACTAAAGATAAGACTTTGATATCTGCGTACGTAAATTCCGTTACCGGTGAATCGATTTATAACGTCGTTGCATGCATCCGAGATTCTTATTTCACGTTTACGGACGAAAGAAGAAACGGGAGAGCTAATACTTAAGTAAGTATGCAACGGGAAATGAGAAAATATTTCTCCTTTTAAGATCTCAAGTAAAGCTGTTTCTGGGCTATTATCAATTTTTTCGCGTAACGTATTAGTCAGTCGCTTGAATTGCAGGGTTTCACAGTCTCACACAGTAATTTAATCCGAGCTTACAATTGCTTGAAATTTAAAAATAGCGAGACGGGAGTATTACTCCTCACGAAGGAGCATGATTAATGGCGGGCTTAGCTTCCCGTGATCAAGGGGATGAAAATTACACAATATTATCATGATCCCAACTGCATAAGGGATGCCTAACCGCGTACGCACGTGTGCAGGCACGCTCAGAAAAAAAAAATACCGTGGGAGCACGTCAACCACGCGACGACGAGCGCAAGACAAGTACCGCTCTGTCGGCGAATGTGGCACAAGACACACACGATCGAGGGGATGCACAGGCCAAGTTGAGCAGGAGAATAGGAAGTGCGTCCTTGAAAATCGGCGTCGCGTCGTCTTCCACGCTTCCGCGGTCTCGTGTCGGCGCAAAAATGTCCACGTGTCCGCGAGTTACACGCGCGAAGAGAAAACGAAACAACGCAACACACCAAGTGGGCACGACACGGACGAAGCCTAGCGCGCGTTTCCATGGCGATGGGGCGCGGTGGGTAAAGTAGCTCGGGGGTGTCGCCGCGGAGGCTCGAGCTCGCGTGCATCCCCCGGGCGAGCGTCTGACTCGCGGAGGCCGAAAACCGAACCCCCGCGTCGTTTAACGCGTGCTGCGAGACCTCCCCGGGGTCGGCGACCCTTCGCCATTATGCAATCTCTTTTCCTGGGAGTTTTCGCGTTGCTACTTTCTTGTTTGCGGTGCCGCTCGCGCCTCTCCGTTCCCGGGTCGACGCGCAACGCTCCAATCAGTCAAATGGGCTGCGCGAGCCGCCCTGGATGTTACCCTTATTTCCAAAGTAATTTTCATCGCTCCGAACTGAGTGTGCGCTCGTGGAGTGCAAGTCAATTTTCTCGTTTAAATTATGACGCTGATGGAGGCCGGGGCTAGTGATACGTTAATAAATGCTGCTTTCGTCTACTCCTCTTTCTAATCAACGCCAATGGTATTTCCTTCTGCCCTTTTCTTATCCCTCACTTTGTTCGCAATAGTATTAGGCGTATTGCGAAGAATCTGTAATTGGACCAATTGAAGTATGCCCTGGTTGCTTGAACATGCTCTCTTTCATATTTAGTTTTGAATTCAGTACGCGGTTTTCGTTCGTAAGATTATAAAAGCATTTATTTGGAAGGTATGCGGTGGGGAATAATGGCGTATATAAATAATATTGCGACTCGTGTATTATGGTTTTAGTATTAATACGCGTAACGCAACGGTATAGTGTATATATAATGTAGTTGATTCGATATTAAAATTGCGTTACGGAACTTGAAAAGGTAAAAGACAACCGATAAAATTAGTTGGGATCTTTGTGCTGGAAAATTTTTGTACCCATCGATGATCAAAAGACTGTTGATTTTTTGCTCCGAATTTTCCTTTGAATTCCTTTTAAAAGCGGAAATGCAATAGAGATTTTCATAATTCACCATATTTTAAATGCGCTCATTTCATCCGAATTGAATATGAAATTTAATAAGAAATTCAATTTCAAGTTAAATTTGAAATTTTGTCGCATTATTTTCAACTCAATGTTTTAATTGTGTAATTTGATATCCGATCTGTAAGAGGTAGAGTGCTTAGCTTCTTAGCTTCCAAACTGTGGAATACATAATATTCGGTGGAAGAAAGTTAACTTAAGAAAAGTTGGAAGAATTTCTTGCATAATTTGCAGTATTTATCTGATAATAAGATTAAGAAATATTGAATCGAATAATGTCGAAGTTGTCGCATTATATTACGCCTTTGGAATCTCGAAATATTTAAATTTTCGCGAATTTTTTCTACTTAATATTGTATGTTATCGATGAAACAAAGAAGTGATATTTTTCCGTTGCATGTAAATCTTTTGATGTGTTGTCAGATTAATAAGTCAGAGTAATAGCGGCTAATGTATAAAAAAGAAATAAAAATTAATTGGGTTTTCCATCTTTTAAACAATATTGTAAATTATTCGTGAAAAATTATCGATTCGACGGTTTCAAATAATCGACGAATTCGAGAAATCCGTCGAAGGTGACGTTTAAAAACAATTTTCAGGTCAGAGTTAATGAAGTATTATTCTGCTCGACTGGGTTTCTATTACCACTTCATTGTGGGCTCCGGTTGCGTAAAGAAGATACACACATGTTTCAAGCATGAAGGGTTGCTACGAACACACACACAAAGCAGTCGCAGTTTACCGATGGAGAGCAGCGGTAGGAGTATTGAATCTGAACTAATAAATATGAATCGTCCGTAAATTAAATATATTCTTGCGCGTGAATTTCTCTTGGGTAAAATAATCCCTTCGTAAACTAGTCCCTAGTGTCAGTCCTTAAGCGGAAACTACTCGACAGGAATCATGAAAAATAAATAAAAACTTCTGGGAGTAGTGATGGGAGAAGATGGTCTTTTTAAAGAGGATAGCTTTGAAGAAGTTAGACTCGCGGTAGGTGGACCGATAAAATGTCAGTTTAGAAATTCAGATGATCGAAGAACGGATACGTAGCTTCTTTGATAATTATATCATTTTCGACGATCGAATACGTTAGGATAGTAATCCCCCCCCCCCCCATCATTTAGATGACAAACTTGAGTATGTATTTGATAATTTCAAGATTCCTTAGACCAGTAATGGGATTGTCGGAATGGCATTTCTACATAACGGATCATTAACATATCGAGGAAGTTCAAATGACTCTCCAAATTAGAAGCAAGTAAAAGGACAAATATATATTTAATAAGGCTAAACCAGTTATAATGGATTCCTGAACAAAGAGCGAAAGTATAAATTGAGATTAAAAAAATAGAGAATGCATGGTAGTTTCAAGTATCGGACAACGTGGTTTTATTGCGTTTATTAAACCGTTATTCCTCTTATGCCTGCAAATGCAACGTCTAATAAAACAACGAGTTTTCGTGATTTTAAAATGAATTGCCAAAAAATGTAATGGCATTAATGCAGGGTATAGAAAGCAGCGGAGAATGTACGCGACTGCGTAATTGTGAGATATAATAACGCTATAGCTCACTCGATACTGCAAGAATAATTTAATCACGGAGATTAAGATGAGCGTAGCCGCAGCTGGAATAATAAGAAATAAAAGTACAGCGAATTAGTGGGAAAAATGGAAAGTAAAAAGAATCTTTGAATAAATCAGGATGGAAATGTAAAAATAATATTAAATTAGAGTTGAGAGGGGAAAATTTCTAATAATGATATTTGAAGAAAGTTAGTGCGTGGTTGGTGATGAAATTTTGACGAAATGATGAAATTAACCGCATAATAATGTGGTTAACTAATGCGGGAACGACGGACATTTCGATAGGAAAATTCACTTTCAAACATTCAAATAATAAGAATATTATTTAAAAAAAGAAGTCTGTAGCATCATTTCTAAATGACGTTCACACGTATGAGCCAATCTTAGCAAAATTGCAAATTTTTGCAAGTACTACTGAGCGCCGATTTTAAATACATATTCTAGTATTTTGGCTTGAATCGCTGAGTCTTTTATACTTATTTTTGCTTAAGACTATAACAATTTATCCAAAAATGAAATTACTATCAGTATTATCTGTGCTTTTTTGAAATAATAAAGAATGCGTACGTGACGTAACAAAAAATCAATTCGCATGATTTCTGTGAAAAAAGGCTTATAATTAATTATGGCGGTGTACTTTTGTAATTTGTAATAACTGGATTTGTAATAATTTGTTCAACTAACCAATCATTTGCCATGGCAATTTATCATTTATTACGACACGTAATAGAATTCAATATTAGAATTGAATGTAATTTATGTATTCGGTGCCTTTGCACTTGAAAGATTTATTTCGGGGCCGTTGCCATTAAATATTAAAATATTTATCATTTAGAAAGTAGGTCCGTGAGTCGTTATCAACAAGCATGTATGCAGCCACGGTAGCTCACCACACTGTCACACTTCATGGGAAGTACGGCGAACCGATGAAATTAAGTTTTATATAATATAGTGCGCACTTGATTTAAAAAATGTATAAGTTACAGAAGGCGATTTTCAATACAATATTTTATTATTTGATATTAGTCATTCGAAACATTAATACCGATCAAATTTTTGACCATTAAGAAAAAAGTTAACGTAATTAAGCCTTTTAGGAAGTACGCATGAGTTAACGTAATTTAAATTTAATTTCACTCGAAGGAAACACGTTGTTGTTTTTCTAAACTAAATCCGAATTTTTCGACAAAGTTGGAATAAAGTACAAGCAACAATACAGCAACCACGGCACTCGAATATTAATTCGGAAATCACAACCGAAGAGTTGAGGTGGCAAGGCACACACACGCGCGTAATACGAGCGAACGTTTGGCGGGACTGATCCACACGTGGTTCCAATGAATTCACTCCCCTGGACATAAATCGCGGTAAGCGTACGGTGAACCGAATTGCTGACTAGTAAGACTCAGCTCGATACGCGTGCAAATTTGTGAAATTCCGCTTTGCGGGTTGGAAAGTCGATGCGAATTGGGTGCATTTCATTTCCTAGTGATTCCCTGGATGTTGCGCTTATCGAGGACTGGAGAGATGTTGGATGGATACTTTTATCCGTTGAATATCAACTGGTGCACGAGGCAGATTAAAAACCGAACGAGAATCGAATTTCAATGATTTTAAATTTCAAATTTTAATGCGTGAATACGTATGGACGTTGATAGTTATTCAGTGGTCTAAGAGTCGAACCGAAAAGAGTGCAACTGGTTTTCCACGATCGGTAACGAGACATTTAAGAAATTTCATAGACATTCAAGTATCGCTTATAGGCTCCATTCGTTTATTTTATTTTATTAAGGTGTACGTTTTAATCGTTCGCTTATTGCACGCTATCGTAAATAGCATTGCTATTTTAAAGGAGTTATTCCTTATTAAGAATCCAAAATTTTTAAATTTTTAAAATTTTTCTTAAATTTAAAAAGAGTCGGCTAAACTGTATTATTCGGATTAATTTAGCAGCAATCGGATGATTTTACACGGTTAACTTTTTTCAAGATTCTCTTTTATCAGATCTCGTGCATAAGATGGCGCAGAGTTTAATCTAAAGAGTAGTGAAGTTAGATAAATCGACGCCTATCGATTAAATTGCCAATTAGTTTCTCTGTCCGCAGGGTCGAAAATAGTAAAGTGGCCTATTAAAAACTTTGAATTGAATGTTATTCTCGTCTGATAAAAATTGTCACGACGTAAATTGTCCTTTTAGACGTCAATTTCATACTTCATGGCTAGGATCAACCGATAGATCACTTTTCCGTCTAATAATAGTATATTCATTTCAAATTTTAATAGCTCTAAGGCACTAAAGCGTTTGGAAATATTAATGCAGTTAAGCGGAAATCGTCCATTGCAAGATGGATGTAAACATTTTAAAACGTGCATGCGAAACCATAAGAGACGTGCTGTTACCTTCTGTTTAAAAGAATGCAATGAATTTTATTCGATTTCACAGACTATGCTTGTAGTCTAGCTTAGTTAATACGCATTCGTCTTATTTAAGAAGAGCAATAGGTCCTCCTAATTACAGAGTTTAAGCTCTTTTATAAAAACTGAAGATAAAGAGGGCGATAAGATCTTATTGAATTTTACAATAATATTATTGATAATCACCGCTATCTTTAATAGGCGCAATAAGTGCGAATAAATCAGCCACCGCACGTTTAAAATTTAAAGCCTGCGAGTTTTTTATTGCGATGTACTGTTTTTAATAACGTTAAGCGCTATTACAGTTTGCATCGCAACAACTAGAGCTCGCAATATTAACTAGGTGCACTTTATTTCATCGCAGAAATCCCCAAGGATTTCTAGACTACTCTTCGATTTCGCGACTTACATCTCTTCGTGAGTGAGTTTTCGATAACGACGTTAATATGGTGATTACCCTGGCGACACTGACAGGCGACTGAAACAATCGAATATTCGAAGATTTGTTGCAAGGAAGACAAAGTAGTCGAGCTCGGTGTGCGAGCTTCAACGATCGCGAGGGAAAGTCGAGATACCGCATGCAGGCCTGATTTATCAGTAAAGATAAATCCGTGAAAAGACTCTCTACAGTTGGATACGCGAAATATCTTGTACCGTACTCCCAGACTCGGTGTGTTACTTCTCACGTGCGATGACTTCCTTTTCGTCCCTAAAAGCAACACTGGCAAAGTACAACCGATGAATCCCAGTACAATCGTATTCCACGCCCAATATAATTTTGGGAACGTAGGGTAGTACCGTAGATGACGCTTCAACACCTTCCACACGGTGCGCGTATTGTTTACTTTTCAAGAGACGCATAGAGGAATTTTTCCTCCTGGCGTTCCTCTGCCCCAACACGAGCTCTCCAGTAAAACCGAATGCAGCCGCAAGGGAAAGTCCTCTTCGAGCGAAAGAATTAGCGCAAAGGTTCAACGTAGTTCGGCTCGGGCAACGATTCCTCCGACGAAATGAACTCGAAATGAACGTCAAAGCTACAAGAGATGCAGCTCGACCGGGCGTCCCGGCGAAATTAGGCGGCTTCGGAGGCCGGGCGCTCTCCGGAACCCCGAGGGTGATGGGCGAGTAGCGCGAGGGGACAAACGCGACAACGCGACCCCGATTCCGCGATATTCCGGCGGCACCACGTATAACGTTCGATATGGAGCGGAGTTTTGCCGCAGTCACGCGACGCGTGGTTCAACAGCTGCGACACCCCGCGGTCACCCCCGCGAGCGGTCCTCTTACTTCTCCCTCGCTCGCCCCGGCGGGTGCCGATATTTTTTCGTACGCCTGGGACGGGGTCGGGGTACATATAATAGGCCCTCGCTTCGAGTATTTCTAAACTTGTTCGCGGACGTGTATGTTCGACTAATTGCGGATCGGTGTAGTGCTTTATTGAGTCGAATGCCCGAGCCGAGGCTCATTTTAGCGATGTTGATATCGCCTGGCTGTAATCTGGTATTTGAGTTCCCATTCTTTTTCTCCGATGTGCTTCGAGGGTAATTCGGTTTTTCATGTTTTGGCCGCCAAGAGGCCGCCCGCCTTCGCAACGATTTCGCTATTGGGGCACGTTTCCCGGGCGTTTTCGGCGGGGTATAATTTTGCAGATTTTAGAGGCACGCAAATAGATTGCGAGGTCAAAGAAATATTTAATATCGCTGGGAGAAGTTCGATTTGAGTTGAGTTTAATAACTTGGGCGCGGTGGCATGGAAGCAAAGATAAACGAGGCACCGAACGTGATTTCTGTATGAGTTTGCGTTGGCTACCCTATTTTTGTCTGTCGGGAATTCATTTTTCCATCGCGAATTCTAATAAAAGGGTCGCTTTTCATCGCATTTCGAATCTAATTTTTTCATTATCTCATAGATTTGCCTTGGTCTTCTTCAAAGCGTTTGGTTGTTCACTTGGAGTTTGTCGGTTACGCGTTAAACGAGAGCAGCTTTTATTAGCGATGTTAATTTGAGGGAGGACAGTTTATTGCAAAACTGAGAAATTCCAACAATTCCACGTACAACCATTGAATAAATTGTTTTGCAAATATGCCTTATCGGTTCTCAATCCAAAGCGAGAGCTTTTCTCTAGGGCTTATCCTTGCATATTTCTCAATTTAAAAAATATGTTTATAAATTTTTGGAATATTTTAATCGGAGGGAAGTATTTTTAATTCACGCGATGTAGAATATTATTGCACCCGAAAGGAATAATAGACGATAAGCATGAGTAATCGGTTTTGTCGACTTTTCTTGTAACGTTCTAAAATGCACGTTACACAACAACGCTTAAAACTATTTATCTTCTTCAAACCGAATATTTAAATTTCAAAGCATGTGCGCAATTTTTTATTTGACTTCATACGCGAGCGCGGTTAATCAATCTTTTTGAATTGACTTTTTGAAATACGCATCGAAGAGCCAATAACTGATTAATATAAATGAGAAACTCGTAACATTAATGTACGTATTAGTTTTGAAATTTTGTCACAGTCAAATTTGCCTTTGCTTTTGACAAGAATTTGATGCCACACGGCACGACGTTAAAACGTGTACGTAATGTTTGCATAGAAAAATTTAAGAACCCGCGGAAAGATGATTTTTTATACAAACTTATTTGATTGATTACACTGCACCATCCTAGGATATTCATATTTATCTCGAACGTATAAAGGGATTTATACGTCAAGACATCTCTGTGTTCTATCAGATCGAAGAAAAGAGATAATTACAAATGAAAAATAAAAAGTTGCATTCGTTTATTATGAAAGTTTATTATTGAATATCTTTCGATGATTTGATGACAATAGCCGACTTTCAATCGATAATTTTCAATCACATGCATCGCGCAAACAATAGAAATAGAGGTAATATACGTTTAAATTAGCTGCATCAATTTCATGTAATCATGATAAGAATGGGCTAATTTGTTTAATCAAAACCATTGTACTTCTGTAGGATTTAAAAGTAGTGCAATTCTCCATTGGAGTTCTTGTTTTGTTTTTTTGATCCGAAAGTCACGCAGACACAACATTTTGATATATTAAATGAGAAAACAAATGATTCGTTAATTTATTAATAGTGAAACAAGTATCAAATACTTATAAAATTGATTAATTTTCAAAAGACCAAATCAAATGCAAAGCTACTAATTGCATTTTTTATTTTACGTTTTTCTTTGCTAATATTATGAATAAACTCGATTACAAATCTTCTCAAAATGTTTGTTTAAAGGCATTCTTTTGCAACATATGAATTAATAGAAGAAGCCCATCGTTATTATACTTATTGTTATTTTTGTACAACGTCGATTCGGTAAGGAAAAACGATATTGAAAATTTAAATAAATAACGAATTGTGTAACTCATATAAATTAATAGCAAGAGGACACAATTATTGTATTTTTAATGATATTAAACAATATCGTAAATTTGCATAAAAGCCGCTTATAATGTAAATATACTGGATTTTTTCTTGAAAGAAGATTAAAGAATTTTATTTGTAAATTTGTCAAACTATTTTGGAATATTATATTTTTAAATGGAATGTATTGCATATTGTAATAGCTTTTAGGGAATATTGCAGCAACTCGTTTATATGTGCAAGTTTACCTAGTTAGATTGATTACGGCACGGATAAGGTAATTGTTTCATGAAAAAGTCGTTTTAAAAAATTGCATATAAAATATCGCAAGTTACAAAAGTCTTAGAGAATTCAAGCTTTTTACCGCGTGAATAAGCAAAAGCAAAAAGTACAAGCTAAGCGATGATAATATAAAGTCTCGTGATTTTAATAGCATTTATTATTCCTAAAAAGAAAAAAGTAATCTTAATTGCGAGTCTAAAATGTAATTATTAATATTTTTGCCAATCTGATTGAGGTATTGGATATAAATATACAATTTAAGGATATCTTCATTTTATATCTTCAGTCTAATTGTCAATATGAAATCATAAGTAAATAAATAATTAACTAAATACTATTTGATTAAAAATTCAATGTGCATTCAATAATATAAAATAATTATCCTTTATAAGTACAATTTATTTGAAGAGTTTGTTATACGAATGTTCGTGCATTAACGTTTCCTAATATTTAAAACGTAATATTTATGAATTATTTGCTTTCGCTATGTGTTATTATTAACTTTGAAATGAAGTTAATACAAAATCGAATAAATATCAAGTACCTAAGTAATTCCGTAAACAATCACCAATTATTATATTACGTATTCTTAAAGCTAAATCTATAAAATTGGTTCCCGTAAATTATTGTAAAAAGAAAATAATAAAATGTAATTCATTTAGTAAATTAGGATGCGATAAATTTTCATCTATTTTAAGTTAATAGGGTTAAGCCTCGGTTGAACAAGTAATGGGCTGCTATGGGCACGAATAAAAAGATCCTTTTTGCTCAGACCCATAACTTTATGTAATTATTTTACGTGACATTTCACGAATCTCGCGACTGCCAGTCATTTGCTACTGGTATTTCTTTGTTTTCAATTCTTCGTGCAACATTCGGTATTATAAATCTACATAATTTTTTTTCTAACTGAATAATTCTAATGACGTTTTTTAACGGCTATAGGAAAGAGGTCAGCGGTCCCGATTCAACACTTTGGCGCTCTGAACACGCGTGACCTTGAAAGCAGGTTGACGTAAACATCTCCTGCAGTAGGACCCCGTGCTGTTCCCCAGTGGCACCGCGCTATGGAAGAAGATGATTAAGAGGTAAATATAAGTAAATTATCCGAATCTAAATTAAATCTCGTGACTTTTGATTCGTTAAATTTAATGTGTAGCCTTTATATTTCCTTTGTTGCTTGCCTTAAATAAATAATGCTACGACTATCGCTATACATCGTTCAGTAATTTACAAACGCTATGTCGCTAAATGTTGCATTGCGCAGCTAAATAAATTGCATAATCTGTTATTTCGTAGAATTAAGTGGTTCGGCAATGTTGCTATTAATTTAATATCATTAATGTCCCAGAGGCGAAGACCCAAATTCTCGGATTTCTTACGAGTATTTTTTATTGTTTTTAATTTTTTTTAGCTTTGATATCAATATCAATGCTTTCCTTTATGAAACATCGTCAAAAATTCGTGTTTCATTCATATTTTTTTATTTAACAAAGGAAAAACAAACGTCTAATGAATTGAATTTAATCAATGCTAAAGAACACTGAATCATTTCTTTTATAAAGGTGATCCAAGTATTTGTGCATAAATGCGTTCTCATTTATATTAAAATTATTTAAAAAAAAAACCAAATTAAGTAAATTAATTTGTGTAATTATGATGCGTAAAGATTCTTTTTAACGTTTGCAATTTCTTATAATGCCACCGAATTTCTTCGACGTTAGAGTCCGTAACGTAATTAGATTAAAGTATCGTACGAATATTCGATTTAGAAGCAAATGAGCAACGGTTACTTTCATAATAGAATAGCAATTATTTGAAATTATTATAAGAGTGTATTCAGAAGAAATAAAGGCAAGTAAAACGTTCGCGTATCAAAATCAATTCAAATAATTGCCTCTTAATCAGATATTACCACCAACAAAAACAAATTTCTACCGCACAACTGACAATTTAAAATGCGTGTACATCATCAAAACGATACTGTACTCAATGCAATAAAATTTCAAGCTCCGTAATTTATATTTTTCCACGTATTTTCTAATATGTGCATACCATTATCATTAAGTTAAGGTAAAAATTATTCATAAAGGTAGGAAAACGACAATACACCCTTGACAAACGGTATATAAAGAGCAAATCTAATCGAGTGCGCGCAAGTCTAGTGGAAAATAGGAAAGTAAAGTATTACATTCACTTTTTCAATAGAATAATTTATTTCGATGAATCTCGTTAAGCGATTGTTAGACGGACAATTAAATCGTAAGCGGAGAAATTTAAAGTTCACATTACGAATTGTAATAAGTAAATTTATATTAAATTTTATATTAATTTAAATAATAAATTAAATATTAAATTATATTATTAAATTAAGTTTATTATTCAATAAGCTTAACCAAAAATACATTTAAATTTGTTATATTAGCGAAAATAGCGTTAACATTTTGAAAATTGATTTAATTTGGAGTGCAGCGATGCTTTCCTAGTATTCAATCATTTGGTCGTAATTACGTAATTACCAATACGTAAAATTTTACAATTCAACAGTAATTATATAATTATAAACAAATGTTATTTATATCTAAAACTCATTTACTTAAACGATTTTATACAGTTAGAAATAATTACGAATGTAGTACTCGCGTTTAATCGTTAAAATACGAAATGACATGTCAATTATATTAATTAATTAATTAGGTATAGGTTTTCATCGAGTCATAAAACTCTTTTACGTTTACGATATATTTTACAAGCAGATATTTGCAGTCTTCTTCAATCGTATCGTACTGGGTTGTTTTTTATCTTTAAAATTATTAAGGTTAGCGGTGCATTTCACACAGGTTTACACGTATACATTAGTATCAATTATTTACGTAATTTTTATCGGTTGTTTGCAAGAAATATACTCATAAGCAAGGAATTTCTAAATTTATTAACAATATGGAAATAAACTTGCTCGAAATTTGTTACTACACATCATGTAATGGCAACTATTACACAGTTACTATACCTAAACACTTTTCACAAAATTACATTCCTATTATTATATTCCAATACAATTCTGTTGCGGTTGCGTACGATGTTGTTAAATAATATCCAATGAAACGATAAAAATTTTTGAAAAATCGTCATTTCGTTATTAAATAACATAATTGTTTTACCTAATAAGGAGTTTCAAGCAAAACTCTACGCGCTGAAACTGTTATTTTCATACAATACGTTCGTTTTTCCGTAAACGAACCTAATTCTCCGATTGGAAGTAAATTAACATCAGTAAAAGTTGTGCGCACCAAAATCAATCCCGGAATCGTACCTCATCTGACAGGCAACTGCAAAGACAAAACTCATTTTAATTCCAAACTAACATAATCAAAAGGAGTTTTCAACTGCTGTTTTCAACTGTGAAAAGTATCGAGCGATCCCGCAACCAGGAAGTTTAGCAAGCAAATATAATCCGCACGCGTAAACCTCAGTCGCGGCTGACGTTTGCCTTGGACGATGCGAATAACGACCCGAACCTTATCTCGCGTTATTTCCTATATTCCGTCGGGAGTATCGAGTCTTTCTTACGCAGCCCCATCGCGTTGCACGCACACGCGCGCACGCGCGCGCGCGCGCACACCCGCACACACGCACACACACAGGCAAGCCGAATGGACGCATACCGGCTGGAGTGCGCACGTGCGGACGTCGCCGCCACCGGGGCTTCCGCGGGCAAGGGGGTGAAGAAGCGGCGTCGAGCACCTCGACGCTCCGTGCGCCGATGCGTTCGTGTCAGGAAGAGTACAAAGCCCACGGACGTCGGCCTCTCACGGCATCGCCATCTTCCCAGTCAGGGCGCACTGATTTTCATCCCGCGCCTCCTCGTCCTTATCCTCCTTATCGCGATTATTGCACGTTCACACGCGGTGGCGGATCGGCCAGATCCTCCCCCCAAGCCCCGTCGGCAGCACTCACCCGCGCACGTGTCAACCGACTCTTCCGCTCACTTCCTCCACAGGCGCCCGCACAGGTACTCGTAGCTCGTGCACTTTGCCCGTTATCGCATCAACTCCTCTATCGATTGCCGTCCACGTTAATTCTAGACACAAGACACAAAGCTCCGGCCTTAAATCGATTCGGACGGGTCGACTAGTGGACGTATTCGCGTTGCTTGGACGTGGACGGAGGCCGGAAGCTCCGCAAGCTCCGCTGTTGCTCGTCGGCTTACATCTCGGGAGGCTCACGCGAGTCGGCGCGCGTTATTTAGAAAAAATCGGCGCGCTCTTGGGGTCGAGGGCGCAGGAGGTTAGGGACGATCGGTGGACGCGTCGCGGCATCGCCGGGGATCGATGCGCTCGCGCCGACCACGTGGACAGCAGTACGGGACGGGGTTTCGCGATGCGGTCGCGACGCGCACGGAGAAACAGACGTCACCCGACTGACTCGGGTGTTTCGCCGTCGCGACGCTCGGCGCCCTCCGCACCCGTGGGCTTCCCGGCCACCCCCGTTTGCACCCGAACCGCCGGCCGGGGCACCCCTCCCGCGCCGACTTTCTCGTGCCTCGTGGAAACCCTCGGTGCCGGCACGCGAGAGGGTGCGAAAGGGGAGAGAAGGCAGGAGATAAGTTGAAAAGTGCGCACGAAATTAGCTGCTCTTCGGATTATTTCTAAGTCTATGAGGTCTTGGTGGATGGGATTTGTTGGGATTATTTGAGATTATTGTTATTATTATTATTATTATTATTATTATTAAGCGCGTTGAAAAAAGAGATGCGCAATTGGAAATATGAAAACGAGCATAACGAGCACAAGAACGAATGTGAGATCGGTAATGTAACGCCGGTACCGCGCTGATGATTGCTCGATTGACTTACATTTCGTACCCGAGCAGTATTATTAGATCTTAAAGTTAGCGAGAAACTGTGCAATCGATCTGCTGACGTGGGAATAAAAAAGAAACGTTAACTAGGCATTGAAATGATGGGCAGTGGGCGATAGAATCGAGATTCGATGTACTTTTTAATTAGAGCGCAACAGAATTATTCCCGATGCTTGCGAGGATGATGGATTTTACCGGCAACAGAAAATTGTGATACAATCGGCCTAATGGAATGTACCTGACGATTTTCTGGAAATCATTAATAATTGGAAAAGATCCTCGGAAGGTTGTACGATGTTCTTTAAGATTTCCTTAAGATTTCTCGAAACAGAAAATTTTATCTAAATACGCATCTGTAAAAAATTGTATTGCATCTCTGAAAGGTGCTTTCGAAGTTGCATGGTTTTGTTAATAATATCTATAATAAATTGTCAGCGTATCGTGTTACGAGGAGAAGTCTAATTCTTTATAATTAGTATGAGTAATTCGAAACGTTTCTTTTAGAAAGGACCATGCAGTTTTAATTAGCGTCTCATTTCAAAGACTGACGTTTCATTTTGAAATACTTGTGCAGTGAATTCAAATTCATAACGAGATTCCAAGTGTTTAAATTAGCTCCTTTAAAATTGCTACTA
This sequence comes from Wiebesia pumilae, assembly GCA_018907045.1. Classification (NCBI taxonomy): domain Eukaryota; kingdom Metazoa; phylum Arthropoda; class Insecta; order Hymenoptera; family Agaonidae; genus Wiebesia; species Wiebesia pumilae. The sequence goes on along the minus strand of JACCHZ010000163.1, from coordinate 69,742 downwards.
ATTTTAAGGGCTTTAAACTTGAACGCTTACGTACGTTTAAGTGATTTTCAACTGTAACTGTCCTCGTTGTATTCCGATCACAATTTTAAACGCGTGATTTAAACGCATGCATTTTAATTATGGTTTATAATTTTTATGACTGTAATTTGATGGGCGAAACAGCGTTATTAACGTATAAAAGAAAATTGATTTTTATTTGTAAATTAATTGTAAATAATAATGCAAGATCGAACGGAGTAGGATCAACACGTTAGGGTTAAGGTCAGGAGTTTAAGAATAAAATACGTGTTTTTATAAAATCTATCTCAATAAGTAAATAAAATATTTACGCAACTAGTATCACTATTGCATTGTTAATATTTTTCATTTTGTAACGCTTTTGCCACTAACGTTGGCACATAATCTCTGATATTAAGGACATTTCGAATTAAAATTTTTCACTTTTCATTACTTTGTGTTTTCATTTATCTTGCGACGACAATTAACGTAACCAATTAACCTAAGTGTAAAACGCCTTACTTCGACGCATACATGAGATTACAGAATACCTTTCACATTTATTACATAGTCTTTTCTTAGTTAACAAATTTTTTCAATTTTTAATCAATTTACTTTCTTGAAAGTATTCAGTATCTTGTGGAATTTATTTGACGGCATCTACGTATACAAGAGGGAAATCTTAATATTATCTCGATGAACGCGAAGCTCTTAAAGTTTGAAAAACTGTACTCATTATTAGAATTCGTTCAAATTACCACAAGATTATGTACAATGTTGAATAGGATGAAATTGTATTTTCCATTAGTAATTTGTCGACTTTGATCGTCGTAATTCAATCGGGATATTTGTAATAATAGTAGTAATGCAGATACCATCACAGCATCATCATTATAAATATATCACATGTACAAACGCTCGAACGCTTAGAAACGTCTTTTTTCTAAAAGTAAATGTTACCTACGACCGATTTTCCAGCAGTTTTAGCCAATTTTTCAAACTTTCCACGAAACTCGCTCACTCTTCGCTCACTCTTCGCTCGCTTCTGTAAAGACCTAACACTCGAATATATTAATTGCGCGAACGCAGGCTTACGTGCCGCATAATTCCAAACGAAATTTTCGGGTTCGTTTGAAATCGTTACAAATCCTTACAAATTCCCCCTTGGCTATTGGATTCGAGACATACGGAATCGTGCGTTACTCGATCAGAGTCGCCTCGATCCGACGGATTTTCCCGTGGAACATGTGGTCCGCTTCGGGCGTATAATAAATTATCGTAAGAGTGCGCTCCCCCTCCCCCTTGCAAACGTTTTTCCAGCCGCGGGTTTTCCAGCCTACCCGTGCCCCGGACTCCTGGTGCGCATCGGTTCCACGCGTTATCGCAGCCGCGCCACTCGCACTCGTGTCGCTAGCCAGACGCGATAGCACGTGCGCGGCATCGCGCCGTTCCTCGGCGGTGCTCTTTAATTAAACGCCCCGGGGAGGGCGCCAAGGTGCACGCACGAATGAGGGTCTTAATGTTAGCTAGGGCTCGAGGGCGTTTGTTAAGCGAGCTCGCGATGCACGCGTGCGCTGCCTTGCGTTTAGCGATAATGCTTGCTTCCACTCGTAGAGAGAGAGAGAGAGAGAGAGAGAGAGAGAGAGAGAGAGAGAGAGAGAGAAGTAAAAAGTAAAAAGAAGCAGAGAGAAGGAGTGACTCTCGTACGGCTCGTGAGCATTTCATTGATCTCGTCTCAGTGTGCAAGAAGAATAAGAGCTTGAACAAATGGTTTTTTTATTATTCTCCAGCCATGCAAACTTCTGGAAAGTTATGTCACTCGTTAAAGGTCTCTATATTTCTTCTTCCTAAGCTTATCCTTTACCATTCGAACGGAGAAATTTCAATTAAATAAATAATAAATCATCGTATGCAGTACTATTAATTTCGACTTTTTTATTATTTTGTCATAAAATCCCGTTTTGTGTAGATTGTTAGAAAGAATGATGGAAGCAGTGGTCACGTACGAATGTTTTATTATCCATTGAATAGATTTTATTGATTTCTTTGAATAAATACGCTTCTTCACTTAACGAGGTCTACTCGTTTAAAATAAATAAAATATTTATCAAAAATGCCAATCTTTGAATGTTTGATCAAGCTCGTTTATGTTAGCGCAGTCGTGGCTTCCTTAATGAGCTTTTTTAATGAAAACTTGTTCTGGTCAGTCTTTGTTATTTAAAAACACATTTTGAATTTGCAACTATTAGTAAGATGCACACTCGCGTAAAACTTGAAAATTGTTTGATACGTCCTTTAAAGAATCTTTAGTCTGTTTAGACGCACGTGGTCTCAGCTCTCAATGATTAAAGACTCGATGTTACAATTTTCCGTTCGAGTATCTAAATATGTTTATGTTTTATTTATTTTAGAAATTTTAGAAATGCTTCATAATTACAAATTTCTTTAATTAAGCCCTTAATTTATATCGTAGCGATTACTACTTTAAAATACATTAACTTATCATTTGAATTCGTTTTACGTGCAAGAATACGATTCCAATAATTTATTGGTCATAATGACCACTATTTTATAAAAGTCAAAAGATGTTACGCCTTATGTTTCATCTTGGATTGTCGACAACTGTCATGGGGGTGTGTGTGTGTGTGTGTGTGTGTGTGTGTATTGTTCCTTTTGAAACGCTCGTTTTTAGTTTCGCTCATGTTCCCCGGCTTTGCTATCATTTAAGAATATCATTACCACTCCTTCTTCGCATTTATATCTTTCCTTCAAATTTTACAGCGCTTTTTGATGCATTAATTTTCATCTTTTTAATGCCTATTGTAAAGTACGCGTTTCGTATTATTGTACGGATTATAAATCGTATTATAAATTTCTCTCTATTTTCATTTTAATCTTTCGTCCTTTTTAAAAGCTGATATTTATTAAAATTTACACACGAATCTCGTATTGGCATTACAAGTTTCCAATTTCTTCTTTACTCTATAAATTGTTAATTTTTAAAATAAATGTTACATCTGTTTTATGACTTATTTTACATTCTGTTATCACATTGTTTGCTTTCATTATAATTATATTCACATCGTTCTACAAAGTGATTTATCAATATTCTTCCGTTCGATTTTATCATTAATTACAATGTCCTTCAATAACGTAATTAATTGTTTTTATAGTTTTGTCTCTAGCTCTCTCTCTCTCTCTCTCTCTCTCTCTCTCTCTCTCTCTCTCTCTCTCTCTCTAAATATTGGTTTCCTTCTTGTATTTGAAACCAGATAGCTGCAAAATTTCTATGATTAATTACTATTCTTACTTTAATTACCATCATAAATTTCTTAAATTTCTTTTCCATTCGCATAATATTCTATTTTTCACAATTTTTCCTGTGTAATCGTCCGTAAATTTTTGTTATTTAAGCCTTAATTCCACTCGATCGAAACACTGTATGATATTTCTTGAATATTCTTTTTCATTTTTCTGTCCTCGATTCATCTTTAATTTCCTTTCAAATTCCTTCGTAATGCCGATACCATAGAACAATGCAAATAATTATCTTTATTCAGTTTTATAAATGTATTTCACAGATATTTTGTTGGTGATTTTTAGGTTAAATCACATTTATTATTACTTACATACACCTCTTATTTTTAATATTCCTCTCAACTATTTGTATCTAATATTCTTTTCAACCAGAATTAAGTTTTTTTCTTTGTTACGTTATTGTTATACTTTTACGATCTCCATTTTATTGGTCGTTCATTGATCGTTCTTACCGAACCATAATTTTCCAAAATTAACTTCCTGTGTTCATTATCACTTCTTATTTCAAGCAATTTTCATTTTAATTCAGTCATAATACTTGTCTTTCTTTCTTATTTTTTCCTGTATTTTTTAATTTAAGCCGAATATCTAAGAGTGCGCCTATCGTTGCACGTATCGATCCTCGCGTTTTTATCGGTATCAATTAAGTACTCGATTATTGGTGAATTCAAAGTGAGTTTTGTTCAATTGATAGTCCTCGGGTCGTTCCGTTTATATTCACAGTTACGTAATTAAAGGATTCAGGCTCGATTGATATTACCGATTGAATATTCTTTACTTTTTTAATAAGCTTCAGCATAGATTAGCGTTAGTTCGGTACAATATCGTCCAATCCTTAGGTACCCTCTTCGGTAATATTTTCGTACAAATTTACAGTTTCTTTCGTCCCCAGGCATTCATCTTAAAATATACTCCTTCCTTTCGCTGTCAATAACGGAGAATATTAGCTCAAGCTGCTACTTCGCAACCCTCCTTGAAAAGGATTTATTATGCGGACACACCCGACTATCTATTTCTTGTTGAGTGGTGCGAGTCTGGTCACAGAATGATATGCATGACGTGCAAGTACGCAAATAATCACAATTCTGTTTCGTCGTTCAACTCTGTACTTGACGGTGACAGTATTCAAGCGCATAATTATTACGAATCACATTGCTATGATATAATGGTAAATAATTCTCTGTCATTTTCCAGCCGAATACAAAATTTGCCAACTTTTTCTTTATTACTTAAGTGCACTGATATGTTTTAAATAATAAATAATATTTTCCAATCATTGTATCATGAAAAATGAAAGGTTTGGCAATACACTTCGTAATAAATTTTCAATATTCTTATATTAAAACACTTGGTTTTTATATAATTCGAAAATTTTTCTAAATTTCCATACCAAATAGTTATTCTCTTTAATAACTCGTGGGCAATGTTGAAAGAGTATTTTTATTAATACGACATAATTGTTAGTTAAACTTGCAATACTGCCTAGAGGTGTACGTACTCGTAGATGTAAAGATTTGCAGACGAATGGTTCATGTGAAGATATCATAATACGTACGGAGTACAAACTTTGTGTTTTGAAATTCACCACGTGAGAAACACGCAAGAGGTGCATTGTGGTGTTCCTTGTCGGAGGTCACGCAAGGCCGACGTGTTCGGGTCTCGTCGAAATACGGAAGTCTGCACTAGTGCCGTATCACTTGTTATAATGCTCGGTATTTTACTAATTACGAGAAGGAAGTACTTCTTTCAAATGTTGATGTTGCAAATAATAATTTACTTCTAGTAAAAATGAAAACTTTTATGTGATTGCTTTGTAAATTATTTAAAATCCAACTAAAGTAAAATTCTAAATCAAAGAATATACAACTGAAAAGAAAGCTACGAATTTCAGTTAGAATGCACTATTAAGTGACTGGATTATTATTTTGATGCGTATTATTAATTTTCATTAATTTTCATTAATTTTCATCAACGAAGCGGTTACTTGAATCAAGCAGCTACAGTAAGCAGACGCTTTTCTTAAGACTAATTACAACTATACTACAATAAAAATACATATTAATACATAACAAATGAACTCGTGATTAAAATCCCAATCGAATAAATCTTTCTTGAACGCGCAACATTCGTGTACAGTATTTAAAATTGCATTTATCCAATAAAGTTAATGCGCGCGTCAATAAACATTTTATCCGTACCGCTTCGACTCTTTTGCAAATGCTTAGAAAGTGCAGTACTTAATGATGTAAAGCTGCGACGAAGTGATAAAATATCCGAGTGAGAATAACGGGCCCGTAAGTCAGTTGGAGGTGGCAAATGCATTTATCCACGTGGATGTGCAAAAGGCAAAGCTGTACTAAGCTGGCACACATCGAACGTACAACGAAATCACGATCTACGCCTGTATCCTTTCAAAGAGTCATTTCTACGAGCTTTTAAGTAAGGAATATCAAATTGGCAGTAGCGCAGCGGGATTATATTGCAGGATTGTAACGAAGGGATACGACAAAGGCTTTCTTTCGGGGTCGGAGAGAAAAGCCGAATAAATATCTGTGCGAATTGCCCGCGCGAGGCTTTGCGTTCGCTGCTGCACTGTCCGACTACTCGCTTCTCGTCCTCTCTTGCGTTCGTCTCCTCTCGCACACGCACGCACACACGGGTGGGTACGTACCCTACCCTACCCTACCCTACCCCGAGTCACCCTTCGATGCCCCGAGTCTCTCCTGCACCGGGTGCACACGAGCGAGTAGTGACTCAGTACTGCGATCATGCTCTCGTCCACCCCTCGCTCTCTCTTATTCCCTTTTTCAGTTGCTATTTTTCACACTCTTCTCTCGCCTGCTATGTTATACGCGCACATTACTATGTCTCTTAAATCCCACAGCAACCCCCTCCCCCTTTGACTCTGTCCTTAGCTCTATTCTTCTTTTCGTTCGGCTGCCTTCTGTACAATCCTTACACAGTCTTTGCGGTCTTTGTGTTCGCCCTCTTGTATTCAGAGTCTGCCTTCCTGATAGTTTTTTAATTGATTCTTCTCGTAAGCAGGACTTTTATTTGTACTTTAGTTGCACTGAGTTAGTGTCTCGCCACTTGCAAATTGCGCTCGTTTCGTTGAAAAATTTAGTTTCTTCCTCCCTTGTTTTTGGAGATTTTGGTAAGGAGATTCTGATTATTATCGATAATTCGACGTACGCGTTCCGAAATATAAAATATAAAATATTGTTTCAATGTCTTCTTCTTTAAAATGCGAGCATGAAAAGTAACTCGTCATACGTGAATTATGCTTTCTGCGTCAGTCGATATCTTCCTCGATAATTATACGTAACAAGGACAACAACAATAATAATCACGTGGACAGCTGTAGCCAATCAACGAATGACAGATACTTTAGCACTGCGATCGTGATTTACGTCACGCAATTTATGTACAGTTGAAGAGATAATAAAATTTCCGTGAATAAAAAACGAAAGTGCAATTTTTCTAATTTTAATCCTTTTTCCGAGACTTGAAGAAAAGATTACGATAAGAATGTAGTAAGATGAGCTTCTCTTAAAACCATAACTTTGGATACTTAAAGTAATACTAGCATAAATATTATGCAATTTATGCAATATATTATTCGTCAAAACGAAATAATGTTTTTGGTTCACACTTCATTTCATTATATTGAAACTTATTATGCGCCGTACAGTAAAATAAAAGAATATTGATTTAACCGAAAAATGCGTTTCTCTTGAAAGTTCATGAATTACTTAATTTTCAAGATTAATCTAATATTATCACTTCAATTATTGAAGAAATGAATAATTAGCAATTAGCGCATAAACCGAAAATACTTGACTTTGTTTATTCCGCATAACGTATTTTGTATAAATATCTCGTAGCAGGTGTATACTTCTGTGTGACGAACTATAACTTGGAACACGAAGATTCCACAACTTAGCCCATTAAACTTTCACCCATTAAAAAGTAGTAAAAATAGTTTAACATTAATTTAAGTAGCACGTACATAGTGGCTCTGGCGTATTGTTTACAATTGTTGCTTTAAAAAATATACTTCTTGGGACTCCAGATTTTTGTAAAATTATATACCGCTATCCACAATAATGTAAATTATGAATGTAAGTACAAAATGTATTATCTGATTATTGAATAATTATCGGAGAGTCGTGAGAAAAATTATGTTGTAACCTTAAGGATTAAATGCTTTTATCCGATGCTTGAAATAACATTTGAAATATTGAAATTTGAAAGTAAAATATCTGATTTATATTTTATCATCTGCACGAATTGCTCAATTGGTTTATTTATTAGCAGATATAGATAACGAAGTTTGTTTACGGATTTTCCTCTGATCTCTAAAAATGGGTTATACGAGATTATACTAAAATTTCAGTCGACGACATTGTCAATGTAGCAATAGAAAAAGTTTTGAGCCTCATTTACTATAAAAAAAACACCGTTCAACGGATCATAATAAAGCTTGGAAAAATATTAAGTCGATGAAAATAATGAAAAGAAACGAACACGTGTTTCTTTATGAATTTTCTTAATGATCGCACTAAAATAATTGAAGGTTAAATATCTCGAGAATAGTTTATAATCTTCATTACGCAGAAAAATGCTAATTACGAATTATAAAAAATTTCTCGTAAAATTTCGCTCCAATATCGTTCAAGAGCTCAGTTCTATTTATAATATCGACAATAGTTCACACGTACTATAGTTTTATAGAACGTGACGTTACAGTTTCTTGCCACTATCCCTCGATGTAGAAGGCAACGTCCGTTGCAGCGCAGGACTCGTAGATAAGTCCTGCTGTTTTATGCTTTATAAAGAACAGCAGGTTCCTCGCTCACCCTAACCACATCGTCGTCATTGGTACGAACCCCGTGGCTCGGATTTGCGTTGTCCCTGGTATCACCCACAAAAGGGCAATTTTCCTAGCTAGGAGAAAGAGAGAAACAACACGCGGGTAAATGCTTTTAGGGATTTAGCGCGAGAAGAAAAAATAACACAAAGAAAGTTTTTTCATTTAAACACGCAACATAGAGTGCGTTTCCGGTAATATAGTTCGTTATTCACCCGATCAAAGGTAAAGAGTAAAAATATAAGATTAAGTAAATTTGATTAGCAGGTTACCTAGATTGATCAGGCTGTTTATGTCAAGCGGGTCATTACATGTTGCACGCTGTGGTGGCGCTTTTCTGTCTCTGTCGTCCACCCTGATTCTTTCCTCTCATACGCGGGAACAATCTTTTGCTCTGAAAAGGAATTTTCCTTGGAAAGTTCTCGCATACTTTTCTATTTCTAATTCTGACATCATTTACCTCGTTCGCTCAGCGACAAAAAATATCTTTGTATATTTGTCGATATTCTTTTTCGAATTACATCAATGTGCTATATTAATAATTAAAACATTAAAATGGAATAAAAGCAAATTTAAATGTCTTGAATTATCGATAGAATTGCAGTGATAGTAGTTCCGTAATTCCGACCATGCAAGATTTTACGATAATGCAGATTTTACGATATTTATACTCGCTTTTTGATTGTATCGCGTACAATAAGTTAAATAACAGTTGTTATTGTGTTTATTTTCGTACTTCAATTCGTATTTCATTATCCATTAAGGGGAAGTGAAAGTCATCTCATAGCATCATAGAGATGATACGTGCAAGGGGCTTTACTGTCAGGAATTCTCATTCGGAAAAATGAATAAAATAAATCACGGTATTTTACGCTGAAAATCTCTGCTTGGATGAATATAACCATTTATAAAGTGAGAAGTTCTCCTTCGTACTGAATCGTCTCTATCAAAATATTTCACGTCAAAAAACTTTTAATTCCGCTGATAAAATTGGATTTTCTTTACATGCAGATTTTATCTAAACGGACCAATGACATAATAGACGCATAAAGGTTTTTTCTCTCATCTACGATGCTTCTGAGCTTCGTCACTAGTGACATTGCATTATAAATCAATTATATCACGCTATTTTTCCCGAGTTATCGATGTAATTCTAACGAATAATGTCGATAAAGAATAATTTTATCGACATTTCTAATCGTCTGCAATAGTACTTTGAATGATAATTGTGATTTTTCGCACAGTCTACTTTCAGTATGTATCTTATCTTCCACATTAATTTCACTTTTCAAATCATCATCGTACATCGTTTATCTTTCCATTTGATAACAGAGATCATTTAACATTTTTCCCAAGTTAAAAATGAATTTCAAAAAGCCTTTGAAAAGTAAAAAATGTTGATTCTACTAGTCCCCACAATTCATGGGCGAGCATCTATTATTTACCGTTTTCTTTACTCATTATGGATTCTATTTCAGAGTAGCAAATTGTACATAAGCGTCTATTTAGAAAATCCTTCGGAAGGTGAAGCTTCACGATATTTAATCGATCTCTCAAAAGTCTAAAAACTACATTTTATGCTAAACAAGTCAAACTGACCATTTAAACACGTACACCTGTTACAAATTCTCTTTTTAATGCAATTACTTTTAGTTTATTGAAACGCACGTTTGATAAAAACTCTGTTTACGTATTCGAATAGTTATTACAGTAATACGCGTGTTAGTAATATATGTCATATTTTTCGTATTTTAATAAGCGATTGTCTTTTTTATTGTTCTTTTGTTTGGTAAGTATCCGTCAATCGTATTGGCATTCCATATTGAATATCAACAAGTGTCCCATCGGTAGTAACAGACACCCGAACGTGAAATCGCTCTTTAGAGAGCGAACCTTGACTCCAGGTACTTTAGAATATCGACGGTAGACTAAGCTGAGAGAAGGAAACATCAAAAAGGGAATCGATGTCGTCGAGTACTTTCAAATATTGCAGCAGGCCGTTTACTTTTTACTTACAAAGCTCATTTTTCTGTTTACTCGATGAATGAAAAACGAAAAACTATTACGCATGTATTTAACGCATGTTTTTACATATTACAATACATAAAGCAGATTATTATTTAAGCTTGCAATTTTAATAAGATGAATAAAAATAACGTCGAAAGATTGTTTTTTTACAATAAAACGAGAATATAAAATCTACTTCCGTATTTTTATAATTACAATGTAAGCTCTCTCTCTCTCTCTCTCTCTCACTCTCTCTCTCACTCTCCTTTTAATAGAAATTTTATTTTCTTTTCTTATTACGTAAGAGTTACTGCCCTAGATTTCCCAATGGTTTATTATCTAGAAAGACTCATTTTAAAGCCTAAAATAAGATTAAGAACGCGGTATCACTTTTTCCCAAAATGTATAAATAATCCCAGTCTAACGTTACATGTCCGTTATCAATTTTGGCGACGAATATACACACACACACACACACACACACACACACACATCATTACTTTACGATAGTATATATCATACGTTACACGTTAAACAAATAGGACAGCGAATGCGACCGCTTCATAATACGTTGTTTAAATATCAAATATTTTAGTATTTTACCAAGATAAGAAGGTTGTGAAAAAATATCGAAATAAACTCAACTTCTTTTAATTACTAATTACATAACTTTCGTAGGTAGATAGTCGATCTTATTTGGCTTTAACACGTTGTCGACTTTTCGACTAGCAAAGGCTCAATATGCAACGTCTGATCGTTTGGAGAACTTCCTTACGAACTACTCACAAGTCGCCTTACCATAACACACGGCGATATTTGGCTGTAAAATCGGAAGATTGTGAACGAAGAAAGTAAGGTAAGTCCCTTTTCCCTACACAGCGCATTATCCAATTAACGCAATTGTAGAATATTTTTTTAATTAGTTTATTATTATGCATATCGGTGTCGCGGTTCCAGTGACCAGTTCGCATATGTTTTCACATTTTTATCTCAAACGGAGTTTTCTGTGCAGGTTAAAACATGACAAAACGTCGAGGTAATTTAAGCGACTAAGCGAATGCGTTTGACGGAAATAAATTATTATTTAAGATAAAAAAATTGAATTCGACAATAACATAAAAATTCACGTGAACAATACCAAAGCACTGATTTACAATAGACGGTGTATTTTGTAAATGTAGTTAACGGACTGGAATTTTATTACAACTGCGGCTGCTCAACGGTACCGAGCTATTGTCTATCGGTTCATCTCGTACGTCCATGGTACAATTCCCAATTATGATCTATTGTCTAGTAAAAATTCCTTGTTGCTGAAGAGGCAGTTGATAAAAACGCTATCATTTAAAAATTGTTTTTACTTGCGTATCCTTGAATTGTACTTCGAATGACGTTGTTGTCTAGAATTTTTGCGTCTACAGAATCTACGAAGAATCCGAACTCATTCGTAAAAGTATTTGTCTAAAACCACGATGTCTCTTATAAAATTTTAAGAACGGGACTTGTGAATAATTTACGAAATTGCGTAATCGCAATTTATACTTCCTACGCTTAATATTAGTAAAATTAGGTGGTATTATATTCAGTGTATGCGTTAGCATGTTTTCGAATAGAAACGTTGAAATGTGTAAAAAATGAAGTGGAAAACAGTTGCGTATCTAAAGTTTTTATATCAAGCTTGACTAAGTAATCTATCGAATACTTTAATTAAAATGAAATTAAGTATAAAATAAGTAAGTAAAATTTTCATTTAAAAATTATCATTAGCGGTTGCCGATCCGAAATCCGTTACAATTTTTTGAACAGCTGCCAATATTTTGATTCTTCTTCCTGGGTCGATATAATAAATCTTACACGAGTTCATTTTCATCGTGAATACTTAACGAATGCAGCACCTAATATACCGTATACGATATCTGGATATTCAAGAAGAGAAATTCAGTACTTGAGCAACAGAAGAGAAGGACTGCACAGTTCGTCGGTATAACATCATTAATGCATATTGTGTTTGCGACACATTACCGTTATATTGAATCGTAATTGATGCGTCGTTGCTATCAGTTCGACTTGAGCCGTAGGACAATTGTTCTCCTTACACCTTTTCGTTCTGGATGCCGAGGATTTCAGGTAGTATTCGGGAAAGCATTTTTCCATTTTTTGCTCTAGTAATGACTGCTCGCATTGGGTCGGACGAGTTATTACGTGTTCGCCTTAGCGCTTGTGGGTTGCGTATGATCAACTGTCAGGGACGTAGCACTGTCGCAACGCGTTACGCGCTATTTCTGAAATTTTATACGATTCGTGTGTATATCGTATTTTCGCAGTCCGTTCGTTAGTATTTATTAGACCGCCATTGCACGAACGCGACTAATCCAATGCAGCGATTATACAACAAGTGGAATCAGTCTCATTAGCTGTTGTTAATAAACAAGTGGTTAAGAATATATAATTAATAATATATACTTGTCATGTTTTACATCATATTTATTTGTAATAAAATATGAAATACTAGGTAATAATATTGTTATTTCTGACAAGTAAGTCCATTTGAAACGGAATTTCATGAAGAACGTCTTGCAATGCTAGTCAGCAAATGGCGTTACAATATTCTATTCTGCGAATGTAATGACAATTAAAACACCAACATGCGAATTTGAATACTTTTCAGTTAATATTGAGCAATAGGTAGTTTTTGCCTTTGGATATCTTGAAAATTATTTTTAAATTTAAACTTTGTGGGGAAAGCTCTTTTTCACAAGTTCTAGATAATTTAGTAAATTTGCTTGAATTATTAGGAAAAGAAATTTTTTTTATACCGTAGAGTAAGTACCAAATAAAAACTTCGAGAGAAGGAGCTACTCCTCGTAAGTTCGCGAGTTATACGTAATATGGTTAAAAATTATGTGATTTATGATATATGTGATGTGCAAGTCCTCGAAAACTATTTCTGTATTCGGTATCTGTTTTATCGACGGTATTTTTGTGGGAGGAGAATTGGAGAGCAAATGAGCGTAAGAGGAGCTATAAAAGCTTGATACACAAAATCACATGGTAGATTTATGCGAGGATGGTGTAGTCATCGGGTGAAGTAGGCAACTTAGGTGAGAAAGTAATAATTTATAATTATTTCTTCGTAATACATGAATCTTTTTGTGTGACGTAGGAAATGAGAAGCGATGAAAATGAAATATAAATATTCAAGCAGAGATGTCTCTGAATTGAGATACGGCGATATCTTAAAAGCGAGGTTATTTGCTTACCTTTAAAATTAATCGCTTAACATGTTCGTACCTGCTTTTAAATATAAATGTAAATAATTCGTGTTAGTCGTGCACATAACGTATTCGATATACAATTTTACAAGCTTTATAAGATCGTACGAGTAGTAGTTGGTAAACGAGGTAAGACACGGAATTTATGCCTCGGTCGCTGTTTACAGATCGAGACGAAGTCGCCGTGTTGGCAAACAGCTGGATAAAAATCTTACAGAAAATGAGATGACAACACTTCAGAACGATCGGCATTTCGAGTCTAAGTTACGAAACTCATCAACGGAGACTATGCTTTCTCGTGACTGGAGGCAAGCCCTGCGTACTCCACACATTTACAGGGTTGGAAACAGCACCCTTCGAGTACAGAGTCATTTTTTAGTTTTCGTGCTATTTCTCTTCCTAATTCTTTTCTTTTACTATGGCTATCCACTGGTGAGCAATGTTGTCTGTTCGGCTCAGATGCAGAATACGTTGCCTCCATGCCAGTATTATTTTTATAACAGAACTTATCCTTTGACTCCTCCGGTGAAACAATTTAATGGTCTATCTTATGCAATAGCTATAGTCAGTGATTTAGATGAAAAATCCAAAAATGTAGATGAAGAAAATATGTGGCAAAGCTATCTTAAGAAGGGTCATCTCATATGGAGGCCAACGAGAAATTTTATATCTGTTTCGTGGGAGGAAGGCTATGTAACTTTGTCTTCTTCGCTGGGAATGAAAGGTCGTGGAATGGAACTTTCTGAACTTGTTACGTTTGACGGAAGACTGTTAACTTTCGACGATAGAACTGGTATGGTTTATTTTTTTGAAGGAAATAAGGTGTATCCGTGGGTTATACTCATGGATGGAAATGGAAAAAATACTAAAGGTTTGCATAGTTTTGTAATCATTGCGTAATTTATCACAAAGTATTCTAATAGTTTATTTTATGTCTTTGAATCAGGTTTTAAGTCTGAATGGGCAACTGTGAAAGATGAGCAGTTATATGTTGGAAGTATGGGGAAAGAATGGACGACGAATAGCGGAGAAATCCAAAATAACAATCCACAATGGATTAAAGTTATTTCGCCTCATGGAGAGATACATTCTCGAAATTGGATTTCAAATTACAAGCGCTTGAGAGAAGCCATAAACATAGAGTTTCCTGGTACATATAAAAAAATGAGCCAAGCAATAAATTTATTAATACGACGACATACTTACTCATAAATATTATTTTCATACAGGTTATGTAATTCATGAATCAGGAGTTTGGAGTAACGTTCATCACAAATGGTTTTTTATTCCTAGAAGATGTTCAAAAGAAGTATATAACGACACCAAAGATGAAGAGAGGAGTTGTAATGTTATGTTAACCGCTGATGAAACTTTTGTAAATATTCAGGTTAGTAATTATAGTTTACAAATTTATGATTTGTGTCTTCAAAAGGTGAACAATTACAATTCTTTTTCGTATTTCTCAAACTGAAACATTAGATTTGGTAAAAATATACATTAAATCAAACAGTACATTATATTAATAATCATTGAAAACTTATAATAAATACCGCAATAAAGAACGAAGGAATATAGTTTACGATATTAGAATTAGTATAATAGTGCGTATTGAAGTACTATTTTAAGTATGAAAATTTTAACAACCACTTCACAAATATGTGCACTATATTTGTATTATAAAGCAAAAATCATTTCATAAGAATGTGTTAAATGTTTAAGAGACTACTTAAAAATTTTTTTGTTACAAATCGAAAATGTTATTCGACAGGTTACATATATTGGTAAGGTTATACCTATCAGAGGATTTTCAAGTTTTAAGTTTTTGCCTGGTTCAAAAGATACTATAATAGTTGCCTTGAAGACTGAAGAATACCATGGAGAAACTGCTACTTATATTACAGCATTTAATATCGATGGTCAAATAATTTTGCCCGATCTTAAAGTATCAGATAAAAAATTTGAAGGTATAGAATTTGTATGACATTCCTCGTTGGTTTTCATCTAGTGCTATTTAATTTTGTACAAAGTGTAAATAGTTGTACAAAGACTATTCGAACAGCTTTATATTCGTTTTTT
Source organism: Wiebesia pumilae (assembly GCA_018907045.1). NCBI lineage: Eukaryota > Metazoa > Arthropoda > Insecta > Hymenoptera > Agaonidae > Wiebesia > Wiebesia pumilae. The sequence continues at coordinate 54,205 of JACCHZ010000163.1, read as the reverse complement.
ATCTTAAAGATAAAAAGTGGAATCGATAAAAAAAACTTGAGAATTTTTATGCATATCGCTTATACAAATATTGTAATAAAAATAATTTATAAAGATAAGTAGTTAATTCTAAAAATTCTGTTGAACAGAAATTGTTATTGTTTGAATCTGTATACTTATATGCAAAATTTTGTACAAGTTTAATTACAATTTTAATCGAGAGATCGTAATCTTGAACTACAACTTTATGGTTCACATTACATATTTTTAGTAAATTAATTTTAATAGATAACTTCTTGAGATAGGTTGAAAGCTATTTTATAATGAAACCCACGAATTCATAACTTTGTGTTGCATATTATGTATTTTAAAAGTACAAGTATTCAACATTAGTCATTAATGATAAACAGTTTTGTACTGTTTTGTGGTGCGCAACTTGATATGAATTTAATTTTAGAAATATTGAGTTAAAAGTTGTAATAAACGTTTTCACTTACATAAAATCATTTACTTTATTAATGCACTTACTTTTTATTTCGATAAATTTACGCCTGTTATTAATGGATATAAGCCAAAACTCTTTAATATCAATATATTTTTTGAAACTTTTAAAACAAATAAAGTGTTTCAAAAGAGCACGATTAAATAATAAATAATTTATTTGAATTAATGAACCGTAACGTAATATATTTTCTTAATAACAGTGTATTAATGTTAAGTATAATTTTTTGTATAATTATAAAATAACATATAAAATGTGAATTGTATAAAGATAAACTATTGTTATTTTGAACAGTCAAACATAGTGTATTCGGTCACATTAATTTTGTTTATATAAATATAAAAATTGAATAAATGAATTGACCATTTATATAAAGTAACGTAAAATCATAATAGATTTCTTGGTACAAATGTTGTTTTTGGAATGAAATCAATGTAAGGATATCCTTACATTGATCATCCGATTTATTTGTTATATAATAAAATACATTTGACTACAGAACGTACATTATAAGGACACGTCTACTTCAGTTTGTGTAAAACAGAAATCAATACAAGAGTTTAAATTAACAGCATTAGTGCGAATATAAAAATTCAGTTGTTTAACTATTGAAGCACACAAACATTAGCAAAGATCTTATAAACGTTTTGTATTAAATTTCTGACCTTATCAATCTCAAATAAAAAAGTGCATTTCTATTAATCGCGTACAAATTACGTAAACAAATAATTTCTCTTATCGTTTATACTTTTTTAAGAAATAAAAACTTATGGGTTCTTAATTTTAAATAATCTTATTTATTGGATTGTGCCAATTTTCACTAATTCTAACTCCCACAGTACCTTCTGTTGCACAGGCATAAAAAATTGAGGGCAACGGTTCGAAACTAAAGATTCGCTGCATTTAGATTATTTCGGATTTATTCTTAGATAGTAAATATTTGTATTGAAATTCTGGACTTCAAAAGTTCCCTCGCGCTCTTTAAGCAAATAATCGAGTGAAAGTAACGATTAAAAGTAAATCGAAGCGACGTTCCGTTAAATAAGCCCAAGAGCCGCGGCGACAGAAGCGAGTGACTTCCAAACGCCAGGGCGCCCAGTAAATAATCCTCGTCGACGTAGTCGGTCGCGAACGACGCGATTCGTGACCGATCATCGGCAACGGGAAAACGCGAAAAAATCCGTCAGCCAGATTCCTCGAGTATTCCCCCACTGCTCGTGCGTGCAAGTGCCAGTGCACGAGTGCATCGCGACGTTGTCCTCTATTCTCCAAGTAGCGGCGGTGGCGGCAGTTCTCAGGGTCACGGCGGTACTTCCAGGCTAAAATCAATAATATTCCAGAAGCACACAAACACGCGCTCCGCGAGTTGATTGCAAAGCAGCAACGCTGCGGGTGTCGTGTCGTCGCGACTCGCGGGAAGGGTTAGTCGACCTCGTGCGCACGCTGTTCTTCGTCTCTTCGTTGGCGAGATGTTTTCACCACTCGTTCTTCTCCGCTGGGAGTTGAAGAAAAAAAGTCTGTCCACGAGGGCCGTTTGAATTGCCATTCTGTCGAGTTAGAGGCTGATACCAATGAAGAATCGCCCTCACCTTTTTTTCCATCCTTACCGTTGACTTGCTTTTCACGATTTTTCGGGTATGTATTTTGTTTCTTTTATTTTACAGTTTGAGGCTTGTACTTGATTTTCTCACTCAAAAATGCCCGAGTGAATCTAACTCTTGACAAGTACGAGTCAAGCCTCGCGTCAAGAATTCTTTTTATTCGAACGCCAGTGCATTAAAATTGGATGAACCAACATGTTGGTAAATTATAATTAAATTATGAAATGAACACGAAGGTATCGATAAATCAATATGTTATTTTGTGCGAGAGTGTACGTAGGATTGCCATGACTTACAAAGTAATAAGCGTGTTCGTTTAAACAATTAAATTAAATTTATTTTTAAATGTGGTAAAATGTAGCGCATAATGACATTTGAATTAGAGATTTGATTAAGACGGTAAAATACCATTTACGAATGGAATTCTAACGCGGCGTTTTTCATTTTCAGAAAATTGGTATCTTTAATTATTTGTAACAATTTTTTAAATAAATAATTGACACTTATCAGCGAATGTAAGGTTAACGAGTGGAAAATATTTTTTCAGTTGCAACGATTCAAAGAACTTGGATATCGATACTAAAAATTAGCACTATTACGAAAATTACAATTTACAATTAAATAAGTTCACAATATTTTGCAGCACGATATTTTGAGGAATTTTTTTTATCAATCCTCTAGCAAATTATTACCTCAAACATCTTTTTCGACGGTACGAAGCGTTGAAATTACTAAATAACATAGGTATTTTAAATTCGGACTGATTTCGTAAAATAAATTGGACCGGTCGTTGATGCATAAGCTATAATTATAACGATACACCCTAACTACAAGATTAAATGCAGTACGTAACAGTACTTAGGCCGTGTGAAATTCTTCTACTTAAGAATTATTGTTCATAATAAGCTTATGAGATAACAATGTAGATGTCGAACTTACGTAAATTTAATTACATAATAAATTTAGTTGCTTCAATAGATGATAAATTTATAGATAACTGATCAATAATTACTAAAAAATGTATATTTAATAATGCAAGCTGCGTAATGATGTAACTCGATATTGTCAAATTAAATTTCACTTGGGCGAGGAAAATTGATTGTAGAAAGTATTAAAAATGAAACTTTTCTTTCTGTACGTATATTAAATTGCAATTATTATGATATTGATGTTTTGACATAGTTGAATATCTAGAAATAGGAACGTATTTTAATTAATGTCGAGCTCTATATTTACTTACCTTAATATGTTTTCAATAAATACAATGTTTGTATTTTTATAAAATTCGTGAAGATTGGATAAAGAGTCGTCTATGGGTAATAAATTTCTTCTTAATTTCGTTGAGAAGACTATGAAATATGTATATATATATATGTATATTGCCAATGAATGAAACAGGGAAGTTGTTTTTTTCGTTTATGCAGATAGAATTCTCGTTAAATTTTTGAAAAATTAAAGTATAAGAATTTATTATTTATTTAATTGTACGGAAAAATTCGATAGGTTATAAGGTTATTGAAAAAATATACAGCGAATTTAAAATATTCATATTTGTAAAAGGAAATCAGGAGGATTTGTTTTTTATTTTAATTTGTCAATGTTAATTTTAATTTGTAGAAACGATAGTCAATACATTAACGAAAACATTAATTTTCAATGAACTTTTAAATCTTAATAATATCTTTAAAAAAAGGGTTTAATTTAAAAAGAATTATACTTCAATATGGAATTAGAAATTTTTTTTTGACAAAAATTTAACGGTAAATATGTTGCTAATTTTGAAACAAACTTATTTAAAGTAGACACGAGTTGACTCTAAACTCGGCAGACGTTAAAGGCTCTTTTATGAAGTGTAAATATACCTTATAAATACCAGAAGGGATATTCACTGGTAGCGTTGTATTATCAGATTTTTAATAGGTATTATCTATTAAAAATCTACACTTTCACATATTTTTTTGTCCCCACGGGACCGCTGTCAGGCATAACTTATTGGTAGGAAGGTTGGCAATCTACGGTCTCTGTTCACGGAATTTATACTTTTTTTTTACCGCTTCTTCGCCACTCGGAATCTCTTTAGAATCCCGATTGCAAAACTCATGACTTCGTCTGAGCTTTTTAAGGATATTAGCATTTCCTCTACGAACTTTTGCAAAGTAATCCCTCGAAAGAACTTGCGAAACTCTTGACTTTTTCCGGAATATCTTTGTATACAAAAACTTTGTTTTCCGTATTTTTTATTACTGCTAGAAAGATGAGTATTTTATAGAATCGTCTAGGCGGAAGTTCAGTTGATAAAAATAGCAGCATCCGCAAGCGATTAGCAATTTGGTAAGGCAATAATCTGTCTTTCCATTTATCATCCATTCAGAGATAAAGGGGATGAGATGGTAGATCTTACTGCCATTTATCAAGTGTAATATTCCTCCTTTCTTCCTTCTATATCCTACTTCGTCTGTCTCCTACTTCAGCGGATCGATAACAGATCGTATTTCTTTCAATAGTTGCTTCATAGTTGTATGTTTTATACTCCAGCTATTGTACGTATGGGGTAATAATACGCAATTCGAAGTATCTTCGGTATTGCAAAGCGTGTCCAATCTTTACATCGGCAGAATACGTTTTTTGTAAGCTCTGCAAAGCTGGAATGCGCGCAGTACGATAGCTAATAACTCAGTACGATCGTTGATTGAATCTTTTGATGTTTGGTAGTGTACACGTCAGTGCATTCCAAAAGACCCTTTATTAACATACTGTAGGGCGTCATCGAAGTTCAGCGATGCTCACTCTTTAATTCAATTTTTTTTATTTTAAAGAATAACATAACGCGATCTCGCTTTCGCGGTCTCTGACTTCTTCCACTTGCCTCCTAAAAAATTAAAACATTTCAGTCGATACCGCATTCGGTCCTCTTGTTTATTCCACCTTCTTCAATATTTTAACCAAAATCAACAGCACGATCACAACATTCCGAGTGCTCTGTTATAAAATGATCTACTTGCGATGATCTAGCACGAAGTTCTCTAGTTCTTCGCTAATGAAGTTCTAGTTTCACAGCTAGAATTCGAGGAATTCCAGGGAAAAATTCTAGAAAAGGAAGAATTTGTTCTTTGAGCAGTTCGCGAGATATCCCGAGTGTAAGACTCTGCCTCGTAGACTTGAACTCATTCTTAATGTCCAAGTGAACAATGTCTTGATACTTCTTGACACATTTCTTATCTTCCGTAGTTGCGCGCGACAACCGTTTCATCACGTTCATTATTGATTTTACTTTCTTGAAAGTAAATTAGTTTCCTAGAAGTTCTATGTTTGGATGACTAAAGTCCCTTGATGCTTATAAATAATATTTTCAAACATTTTTTCAAACATCTGCTTGTAACGGATATATTTTTCCGCATAATTACACATTTCAGGAGAACGCATTATAATGCTCTAAATCGTATTTAATTACAAACTGATAATTACCTTAAGATTCCTTAAGATTGGGAATTACATTTGTAGGCTACAGTAGCATTAATTAGCATTAATTGAGATTTATGATAAAGGCGGTTTCTAGTTGCATCGATACCATTGTAAGCTACGTGACTTCGCGACTCAGCAAATTGGACCTTCCGATTCATACAATTTTACCATCTCACCATCGATTCTTCCACGTGTTTAATCAGGATCCGGATCTCGTGCATGAAACGAGATTTTCTGTAAAGGCTCCCGTTATTTTGGTAGATTTCCGTTACCAATCCTTATCTGTTGTCTTGGATCCGTACTCTATTATTCCATTTTTTCAAATCATTTGATACGAGAACTATCCATTTTGTCCTTGATGACCAACCAAAGTTTCTGATTTACTAGGCCACGGCCCTTTACACCTTGGACTACTTTTTGATACATATTTCGCTGACATATTTTCAGTGATCTCCATCCAAGTAAATATACGTGTAAGTACATATGCTTGTAAGTACATTGTCGATACGTAACCCCTTAAAAAGATAATAATTAAGAAGTGAAACAGTAAATGCGAAGACATAAAGCAATTATTATAGTTTCAAAATATGTCAACGACAATAAAAACATCATCATAACGGTATTTAGAATCCGGAATTGTGTAAAATAAAAAATTAAAAATGTTTGTAGATCGATGATATCTCAAGTACGAATGCTTCATTACTCAAAGTAGAATCTTAATAGTCATATACAATGTCGTTTTATTATATTTCGTTATAATATTTATAATTATTTATAATATTTCCAGATATTAATGTTACATTTTCGTGGCTAAAATATAATGCTACATTTTTTAAATATTTTAAAGAAATGTAGTCGCAGTTACTATTATGCAATTGATTTGCATAATAGTTTTCGCGTATAAGTTTTCATTTAATAATATTACATAATGATATTTTTTTAACATACGTTTCTGATAAAATTTTCGGGCAACTTTACAAAATATATAATATATTGTACTTAATAGATTATTAATACATACATAAGATTGGTATTATTAAAAAATGATGTATTATATTCAAAATTAATGTAACGTAAAATTTCCAAAACATTATTTATATTAAGAATTAATTTACAAACGGAATCTTGTGGCTTGAATTGTTGGTAAAAGAATTTTTTCAAAGAAAATGCTCGATTGAATTAAAAAATTAATCATTTAAAATTGTATTATAAAAATGTTTAAATTAATAGAATAGTGCCTCAATAAGCTTTAAACAAATCAAAGAAATCGATTGAAACGAACGTTGTATAAGAAAAGTAATTATAAATTGGTGTTTAACAATATTTGAAACTTAGAATACTCAGGAAGTATAAAGTAGTAAAAAGGTTGAAAATTCTATTCGAAATAGAAGACATTAAAAGTATAAAAAGTGAATTTATTATTGATCTAAATTGTTAGAGTTAAAATATAAATGTATATTTGAGATTAAAAATAAATCTCACTAAATCTTTTTTTACTTCTCTTCCATTCCTTTCTTTAATGAAATATGTACCACATAATATATTTTTATATTTGTACTCATGAATACAAACGCGTGCTTGTACATTCAAACAAAGAAAATTACGTTATTAGCGAACGTATGTATATTTAAATATTCTATATGGAAAGAAATGTTTAAATCATGGGCTTATAATTATATTCTTTATGAAAGGTAGACATGTTTGCGATGAGTTTGAAAATAAATTAAATGCAATAGTCTGGAAGATTTTGTTCAATTTCAGCTTACAGATTTTAACATCATGCATACTATAATTTTTTAAGCTCCTCTATTGTGTAAAATTAACGTTTGTTTAAAATTATTCAAAAATACAAATTTATCTTTTCATCAGTTCTGGTTTTTTTTATTATATCTTTAAATAATCTATATCTACGTTAAAATCCGATCTCATGCATATGTTATTTTATAGAATATAGATACTCTATGAATATTTTCAATCATTTACAGATTTATTTTTATGCTTCGGATTTTGCAAGTAATTTTAAATTAGATGCAGATAAGTTTGAAAATATAGAAAAAAAGAATTATAATATTGTGTAAATAAGTAATATTAAAACTGTTAAAAGTGATATAAAACGAATTTCTTTTGCACTATCCACTCCATTGATATTAATATCAAACATTTGGTTATTTTACTTATCGTGATAAATAAAATATTTTATCAATACTTTTCATCAATCCTAATATCTTTATAAAGTTATTACGTTAATAATTATGTTTGTAAATATTTTTTATGAAATTAAAAGCAGTGTACATAAATTAAATTATTAAAACCATTATTGCATTCTATGTAAAGGTAACGTATTATTAATATTATTTTGAACTTGTTGATCCATATATATGTATACATATCTAATTTAATTTATGAGTTAATTTATAGTTATTTTACTCTAAATATGTTCAATTTTGTCTATAATCACCTAGTATAGTGCAACTTTTTCTTAAACGTAGTGATTTCAGCTAATGTACATTTTAAAACGATGCGTTATACATGTTCACTAGTAGTGTTTTTTTAAGAGAATTATAATTTAATTTAAAAGGTTTATAATACGATGTACATTAATCTGGTTTTGTTTGGTTGTTACTGGATATAATTAAGTTCTGATTAAGGATTGATTGTATTTCTGGTCTAAACTTAATATATGCAAGAGATTACAGAGTAAATTATTACCATTTGAAGTTTATTCATCGCATTTATCAAATATCATTGTATTAATGTAACTTTTAAAGCACGAAGTACGTTTTGGCTTATTATTTTGGAAGCAGATGCAAGAATCTTTTTGTACGTGACACTTCTTTATTAAATAATCAAAATAAGAACTTTAATGCATGTAGATATGTTTAAATTATTTTAAATAATAATTCTTTTCAATACATTTTTCTTTTATGTTTTTCTTCTTACGTACGTAATATAACGTTATACAAAGGCTTCTTTGTCTCCAAGTACACAATGCTTTTAAGGATACAAAATATGGTTTTGTTATTTTCATTATAAATCTGAATATTTTTTAATTTTTTATTCGTGAATGTATGCGCGATCAAATAATTATTTAATGTTATCTACTTCAAGATGTGCCAGTGATCGCATCGAAGCACATTTTGAATTAGAAGAAATTATTAATTAAATTTCGAACGATAAATAATCCATTTGGTATCGATGAGTATGCAATTTATATAATTTATTATTTTTTGCATCCGTTAAGTAAACATGCGTTTGTATTTGATTCATAAATCAACGCTTGGTTATTAAGCAAGAGTACATCGAAAACATTTTGTTGGATTCAAACAGCACTGATGTTGGTTAATTACCTAAAACTCGAATACTACTTAAAAATTGTTTGTATTTATTATCAGTAGTCTTTTATCCATGAAATTAAATGGAAATGAATTTATTGCGATATTATGAAGTAGTTTGCAAAAGACGATAAAAATGTGCGAGTACATGCAACTGGCGCTGAGGTAATGAACTTTCGAGCTCTTCTTATCAGTTCCATGAATAATAATAAACATTTAATGGATTACGTTTAATGGATTTAATAAGTCAATTTTGCAAATACACCTATTCTCGTAGCTGTAATAAAGTTACTGGTATACCTGTTGTTGTCGATAAATTTAAATTATTGAAAAATTCATGCGCACTTACTTTCCTTTGTTTTATCAGGAGATAGAACTCGGAGCACTTTGGAGAACGTCTTTTCCACAACATTTTTTGAATAATATCCATTAAATGAACTCATTATTAATTTTAGCTCTGCCACTTTGAACGTTTACGCCATATATATATATATATATATATATATACGCTGGCAGGCAAATCTACGTAAAAAGAGAAAAAGAAGAAAATTAGAATTTCGAGAATGGGAATGCATAAAATATCCAATTACAATTGTCATTAGGTTTCTGCAAAGACAATTCATTTCAACGTAATTAGCAATAGCAAACGTAAATATTGGGCGTTTAAAGGGACGACGGAAATTTAGAAATTTACAGAAATAGCTCTGCTTAAGAGAAAATAATCATTTTCATTCGAGGGATTACGTGTAATGGCATTCCTTCGTGAAAGAAATACGCAATAAAGGCGAATGCGAATAATGCCGTCCTCGTCAGTTTACAAAGCAACGAGCTCGAAGATCAAACGACACTCCAAGTTCGTTATTAATCCACGAGAATCTCAAAACAAGCCTGTACACCTCGATCAAAACAATCAGGAGCGTTAGAAAAACTCTCGTTTGCGGAATCTGAAGAGGAGTGCCGTATGAAAAGGAGTGACGGTGTCCGTAGGGGGAGACAATGGGAGCTAGACGTCAAAGAACGTTTGCTCTGTAATTTCGTGTGTTAAACTCGGAGTAGATCTCTGATCTTCTTCAGTTTGCGCTCATCTTTGTCGCGTCAGCGCCGTCCTTTTCTTTCTTCCCGGCCGAATAGGAACTGTACGTACCTGTTCTCTCTCACTCGCTCACTCGCTCACTCGCTCACTCGCTCACTCGCTCATTCACCCCCTCTTGAGAGCCGGCACACGTGGAGCGAACGCGACGCGCGTCGCTCGAGGCGCCAACGAGCCGCCGTTGCTGCTCACCGTCGACGGCGTTCCGGCGATGATAATCAGCGGCAGCCGCGCGGATGTCGTCGGGGTGAAGCCGAACGTGTCCTCGCGTTGGGCCGCTCGAGATGATGTATCAGTCGATCAGCAGTTAGTCCTGCCTCGTTTTTCACGCGTAAGTGCCAGACATCGCAGCTTTCTTCTTTTTCTTTTCTTTATTCTCTCGTCTTTTTTCCTTGCTTTTATTCTTTATGTTCTCTCTCGTGGCCTTTCGCCACTTGTACGCGAGATCGTTTAATGTAAACAGTCTCGCGCAAGGCGTCCGGGACTGTTTATTCAGGTGGTACGATCGGATCTGCTTCGACGAGTAACGCGCCTTGCGACATTCGATTGTTTATCGAGTCGAAGTTTTAGCACCGAGTAAAGATTATCAAGGTAGGTTAGTTGTTTTGTTTCAGCCGGGAATGCAAAACTTTTTAAAACTTTTCCTACTTTTGAAAATTGCCAAGTGTATTTTTGTCCTGCATTTAAGGCTCGGTACTTTTTGCATAAAAATTTATTCTTTTGTACTTTGTTGGATTATTTTTCATTAAAGACTCCTATTCCGATTTCAGTTGACAGCGTGTCAGATGTTAATCGCGTGTTTTTAATTTTTTGGTTTTCTGCGTTATGCAGCGCCATAACACGTGGTTAGCACATTTTTCATAAGCCATGCGTTTCACATGTCAATGCATTTGATTAATTTTTTTAACAACATCGTAAAAGCAAGTTTTATTATTTTATGATTCACTGGCACGTCAATTGCACTATTTTGTGAAGACTATCGTTTGAAACTATTTCATATATTCCCTGTGCTACAGGGTGGTAGCACTTTTTTTCAACGCACATGTTGTCGATGTGCTCGGAGGTAATTCTACGTGATAAGCAAAAAATTGAAAGTAACCACGTGTATTATAATAAATCACGTGTATGTTTGCATTATCTACGTTACAGATGTATCGTGTTTCTCATTATTAGCAAAATAACAATGTCACACGTTCAAGTGTCGATGTGGATCGTACATTATGAGTACAGGTTTAAGCTCTTCCAATGCGAATCAACGAACTTGTGAAATTGTATTCGCAAAGCACGTACTTTTTACGTTCTTTGATATTTTTAGTTTTTCAAGCTTAAACGGATTATGTAACATATTGTATTAAATTCGGTATAGGGATAAGCTAGTGAAACAGAATGTAATTGACAAATGGCAGAGTTAGATGCAAGAGACTTTGGCACAATTGTGCATCCGCGATGCGAAGATACGAGTTTAGAAAAAAGTTTCAGCGCAATTATGGATTTATGGAAAATAACGTACTCGAAAAAACAATTCGCGTTTATTCTTTCCAATTCGCTGTTAAAACATACGAAGCCTGTGACTTGCTTTTAAGTAAATTGTTATCTGGTAGCTCTTAAACAATGATTGTCGCATTATCATTATCTGATCAACCGATTAATTTCATTCCGGCTATCCGTTATTACAAGTTTTATTGAATATGAAAGACTGATCAACACATTTACATGCTTTAATATTTGGAAAATTACTTACGATTGATCGTAAGGTTAAAGATAATGTTTTGCATTTTCTAATAAGTTATAGTTTACATAAAATTTGCTCAACTTATCTGTTCCTGTAAAGTGATAAATATTGGTATAATTGCTAAAGTCTTGAAATGCTAACCAAAGCATTTAGTCTTAAATAGTTTTTCACGCGAAAGCTTCGATCGAGAAAATTTGCACAAGAAATTACTTTACGCAGGACAATACAAATATTACTCATCGGTGGATAAATTTAACCCTATTCATGGACGCAGAATATTTCCACAAGTATATGTATACGTATTAAAGTTACTTAAAAAAGAATCACTTTTGCTTTCTTTTAGGGTAAAGACGATCGACAAAATGGCTTCACAAAATTCGGAGGCCGATTGGTTCGTAGCCAGAAGAGGAATTTCTCTTCTGTTAAACAATCAAACGAAAGAGGCCGAAACTTTGTTCACGCAACACCCGTATAGTTTTCATATCAAGGCCGGACGAAGCTTTCTGTCGTTTATGGTACATGATTTTCTTTCCAAAAGCTTTCGATTCTCTTTGTTTTGCAATGTTCCTTGTTCCTCCCAACCCTATAAAGCAAATTGTATTTCGAGAGGAAAATCGTAATACGAGCGTGTAAAATAGAAATTGGTTCGACCACGCGAGTCTCTAAAAGCGAAATATGTATTAAGATTAAGGTTGTCGCTTTCGTGTCGCTTAAGTGTCGCTCGGTTGAAGACCATCTTTTATTGTTTCCGTGTGTGCAGAATGCGCTTATGACCTTCGAGGATGACAAGCTCCAGCAGGCCGTGCAACTGTTGCGAGACATGGAGAGAGAATGTGCCAGCGACATTGGTTTGCTGAAATCTATGAGGACTAGGTTTTTCGGGGCCGATGACAGCGACGTGAGTACCATTTCTTTTGAATTTAAAGTTGTCCGTATGAGAATGCCTAGGGAGAACACGAAAATTATGAATTCGAGTCTTGAGAAATTTGTGTAACCATGAATCATCCTACGGGTCTTAGTGGACGAGGTGCGTATATTTAAAGAAGTAAAGTAGACTGGCATTTGTGAATAAAATATTTTTGTATATATTAATATCATAAAAGATGTTTCAAGTTCATTGTGTATTTTAAAGTTATTCGGAAATGTACGTTTAGGTGTTATGTCTATGAATATGAATTGTTCCCGAGGATTTTTGAAGGAGTTATACCTCATATACCTCATCCTTCGTTAAAAGGTCGTTAATAAATGTTAAATGATTAAAGCCTTAAATAATAATGCGTTTTCACAGTATTATTTCAGATGTGACAACCGATGTAAAAATATGACATTACTTACTCGAAATCATGTTCATTTACTTACTTACGAATCCATATTCATTAATTGCAATTAATGCATCTACATTGATTAGAAACTCATTAAAAACGTATTACCGTTCATAAATATTAGATACGTTACGCTTTGCAATTTCTCTAAGATAATGCCGTAATAGCGCATCACTATGCGTTATTGAGTTTTCATTGTAATTATATAATTTGCACGTTTGCTTTTCTTGTTATATAAATGCCTAAAGTTGACGTGGGATTCGATTGAAAGGGAAGGAGCTTTTATAGGGAGCATTATTTATACGGGCGTATACAAAGTCATCGTAACAATCGACGAGTTTTAGAAATAAAACCCTCGTTATCTTTAAGTCGTAACAAATAACGTTGTTTGCAGGCGACCAGTTTATAGTTAACAATGTTGCACTCGCGCTATTTGCTATTTGCCGGTAATTTAAAATATTTATTCGATCCTGCAACATTTAGTATTTATCGAGCACTAAAAGCACGTTCATAGCTCGGATGCCGTCATAATTATTCGACGCAACGAACGTAAAAAGTAACGCAATCGATAGGAGAGCGTTTTTTACACCTTTACATTTTCAGCAAGATGGAACGCGGAATGAAAAATATCGATCAAAGACACTCAGTTATATTTTTAATTCAAGATTTTTTCTCTTTGCATTCGTCAACATGTTCATAGATAAACTTACGCAACATCTTACGTTCTAGATTCCCAAAATAACTCCTTTTCTTATACCGACATTTTGTAATTGAATTTCATATTCCTTGGGCTTCGCAATATCGCAATTCGCATACTCTTGTATTAAACATTGCGTTACTTTTGCCACATACGTACTTACGAATTCATAAGCTTTGATTATTTGCTCGTAGAAGAGCTCAGCTATTGTTATTTTTGCTCGCTTACGTTTATGTACCGAACGTTCTTACAAGAACAAGTGAAATCGATTCTCAAGGTTAAAAAAAAGTACATCAGAATAATGAGAAAAGTAATTGGATAAGGGATTGTCGGGGAATCGACGTACATTTCAGTAATTACGATACTATTTACGTGGGTAGGTAACTTTCATCCTTTTGCATGTTCCTGCCTTGAATAACGATTTGTACGTAGACGCAGAACGACTACGTGAGGAAGCTCGAGCGTCAGATAGTGTTGGCGGATTCGCAGGTCTGCGTGGCCTTGTTGACGCTCTTGCAGCAAGAACTAAGCGGATACGTGAGGGCCGGTTGGATGCTGAGAAAAGCATGGAGGGCTTATCAGCACACGTACAATCAGATACTCGAACTGTACAGATGCACCTTTGGCAGCAATCCTCCCGGTTAGTCTTTTGCTCTCTCGCATTACGCGCACTTGAACTTTGCCTACTTCTGCGTAACATTTTTCAGGCGCGAATGCAATTACTCATTAATGTCGATACTTGGAGGGACTTGGGATAAGATTTTTTAAAAGATGAGAATAATTTGCGTTTTTCAATAAACGCAAACTGAAAATTTCACACATATATTATTTTCATAAGGAATGCGCGCAGTTTTACGACGTTGAACAATGTTAGCTTTAAAGAATTAAATTTAACGTAAACGAAAAATTTCTTCTGCTAAATTGAACTAGATTTTATTCTATACAGTACGTAGAAAATCGTATTTTTTGAAAACGTAGTTTGAAATACTTTCTTTTTTTGTCATAAATAATAACTAAAACCGTTAGCCGATAATTCCTAATTTTCTATTATTCTCAATCAATCTCTTGATACTCAAAAAAATCATCAAAAGACAATTATAAATACATACTTACGTACATACCTATACACACACACACACACGCACGCACGCACGCGCACAAACACACACGCACACACACAAACACGCGTAAGTACACTTCTGATTGAAAAAATTTGTCGGGAATTAATGAAATTTGATATCCGTTTTACTGATTCGACACCGTTCGATCGCTTACAGATTTTTAGCGTCTACAAAAATTCAGATCATTCGTAAAATTTGCCCAATTAATGACGATTTCGATTGTCCAATTAAAAAAGCTGACCGCTATGTACGAACTCGTTTGAAATTTAAATCACGAATTATAGAAAAATTTTGAAGGGAAACCACTTTGATTTTCCTCGGCAAGCCTTTGCTGAAATAATTTTGTCTCACTTCGACTAATATCACAGGCTTCCACTCGTTATACGGAACTCCAGATGCGAACGGAAGCACACCGTCCCAGCAGCGGAGCCCGACGAGCCCTTCGTCGGACTGGTCGATACCCTCCTCCTGCAACGGCTCGTCGGCGACGCCCTTGTCTACGTCGTTGCCGTCGCCATCAGGTCTGCGCAGCTCTCTATCAGTGCTTCTCTCGCTCGCTGGAATTACAACCGAGCAACAGACACCGTAATTTTTTCTTCTTAAGAGCAACGCTCACCCACCTACACACGCCTACACACACGCACCACGAACTCGATGAATATTCACGCGTCTCATTACGAACAGTTCCGAGGGTTGTTCAATAACTCCACTGCAAAGCTAAGAAAATCGTGACTTTTTTTATTTTTCTAGACGCGCGTATGTTTTTTAATATCCTTAAGAGGTACAACCTTTTAATTTCTCGATAACGCATATCGCATTCTTTGTGCAAGTTTACGAAATTGGTATTCGTTTCACTGGTTCGTATCCTACGTGCAAGTTATGTTTTTTACAAAATAATGTAACAAAAAACACAATGAGGTTTAACGATTTTGTTGTCAAAATTCTAGGTAAATTAATTTTTTTTCTTTATAAGCCATGCTTTTCTTTCGTTTGACAATTTCAACGTGCCAGTGAAGAAGCATAATAATATTACATTATCGTTCTAAAAGTTATACCAATATAATGTACGAATATTATATCAAGAGATTTCAAAAGTTAGCGCACTTAAGAGCACTTTCATTCTTTTTACTACTAATTTATTGCAGACTGATAATCATCGATAATATTATAAATTTATGAACGCGGTATAAATATTTATATGGATTTCTTTTAAAAAGATCCAAACTATGAGTACCATCGAGAACGTAAAAACGTCCATTTTATTATGTCTTCTATCGATTATAACCAAAAACAGTACTGTAGCTTTTATCGATAGTTTCTTTAACTATAAACTTTCGTAAAAGATGTCATTTTCCTTTATTCCAGGGATTCTAATAACTTCGTTACATTGTATGTGCTTGTTTAATAGTTTCCTTATTACGATCTTCTTTTTTTCGTTTAATGTACGAGAGTAACGTTAAATTCTGTAACTTTCATTTACATTTTCTTTTACATCAACGACTCGCGTAATGAAAAGCATATAAGATCTGAAGCAATTCATTTGTATTTATGAAATTTTTATTTTAAACACATTCTGATCAACGTTATTTTATAATCATGAAAGAATTTTCTCTTGTAAGATTCCAGCTATTAAAAGGTAATAATGCTTTGATATACTCAAAGATATCGCATCAAGCCGTAACAAAGTGAAATATGTAATGATTAGAATGTCACTCATCTACTAAAAAAAACTTTGTCATTACTTTGCATTTTCTTTGAAAATAAAGCATAATACTTATACGGTTCGGAAGACGATCAAGAGGTTGTAAATCTATTGAAATACGTAAAAAAACCAATTTTGGGTTTAAACAGGCAAGCTTTCAACTATGTTAAAAAAATATTTCAATCAGTACAAATTTTTTTTATAAGATAATTTAGTTATAACATAATTAAAGTGAATGATCTTCTCGTTGAAAGTACACGTTAAAGCCTAAATAATACAATGACTAAATAATTTAAATCAATCCTATTTAAGAGATAATATGAAATAATTATTTATTTTCACGTATGGTTTCTTAGCGAGCATGTACATTTATTTATTCATAGCGATTTATTGCAGACGCATACACTCAAACCGAATATAATATGCGTGCACACATATGTACCTTGTGCACGAAGCCGAATGTACGCGCACATAAATTTGCTCCTACGTTCAAACACAGGAGTAAATTTGCAAAAATACAGTCAAACAAACATCTAGTCCCATCTTCCTTCCTCGTATGTACACGCATCGATCAATAAAAAAGACAGACAAATACCTGTGCTTAAATTATGGTAATTTTTAAACTTCTTTCTCTCGACTATTGTATTTATCGCAGAAGATAACGATTTTACACATTTATTTCAAAAAAGTATTTATAATACCTACACGAAATTTTTATTTTTATTCTATCGATAGTCTTTCAATAATATCGGATACGCAATAGTAAAAAATAATTTTTTTCGTAAATTTGCTTGATTACCTATATTATTCTCATCAATGGTTTTACGTTACTCGATAGTCGTACTTTCAAAGGTTGGCCTACTATTTATTTATTGTTGCGTCTACACAGACAAATACAGACATATTTAAAACAGACCCTTTAAAGATATTTAATACGATCAAAGGGAAAATATTATTCATTTTATTTTAATGGTTTTGTTGTGATTTTGTTATTTTATATTGATTACATGTAATTTTATATTTGAAATAATATTTACTTGCATTTTAAGGAAGCAGAGAAGCTTGCGTTAAGTAATTGATCTACAAGAAGGTGTGTGTAGAACTAATTTTGGTCTTTCTGAAACCCAGAAAAGTTATTCTTAATTTTTTACACTTAAAAATTCTCAATAAATACATCAGTCAATTTTACGACTTGTGCTTTTCTTTGAAAAGAAAATGTTGAATTAGACATTATAGTTCTGCAGATATAGTCTTCAATTACGTTAGGATAAGCGAAGTAGATTAGAGTATTAAAATTACCGATGAACTTACAATCATGAATAATCTCGGCTACCGAGATAAATAATCATTATTTTTTTAATAAAGAGAAGGTTTGAAGAACTTTATCTTTTTGAAAAACAAATATTGTAAATTATAATACCGAATCTGAACTCGTAGTTCGGATTCAACGTAGGAAATATTTTCAAATTAAATTCAGGGATTTGATAAAATGATTTGTTAAGTAACAATATGGCCATTTCTTGAATTAAAAGTATTTCCTTGATTTTTGTTTGAACATTTTTCTTACTTAACTACAAGTTACTTCTCAAATAATTTAAACCAACTATATGCAGCGATAGAAGTAGAAAATCGAGATTCACTGTCTCCCTTTTGGCGTTCTTTGATTTTTTCAGCTTCGTAGAACCATCCGAAGTTACGAGGTTAATGTCAGCCGTCAGTTTTGGCTATGGAATATTTCAACTGTGCGTCAGTTTATTGCCACCTTCCCTCTTAAAACTCATCCACTTTTTGGGTTTTGAAGGAGATAGACACGCTGGTCTCACGGCGTTGATGTATTCGAGATTGAGCGAAGATATGCGAGCACCGTTTGCCACGTACGATGAACTTCGTTATTTAATGCTATGCATCATTACCTCCAGCGATTTATAGGTCATCGCGAATTTCAAATACTGAATAATTTTTGTGTTCCTACTTACTTTTTGCGAAAGACATTTTTAAGACTCTGAAAATATGCTAACTTTGCTTTCAAAGAACTCGAGTTTCTTAATTTAATAGCATACTTTATTCTTTTTCGAATGAAACTAAATTATTATAACGATACCGCGCGTACAATCCAACAGTATTATGAAACTTTCTTTACTTTTCGTTACTGCATTTGTAATAAAATAAAGCCTAAAGTAAAGCAATAAATAGTAATGTTTCAATATAAGATAGACGTTAGACTAATACTCAAAAAATGTCTCGTGTTTCTCAAACATTTAGTTGGAAGCTAATCTGATAATATCTGAAACTAATATTTATTATATAATAAACGCTTTATTCGTTAATTCATGAATTTTTAATACTGTAATACGAGAATAGTTATAGTCTTCCATTTATCAATAACCAATCAACAAATCAAATTGCAATCAATCAATTAGTCAATAAAGTCAACGTGTAAACGAATTTTTATTCGAAGCATTTAAAATATTTGTTATCTTTTACAGATTAGCACTTTTGTGGTATCATACAATTGTGAGACCATTTTTCGCTCTTGATGGATGGAACGTGAAAGCTGGTGTCGAAGCGGCCAAAGAATTAATCGCCGAATGTCATCCCGAATTCGAAAATTCGGCTCTATTTTTGTTCTTCAGTGGCAGAATCGAACGCTTACAGGTGATGCGAGGACGACAGATTTTTTTACTGCACTTTTTTTCACCGTCCACGCATTCTTATAATTGCTCATCCATGACAAAAAGTCGAACGTCCACAGTTTTTGCGATTACCCGAGTTACCCAAGCTTTCTATATCGAAAAATCTATTCTTAAGCTACGTTGATTGTTTCCATTGTAAAAAACATGGTTTTCTGAATTAATCAATCTCTTCTATAATTACCTCACCGTATGAATTATTTACAGTGCCGGCATTTTCGATGAAATGTAGGCAACGGAAATGTAGCTGCAACAATTAAATACAATGGAAATTAATTAACGAAATCCTATGCACAATATTGGATGTTCATGCTCCTTTTTTTCTAACTTCCCAGTCCAATGTAAGCGGTGCTTTGCGGGCGTACGAGAAAGCCGTGGAGATGTCGGCGCAAAGAGAAGTGAAACTGTTCTGCTTGCACGAAGTTGCCTGGTGTCACCTAATTCGCCTTAATTACGAAGACGCTCATTGCTCCTTAAAGACGTTGCAGGAAGAGTCTCGTTGGTCTAAAAGTTTCTACGCGTATCTTGCTGCTGGTATGTATCAGATTCTCAAACTGATTACGTCTCTCCGCAATGAGCTGTTTATTTTTAGCCGCTCATGAGCAGTCGGCATCGTACTATTATCTTCGCCTTATCTCACACCGTTTTCCGTTATTTTGCTAATATTCAAGGGATCGCGTAAAGAGGCAATTTCTCTTCCTCTGGATCTTAACTGTTTCTAATTTTCTTAGAGTTCAAACCGCCAAAGAAGGGAGAATTTACACTAAATATTTTCTACCGCGTTTACGTTATTGATTGAAAGTATCCGTGTTTTTTTTAATTTTTAAAATATCGGTCACATTATTTCATAAATGTTCGAATTGTGGCGTTTAAGCATAAATTGTCGCATTTTATTACTAACTATCGAAATTCATGTTTATTTTCATTCATTCGGAATTGTATTTTAAAGCCTAATAAATTATGCAGAGTCTATGCATTAGATAAGCATGGTTTCCAATTATCGATCATTACTTTGTAAATTTGATGTTTCTATGATTTTAATGCCTTGAAATTGACCATATTAATTGACAAGTTACATTTTTTTAGTTTGTTCCGGGGCTGAGGGTGACTTGGAGAATTTGTCGTTAACGTACAAAAAGCTTTTGCATTTCATGGAGGGTACAATTAAGGAAACGCAGCTTGGACTATTTATTTCTAGACGTGCGCCGAAACTTATTGATCAAGAAACCGTATGCGCGCACAGTATTGCATATTATAAATTGTTAATTTTCGAGTTACTTTACCTTTGGAATGCAATGCCCTCCTGCTCCATCGAATCACTTCGCAGTATTCTTGTTGGTTGGTATTTACGCTAATATAGAAAAAGTACACTTTTTTCATTTGCGTTATTTATTTAGTAATTGAAAAAAAAAATCGAAGCCAAACAAATCGAAATAATAAAAGAATTTCAATGTCATGAAAATATTTATAATTAATTTTCAAAATGTCGCCCCGTGTATGACGTTACGTTACGTTATAAATGACGAATAGTTTGGAAAAATGTTATCAGATTTATCGAAATTCAACGAAAAAGAACCAGTACGTTTTAAATTTATTTACAAAAAAGTACATCATATTTTTCTTATAAATAATTTAAACATATTTCTAAAATTTATTTCTAAAATTTATACAGAAAGTGAAGAAGAATTAATGCCAATCTATCTCAGACAATAGAAATTATAATTACATTAGGTCTAATAATTATTGATATCATAGAGAGTAAAAAAATAATTTCCTTGAAAAATCAAATTTTCGACCTGCAAGACGTTATGTGCTCATTACAATAAAGTATAATTACAGATGAAATCAATATAACTACAGATCTAAATATAAAAGTTATTAAGTCCACAAATAAAAATATACACTGTTTAACGATATAATGTTTCATTCCAAAAATAAAGAGTTTTAAATAATATAGCTCGTCAATTTGAAATAAATAATACTGTTCTAGATATTAATATATATATATATATATATATATATATATATATATATATATATATATATATATATAGTTAAACCATATTGAAATGTAGTTGAACATTTACATTTTTAATTTCACTATTTTAAATCAATATTTTAAATAAATTATTTACATTTATGAATTTATCCACTCTAAGAATAATAAAGTTTAAGGTAAAAGTTCAATGCAACCCAATAAAGAATTATTACAATAAAATTATTTATAGTATTAGGATTAATCTTTACTACCAGTCCTTTTCATTTTCCATGAAATCTGTATGAAAATAAATATAATCTATAAGCATCCCTTAAGAATATTCTAATTATTAACATTAAAATTAAATTTATTCAATATTACCATAAATATCATAATTTCTCTGAATAAATTTAAAGAAATTTGAGCTGATATATTAATTGAACAGAAAATAAATCAGCATAATAATCTATAGCCAATTATTATTAGCATTATTAACTAATAAACCCTCAACTTCTTATAGTTATTATACTAATTAGCATTCCTTCTATATGAACTACAGATGAGTAAGCTACTAATAATTTTATATAAGTCTATCGTAAACAAACTATTCTTAAATAAATCATTTCAAGTAACCTAATAGAAATCAATGAACATTTTTTATTAATTCTTGTTTTTATTATTATTATTGACCAATAGACACCATATCCCCCGAACTTAAATAAAAACTCAGCTGAAAGTAATTGGGGCCTCTACATGAGTTTTAGGTATAATAAATCTTATAATTAATATTAAACCAAATTAGAATTTAATAATAAAATTTAAAAATAAAATTTTAAATTTATTTGTACTAAAATTGTTTCTTAGATTATGAATCAAATAATTTAAATTAATCTATTCTTAAAAAAAATTTAATATTTCTCATCGTGAGTCCAAGGGCTTACGTAAGTCGACTTTTCTACTTAATCAATGCGACTCCTCTAAAATAGTATTAATTTCAACGATCAGATACAAGTTTTTTTAATGAGATTTTCTTGCGAAGATCGAATAGCGTAAGTCGTGGTGTTTACCATATTATTGTTGTTTTCAGAATGCAAAAATAATCATTTGGAAGAACCAATGAACGGCTTATCAGATCTAATTGAAGGAGCAGCTTATTCTTACCTTGGAGATAAAGAGGCTGCTACGAGATGTTATCGTAATTGTTTAAAACGACGGTTACCATCCAAAGATATTGAAGATCAACACATTAGTGCATTTGCACTTTATGAACTCGGTAGTACGCTGTGCACAGGAATTGTAAGTACCACTTCAATACTTAGAAAAAGATTATTCCATTTAATTTTTATGTTTCTCTTATTTATATATGACTTGAGTAGTATATATTACAAGATTACTCGATCAATTATTTCTCAAAATTTTTCCAATTATTTAAAATAATTCAAAATAATTAAATACTGGCGGATGAATTATCTTTCTACCGTCTTTGAAAACTTTCATTATTTCAGCTTCACGTCTAAATAAACTTTCAATGTAAAATTGCGTTAAACACGTTAATAAAAATAAAATTATTTAGTTTTTTGCTTGAGCTTGAACTCATAATCCGTTGGAATAAAATAATCTAAATGTAAAAGCTTTTAAGATTTTAAATAAGGTATAATTAGCAGTTAGGAATATCAAATTAATATTGTAAAATCGTGTTTTATCGTTATAATTATGAACATACTTATTAATTTTATGAGTCAAATTTGCTAATTGGATTCGACACAACTTTTTCTATTTTTCTAGTATTTTGTATTTTATAAACATAAATGTAAGTGTAACGAAACTTTTCGATGTCTAGTGTGCAATGAGTTTTATGAAGTATCGTTAAACACATTTTACATTGGATAATTAACGTATAATTTTATAATTAATAATAATTATCATTTCTAATATTTAAGTCATGTATTTTACAGAATGTCGAAGAGGGAAGGTGTATACTTCAAAGGGCTCGGTCGCAATATAAAGATTACGATTTCGAAAGTCGTCTGAACGTAAGAATTCATGCAGCTTTGAAGAAAGTATCTTAAGAGAGCGCAGTAAACGAAAGAATATTTTGGTTTTCTGTGTTTTGTAAATGCAAGTTTTCAAGGAACATGATATTGATCATTGTACAGTGATAGTAGATTAATGCTTTTAATAAAAAGTTAAGATAGCCATTGTTATTCTATTAAAAATAAACTATTATTTTTTTATAAAAAATTTAGAGGAGCTTAAAATATACGTACGCATTGAGGAAAGAAGGAAGTAAACAATGATAAAATTGATTCACGATATGACATTGTAATTTAATAATATAATAATATTTATATTGTATCTCTATAATACAAATATTTTTTTATCTCGAAACATTATAAGTGAGGGAATAATCTATTTTATTATAATTATTAATATATTTGTATCTTTTTTGTCTGGTTTCTACATCATTGTGGATACACGCATACATGTATACAAAAAATAGAATCGAAATTCAATTGAACTTGTTCATTCGGATATTGAGTGCATTCCACGTATGTATCCACATGTACACTATCTGAAAATACAAGTTTCATATACGTCGAAGGAAATGCACTACTGTATCTCACGTACGTTAATCAAAATACAACAAAAACAATATGATATTTACACGATTTTTAAATCAGATACCAAAATTTAGATTCTTATTATTTCACGAGTATTTTTTCTTTGGAGTGGAATTTCTTAATAAAATATACATTAATTAATTGAACTTAACGATAGCGTTTCAATTTTATTTCTATATTAGACTTATACTTGCAAGAAAGAAACGTTTGTTGATTTATATTTTTAATTCTAAACTATACTGGTTGTATTATGAGAATTGTACAAATATTTAGATACGCGTAAAAAATTATATTCAATTTTGATATGTAAGATACAAAAAACTTATAAACAAACAATAAATTATTTTTCATAAAAAAAACTTGTCTTTTTAATATAGAAATCACGAATAAAAGGTATAATTCCAATTAAAATAATTTAATATTAAGCTTAACAGAGATGTAAAATTTATATAAAAATGGTGTAACATTATAGCTACCGAAGCAATCCAGTCTTACAATGTGACAAAATACCTTAATTCAATTTGAAATTTGATTTCCATTTAATCTTTTTGTGGTTGATGTTGTTCATTTAAGATTTCATTTAAGTGATGTTTAAGTTTTAAGTTTAAGTTTAAGTTTAAGTTTTAATGTTTAAGTTTAAGATTTCATTTAAGTTCATTTAAGTGATGTTCTTCATTTAAGAATAAATATATTTTTTTAAATTATTTTCACTGGAATGTTAAATACCTTTTCATAAAAAAGATTTAAATAAAAAAGCTATATGTTAATTTTTAAATACATTTTTTTCGAACGATGTAATGCCAAATCTGTATGATAAAAATGAATATGGTTTTCGCACAAAAATATTGTACGTCATAAAAGAAATTACATTATTTTCTAAGTATTTCTTAATAAAATATCTTCCCTTTATTCATTTATAGATTGTATGTTTTTGTATTTTATTAATTTTTTATCATTATGCATTTTCGTATGTTATTAAAAAATACATTCTTAAAATATACGTATAGGTGCTCGTGTGTTCGTGTTTTTGTATCAAATTTAATGAAAGGGTTAAAGATTTACATTAATTTACTTGTAATAAATTTGATCTCATATGATTATATCTTTGTAATTTTTAGTAAGCGAAGTTGAACATCGGTTTCGATTAATTTTTGAAAAACCTCGAAAAGAATCATTTTTCACGAATAAGTAAATATTTACAATTAATTTGATTGCGTTACATTTAATGACACGAATGTAGCATTTATTAAAAATTGAGCCAAACAATCGAATTGTACTTCCATGACTCATAAACAGAAAAGTTTCTTTAAGAATGATTGGGAGGCAAGGAATCTGATGAATTATCAAAATACGTGTGACTTTAATGTGGGAAGTTACCCCACACAATCAACCTGTTGTCCAAAAACTTCTCGGTCCCAAAAATTTATCAAGCCTTTTCTGTCATTCATAATATCGGTGATGCTTGGTGAGTTGTGTGAATATCAATAAAACGTTTGTTTATTAATATCATCAATTCCAATTAAATGTGCGTAGTACAGAAGGCAATAATTAAGACAAATATTTTTCAGCCATATCCATGACGCATCTGTGCGAAAAATATTCGAGTAATAATTCCTTTAATGCGATCAAGTCAGATTTGAATACATTAAGAAATAATTTAAACTTTCTAACGGTAGACCAGTATCATTTTTAATATACTTTTTTCTTGCACTAATTTAAATGCTGATATTTTGTATAGAGCGAAGTGAAAGTATTAATTAGATCGAGGAATGAATTTGAGAATAATTTGAAAAAGAATACTTATGAGATATGTAAGCTATCTAAATCAATATCCGAGCTTAGAAATGAAGTGTCCGAGGGTAAAATCATTACTTATCTAAATAATAATAAAAAACAATGATAACATACCATGTTTATAACCTTTAAATTATGGTTCCTTTACTTTATCTTAATCGAAATTTATTTGCAAAAAAATGATTAGAAGCCGTAACGATGGATAATGTTAAGGATTTGGTGAGAACGGAATTACAGATTTACGATGCTGATAAGACTGGAAGAACAGACTACGCGCTCGAAAGCTCAGGTGTGGAAATAAAGCCGCCAATTTTTCCTTAATTCTCTAAACATGCAATTTGTTTAGGGGGCTCAATTATTTCCACGAGAGACACTGAAACTTATTCTCATGGCGAACCAATTATGAGTCTTTTTGGAATTCCGCTTTGCAAACAGCAAAATATCCCACGAATAATTATTCAGGTTTCACTTATTGTTAATATTTTTTACGTTAAGTTAAAATTTTCATTTAAAATCACTTTTAACCGAAAGAGCAGATAGAAAATGAATTGAGTTTGATCAGTCTCTTTGATCACGGCGGAACCTTGTATACCTCCAAGCGCATGCGTTTGTTTTTTAAAGAAAAAAAAAAAATGTAAGAAGATTAGTGTAATAAATGTTGTGCAATTAATAAATGTAATAAATATTGTGAAATAATTGAAAATCTTATGAAAATAGTGAAGTTAAATAGTGAATACGTAGTTTACTAAGACTGCTGGTGATTATAATCAACACAATAGATCCGAAAATTGATCGATCAGTAAAGGATATTCTTATGTCATTGAGATCGCTGATTATCAAGTTGATATAAACTCATAAAAATCACAAATTACTCGATAATTCTGATGGATCTATGGTGACATTTGCCAGCCACGGCTATTTAGAAACGTTATCGCCAATAGAAAAAACTCTTGAAGTTAGGCTAAGCCCAGGCTAAACTCGAAGTACAAGTGATTTATCGTTTCGGTTCAATAGATATTTAATTATTCATTAGTTGAGATAAACATAGAAAATAAGGAGTTGAGTGCATTTGTAATTAAAGAGGTGAACATTGATGCAAACTATTGCCTAGGGAGAGGAAAACGTTCCGGATAAATGAGTTTGAGCGAATGATTTTGCGATATTTAAAAAAGTTTTAGTAAACAACAAAATTGGTGAAAAATTGTTTTTCTTTAAAAAAGAAAACCAATTATGTAACTTAAGCTAATTTTAAATGTATTGTAATTTAATTTGCGTAATTAAAGGAAAAACGAAAGTCTCATTGAAGTAAATTTTCTAACTTTACTAGACAGGCGCACGTCCTGGAGAATGTTGGGCCTTTAAAGGCAGTCGAGGCGCAGTTGTAATTAAACTCTTAGGCTATGTACGTATTACTGGAGTTACCCTTGAACACATACCTTCAACGATTGCGCCAAATAGCGATATTAGCAGTGCCCCAAAAGGTTTTTCAATCAGCGTTAGTTTCTACAATATATTTTTATTTCTACGTTCCTTTATTTTCAATGAAAAATTGACTAATGTTATGTTACTCAGGGCTTAAACGATGAAAACGACGAGCAAGGATATTTACTCGGTAGTTATATGTACGATAATTCTGGGCCTCCAATTCAATACTTCGAAGTTGAAGTAAATTTTCTGATTTTTATATATCCTATTTTTAATTTAACAGTATTACTCATTTCATAACATTTATTATTAATTTACAGAATGAAAATAATAGGGCGTACGATATCGTTGAGTTGAAAATTCATTCCAATAACGGTAACAGTAATTACACGTGTATCTATAGGGTTCGAGTACACGGAGATCTTACAGTAAAATGACAGCTAGTTAATTAGATCGAAAAAAGATTTTGTTTTAATATAGATATCTATTTCTCAAATACTTTATACTTATACACAATAGTAAGTAATTTTTAGACTACTCAAGGTATTTGAACATTCTTTTAATAAACATTAAATTAATTGTAGACTTTCAATACTAATTTCAATTCTTAACGCTTAATTTACAATTGGCTTAATTGCTCTGCACACGAAAGTAAGTCAGTCGCTTTATTTTTTGTGAAAAACTCTCGGATGCTTAATCAGAACTCTCTGAAATATTTTATTATCCTAAATATTTTCGTAACAATTATTGTGCAATTGCTCTTCTTAGTACGAGCAATTTCATGAAATTTGGATACAGGTTTAGTTGAACAGAATACACAAAAATTAACGTAATCTTCATTCGATATATTTTGTCTTTGTACAGCTCTTTCACATTATCAATTGTCTTGTCTACGTTTCGATTCTTTCTATACGGTTACCTCTCACTCTTCCATTTCATCACTCATTCTCACATTACTTTTAATTGGCTACCTCTTACTTGGCAATCTCACGCACGTGTTAACTTTTTAAACCCTTGCTGGACTATGTAACTTCGCGTACCCCGCTTGTGCTTTGCAGTACGTTTATTTATCTTAAATATTCATGAAACTAAACTACGGCTTGTTTATTCTTTCATTAGCTCGCTAAATGTACGTAAAATAGTGCGCGGACTGCTATGGCGGGGCAGATCTTTAGTAAAACTGTCCTTTTAAATATACATGTATTTATATATCTTTTACTTTATTAATCATTTTATTACAGTTTTCAAGAAACTCTTTATTTTATTTATTTAACCCAGTTTCCTCGATGAGATTTAAACGACGTGTCAACAAAAGGACATACGACTTTGCGCTTAGTATTCTGGTATTGTATGCGTCGATTTCTCGTTCTGTTTACATGGTATAGTTTACGACATTTAACTCGACATACTTGCATTATTATGCAGGTCTTCTAACTTTTTTTTTCTAGTTTCATTCGTTATTTCAAAGAAGACTTACAAAATTATGCACGCGAATATTTGCGCTTTTCGCTAAAAGTACTTTTCTGTTTATTATTTATAATGGATAATTGTGGGTCTCTCTCTCTCTCTCTCTCTCTCTCTCTCTCATTCACTTAAGCTTTCCGATGTTTTTTTCGCAATCGCCATGGAAATTATAAAAAGAAAAGAAAAGAAAAGAAAAGAAAAGAAAATGATAATAAAAAAAGAAAATAATGGTTTGACAGTCATGCTCATATCGTACAATAGAAGTATCATTAAATTCCTTTTTTTTATAGTTTGCATTAAATCGTCGATCTTCACTTAGATCACTGGCTAGATAATTCGGAGGTCAGTCGTCTAATGCTATCGAGCTATCGAGATTTGTATGTTGCCAAGTGGTCAACTCTAATTCACGCTTATATTTAACGAACAAAGTCGACAGTAGTGTTAAAAAAATCAATGTTTGATTCTTCTTTTTTTGTTCTATAAGAGACAGCTATCGGTTTCGATGCACGAAGATACATATTTTGTAGAATTAGCTTAGCAGTTTAAAAAAATGATTGTCAAAATGTTTGGTTAAAGGAATTCGACATTTTATCATACGAAAAATGTACTATTTATAATGTTCACAAAGGCAGCTTTCGCCAATAGTGTAACGATGATTTGGAAATAATTAATTGTACATAATAATAATTCCCTGTATTCCAGTAGACAATAAATTCTCAGTAATGAACTTCCAAGCTTATATTTTCAATAAAAGTATTTTCTCATGATTTGAACCTTGTTTTTAGATCTTTGGAAACGACTAATAGAATGATCGTATATAAATTAAATATAAAATTTAATTACTACTATAATAATCAGGTTAGGAGCTTAAAATAGTGACTTTGGAAATGTGTTTGATGAACTTTCAGTGGATTCGTGCTCGTTGATCTTCTACTCTTTAAATCTAAAGCAAACACTTTTACAGTTTCTCAATTCGTTACAACAGTTTTTAAAATTAGTTTAGCAATGTAATTTACTTTACTTAAAAATTCTAGTTTAAAAAAAATATTTACAAAATATTTACATACTCAGTCATAAAATTGAATTGTTGAGGAAACAAGATAAAAGTTTTTATGAAGATAAATATGTAATGCCATTGTGTGCATTGGACTTTATTTGTTATTCAAAAGCAAAAACTCTAGTTTTTATTATATATCGATGAATATATTTTTACATTGTTTAGATAAAAAACTGTTGTTATTTACAATTTCCTACAATTAAATAATCTTTATAGTAAATAATTAAAATTCAAGTAAACCTTCGATAGCTAATTTTAATTTTAATTATAGCTTTATTCGGTCATGAACATAAGTTGAGCAGAAGTTGCTCTTGCGTATTTTCTATTTTCTTAAGGGCGAACCTGTAAAATGTATCATTATAGAAATAATGCGAATGATGCTAGCAAGTACTTTTCATTAGATACTTAAGGTTGTTAGCGAATGCAAGAACCAAGTCATATAAACATAAATATTTATATTTATATGGTCGCACTACTTATCCTTGTGAGCAGAAGTTAAAAATTGATTTTTAAAATACACTAAGAAATTTACTTGTGATTCCATTAATTTATACAATTCTGAAAGTTTGCAAACGAATATCTTTAGCCAAAAGGAGTACTTCTATGGTTTAATTTTTGTTGTTTGTTAATAGCAATGCTTAATCTAATTCACTTGACACGAAAAGAGCTTTTTTCTCTATTTGACATTTTAACGGAGACGCCACTACCGGGCGAAGATAAGTCGACATTTTTAAAGGCATACAGTTTCTTTTATACTCAATAATCTCGACAATCATTAGTACGCTACGTATAGTATCAAAATAAATCACACCAAGTGTACAGAGTAGAATGTTGCACATGTATATACAGAGAACTTTCTTTAACTCATCATTAAATCGCCCTCTACTATTTTGTCATTTCATTAGGTTAAGTTTTATTAAAAATTTGAGCTAATATAGCTACTCGTTTGCTGTCTGTTAATTATTTTTTTATTCCATTTGCCATAAGTTCATTGTTTTCTCTCGTTAAAAGGAAACGCGCTATAATTAAAATATATCACAGCTGTTAATAAAAAATCCTTTACGAAGTCAAAGCAGAGTAAAACAAAGGATTTGAACTATTTATCTCGATGAAGTATCAGAGCGCGTAAACGGCACTAGACTCAATATTTTTTCTTTTCTTTTTTTCTGTTCATGAGAAGCTTTAGAGAGCAACGCTTTTAAAACGTCAAAGTCTCGGAAGTACTTTTCCTCTATGTAAAGTTGTAAAATTTCAGAAAAGTTTCAAAAATTCCGTAGAAAAGTGACAGCGTAATTACCTGAAACATTCGATCTCAGGATCAACCGCTAAGTACGATGATTACTGCAAAAGAAATTTTTCATTTTATTCGTATTAAAAATTCAGGTTTCGCGGTTACGCTTCAGCGACATCGTTAAAGGTTAGATTCTCTAAATATCTATTACGCAGTACGTTATTTCTCATGGGAGATAGAAAATCGTTAATTTCCGTAGCTGTAACGTCATTCACGAGATTGTCCCGTTGTTTTAGATGATGGAAAAATTCAGAGGAAAACTTTGTTTGACTTTAATTTTTTGCCACTTGGAAAATCAATCCCGAGACTCCGAGTGCCCTTAGTCGTGAACATCGTCGCGAGGAGGAAAAAGTGATCGAAAATCTTGTTAACGACTAGACCGTCGCCTTCGACTGTTTTGCGCTCGCGCTAACGCGTAATTTCACGTGCAATCGATTTCGCACGGAGAAAAACATTAGATTTTTTTTATCATTATTTGAAATTCTCTTTTACCGGTTTAGGCTCAGAAGAGTTTTCTCGATTGTTTCGATAAGCTATTCTTATTATCGTTTAATTAAAACTTTAATCGAGCTCGGTTTATCTTGGTATCGAAAAAGTTGCTATCGAAAACGAAATAAACTTGGGCAATTATTCTACCGATTCGTCATGCGAAAGTTGAATTCTGCATTTTACAATTCATTCAATTATTTCTCAGACAACTTTATCCTTTTTACTTGCAATTATGAAAGGTAATTGTTACTCTGTACAAGAGTTATTACTGTGAAAGTATTTTATTTTAAGTCCACGTTCAGCAATGATTGATCTGCAATGTTTGACTAAAAATATTTTTATGCTTATCTCAGTGCGAAATTAACATTTTATCACTAATATTAAAAGTTTTTCTCGGCGTAAGGAAACCCGAGAATCGTCCGAGCTACGTTTATACAAATAAAATTTCTTTTTAATAAATTACAGATGGACACGGAGTGTCAATATTCATCTAAATACGCTAATATCGCACCCACGCTAATATAATTATACTCATTTATTTGTAACATGACATGCTGTTTCGGCACACTTAACTGACGCTTATTTTGTCGTACTCCTTATTTTTCAACTCATTTTCATCAGTTTAGAACGAGTTTCCTTTATTAGCTCTTGCAATTTATCAAGCATTTGCATTCGATCGTGGGAATCGATGAAAATTCTATGAAAACTCTCCATATTGGCGTTAAAAACAACGATGATATTTAGAGATTGTCACGAGGGTGTCAACGCTGCAAAACAATAGCGAATCGCAATAACAAGTTCTTTTTTAACGATAAAGGATACTCCCGCTCTGGCTCATTAAAAAGACTGTACCTAAGTTTAGAAACGGTTTTCGCTGCTACAGCAAACGGTTGTTTGCGTGTAATAAAAAAAGGAGAGGAATTTGATTTTGAAGAATAACGGTCATGTTATTGCGAACGGGTTAATGATTTAAAGCGGTTGCAACTAAGGTGTGTACATATATATATATACATATATATATATATATATATATATATATATATATATATATATATATATATATATACATGTCTTACGTTGTCACGGAACTTTATAATTGAACTTATATTGAAACCTAATAACAGTTCTCGACGTAATATTTCTCTGCTTTCATCGTTGAACGTTTTTCTTTTGAATCAGGAGCTACGCAATACTGACTATCCGTTGATCATCACACTTTGATTCACAAATTTGTATCTTCGAACGTCTCGCTCCGCTACATTTTGTCTTGGAAAAGGCGTCAAAGGCGAAAGAAGGTATGTATATACAACGACTATATTGTCATGCACTACAGTCTCTCGAAGAGTCCACGAACAGGACAGGACAGCGAAAGATACACACAAGTTCATCGTGCTTGTAATTTCTTGTTGTTTTTACATGCTCTTGGAATTACCGCTACGGAGACAGATATTCTTCACCTGCTACACAATTTTTAATAGGATTTTTGTGAAAACTTCGCTTTGTTTAAGCTCGAGAAGAAAAGCAAAACTCGGAGGTTTATCATTGTACTGCTCTGCAAATCTAATTCCGGTAATTGGTTCCAACTACATAGAGTGCTTTGGTATCTACTGATGGAAAAATTGCTTGCTCTCTATTAGCTTGCGACGTATAAACATCGGAAAGGGAAACCGTCCTAAGTGATTTTGTAAGATTTTGAATTCCAAAGTAAAGAATGAGTCTAGATTATTATTCTTTGGAGTAGAAATTGGAGTAGAAATAGAATACAAATTAGAGTAGAAATTATTAATACTATTATTACAAGTTTAATACTACCTATTATGTAATTAATTCCCCTCTTTTTATTTCAAGTTGACTCTTAAACACTTTTATTAAGTTCAGTAGTTTGTTCTTTAATATATACTTTACGCACGCACAGACACACGCACACACCCATTATAAAAATAATTTTGATTTGCAGGCTTAAATATTATTAAATAAATCCAACATTTACTTCACACAAATATTTTAGTACAATAGAAATAAAAATTATAAAGGCATTCATGAATTACCGATTAACTTACTGTCAAGATTAGCCTGCATGTTAAAAATAGCAGTTTCTAATGTATGCACATACAAACTTCTTTCATTTTCACATAAAATCCATTAGAATATGTAACAGTAGGTTCTTGAAATAAAAGAGACGTAAATTTCATTTCACAAAGATATAAAAGTGTTTCAAATTAGAACCAATTACTCAGTCATAGATCTTTCAGACATTTCAATGAACAAATTATAAACAAATTTAAAGTATTTAATATAGCATTACAAATGTAGATACAATCACTTATGCAAATGTAGATAAAGTAATTTTAAAAAGTGCTAATTTTTCCATCTAAATAACCAATCTATATTTAAAGAATTGAGCCCATTATTTATCAACTTAAATATTTACACGTTACATTACATATTTCTTGAAGATATCAAAAGTGGCTTAAATATTACGAAAAATCTATCGACTGCATTCTTTAAGTATTCTTCTAATTTTCCACTTTTATTACATCTCACGATTTTGCGGTCTTTTTCAAACGTGGAACTTTTTTAAATGAAGAAAAACGCATCGTAATTCGAAATGTACGAACAAAATTCTAAATGACTCATCGATCAAGCGTAAAAGGCTATCAATGCATTCTTCAGTGATAAAGGACAACGATCTAAGGTTAAAAAGTCGTAAAACACGTACGAAACAAAAGATTACCCTATGAAATATTCTCCATTTTCACGACATCCCTCCGCAGTATCGGATAACTGTCAACATATGCAAATTAAGCTCTGCTTCGCACAACCAAAAGATACGGACTCCGTAAAAGAGCTTCCGGATGCTTAAACAAAGCGAGCGCGGGCTAATACATCCGCTCTACGAGTCGCCATCGTCCAGATTCGGAGTCTTCTTGGTGCGCTCGTCAGTCTCGGTGGTGTCATCAACGACGACAACGAGCTCGGATTCACCGGCCCGGGTCTCCTCCTGGCGCTCCTTTTCCTGTTCTCGCGTCTCGTCCACAAAGATGCGCAGTTCGACGCAACTCGGCCCGACTCCGACGCTCACGTATTGACGCTCGTCTTCGGGTGCGGCCTCGACCTTGACTTCCTCCTTCGCGTACGGCTGGCCGTAGGCGAACGAGGATGCGACCACCGGCTTGAGCCTCGAGGGTCGCCTTTCGTTGATCACCGACTGGACGTCCAGGTCTACGGGTGCTGCCGGAGTCTCCGTGTGGCTCGATTTTTCGTCCTTTATCGGGTCGCGGCGCACATACGTCGCGGTGCCGACGCCGTAGCTCGAGATGCTCGGCGATCTAGATCCGCTGCAATAATTCAGAAATCGAATTACCATTTGTTTAGGAAGACGGTACCGAGTTTTCTTCTCAAAAAACCAGGTGCTTCTAAACTAGGCGAGCATAAGTAAAATTAAAAAATTGCCACTTTGCGTGGCGATTAGTAAGCGTACGCGTTCTATACGAAAGTGCTAGAAGAGATTTATTAATTTATATCGAGTCAACCAACTGAAAGTTCTAGCTTCCCAATAGAAAAAGCTATGACGTACTGAAGTTTCGTTAGAAGGTTGAAGTTTCTTTTCACGTTAAATTAATTCTCGATTTTATTATAAATTTTTTTTATAAAACCATGCAAGTAAAGAGAAAGTTTAAACGTTGAAAAAGATCGTTGGTCAAATTTTCTGAAATTTCATCGGATTTCTGATGAGACATCGCGCTAGACTTTAGAGAGAACGAGTAACAAGTTTGGATACAACTTGCGAATTGCCAGAAATTTATAAAATTAAAAAATTTTTTTATACCGAATTACCAACAACAAAATATGACCATTTTGAAAATCGTTAACAAAATCCTTGACAATTCGCTTAACGCGATTAGCCGCTAGTGAGCAAATTTCCGCGGGATATATTCGGGGTTCGTATCTCGTAAGGAAATTGACAAACCTGGGACTGGTCTCGGAAGAGTAGAATTCGGGGGTGGGTATCCTCGCCTTGGCCGAGCCGAGGTCCGCGATGGGGCACAGGTAGCTCCTGTACTTGTAGCTGCCACTGGTGTCGGCGGTGACACTCGAGGCCGAGTTGCACGAGGGTCTGCGCTGGAGGATGGATTCGACGGAGACTGGCCTCGAGGATGATTCGACGCTTAGGAAGGAGCGGCTGGTCTCGGGTGCACTTGAGCGCGACAGGTATTTGGCGCTACCGTGGGTCATCGACACCGAGGACGAGGAGGAGAGGCGATGGGGTATTATTCGCGGCACGCACAGGTTGCTCGCCGGCTTGCGTATTAGCTCCGCGACCTCGAAGTGCATGGGTGGCGTCGAGAAGATGCCACCCTGACGATGCTGCGAGTGGAAGGTCTGACGACGCTTAACTTTGAATTTCGAGGGCTTGGCGATGCTTCCGCGCTGCTGATTTATGGAGCGCCTACCGTCGTCCATTGTTGATACAGATGCGTCTACTGGTTTTCGAAAAGAGGGCAGACTCATTAGTTTTCACCCAGTTTCTGCTTTTTATTTTGTTAGTGCTGCATGGCATTACGCGTGCACTACGAGCGCACATTGTCAAAAGGATTCTTGTGTGAAAAGTGGGATTTGTTTGGCTTGAGCGAGTCGCGTGCGGATCTGAGAGGGGATGGTGGTGTTAAGTGAACACGCAATTGGAATGACATATATGACGTAGAAAGGTTCTAGACAAGTATTTACAAACAATCAAAAGAGGGGCTTTTGTTAGTTTTTCAGACTTATAAACTTTAATTTTGTACAAGTGTTACAAGTAAATAACGATTTTTAAATAACGATTTGAATTTTAAACTTCTACCTTTTGCCTATTAATTATCAGATTAAGAAGCTTCTTGAAGATGTACTCATCTATTTCTTTTGTATTTAACGCTTTCATTTTATTCTTCGCTGTAACACGAATTTTGTCTTAAAATTGCTGCTTTTTAAAATAATCATATTAATTGCAACGAAATTTTGCTTAAGAAATTTATAACCGAATATTTAGAATTTAATTACAAATTATTATGTTGCTTTGAAAATTAAAAATTTGGTGGATGGATCGTTATGCACGTTGGAAGAACGTGATTTCGTTAACATTAAGTGAAATTATTTTAGTGAAATTATGAGTACGAAATCATTTTTAATCTTGAAGCGATTTTTCAAATAATTTTTATAGTATAAGGAGAAGAATTATGCAAATATTTTAGTTTGCAAATAAATGAGGGTATAAAATTAAAGTTTATATTGTCTTTGTTTACGTAGAGGAAAACACATTTTTTAATACTTCATGAAGTATATCGATGTAATGTAGGATAATAGTTAAGTAACTCGATATATTTTTAAGTTTCAAGTTGATTATATTAAATACTTCTTAAGGCTTTTGTCATACTCAGAATTTTAAGCAGAATATTATTGTTTGTTAACCCAATATCATTAATTAACAATCGATTTTTATGTTTTCCAAGTTGTTTGATTATTAGTTAAAAAATTAGACGAAGCTCCAGTATACTGGCAATATTAAAATTTACTTATGTTTTTAAAAATATGTGAGAAATATTTAAAAAGTGTATGTGCACTTATCAAATCGGTGAATTAGAATATCGTATAAAAAAATTGAAAAATATTTATCAAAATTATACTAGTGTTTAGATTTTTTAACAAGAATTCATATTTATTAATTTGACAACTCGAAATAAAACTTCGGTGTAAAAAATTGCTTGCGTATGCTTAAACATCCTATAAAAACTGCTTTTCTCTAAAAAGAAAATTCGTAAATTAGTTGTAGTTAGATTGTAAATATTAGAATGCTCTATTAAAACTATGTATCATGTTTTATTAGTTTAGTTACATTATTTCTCGATTATAATATTAATCGACAACGGGTCGTCTAATCATAAACAAAGTATATATTATTATTAAATAATTTCTTGTACGAAGCGGAAGAGATTAAAATTTGTGTTCAAGTTATTGGATTACGAATTTCTTTCCCAGTGACTGAACCTCTACAGGTTTTATGTATTTTTTTTTAATTTACATTTGAAAAAACTGACGATAAATTGAAAGTATTTGTGTCTATATATTTATAGTTGTAAGGTACATTTGTCTTAATACAATGAATAAAGCCAGAGGTATTTATTATAAAATTTACGTAACGTATTACATTTATATATAATAATAGCAGCAGTTTTGTAAAGATAAAAGAATTTTTTAAGCAGATTACATAGAGAAAAATTGATAAAAAAGTCCCATATTTTAGAAACTCGTATGCATTACAAGAAAAGAAATTGATATCATATTTATTTTTTTACCTCAAAAATATTTTTCATTTATTAAGTATAGGAGACTTTTATCGGATCGTTCATTGTGCTTGTGTAAAATTACCGAGAGCGTGAAGGGAACCAAAATGAGAAAATTCTGACACCTACTGATTTTACCTTCAATAAGGTCGGATAAGGATAGAAATTTCAAGAAATAAAAATCTATCATCGACGTCGAAAAACCATTAACTGTTAAAAATAGGTGTTCTGGAAAATAAAATGGAGCCGTTTAAAAATCATTATTTCTGTCATCATGTGGATGGTATAAATGACGTAATGATTATATTAGAATAACATAACAGATCGAAAATATAAAGAAAAGAATTGGGGGAAATAACGATCGCATAAGCATTACCATCGGTAGACTTTTCTATTTCAGTCGGTGGATTGTACGTGAAATTGGAGGGCAGCGATCGGACCTTCGAAAGTCCTGGACGCGCTCCTGAGAACTCATCGCTTCCTTCCTGCTCGAGCTCCTGATCTTCTTCCGACTTTTCCTCCAGTAATTCCTTCTCCTTCTTCTTGACGTCCTCCTCGTCCTCATCTTCCTCCTCTTCTTCCGCCACCTCGAGAAGTTCCTCTTGTTCGGCTGCAAATTCGCGCTCCAGTTGCGTTTCCATGTCCAGCTCATCTTCCATCTTCAACAATCCGACAGTTTTAGGGGTAATTAAAAATGAGAGTTTGTACTTTATGCGATCCGAAGTTTGGCAATATTATATGGATCCCGTTTGAAATTTTCACCAATTACCCAAGTTATTTTTTCCTAGATATTATACAGAAAGCCAATGAGAAAAATTCTAAGAGGATAAGAAAAATAATAAGACTTGTCCGTTGATAATATTTCATTTGAAACTGTTTGGGTTTCATTATTTCAGGCAACTATTCGATTCTAGAACTTATTTCTGTAAGTAAAACGGAAATTCTAACGATGAATTAGTATTGACGTTATTACGACCTGATATTCGACATCGAATAAATACTGATCTACACTGCTTTACAATAAATACTCTAATCGTATCGTACAAATAAATCCAACTGTTCCGCTGCGAAAAGTAAGAAGCACCGACAATAATTGCGCGATAACGAACGCTCACCTGCTTATGGCTCTCCTCCAAATGTTTCATAAGAACGGCTACGACGACGTTGACAAGGACGAACTGCGCCATAAGGACGAAGATGACGAAGAATATCGGCGCAATGACATTACTGACGCAGCAGTTCTTCACGCAGTCCGCGGCGTCATCGCAATTATCCCTCAGAGTGTCTTTCATTATGCCGTTCCAATTGTCGCCCGTTGCTACCCTGAATAGAGTGAGGAAAGCCATACCGAAATTGCTGAAGTGCGCGTGCTCACCCAGTCCTTGACATGGCATCTCGTCACTGCATTCTATAAAAGTAATGAAGCTTTCGTACTGCAGTCGCTCGAGGAAAGTCACCTTTTGATCGTTCGTCTCCGAAGACAGAAACCATTAAAAGGTCCGAAAACGTCTGGGAAATCAAGGTTTCTCATAATA
Organism: Wiebesia pumilae; assembly: GCA_018907045.1. Lineage (NCBI taxonomy): Eukaryota > Metazoa > Arthropoda > Insecta > Hymenoptera > Agaonidae > Wiebesia > Wiebesia pumilae. The sequence goes on along the minus strand of JACCHZ010000163.1, from coordinate 15,001 downwards.
ACGAGATTTAACATTCGCGTGTTTCATTCAGCGAAAGTTTTAATACATCGCGTGTTTCAAAGCAATTCTACCAACAATTCTACCAAATATTCTGCCGATTCGAATAGATATTCGCTCGTCAAAAACTGAATCAATGATAGCGCCAATTGAAGTTAACTTATCGTAGACTTCGAAAACTAGAACGTAACGTGTACATCGTTAAAAATATTACTTGAACGCGTATTATGTAAATCAAGTCTTTATACATACGCGTACATTGATTCCGATTCAACACGACACGAATGTTCATAATTTATTTATATACCACAACTTCCACTACCTTCTTAATTATTGATATGCGTCCCTTAAACAGATATACAATGGTAAACGACAGATGCTGAAAATAAAACGAATAAATTGTTTTGATAATTCTATTACCGCTACGTACCTAATCGCCCGAAAAGTTCGACTCCAAGCGCGGCAAATATAAAGAACAGCAGGAAGAATAATAGACCGAGATTTCCGACTTGCGGTAGTGCTTGCATAACTGTATCCAATAGTGCGCGTATCCCTTTCGCCATTTTCAACAGCTTCAGTACTGAAAATTAATACAATGTTCTCGTTTTCAAAATATTAATTTCAATTGGAAGGGGAGATGAAATAAATGTCCTTCTTCGGAACGCGCGAAGGAAAAGAAAAACCAACCTCTTGCTATTCGTAAAACTCTCATGACTCGGATAATCGTTGGATTGATTGGAATGATCTTGGATTCGACTTCCTCTAGAACGATGCCAACAATGGAGAGTATGACGATACCGATGTCTAGTTGATTCCACCTGTAAAGATATCGTTGAAGCACAAGTTATTGTGAAAAGAGAGAATGAAAGAAAAGAAAGTAAAAAAAGAATAGAAGGGCACACGTTTACTGACTTGTCCTTTAGATACAGATGAAGTCCAAGTGCCACTAGCTTCATTAAAGACTCGAGAATGAAAACGGCCGTAAAGAAGTAATTAAATATCTTTAAGGCGTAGGTCAAAGCCTTTGGCATCATATAAAATTCCATAGCCATCGTAACGACATTCAGTCCGATCACAGCCGCTATCGCGAGATCAAAGTATTTGGATGTAACAACGTTGTGGACGAAGAGGCGCGATTTTGAGTAATTAGTGTAATAAGGCGGTTCGTGCATTTCTGTAATCAGAAGAGCGTTAATATTTCCACTATTAGTACACAGCGATAAATAGGTGTGCAAAAGAATTGTAATTTAATCGTGTAATTTAATTGCGGAGTAGGTGATATTTTGATGTTTAATTTTTGAAATATTTATACCGACAGAAGGTGACTTTCGTCAAGAAAAGTAATTTATTTCAATACAATAATTGGGATCATTGAACAAGTCTATCGTAATGCACCTTTGATCAATTATTTTTATTTTTTTCTCATAACCAAAGACTAACGATAACTCACTTCTTCTTTTCTTTTCCATTTGTAATGCACGTTTAGCAGCTCTTCTTACTCGTTCTTCTTTTTCCTGTTCTTCTCGGCATCGATGAAAATTTTCGACGACCACACCAACGAACATGTTCAAGACGAAAAATCCAACCAGTAAGATGAAAGCGATAAAGTAGAGTAGCCTCCATTCCGAATAGTTTTCTATCGGCTAAACAAAATATCATTTAATACTTATGTTACCTTGATTAGCACATATAAGTGCGAAGAATATATATATATATATATATATATATATATATATATATATATATACCTCGAACGAATAGAAGTTCCCTATTGATAAAATGAAAGCAAACTAGCTTTACTATTACTTACTTAACATGAAAAATGACGATGCAAATATTTCTGTTTTTGTACTACCGTATAACACTATACATAAAATACTATTATTCTAATATCTTAGTTTAAGCTTTTATTTTTCTTCGTGCGATTTTATTATGCATCGTAAAAATATCGGTATCTTAAATTTTAAAGATTTCGCGTGATATACAGGAATTTGTGAATATTTCGGACTGATGAATTGTTCTTGTGAGTTAAAAACAATCGTATATCATTTTCATTACATTAATGTTACAAGCAATAATATAATGATGGATAAAATTATTCATCATTTATTCAATCCATTTAGTTAATGTCCATTAATTATTTATGATGCATTCGTTTTTTAAAGACTAACTTTTTGTAATAATCTTAATTATTAGTTTGCTGGTCAACGAAAGTCAATGATAAATACTTTGAATAATTTGTTATCCAAAAATAAAGACGTAGAATTCGAAGATGTCCATGTCTCGATTAATTCTTTTAATCTACAAAAATAAAATTTAATGCACACCTATGATACGTATTTATGGTATTTCTAAAATTTCTAAACCAATACTCATTTAAAATCTGTAACATCTCGTAGTTTACTAATTCGGAGTCTGATGTTTTTGGCTTTGACCTCATCTACACCCAGTGGTTAGATTCAATTTTTTAAGCTTCAAACGCTAGTTCGGACAAAATAGGAAGTGAATAATTACTTATTAACATGTTCGGTTTGCTTTTACGTCAGCGAGAAAGAGCGCTTTTCGCATAGATTTTGATCGTTCTTTAATAATACTTATTCGATGGTTATTATTATTTTTTTCAACGATTAGACAAGGATATTGACATTTATTTGCACGTAGAATCGGCTAATGTTTATATACTGATGTTTTTCACAGTAATTCGAGAAGTATCGCTTTGGAGATACAATATAAGCAGTTCCGCGAGCACGACAATGATCGACCTTCCGTAGTCTAGATAACGTAAACAAAAGCCGCAGTTCTCTCGGTAACATTGGTAGTCGTACCTGTTGATCGACCCCGACTGCATCCAGTCCCGTATACATGATGTTCACCCAGCCGTCGCGCGATGAAAGAACAAAGAGGGACATGAGCGCCTTGCCGAGGTCGTCGAAGTTGTACTTCCGGTTGAGCCAGAGGTTGCGCTTATCGGCCAAGCAGTCGGTCTTGTTGCGCACGTTCTTGATGTCCGGGCCATCGCAGTAGTAGAACGCGCCCTTGAACAGCTGTACCCCGAGAATGCCGAAGATGACGAAGAACGTACAGCAAATGAGGACGATGTTGCCGATAGGACGCAGCGACGACAGGAGCGTCTGCACGACGAGCTTTAAGCCCGGCGCTCGATTGATCACCCGCAGCGGCCTCAACGATCTCAACAGTCGGAAAACCTGAACGGCGAAATGCAGGAATGGCTCTCAGTGTTGTGTTTGTTATGTTTTCGTGGGACGCGTTGGTAAATTTAAGCCGATCGAAGTAACTTTGTAAGTTTCCAAAAAGTAATCGCGGAGTTAATGCTTTTCCAATACCAGTGCTTTGTGTTAGTCGCTCAACAACAAGTGAGTTTTCTTCCAGAAGATTCGTTTGTTTTCGTTTGCTAATTAGTAAGTATTTCGCTTAATTACTCAAAAAATATGCCCATATATTTGCGGAGGACATCAGAAAAATAGTACAATATTTAAAAATTAAACTTGACGTTTGAATTATTTATTCAAGCCAGTCGGAAAAGTCTTTTTAGAGAATTACGTTGAATGTTATAAAGAGCTTTTAATCTCAAAACTTTTGAATCGTTACAAAAAATTCTTTCAAGGTCATAAATCAGATAATGCTGTCACATTTAATAACAATCATAATATCTCCAATTGCGCGTTGCCTGCTAAATAGAAAAACTGTATATTATCAAAAGCAATTTGTATTTATGGAAAACCAGTCTTCTGAGCAGTCACCCCCATTTGTCATTCAGTATCATTATTGTTTTATGAAGAAAAATTATTATTAAATTATTACATACCACTTCTTTCGATAATTTCATTTGTAGCATGATATTTCGTTACCTTAACTTAACTTAACATTTAATAATTAATAATTTATAATTCAATTCGTTAGTTTAGTTATTATTGAAAGTTTTATAAATTCAGGACGAATTTTTTTATCGGATAAGATCGATGATCTATTTATACAAAGAACTTTATCAGTGTTTACATGTTTATAGACACAAATCACGCAAATAAATTATGTAATAAAACAGAGATACATTGTATTTTACAATACTGTATGTATTAATCCTGTAAATAGAGTAAAATTTAATAAAGGCGCACATTTGAAATAAAGAAAGGGTACTGAAAAGTGATGAATTTAAATTTTGTCAAACGCAATATTTATGCAGTTCTCGATAAAGTACAGTTTCATAAATAATAAATGCTCATTGATGTAGATTCATCCGAACTGCAATGCATCGATAACCACCGTAATTCAGATACTGTAATGAAAACACGATGAAAGTATATTAATTAAATAAACATCCTGCTAAATTATGAGATATAACCATAAATTCAGCTCACCAGCATAAATCAAAATAAAAACTCTAATAATAAGCATCTAGCGCCATAATTATAAAGTGACATTCAATATTATATTAAAGAAGAAAAAGGAAAACTCTTAACTACAAGTATTATAGTGGAGATAGAATAAATTTTTCTTACCCTCAATATGCCGAATATCCGAGGGCTGCTCGAAGAAAGGAGGGACATGCCAAGATCGATTATAGAAATTACGACAAGTGATCCATCCATTATGTTCCATCCCGACGTAAAATAAGCATTCGTACCATAAAGCATTCCAGTTGCAACGACCTATGCAAATGGAAGGAATCATTACCCGACAAATAAACAAAAATAAAAAATGATACAGCTAGTTACTAATGAATTTAGTGACCAGCAATTGTCCGATTCAAATATACGTTATAAAGAATTTTTGGTCGCTGACTTATTATTCTTTTAATTCCACTTATTTCTTGTGCATTGCGTAATTTATATAAAAATGTTTATTTCTCAATTATTCTTCCAAATTTGTGCCTCGAATAAGTAAAAGAAATTTTCTCAATTTTTTGTTTATAATGATTATTAAAATAAAAAGATATTTGTTTGTTTATTCGCATAAGTATAAAGCGAGGCTTTTTAAAATAATTTATAAGCATTTACAAAGCTCCATATAAGCAATACAAATGTATGAAACAAAGTATAATTAATCTGCTTTACGTACTGTACAAAGTCGCATAAAAATTGTATTAGGATAAAAGTAATTTGCGGACAAATCTTAATAATGGAATAATCGCGGTAAAAGGAGGTTCGTATAAAAAAAAAAAAAAAAAAATGAATCTAAAGGAGTATTAATATAATAACTGAATAACGCTATTAAGCTTAAGCATTATGTCATAAGTGCTATAAAAAAGTACCGATGAAAACCGGCTTTTAATATTATGAATATTAAATAATATTTTTATTTTCTTAAAAATGCATCGAAGAAAATTATTTTAAATTCTAACGAAATGATTTTTATTTTAAGAACGAAATATTGCATTAAGTTATTCAATGAGGAATTCAGCGCGATTTAATTGAAGAAAAGACAATTATTATTCGCAATTATATCCATGTAAATTTTTACTCGGATGAATTGATTTTAAATAATATATCGATGAAAACTTGGTTATGATCATTTGCGAAATAACAGTAGCGTATAAAAAGATACACACGTCAGCAGAAAGCATCTATTCTCGTAACCACAGAATTTTACTTGAATTAAAAAGTAATAAATTTATTGTAAAGGCATTTTTTCATTCAAAATGAATTACTCTAATTTAAAGAAAGTTTCCTTGGAAAATTGAATCAAGAATTATTGTATTGATAGAGAGAAGATAGAGAGAATATTAATGACTGGTAATCACTAATTCCAATAAAATGTGTCATAAACAAAATTTCAATTTCGAATATAAACAACCATTTGCAGTGTGTTTCTCTTTAAATTCAGTAAGTGTGTACGCTGAAAGAGAATGTTACCTTTACAAACATTTCCACGGCAAATACAGCGGTAAAAATATAATTGGCGCTGGCGAGAAAAACTCTCTCTCTACTGTCGGGCGGAATATTCGGTCTTTCCATTGCTAATGTTATGCAATTTAAGCCGATAAACAACAGTACCACGTTGTCAAACCATTTCTGTTCGACGAACCAATAGCAGAAGATACGAAATCTGTAAATAAGTTTTTCTTTTAAGTTTCTACTTGAGGTAGTGACTGAATTTCAAAGTAGATATTAATATTAGGGTTATTTAAATAATCGTATTGCTTATATCTTAGAAAAAAATCAATTAAACGATAATTTAGGTAATAGGAGGGTTAAGATACTGTATTAATTATAAGATTCAAAGTTCGGCAGCTCGTTATGAAAGACGAGAAAAAGTGAATAATAGAAAATTTCCTGAATTTGAAGTATTTTATTGCCAAGTACTCGACACGCTGCAAATTTTATACTACGCATCAGTCTTTCTTTTTTCGTACGAATTTTGTGATTGAATAATATCTACAATTGAAAGAGAAGCCGTAAGAAAAGAATGCAATGCTGTTGCGGTTGCATTCGTATCGACTCATCACTTATTTCTCTAGAAAATTCCATAATGATACAGGAGGCCTGACAAATTACCTATTATTTTGTGGGAATAGATATAGGGAGTAGTCGTCGCGTTCCTTGAGGCATCCCCTGGGCTCAAAGAACATGAAGATCTTTTTGATACGTTCGATGCTACCCGCACTCCCATGACCATTGGACGGCGGCGTTTGTTCACCTGTGTAGGAGTTCAGCTCGGCCTCCTCCTCTGGGAGCCGTTTGATGCGGGGAAGCGGTCCCGTCTCTATAGTCAAATTATTGATTGTCCTGGGTGTCGAGCTCAATGGCACTTCGTCAAAAGGCAAGATCTTCCTGGACTGGATGCCCTCGTAACCACGTAGGGAATTCCTGCGGGAGAGATCGTCCGTCCAACGCATCTGAAATCGGGCGGATTTGTATGTTTCGGGTGCTGTAATTAGTCGCAGGAGTCGATTTTTCTGATTTTTCTTTCGCGTGACGTTTCAAGTAAGCTTAATTACTACGACATAAAGGTAACGGAGTTTCAAGGATTGTGCAAATTGGGATTTATATTTCTTTATTCAAAACTTCGGTACTACAAGTTACTTACTTGATTCGACGTCGGCGTGTACCTATGAATAGAGGATCTTCGACTTCTTATGGAATTGTTGGGGCTAAGGCTACAATTATTAGTTGTCATGGCAGTTGTGCGATTATTCGGAACATCGCGCTGAGTATCATTTCTTATGGAACCGTGAAGATATCCACCGTTATAATTAGTGTAATCTCCGCAACTTCTACAATCACGTGAACAATCGCTAATGTAAATGTATTGCTAGTCCATAAAGAATTCATAACATTACTTTTACTAAGAATTCATAACATAATTTATCTAGACCTGTAGTTTACTCGGTGGAAAATAACGAGAAGCAGCTACCGAAAGGCATTTCAATGTGCAACAGAATTATGTTTTTGCTAAAATAATTTTAAGAACATACTATCTAACTGCTTATTTTCACGGATGTAAAGTGTTTTGCATAAAAGTTACTTTTCCATAAATATCACACGATCGCATTAAATTTTGATGTGGATTAAGTGCAATTGCGCTTTTGAACAACAGACCCAATTTTCCATAATAGTAATACGCGAATTATTGGAATATCGAGTGGTTTATTTATTCAGTTATACGGTCATCTCGCAGCTTCATCATTTCAGATGAGGTTACGTACGAAGGTTACTGTTTTTTCTTTTTCAAAATTTGCGAATGGGATATGAAGTATAAAGTAAGTCATATTAATTTAAAGTAACCAAATGAAAGACTCACAAGGACTTGTGACCGACGTTGCTTCTTCCGTTATTGAGGACCGTGGCTCGTCCTGGTGGCTCCTCCTCCCACTGGGACCACCTTTTTCTCCTTAAAGATGGCCTTGATAAGCGCCAAGAATATCCTTTTTGGATCCTCGGTGGACTGGTACGACAAAGAACTCCATAATCACTTGGAGAATTACTTGATTACGCTAATTTTATCTTGGTTTCTTTGATCTCAATTAAACGTTTAAGTGGCCAATAATATCTTTATTATTAATCAATCCTCGCAAGATATTATTCTGTATAATTCACTTGAAACGTTCTTGTACGAGAAAAAGTGTCGGTGAATAAAAGAGTTACACAAACGGAAATCTATATTCTCCATTTAATTCTAGTAATTTTATTACTATTTACCGAAAATTATGAGAGCTTTGTACGAAAACAATCGAAAACATAGTACCTATGAAATCATTAAAACCAGAGGCCTTGGAGCTTCCGACATAGATTGGCTTGAATTTTACTTTACCTTGAGCTAGAAGAGTCTCTTGGCGTGGAAGAATTAGTAGCGGCAGTAACGAGGCTGATACGCCTTGAAGACTGACTGATTAAATTATTTGTTGTGATTTTATTATTGTTGTCAGGTGGCTTCAAAAAGCCCGAGTAGACGCTGCATTGGCTCTACGTATTAAAAATTAGCGTGTCAATACATCTATTGCCGAGTAACATTATACACATGAAAACTATGAGAAACGATTGAAAATCAAGAATATTATGAATTATATAATATTGATATTATGAATAGTAGGTTAATCTTTTCATTTTCTTAAGCACCTAACGTCCGTAATAATTATATTCGTAGTATAATGAAATAGTTTAGCTGTTATCTGTCGAAAGTTAGATAACTAAGGGTTTTATTAATTAAAAGAGTAAAAAAACTTCAAAGTAATTTTTGAAACTATTATTTGATGTATAAATAATTTATCAAACGAAGTAACATTTTACTGTACATACAACTCGAAATATTTCCAGTTACCAATTACGTTGCATTTATCTGTATTGTTAATGCACTGTCTCGCTAACTTTGAGAATCTTTTCTTTGCTTTAACTCGTATTCGAGAAAAAGTTTCTGAAATTCACAAGAGAGGTACAGTAAATTTGTCACTGACCAAAAAAAAGATTTCTTTGTCTACGAGTAGGTAAGACAACTCCAACCGGATCATTGGCTCATAGTCACCCGCGCGCACTTACGTATACCATTTTTTATACTCGTAATGTAAGCATTCCTAATTGCAAAATCGAGTTCAAAACATTAAAAGCATTAAGCATTATAATAATTTTTGTACCCTAGCAGTTGTAACTTTAACTAATAATAGTATACTTGTCAATAATTGGCAATAATTTGAATCGTCAACATTTAAATTATTTGTTTATTAGTTAGGAATTAATAAAAATAGCCTTAGTAACAATTTTATATCGTTATTTGAAAAAATAGTTCTATTGTATTTATATACATTATATCAAATTTCAATATTAACAATCCTATAATAAATGATATAATAAAAATTATATAAATTATTATTTTATCATTTTAACTAATAAAAATTATCTCAATATTTAAAAATAATACTCATTTTATTATAATTCCTATAATTAAAGTTAAAATAAATAATAAAATTATTGATAAATTTATAATTAATGATTCTTTACAAAACTTATAACTAATACAATAATTTCTTTAACATTCATAATAATCTATAACAAGATATAAATATTCTTATTCGTACACAATAAATAACAGTAAATCTAATTCTTATTAATAATATTAATTTCATTAAATATCTAATTTGTCTAATTAAAAAAAATTCTAAAATTATATCTTTTGATTAAAATCCTGATAAAAAAGGTATTCCACATGAAATAAAATTTGCTACAATTAAAATTACATAAGTTATAGGTAATATAAATTTTACACCATCTATAAATCGAATATCTTGAACACCATTTAATCTATGAATAATAGATCTAGCACATATAAATAATAAAGATTTAAAAATTTCATGAATAATTAAATGAAAAATACTAAATCATACATGTCTGCCCCATAAATTATTATTATTAATCCTAATTGTGATAAAGTAGAAAAAGCAATAATTTTCTTTAAATCATACCTTAAAATAGCAGAAATTCCTGTAAAAAATATAGTAATCAATCCAACAATTTTAATTAATCTTATCATATATAAATATAAATTTATAATATGATTAAACCAAATTAATAAGTAAACTCTAGCAGTGACTAAAGTTGAAGAATGAACTAAAGCTGAAACAGGAGTAGATGCTGCTATTGCAGCCGGTAATCAAGAAGAAAGAGGAAATTGTGCACTTCTAGTAAAAGCAGCAATTATAATAAATATTAAAAGATAATTATTTAATATTCTAAAATGAACAAAATTTATTCTTCCAAATATTATTATTATACCAATTGATATTAAAATAAATACGTCACCAATACCATTTATCAATACAGTTAATATCCTTTAATTATAACTTGAATGTCTATTATAATAAATTATTAATGATTATGAAATTAAACCTAGACCATCTCAACCGATCGAAATTCTTAGCATCTTAGGACTAACAATTATTAATATTATTGAGTAGTAAAAAAAAATTAAAAAATTAAAAGAAACCGAGTTTTTGAAAAATCTGATTTTACATATTCATTACAATATAATATAATTCTTGAGGAAATCAATATTACTACTGCTATACATAAAAATGTTATTCAGTCTACATAAATAAATATATGAATATTAATACTATTAATTAATAACATTTTTCATTCTAATAACGATGAATATTTTCATATTAACGCTATTAAACTTAATATATATATATATATATATATATATATATATATATATATATATAATAAAAAGTATAACACTAACTAAAAAAAATAAAAATCTTCTTAAATAAAAATAAATACTATATATATAATTTAAAATGTAAATTGACATATTTTTGATTCCACAAATCAATATTTTTAATTAAATTATTTAAATATATAATTATATCTATTTTTAAAATAATAAAATTTAATGACATTCAATGAAGAATAATAATTATATAATCATTAATATTATTAGGAGTAATTTTAAATAATATTCTTCTTCATTTACCATGAAATCCATAAGAAAATAAATATAATCTATAGGTTCCTCTTAAAAATATTCCAATAATCATAATAAAAATTACATTAGAGGATCATTGTAAAATAACCCATACTAGTATTACTTCTCTTAGCATATCTAATGAAATAGGAGCGGATATAAACTAATTATTCCTTTATTAATTAAAATATTCCGACTTCCTGATCGTTCATAAAAATAGTTTACAATTACAAATATACCTGAGGAACACAATCCATGATTATTATTAATAAAACACTAATAAATTTTCAATAAGTTATTGTTATTATTCTAGTTAATATTATACCAATATGAAATACTGAAGAATAAACAACTAACATTTCTATATCAAGAGTTCGTAAATATACAGTACTTAAATAAATTACCCCAAGTTAACTAACTGATATAAATAAATAATTACTATTTACTCATCTCCTTATTATTATTATTATTGAATGACATAATCCATATCCACCTAATTTTAATAAAACACCGGCTAAAATTATTGATCCAGTAATAGGTGCTACAACATGGGCTTAAGGTAATCATATATGAAATATAAATAGAGGAACTTTATTAAAAATGCAAAAATTAAAAAATAATATATTATATTATTTTTTATTAAATTTCATATTACAATTTCATAATTTAATAATTAAATAAATAATAATAGTAAAAAATAATAATTATTAATGCTAAAGAAGGCAATAAAAAATAAAAAAATAAATATAATCTAGATCTAACACGTTCAGGTTGATGACCCCATCCTATAATTAATAAAATAGTAGGCAATAATCTTACATCAAAGAAACCATAAAAAATAAAAAAATTTATCGAAGAAAATCATATAAATAAACTAGTTAATAAAAAATTTAACAAATTAAAATATATATATATATACATTATTAATTTCACAAATTATAAATATTAAAGAAAAAATTAAAAATCTTAATAATAATAAAATAAAACAATAATTATCTAACCATATAAAATAATAAATTCTATTTCAATTATTAGTATAATTATACTTCATTATTATAATAAATCTTATAATAAATAGTAAATTTGCAATAATTATTATACTAAATTTTGGGTTTAGATTGAAAATAAAAGCAAAAATATAACTATTATTAATAATCTTATCATAAAATTAAAATTACATTTTTCAAATTCTAGAATTATATATTAAACAAAATATACTATTTGATTAAATTACTCCCCTAAAATAAGATTAATTTGAATAATATTTATTCATATTTAATATTCATCAAAAAATTTAAATTATCAAATTATATATTCCATGAATCTACTATTTGTTCAAAGTAATACTCTAAAAAAAGCTTAATTTCAATAATTCATTATTAAAACTTTGTATACATAAAATTAATTGCAATTTGAGATTATATTTTGTATAAAACTACTATCTAATTTAATTATTCCCCTAAAATAAGTTTAATTGGAATAATTATTTATTAATATTTAATATTCATAACAATAAATATAAATTATCAAATTCTATATTCCATAAATCTACTATTTGATTAAATTATTCCTCTAAAATAAGTTTAATTTCAATATTTCTTTATTATTACTTCATATTAATAAAAAAAATAGCAATTATTATATTATATATTATATAAAACTACTATTTAATAAAATTAGTTTCTTAAAATAAGTTCACTTTCAATAATTCTTTCTTAATACTTCATATTCATCGCAAAAAGTACAATTTTAATATTTTATATTATATAAAACTATTATTTAATTAATTTATTCTACTAAAATTATTTTAATTTGAGAATTTATTTATAAATATGTATTATTCATGAAAATAAATATAAATTATCAAATTATATATTGCATAAATCAACTATGGGATTCAATTATTCCTATAAAATAACTTTAATTTCAATAATTCTTTATTATTACTTCATATTCATCGAAAAAAAATGGCAATTTTGATATTATATATTATATAAATCAATTATTCATTTAAATTATTCTACTAAAATATGCTTAATATAAGAATTTATTTATAAATATTTACTATTCATTAAAAAATATAAATTATCAAATTATAAATTGCATGAATCTACTATTTGTTAAACGTAATACTCTAAAATAAGCTTAATTTCAATAATTCATTATTAATACTTCGTATACATCGAATTAATTGCAATTTGAAATTCTATTTTGCATAAAACTACTATCTAATTTAATTATTCTCCTAAAAGAGGTTTAATTTGAAAAATTATTTATTAAGATTTAATATTCATGACAATAAATAAAAATTCTCAAATAACATATTGCATAAATCAACTATTTGATTAAAGTATTCATCTAAAATAAGTTTAATTTCAATAATTCTTATTCTTACTTCATATTCTTCGAAATAATGGCAATTATTATAATGTATTTTATATAAAACTACTTTTTAATATAATTAGACCCGAAATTAAGATTAGTTTAAATAATTATTTATTGATAATTAATAAGCATTAAAATGTATATAAATTATTAATTTATATATTGTTTAAATCAAATATTTGATTAAAGTATTCCTCTAGAATAAGCTTAATTTGTGAGACTATTTACTAATTTTTAATATTCATACGAATGAATAAAAATTATCAAATTATATAGTGCATAAATATACTATTTTATTCACTTCATCCTCTAAAATATGTTCAATTTCAATATTTCTTTTTTATTCCTATATTCCATAAATCTACTATTTGATTAAATTATTCCCCTCAAATAAGTTCAATTTCAATAATTCTTTATTATTACTTCATATTAATCGAAAAAATAGCATTTATTATATTATATATTATATAAAACTACTATTTAATAAAATTAGTTTCTCAAAATAAGTTTAATTTCAATAATTCTTTATTAATACTTCACATTCATCGCCAAAAGTACAATTTTAATATTTTATATGATATACAACTATTATTTAATAAATTTATTCTACTAAAATTAGTTTAATTTGAGAATATCTTTATAAATATTTATTATTCATGACAATAAATATGAATTATTAAATTATATATTACATAAATCGACTATTTGATTAATTATTCCTCTAAAATAAGCTCAATTTCAAAAATTCTTTTTTAATACTTCATTTACATCGAAAAAATGTCAATTTTAATATATATATTATATAAAACTAGTATTTAATTAAATTATTCTACTAAAATAATCTTAATTTAAGAATTTAGTTATATATATTTACTATTCATGAAAAAAATATATATTATCAAATTATATATTGCATGAATCTACTATTTGTTATACGTAATACTCTAAAATAAGATGAATTTCAATAATTCATTATTTTTACTTCATATTCATCGAAACAATGGCAATTATTATATTATATATTATATAAAACTACTATTTAATAAAATTAGTTTCTTAAAGTAAATTTAATTTGAATAATTATTTAGTAATATTTAATATTCATATGAGTAAATTTTAAATTTTCAAATTATATATTGCATAAATCAACAATTTTATTAAATTATCCATCTAAAATAAGTTAAATTACAATAATTCTTTAGTTTTACTTCATATTCATCGAAATAATGGCAATTATTGTATTTTATTTTATATAAGACTACTATTTAAGAAAACTATTCCCTAAAATAAGTTTATTTTCAATAATTCTTTATTATTACTTCATATTAATCGAATTGCATAAAACAACTATTTGTTTAAAGTATTCCTCTAAAAGAAGCTTAATTTGAGAGACTATTTACTAATTTTTAATATTCATACGAATAAATAAAAATTATCAAATTATATAGTGCATAAATATACTATTTTATTCACTTCATCCTCTAAAATATGTTTAATTTCAATATTTCTTTTTTATTACTTCATATTCATCGAAATAATGACAATTATTGTATTTTATTTTATATAAAACTTCTATTTAATACAAGTATTTTCCTAAAATAAGTTCAACATGAATAATTATGTATTAATATTTAATAATCATGAGAAAAGGGCTAAGGGGACAGAGGAGAGGAGGGAGAAAACGAGGAGGGAAGGAAAGGCGGCG